>CAWUFW010009882.1:0-745621 GCA_963921515.1 Calotriton arnoldi
CTCACTTATACAGTCAGTCACGTACCTAGTAAATCCTCCATACAGACACTTATACACCCACTCATTCTTCAATACAGCTTGGCATATATATAAAACAAAATTAAACTTTACAGAAACACACAGTCACTGGATGATGTCATCAGTGATGTCATCAGTGATGTCATTTGAGATGTCATCAGTGATGTCATCAGTGATGTTACTGACCATGTCATGAATGATGTAATATGTGACGTCATCAGCAGTGCATTGAGGGGGCGCGAGTTATAGTTAGCTGAACTAACTATAACGCCGGAATTTCTATGGTTTTGTACGAGTGAAATGTCCAACTAACTATAACGTTCCTGAAACCAACCATAGGTTTCAGGGGCGTTATAGTTAGTTGGACATTTCCATCGTATAAAACCCTAGAAATTCCCCCGTTATAGTTAGTTCAGCTAACTATAACTCGCGCACCCGCAATGCACTGCTGATGACGTCACATATTACATCACTCATGACATGGTCAGTGACATCACTCATGACATCACTGATGACATCTCAAATGACATCACTGATGACATCACTGATGGATGACATCATCCTTGTGATAGTGGCAGACCTCCTCTCACCCTAATATAACCTTTGACACACACACTCAAAAATACAAACTAACATTTTCAAAACAATGGACATACCAATACCAGTTACAACACACCTATTCAGTAATTCCAAGATCTACACACACATCCACTCATTCACCAACAGTCCCTATACAGTCACTCATACCTGTACTCACTCATCATATGTACTCATACACCTATACATCCTGTTACACACCGCCACTCATCCATAGAGTTACTCACACACATAGTCACACATGCAAACAAAGTATCAAACATCCATTTACTTGCATATACAGTTATACACACACACTACCACACTTACTTCTACAGAAACTTACACATACTTACTCTCTTAAACAATCACTTATAGAAACACCTACTTATTTGTACAGGAACTCTTCCAATCTCTCACTCTCACATATACTCACTTATATACACCAATACTCACATATACTAGTTTAAAACATATGTAGTTACTCATAAAGACACTATTGAGACAGTCATTCACTCACTAACACACCCATACACATACTCATCCACCTATACAGTCCTGCACACATGCTGTCTTCAACACATACAAACAGTGAGTCACTCATTCATGCATCTATGCACTAAGTAATACCCCCCACCAAACCATACAGACACTCAGACACTCATACTGATACTCAAAAAACCAACTAATAACCCATATAGACACTCATGTAGCTACTCACTAACCCATGCTGCCACTTATACACAAAGTGAGAGACTGATACAGATATTTTCATATTTAAACATTACTCACTAACCCATGTAATCACTAAGATACACTTAGTCAGTTATACAATCAATTTTACAAAAACAATCATCCATTTAGACACTTATATACCCATTTATTCTTCCATCGTCCTTGAGATATTCATATATAAAACATATTTAATTTTCAGAAAAACACACATTCACTGGATGATGTCATTTGAGATGTCATCAGTGATGTCATGAGTGATGTCACTGACCATGTCATGAGTGATGTAATATGTGACATCATCAGCAGTGCATTATGGGCAGCGCGAGTTATAGTTAGCTGAACTAACTATAACGGGGAATTTCTATGGTTTTATACGATGGAAATGTCCAACTAACTATAACGCCCCTGAAACCTATGGTTTTTTCAGTGAATTTCTAAGGTTTTTTAAATGCTAATTTCTAACTATAACGTGCCTGAAACCTATGGTTTTTTCAGTGAATATATATATATTTATTATACTATGTATACATGTGAAAATGTCTCGGTCCCCTGTTTGCCTCGGTGGCACGGAAAAAATGGGTGGAACTGACATCAGCACGCCGACGAGGTCCTCTAATGGCTCCGATGACGTCATACGGTGTCGCGAGCGGAGCCGTGCTCGTTGACGTGGGAGAGCTAGGGAAAGAATTTCCGTGGAATGCTGGTGCAGGGGATATTCACCTAAGTGTTCAGGCTAGTCCTTTGGGAGCAACTGTTTATGTTGCCACTCCAGAAACCGAAACCAGTGATCCGAGGGCAGAGGCCCTGCAGATGGCACACGAGGTGGGGTGCCCAGCCATGTGCACCGGCGGGGCAGCGAAGTGACAAGCACCACAACCCACAAAAAAGGCAACGAGGGCACTGAATAACACAGGATCTTCTCTTTGTATCTGGCAGGAACAACGAAGTTAAAATGCCCTAGTACCAAAATGTAGAATTAGATGCCGCTTCTGCCTCCCGTACCCTGGAGGCGCCACATGGGTCATGCGGTACGGTCATACTGCGGTGGGACGCACACTCGTTGACCTCTCATGGCACTGCTCCACACTTCAGGGAGGACGCTTTCCATTATCTATGTTTTCTGATGACATGTCGTGCCGGCCCCGTCCAACAACAGAACTCCTTTAGATCCAAACAGACTCTTCCACTCTCTCACCGGAAGTGAAACCAGGCCACGCGGACACTTTCACAATACAACAGCCGGGAATGCACTTTTTCGGTAAAAAACCACATTCCTTCCTCCTAATTAATCAAATAAACGCCTCACTGAAGAACAGGGGCCAGCTTCGATCGGTAAACAGCCGTTACAACAACTTTTTTACTTTGCAATACCATTACAATGCATGCATTACCACGCATGCGTTGTACATCACGAAGTCATTACTACGCATTTTTTTAGAATGCATGGTCATTTACCACGCATGCCTTTACAACGAATTTTGTTGTAAAGGTATGTATGGTAAATGACCATGTGTTCTAAAAAATATGTAGACGATCCATGTCGTTGTAAGGAAACAGAGGCTGTTCCGTTTCCTCACAACGACGTGCACCGCCCTCAGAGATGACGTGAAGCAGGAACCATGAGGAGAGAGGAACCATGAGGAGTGAGAGGTAAGGGGGATTGGGCATGGGGTGGGGGTTTCTTTTCTAGGGTTTAGGGTAGTGCAGTGGTGTTTGGGTGGTGTAGGGGGTCGTGCTGGGGGTAGTGTTTTAGGGTTTAGGGTAGTGCAGTGGTGTTTGGGTAGTGTAGGGGGTCGTGCTGGGGTAGTGTTTTAGGGTTTAGGTAGTGCAGTAGTGTAGGGGTCGTGCTGGGGGTAGTGTTTTAGGGTTTAGGGTAGTGCAGTGGTGTATGGGTAGTGTAGGGGGTCATGCTGGTGGTAGTGTTAGGGTTTAGGGTAGTGCAGTGGTGTTTGTGTAGTGTAGGGGGTCATGCTGGGGGTAGTGTTTTATGGTTTAGGGTAGTGCAGTGGTGTTTGGGTAGTGTAGGGGTCGTGCTGAGGGTAGATTTAGGGTTTAGGGTAGTGCAGTGGTGTTTGGGTAGTGTAGGGAGTCGTGCTGGGGGTAGTGTTTTAGGGTTTAGGGTAGTGCAGTGGTGTTTGTGTAGTGTAGGGGGTTGTGCTGGGGGTAGTGTTTTAGGGTTTGTTAGTGCAGTGGTGTTTGGGTAGTGTAGGGGTAGTGCTAGGGTAGTGTTTTAGGGTTTAGGGCAGTGCAGTGGTGTTTTTGTAGTGAAGGGGGTCATGCTGTGGGTAGTGTTTTAGGGTTTAGGGTAGTGGAGTCATGTTTGTGTAGTGTAGGGGGTCGTGTTTTAGGGTATAGGGTAGTGCAGTGGTGTTTGGGTAGTGTAGGGGTCATGCAGGGGTAGTGTTTTAGGGTTTAGGGTAGTGCAGTAGTGTAGGGGTCATGCTGGGGGTAGTGTTTTAGGGTTTAGGGTAGTGCAGTGGTGTTTGAGTAGTGTAGGGGGTCATGCTGGTGGTAGTGTTTTAGGGTTTAGGGTAGTGCAGTGGGGTTTGTGTAGTGTAGGGGGTTATGCTGGAGGTAGTGTTTTATGGTTTAGGGTAGTGCAGTGGTGTATGGGTAGTGTAGGGGTCATGCTGGGGTAGTGTTTTAGGGTTTAGGGTAGTGCAGTGGTGTTTGAGTAGTGTAGGGGGTCATGCTGGTGGTAGTGTTTTAGGGTTTAGGGTAGTGCAGTGGTGTTTGGGTAGTGTAGGGGGTCGTGCAGGGGGTAGTGTTTTAGGCTTTAGGGTAGTGCAGTAGTGTAGGGGGTCATGCTGGGGGTAGTGTTTTAGGGTTTAGGGTAGTGCAGTGGTGTTTGTGTAGTGTAGGGGGTTATGCTGGAGGTAGTGTTTTATGGTTTAGGGTAGTGCAGTGGTGTATGGGTAGTGTAGGGGTCGTTCTGGGGTAGTGTTTTAGGGTTTAGGGTAGTGCAGTGGTGTTTGAGTAGTGTAGGGGTCGTGCTGGGGATAGATTTAGGGTTTAGGGTAGTGCAGTGGTGTTTGGGTAGTGCAGGGAGTCGTGCTGGGGATAGTATTTTAGGGTTTAGGGTAGTGCAGTGGTGTTTGGGTAGTGTAGGGGGTCGTGCTGGGGGTAGTGTTTTAGGCTTTAGGGTAGTGCAGTAGTGTAGGGGGTCATGCTGGGGGTAGTGTTTTAGGGTTTAGGGTAGTGCAGTGGTGTATGGGTAGTATAGGGGTCGTGCTGGGGTAGTATTTTAGGGTTTAGGGTAGTGCAGTGGTGTTTGAGTAGTGTAGGGGGTCATGCTGGTGGTAGTGTTTTAGGGTTTAGGGTAGTGCAGTGGTGTTTGTGTAGTGTAGGGGGTTATGCTGGAGGTAGTGTTTTATGGTTTAGGGTAGTGCAGTGGTGTTTGGGTAGTGTAGGGGTCGTGCTGGGGGTAGATTTAGGGTTTAGGGTAGTGCAGTGGTGTTTGGGTAGTGCAGGAGTCGTGCTGGGGTAGTGTTTTAGGGTTTAGGGTAGTGCAGTGAGTGTAGGGGTCGTGCTGGGGTAGTGTTTTAGGGTTTAGGGTAGTGCAGTGGTGTATGGGTAGTGTAGGGGGTCATGCTGGTGGTAGTGTTTAGGGTTTAGGGTAGTGCAGTGGTGTTTGTGTAGTGTAGGGGGTCATGCTGGGGGTAGTGTTTTATGGTTTAGGGTAGTGCAGTGGTGTTTGGGTAGTGTAGGGGTCGTGCTGGGGTAGATTTAGGGTTTAGGGTAGTGCAGTGGTGTTTGGGTAGTGTAGGGAGTCGTGCTGGGGGTAGTGTTTTAGGTTTAGGGTAGTGCAGTGGTGTTTGTGTAGTGTAGGGGGTCGTGCTGGGGGTAGTGTTTTAGGGTTTAGGTAGTGCAGTGGTGTTTGGGTAGTGTAGGGGTCAGTGCTGAGGGTAGTGTTTTAGGGTTTAGGGCAGTGCAGTGGTGCTTTGTGTAGTGTAGGGGGTCATGCTGTGGGTAGTGTTTTAGGGTTTAGGGTAGTGGAGTCATGTTTGTGTAGTGTAGGGGGTCGTGGTTTTAGGGTATAGGGTAGTGCAGTGGTGTTTGGGTAGTGTAGGGGGTCATGCAGGGGGTAGTGTTTTAGGGTTTAGGGTAGTGCAGTAGTGTAGGGGGTCATGCTGGGGGTAGTGTTTTAGGGTTTAGGGTAGTGCAGTGGTGTTTGAGTAGTGTAGGGGGTCATGCTGGTGATAGTGTTTTAGGGTTTAGGGTAGTGCAGTGGGGTTTGTGTAGTGTAGGGGGTTATGCTGGAGGTAGTGTTTTATGGTTTAGGGTAGTGCAGTGGTGTATGGGTAGTGTAGGGGTCATGCTGGGGTAGTGTTTTAGGGTTTAGGTAGTGCAGTGGTGTTTGAGTAGTGTAGGGGTCATGCTGGTGGTAGTGTTTTAGGGTTTAGGGTAGTGCAGTGGTGTTTGGGTAGTGTAGGGGTCGTGCAGGGGGTAGTGTTTTAGGCTTTAGGGTAGTGCAGTAGTGTAGGGGGTCATGCTGGGGGTAGTGTTTTAGGGTTTAGGGTAGTGCAGTGGTGTTTGTGTAGTGTAGGGGTCATGCTGGAGGTAGTGTTTTATGGTTTAGGGTAGTGCAGTGGTGTTTGGGTAGTGTAGGGGTCGTGCTGGGGTAGTGTTTTAGGGTTTAGGGTAGTGCAGTGGTGTTTGGGTAGTGTAGGGGTCGTGCTGGGGATAGATTTAGGGTTTAGGTAGTGCAGTGGTGTTTGGGTAGTGCAGGGAGTCGTGCTGGGGGTAGTGTTTTAGGGTTTAGGGTAGTGCAGTGGTGTTTGGGTAGTGTAGGGGTCGTGCTGGGGGTAGTGTTTTAGGCTTTAGGGTAGTGCAGTAGTGTAGTGGGGTCATGCTGGGGGTAGTGTTTTAGGGTTTAGGGTAGTGCAGTGGTGTATGGGTAGTGTAGGGGGTCGTGCTGGGGTAGTGTTTTAGGGTTTAGGGTAGTGCAGTGGTGTTTGAGTAGTGTAGGGGGTCATGCTGGTGGTAGTGTTTTAGGGTTTAGGTAGTGCAGTGGTGTTTGTGTAGTGTAGGGGGTCATGCTGGAGGTAGTGTTTTATGGTTTAGGGTAGTGCAGTGGTGTTTGGGTAGTGTAGGGGTCGTGCTGGGGGTAGATTTAGGGTTTAGGTAGTGCAGTGGTGTTTGGGTAGTGTAGGAGTCGTGCTGGGGTAGTATTTTAGGGTTTAGGTAGTGCAGTGGTGTTTGGGTAGTGTAGGGGTTCGTGCTGGGGGTAGTGTTTTAGGCTTTAGGTAGTGCAGTAGTGTAGGGGGTCATGCTGGGGATAGTGTTTTAGGGTTTAGGTAGTGCAGTGGTGTTTGGGTAGTGTAGGGGGTCGTGCTGGGGTAGTGTTTTAGGGTTTAGGGTAGTGCAGTGGTGTTTGTGTAGTGTAGGGGTCATGCTGGAGGTAGTGTTTTATGGTTTAGGGTAGTGCAGTGGTGTATGGGTAGTGTAGGGGTCATGCTGGGGTAGTGTTTTAGGGTTTAGGGTAGTGCAGTGGTGTTTGAGTAGTGTAGGGGTCATGCTGGTGGTAGTGTTTTAGGGTTTAGGGTAGTGCAGTTGTGTTTGTGTAGTGTAGTGGGTTATGCTGGAGGTAGTGTTTTATGGTTTAGGGTAGTGCAGTGGTGTTTGGGTAGTGTAGGGGTCGTGCTGGGGGTAGATTTAGGGTTTAGGGTAGTGCAGTGGTGTTTGGGTAGTGCAGGGAGTTGTGCTGGGGGTAGTATTTTAGGGTTTAGGGTAGTGCAGTGGTGTTTGGGTAGTATAGGGGTCGTGCTGGGGGTATTGTTTTAGGGTTTAGGGTAGTGCAGTAGTGTAGGGGTCATGCTGGGGGTAGTGTTTTAGGGTTTAGGGTAGTGCAGTGGTGTATGGGTAGTATAGGGGTCGTGCTGGGGTAGTGTTTTAGGGTTTAGGGTAGTGCAGTGGTGTTTGAGTAGTGTAGGGGGTCATGCTGGTGGTAGTGTTTTAGGGTTTAGGGTAGTGCAGTGGTGTTTGTGTAGTGTAGGGTGTCATGCTGGGGGTAGTGTTTTATGGTTTAGGCTAGTGCAGTGGTGTTTGGGTAGTGTAGGGGTCGTGCTGGGGGTAGATTTAGGGTAGTGCAGTGGTGTATGGGTAGTGTAGGGAGTCAGTGCTGGGGGTAGTGTTCTAGGTTTAGGGTAGTGCAGTGGTGTTTGTGTAGTGTAGGGGGTCATGCTGGGAGTAGTGTTTTATGGTTTAGGGTAGTGCAGTGGTGTTTGGGTAGTGTAGGGGTCGTGCTGGGGGTAGATTTAGGGTTTAGGGTAGTGCAGTGGTGTTGGGTAGTGTAGGGAGTCGGGCTGGGGGTAGTGTTTTAGGGTTTATGTTAGTGCAGTGGTGTTTATGTAGTGAAGGGGGTCATGCTGTGGGTAGTGTTTTAGGGTTTAGGGTAGTGCAGTCGTGTTTGTGTAGTGTAGGGGGTCGTGGTTTTAGGTATAGGGTATTGCAGTGGTGTTTGGGTAGTGTAGGGGGTCGTGCTGGGGGTAGTGTTTTAGGGTTTAGGGTAGTGCAGTGGTGTTTGGGTAGTGTAGGGGTCGTGCTGGGGGTAGTGTTTTAGGGTTTAGGGTAGTGCCGTGGTGTTTGTGTAGTGTTGGAGGTCATGCTGGGGGTACATTTAGGGTTTAATGTAGTACAGTGGTGTTTGGGTAGTGTAGGGAGTCGTGCTGGTGGTAGTGTTTTAGGGTTTAGGGTAGTGCAGTTATGTTTGGGTAGTGTAGGGTGTCGTGCTGGGGGTAGTGTTTTAGCACTAATTTTTCTTTTTACAGCACTAACCATAATTTCTATGAAAAAATGAACCCCCTCATTTTGTTCCTTTTTAAATTAAATGTTTTAAGAGTTACCAGTTTATTCCAATCAAGATGGCTTCAGGTGTGCCACAATTTTGTCATAAGTAAGACTGTTAGCACTCTAGTTGTTCTTTAGAACACTATGGGAAGCTGCAGTAGAACACAAAGCCATCAACTGACAGGCTGCTCCTGTTGAAATATAACAGGAAGATATTTGAGATCACACTTGAAACATGTCCTAATTTTTCCATCTACAGCACTAACCATAATTTCTATGACAAAATGAACCCCATCATTTTGTTCCTTTTTAAATTAAATGTTTTAAGTGTTACCAGTTTATTCCAATCAAGATGGCTTCAGGTGTGCCATAATTTTGTCATAAGTAAGGCTGTTAGCACTCTAGTTGTTCTTTAGAACACTCTGGGAAGCTGCAGTAGAACACAAAGGCATCAACTGACAGGCTGCTCCTGTTGAAATATAACAGGAAGATATTTGAGATCTCACTAAAAACTGTCCTAATTTTTCTTTCTACAGCACTAACCATAATTTCTATGACAAAATGAACCCCATCATTTTGTTCCTTTTTAAATTAAATGTTTTAAGTGTTACCAGTTTATTCCAATCAAGATGGCTTCAGGTGTGCCATAATTTTGTCATAAGTAAGGCTGTTAGCACTCTAGTTGTTCTTTAGAACACTCTGGGAAGCTGCAGTAGAACACAAAGGCATCAACTGACAGGCTGCTCCTGTTGAAATATAACAGGAAGATATTTGAGATCTCACTTAAAACATGTCCTAATTTTTCTTTCTACAGCACTAACCATAATTTCTATGACAAAATGAACCCCATCATTTTGTTCCTTTTTAAATTAAATGTTTTAAGTGTTACCAGTTTATTCCAATCAAGATGGCTTCAGGTGTGCCATACTTTTGTCATAAGTAAGGCAGTTAGCACTCTAGTTGTTCTTTAGAACACTCTTGGAAGCTGAAGTAGAACACAAAGGCATCAACTGACAGGCTGCTCCTGTTGAAATATAACAGGAAGATATTTGAGATCTCACTTAAAACATGTCCTAATTTTTCTTTCTACAGCACTAACCATAATTTCTATGACAAAATGAACCCCATCATTTTGTTCCTTTTTAAATTAAATGTTTTAAGTGTTACCAGTTTATTCCAATCAAGATGGCTTCAGGTGTGCCATAATTTTGTCATAAGTAAGGCTGTTAGCACTCTAGTTGTTCTTTAGAACACTCTGGGAAGCTGCAGTAGAACACAAAGGAATCAACTGACAGTCTCTGCCCTTGTTGGATGTACATGTTTTACTGAGAATGTCAGACTTCATTCTCACATGACTGAGAAAGATAATGTGAATTTACAGAAAATATGCTCTCATTTTAGCTTCTGGAGCACCTTCCAAAACTGTATGGGACAAGCATGTGAAAATAGTTTTCTCTCAAACATGATTCATGATATCCCAGCAGAAGGTTTTTCACAGGGTAAAATCACCTTAGAACACACCACAATTCCTGAAATTAGTATGGTACCATCAACAAATGAATTCTAATGTAACTAAAGTATGTTATCACCCTTTATAGTTCTCCTTTTGGTAACCCTCAAAATCTTCGATTCACTACAATGCATTTCAATGGGGTACTATCATTTATATTGGTCCCAAGATGGCTGCCAGCAATTCCAGGATGAAGTGCTGACAGCCAATCAGATCTCACGATGACATGTGTGGTTAGGCTCCGCCCAGATATATATGTGTTTTCTTTTTCAAATTTCTCAGAAACTACTGAACGGATTTACACCATTTAAGCAAAAGGCATGACACTGAACCAAGGGCTACCTCTTTGCCAAATTTGGTGTAATTCCGTTCAGCAGTTCGGGCTGTAGCTGCGATGAAAGGTCCCTATGGAAAAATGAATGGGGAAAACACGTTTTGGGACCCCCCTTTTTTCTCGGCCCCCGCTTCTTGAATCACCCCGAGACTTTCAGGATAGGAGCGGACCGGAGCGCCCCAACAAGTTGGAAACTTTCGCGAAGATTTGTCAACCGGCGCCAACGTTATTGCAAATAGAATGTTGCGGATTTCCTATGGAAAATAGGTCCTAACTATAACTATCTACTATATATATTAGAGGGGTTGGCTACCCCGCCGTGTGCCCGCCGTAGAAAGTGGCTCGGGCTATGCCATTTGCAGTTGTGGATATATATATATATATATATATATATATATATATATTCACTGAAAAAACCATAGGTTTCAGGGACGTTATAGTTAGAAATTAGCATTTAAAAAACCCATAGAAATTCACAGAAAAAGCCATAGATTTCAGGGACGTTATATTTAGTTGGACATTTCACTCGTACAAAACCAGAGAAATTCGGCCGTTATAGTTTGTTTAGCTAACTATAACTCGCGCCCCCGCAATGCACTGCTGATGACGTCACATATTACATCATTCATGACATGGTCAGTGACATCACTGATGACATCACTGATGACATCTCAAATGACATCACTGATGACATCACCCAGTGACTGTGTGTTTCTGTAAAGTTCAAATATGTTTTATACATATATATGCCAAGGTGTTTTTAAGTATGAGTGGGTGTATGAGTATCTGAATAGATGATTTAGTAGGTGCGTGACTGACTGTATAAGTGAGTGATTAAACGTGTCTTACTGAATGCATGGGTTAGTGCGTAAACTGTGTAAATGTCTGTATCAGTCTGTCAGTTGGTGTGTAAGCGGCTGCATGGGATGGTGAGTAGCTACATGAGTGTCTATATGGGTTATTGATTGGTTGTCTGAGTATCTGTATGGGTGCCTGAGTGTCTGTGTGGGTGGGTGGGGGTGTGAGACTCTTGCATAGATGTGTGAGTGGGTAATTAACTGGGTATATGGGTTCAAGAGTGCATCTGTGAAGGGCTGTATGGGTGGGTGAGTGTGTGTATGGGTGTGTTGGTGAGTGAATGTGTGTCTCAGTGGTACATGTGTGAGTAACTACATATGTGAAAGGCAGTATATGTGAGTGTTGGAGTATATAAATCACTATATGTGAGAGTGAGTGATTGTGAGAGTGGCTGTATGGATGAGTGTGTAATTGTATCACTGATTGTATAAGAGAGTAAGTATGTGTTAGTATCTGTATGAATAAGTGAGGTGGTGTGTGTATAACTGTATAGGTGAGTAAATGGGAGTGTGAATGATTCTTTGCATGATTGACTAGGTGTGTGAGTAACTCTATGGATGAGTGGTGATGTGTGAGTGTCTGTATAGGTGTATGAGTGCAAATGATAGTGCTGTATTGATCAGTGACTGCATGTATGAGTGACTGTATGGGTGAATGAGTGGACGCGTGTGTAGACCTAGGAATCAGTGAGTGGGTATATAATAACTGGTATTGGTGTGTCTATGGTTTCGAAAATGGTAGTCTGTATTTTAGAGTGGGTGTATCAAAGGTTATATTAGGGTGTGAGGAGGTGCATCAGATTATCACGTGGATGATGTCATCAGTGATGTCATCAGTGATGTCATTTGAGATGTCATCAGTGATGTCACTGACCATGTCATGAATGATGTAATATGTGACGTCATCAGCAGTGCATTGCGGGGGCGCGAGTTATAGTTAGCTAAACGATCTATAACGGCCGAATTTCTCTGGTTTTGTACAAGTGAAATGTCCAACTAACTATAACGTCCCTGAAACCTATGGTTTTTTCAGTGAATTTCTATGGTTTTTTTAAATGCTAATTTCTAACTATAACGTCCCTGAAACCCATGGTTTTTTCAGTGAATTTTAAAGGTATTTAAATGCTTATTTCTAACTATAACATAGCAGTCGCATTTGCAGAGTGGTGGAGAAAGGTGAGCGTGACCTCCGAACACCTCTTAGCAAACCCACTGTGTGAGATTTACTGGAGGTAACAGGAGGGATAGTTAGCCCCCAACGTCAACCTTGAGGGCCAACTACCCCTCCTAATACCTCCAGTAAGTCCCACACAGCAGGATTGCTAACTTCTCATACTAGGCCACGTCCCCTTTCTCCACCACTCTGCAAACGCGCCCCCCTGGTGCGTTCTAAATTGGGGGATTAATTTGCCTTGAATACAGAGGGTCCCTGGGGGCCAACTTGCCCGCCAGGTACCTCCAGTAAGCGCCACAGAGCACGATTGCAGACAGGTGGACACAGGCCACGCCCCCTTTCTCCACCACTCTGCAAACGCGCCCCCCTGGCGCATTCTAAGTTGGGGGATTAAGTCCCCTTGAATACTGAGGGTCACTGGGGGCCAACTAGCCCACCAGGTACCACCAGTAAGCACCACATAGCTGGATTGCAGAGAGGTGGTCCGAGGCCACGCCCCCTTTTTACACCACTGTGGAAACACACCTCTTGGTGCACTGCTGCTCGGGGGATGAAGTCCACTTGTGTCCTGAGGACCTGAGGACACAAGTGGACTTCATCCTCTGAGCAGCAGTGCGCCACAAGCCGCGTTTACAGAGTGGTGTAAAAAGGGGGCGTGGCCTCAGACCACTATCAGCAATCCAGCTGTGTGGCGCTTACTGGAGGTACCTGGTGGGTTATTTGGCCCCCAGGGACCCTCAGTATTCAAGGGGAATTAATTCCCCAACTAACAACGCGCCAGGGGGTGCGTTTGCAGAGTGGTGGAGAAAGGGGGCGTGGCCTCTGGCGAGATGCCGGATTTTTTTTTTTTTACAAGGGGCCTGTGTGGCCCCCTTTTTTTTTTTACTTTTTTGGGGCCCTGGGGACCCCATCCCCCAGGGCCTGACCATTTAAAAAAGAAAAAAAAAAAAAAAACACGGCCCCCCTCCCAAGGGCAATTTTGGCCCCGGGGACCCCATCCCCCGGGGCTTGGCCATTATTTATTTTTATTTGAGGAGGGGGGCCGCGCGACCCCCCTCCCCAGGCCAAATTCGGCCCCGGGGGACCCCATCCCCCGGGGCACGGCTGTTCTTTTTTTTTAAAGAAAAGGGAGTGGGGCCCCGTGGCCCCCCTCCCGGGCCACTCTTGGGCCAGGGGACCCCATCCCCCGGGGCCGGCCCCTTGCATTGGGGACCGTGTGGGGAGCCCCAATGCCCCCACGGTCCGGTCGGCTCCCCGCCTCCTGCGGGAGCCGGCATTGCTTTTGAGCAAGGCGAGCTGCTTACATGCAGCTCCCCGCTCAAAAGCAATACTGCTTTGCTTCGTTGAAGCGAGAGCAGGTTTCCCTGCTCTCGCTTCAACGAAGCAAAGCAGGGTTTGCTATGGCAGGGCGGGAGCCGTGCTCCTGCCCTGCCATAGCAAACAGCAATGTCCTGGGGGTGGGCACCCCGGGACATTGCAGGAGCCGGCCCTGGGGGGTGGCGGTCCCCAGGGCCATCAAGGGCTCCTGGAGGGGGGCCGAGCGGCCACCCCTCCCTTCGTTTTCTTTGCCCCGGGGAGGTAGTGGACCCCGGGCTCAGGGTCATTAACGGACCCCCAAATTTGAATAAATAGTGCCCCGGGGTGGTGGCTGTCCCCGGGGCGTGTAGGGGAGCTCTTGCCCCCCACACATCTTTTTTAAAACAATAAACAGAGCCCCAGGGAGGTGGCGGTCCCCGGGGCTGTGGGGGGGCCGCGTGCCCCCTGCATACAATTATACAGTTCCCAGGGGAGGTGGCGGTCCCCGGGGCAGCATGGGGGGGTTGAGACCCCCCCACGCATTCACTACAAAAGAAGACCCGGGGAGGTGGCGGTCCCCAGGGCTGCGGGGGGTCCGCGTGCTCCCACACATAATTAGCATAGCCCCAGGGAGGTGGCGGTCCCTGGTGCTGCAGGGGGCCCCGCGGGCCCCCACTATTTCATTTTCACATTGCCCCGGGACTTGGCCCACCCGGGGTCCTCATTAAAATGAAGCGCGGGAGACCGCGCTTAATTTTTTTTTATTTTCGGCAGGATTCGCGCACCCAGCGTGAATTCTGCCGATTTAAAAAAAAAAAAAAAAATTTGGGGCCCTACCCCCCTACCCCCTCAGCAGGCCTACGGGGTCAGGGTGTTTCTACCCTGCCCCCTTTTCTTGTTTTTCACCTTTTTTTTTACTCTTTTCTTGTGACTCGATTACCGAGTCACAAGATGGCTGCCAACACATTCTGGTTTAGAGTGTTGGCAGCCAATCAGAGTGAATCATTTTCTAATTTCTCAGGAACTACTGAACGGATTTACACCATTTAAAAAAAAGTGATCTTTCTGAACCAAGACCTACCTTTTTGCCAGTTCAGGCTGTAGCTTTGTCTAAAGTTTCCTATGGAAATTAACATGGGAAAAATGTGTTTTGGGACCCCCCTTTTTTCTCGGCCCCCGCTTGACAAATCACCCCGAAACTTTCGAGACAGGAGCTGACCAGAGCGGGCCACTAGTTTTGAAAATTTCACGAAGATTCGTCAAACAACGCCAAAGATATTGGCAAAAGAATAAATGCTTTTTGAATAGAAACGAGGTCCTAACTATAACTACCTACTGGCGACCGCCAGTAGGTAATATATATATATATATATTGTTTAGGGGTGGGTGAAGGTGTTGGTGTTGGGTGATAAGGGTGTATTTAGGGGCAGGTAGAGGCATAGGGTCGTAAGTGTATTTTTAGGGTTTAAGGGTGGGTAAGCGTGTTGGACAATAAGGGTGTTTTTAGGGTTTGGGGTGGGTAGGTATATTGGGTGATGTTAGAAGTAGGGGTCTCTTGTTCGCAATGGTTTGCACCTTTGTCCAAATAGGGACCCTTCCTTCTAGTCAGGGTAAGGGGGATACACTACTGAAAATAACCCCTGTTGACCCCCCTTGGTAGTTTGGCACAAGCAGTTAGGCTTTTCTCAGAGGCAGTGTGTGGAAAATGTGCACATAACACACAGAAATACAAAGAAATCACTACAAAAGGACACCACAGCAGTTTTAGAAAAATAACCAATATTTATCTTTGCAAACAAGACCAAAACGATAACAAAAACAACATATAGTAATCAAAAATATGCACTTTGCAAGAAAAACTTTAAAATGCAGTTCCTTGAAGCCAGTAGCTCCGTCCGGGGCTACCATGGTGCTGAAAACAACAGAATCCAACAGTTCCAGCCTACCGCGTCGGTGCAGACCGGTGTCAGTGTCAGCAGACTCGTAAATAGTACCTTTGGTTCCAGCTGACAACATTGGTGCGGGCCGGTCGTGGCAACCATCACGGTTGTCATGTTGAAGCATAGCGGTGCGGTGTGCGGTGCCCTTAAGTTGCAATGCAGGCAGTGGCTCGGTGATGGCCGTCTAGCGGTGTCGGTGAGACCAGGGCTGTGAAGCAAAGTGAGGCGGTGCTCATTGCGGGGCTGACAGGTCACAGTGCAAGCGGCAGTGCCGGTTGATGGGAGTTTGCGTCAGTCAGCCCAGGCTGCTGTGTGGGATGGGGCGGTGAGTGGTGTGACTTACGAGCGGTACCCCCAGACCATGGTGCAGTCATGGGTGTCGAGGTCAGAGTGCAGCAACATCATCGGTAAGACCAGGGCGGCAGAGTGAAGCGAAGTTGTGCATAGTGCGATGCCCACAGGTCGCGGTGCAAGCAGCGGCTAGTTGGCGGCGGTGGCAGTCATGTCGGTGAGACCAGGGTTGTGGTGCAAAGTGCGGCGGTGCCTTCAGAACACGGAGCCAGCAGCGGTGTCAGTGACGGTGTCGGCTGCTTTCCCCCTCGTGGCACCTGAAACCCATGGTTCCAGAGGCGGTACCCAGAGGTAAGTGAAGTCTTTGCTGTCCCTGAGACAAGCACTATCTCAAGCCCTTGGAGATACTCAGCAGCAAGTGAAGAAAGTTCAGTCCAGTCCTTTCACTGCCCAAGGCAGAAGCAGCAACTGCAGGCCAATCCAGCAAAGCATTTACACAGTAAAGGGGCAGTACACCTCCTGGCAGTTCTTCCAGCGCTTCTTCTTTGCAGGTTCCTTGATCCAAGCGAGTTTTAAAGTTCTGGTGTCTGGGCAAAATATTTCTACTCAGTTTCTCTTTGTTCTCTTGGGCAGAGAGTGTCAGTGCTCAGTTCAAACCAGTTTGGTCCTCTTTTGCCCAGCTTCCTGGCAAGAGTTGAAGACAGCATTGTCCAAGGCAGACCAGGCCCATTCAGGTGCAAGGAAATCTCCTCACACTACTCTAAATGCAGCCCAGGTCTATTCAGCCCAGCCCTGACTCATCCAGGAAAGGCAGGACACACCTCGACCCCCACAGTGGCTATGTGAAGAGAATGCACATCCAGAGCCCCTGTCATTCCAAAGTCAGACAGTCAATCCACAACCCAGCATAAGCACACAGGATGGCTAAGCAAGAAATACCTCCTTTCTAAAAGTGGTATTTTCAAACACAGAACATAAAAACCATCTTTACTAGAAGATGCATTTCTACATTCTGAGTTCAGGCATACTAAACTCCATTTCTCTATCTTGTCCCAATGGGAAGATATACTCGTAAAATGTTTACAAAGTATTCCCCATTATATCCTAAGGGACAGATAGCCTTTCAACAGTGAAAAACGAATTACACTGTATTTCACTATTAGGACATGTTAAACACACCAGTACATATCCTACCTTTCACCTACACTGCACCCTGCCCTTAGGGGTACCTTGGGCCTACCTTAGGGGTGACTTTCATGTAATGAAAAGGAAGGGTAGGGCTTGGCATGTGGGTGCACTTGCCAAGTCGACATGGCAGTAAAAACTGTGCGCAGACACTGCAGTGGCAGGTCTAAGAACCCCTTGGAAGGCTGCTCGTGTGGGTGGAACAATGATTGCTGCAGTTCCACTAGCAGCATTTGAATTACAGACCCTGGCACTCTTAGTGCACTTTACTAGAGACCTACCAGTAAATCAAATATGCCAATCATGGAAACACCTATCTATAATCCAATTTACAATTGGAGCACTTGCACTTTAACACTGGACAGCAGTGAGAAAGTGCGCAAAGACACTAAACCAGCAAAAACAGAGTCAAAACCAGGAGGTCAGAAAGCAAAAAGACTGGGGAAACAAGCAAAAAGATGCCAGGTCTAACAGGTGATAAGGGTTTTTTAAGTGTTTAAGTATAGGTAGGGATATGAGGTGTTTTTAGGGTTTGGAGTGGGCAGAGGCATAGGGTGGTAAAGGATGGTAATTGCGTTTTTAGGGTTTAGGGGTGGGTAAGGGTATTGGGTAGTAAGGTTACAAAAGAAGGGGGTGGGTGGGGGATTTTTCCCCAAAAAGCAAATATTTATTTTTCTATTAAGTAAAAAAAGAAATGGGGGTATCCCCCAATAAAAAAATAACATAAATTAAATATTTTTAAGTAAAATGATTGTGTATGTGTGTGTGTATTTAGTAAGGGGTTCACTTACCTTATATATACGTGCCTTACAAAACACCTTTGTGCTGAAGGTATATGCATGACAAAGGCATTTGCATGGTAAAGCAGACCTTCCAGGATATCGCGATTTCGCGATTCATGAAATTCCTGCAATTTGTATGAAGTCCCGCTATGGCTGCGTAATGAAACTAACTTGCAGCGAAAAACGGAAGCAGCAAGCATTTACTCCTGTAGTATTGGTTTTGATGTTACCATCTTTTGTATTATAAAGAAATGATGTCTTGTCACTGGCTTTCATAAACTGCACATTCATTGCGTGCCTCTGCTTGTCTTCAGCAAGGCCTTGTACTGCTAGCATGAGGGCGGTCTTTTTCTCGAGCTGCAGCATTTGCTCCACTGCCTGCCTGGCGAGTCGGAGGACAGGCAGTAATAAATGTATGAGGAATACTGCAGTCAGGAAGAGACATGGCTTCCCTCCCTCTACCACCTTCCACACTTTTGGAGCCAGTGGTGTAACAAAATGCGAGGGGGGCCCTGCAAGATATGCTGAATAGGCCCCTTCACACTCACATCAGTAGGGGGCCGAGGGGGCCCCCTCCAGTATGGGTAAACCTGCCCCCGCATCGCGGAGGCTGCGGGGGCCCTTGTTATGCCCCTGATTGGAGCTGCTTTAAAAAGAGTTTGTGGGTGCCTGCCCTTACTCTCTACTTATCAGTTTTCTTTTTATTTGTTGTTGACCGGGATAAGCAAAGCCTATAAAAGTAAACATTTTGCAACCCAGGGCCAGTTTTGCCCTAGTTAGGACTAATCAGTCGGATATAGCTTGGTTCCAGTGCGAAACTGGTCCTGGGTTGCTTGTGCTCTGGTTCAGGGAGGACCTGGCCTGGCAGTTCGGGCTGAGGTGACATGATGCGCAAAATAACAACGAACTGGTGCTGGGTGAAAAGTGTTAAGTGGATTAACTGGATCCTCAGTGTGTGGGGGTGGGGGGGGCAGGACAACCAGATATGAGTCGAAAGTGTCTCAAAAATGCCGCGTAAAACACATTGTATGCCGCAAAATTTCCACTTTTGGTGCCGCAAATTTTGCCAATCCATGCCGCAATATCCTGGGGAGTCTGAATATGACATACTTTCTCTTTCCCATTCTCTGGAGAGGCCAGACAAGAACAGATTCAAAGAAACTACAACACGTACGTGCACAACATACTAAAAACTGCCAAGCTGAACATGTGTAAGATAAAAACACCTTTTTAGGTCTGCGCATTGTTCGCCATCCTGATCCCTGCATGTCTTGCAATCACGGCTTCTGCTTTTCTCATATTCAGCTTTGAGCGCTGTTCCCACATGTGGTGTTGCGAGCTGCCAGTAATAAGAAGTAGCTCCCCAAGGTCCAAGTAAGGAAGCTCCTGTGCTGATTCAAAGCTTTTCCTCAGTACTAGCTGCTGTGAGGAATCGGAAAGTAGGGACAAGCTGTAAACACGCTGACATACTGTAACCCTGAAAACAAACTAGCTTGACACAAACACTAATTTAAGAAGAGCAGAATGTAATGCTTGGTGTTCTTAAGTGTTACAGAGGTTCGTAGACAAGATTATTTGTTATTGTTTGCAGTAGCGGCTGGGCCCATGCAATTAAAGATTGGCCACTCGCCTTAATGTACATTTATCTCACATTTTCTACCCATTTTCTTGATGCATTGCACTATTTCCACTGGGTTGTGTCACTGCAGTAATAGTCCTTTTCAGAAACAAAAATGCCAAAGCTGATAGACCTGGCTTTACTGTGCTAACACATGCAAATTACGAAATTGTGTGTATTTCTGTTCCACCTGCTGCTTTCTGGTGTCCTTTGTCTGTGACCAACACTAGAAGCAGAAGCAATAAAAACAGAAACACTCCAAGGTTAGGAATAACAACAGGGCACAGTGTTGTGACACAACACTCGATAAGGTAGTGTGAAGAACTCTTTATTACTTCACATGTCCAAGGAGATCACATCCAGCAACGTATAATCGTTCCATCTGTCGAAGTTATATATCATTCACTTGGAACGTACCAAAAAGGGAAGGGGAACGGGGGAGAGGAGGCTAGGCAAGGGAAACAAGGCATAGCGAGATAAACAAGCATTGGCATAGCCAATAGGTCTCGCCTTTGGGACCTTATAAGTGTTTAGCCATGCAACAGTTAATGTTGTTGCACCAAGGATATTGTGCTGGATAACTAAACACTTATAAGGTCCCAAAGGCGAGACCTATTGGCTATGCCAATCCTTGTTTTACTTTATGAACGAACCAGTATTTAGCTTTGGTCACAAATATCCACTCGTACATCAATTATAGATTAAAAACTATGGTATGGTTGAGGAATGTAAACAGCAGCCAACAACGCAATTTAAATATATTGCATCTCCTGTTTGCAAGAAACACCCGTCTATAAACATTAACGCCAGGCAATATTGTTTTCATAGTAACAAAATAAATGTGAACTTTACACAACCCAACATGCCCCGAAATCTACTGTTTCGGACTCTGACTCAGTTTAGTCACAAAAGTTCCTGTGCAACAGTTCCAGCTTAAATAAGCTATCCTTCAATGCCCTCAAAAGGAAAACATCCCATCCCTTCATTGTAAGCTGTGCACTCCTGGATTTAGATGCGTTGGTCATCATGAGTGTCAAGGGATCCATTACAGCCTTACTTACATCTAACACTAAGGGGCCGATTCCGATCTCGGCCGGTAGTGCTCCGAATCGGATTCGGATTTACCGGATCAGATTCGGAGCCCTGTTTCCCGACCGAATCGTACGCGGGTCCGGCCGAGCGAGTACGATGCAGGCACCCGCGAAATCTCCGACCGACTCGAACGCGGCTTCAACACGCTCCGACCGACTCGCATGGACACGACTCGCACCGCGCTATGGAGACGTATCCCGGCCGGGTAAGTACGATGCGCGCCGCGAGCAGTCCGACCGACTCGCGCCGTCCAGCTCGAAACAGCTGTCGGAGCCGGACTTCGGGGTCCTCGCCGGACCCCCTGTACGCGTAGGCGCGCGAGTCGCACACAGGGGGACCCATGGGTCCCCCTACCTGTGCATGTACGCCGCGATGCGCATGGACGCGTACACGCTGTAGGGGCGCCTTGTCCGCCTCGCACCCATTGAGTCAATGGGAGCCCGCGTACGCGTTGTACGACAGGCTCCCATTGACTTCAATGGGAGTCCGACCGACTCAAGTCCGATGGCATGCGTGCGCATCGTACTCGTTCGGTCGGACTGCCAGAGTCCGATTCGGTCGGAAATCTCTCCGGGTCCGGCTCGGTCGGAGAGATTTCCGGCCGAGATCGGAATCGGCCCCTAAGTAAAAGCACCAAAACAAACATGAGGTAGTATGATTAACAATAGAAAACAAAGAAAAAAGTAGGCTATTGGGCGAAATTTAAAAAATGTCAGTAAAAGGTTCAAGTGTTCCAAACAAATCTTGAAAGGAGTATTTAGTTCACTGCAGCAATCTGACGATGGTCGTTGAACTAATAAATCCAAAGCTTTATTCCAACGAAAATGCTTACAACAAAAACAAAAAGAGGAGTGTATTGCATTCTCTTCGGGCACAGTTCCAAAACGAGATTCTTAAAATAGCATGCCAGATGGGGAAAAATCCCCAATTCACACCTTATAAAGAAACCTTCGTCAACATCAGGGATGCCCTACACTTAGGTTGCTTACAGTTGGTATGCATACACTTTTATTCCAGCTGGAAATGACCAATTAGGAAGGACTACATGTGCATTTGGGCATTTTCCTGTAAAACGCCAATTTCGAAAACCTGTATTCAAACGATGGGGGGGTTTACCCCATCATTTTGGGATCAGTGACTCAAGCTAAGTATTCATTCAAGCTTCCAATACTGCTGTTGAACTGCAAAATAATACTTCAGTGGCTTTATTTTGTCAAAAATTAACAGGTCTGATAGCAACATTTTTTTCCTTCAACATTGTAAAGTCTTAATGGAGCTTCAGAAGGTTTTCCAAATTACTTCTTTCTGATCACCACATGTTGTTCCTATTACTGGAAGCGCACTTCAGGTAGTCATCAAACCCTTTGACATGTCTAAAACTTAAGGGTTTTTACACCTGTTCTAAATTACTTCTTCGTTGTAAGGTGCAGATATACCATTATATAATAAAACAGTGTTTTTTTTTTTTTATTCAAAACCATTAATTACTGCTCGCATATGGCCCTCGTGTAAGGGGTGGCACATATTTTCCTTCTTTTGGCATACGCTTGGAATATATATATCTTGATGTCTAGCGTACACACGAGGCACGAGTATATTGTGCGTCAACGGCAAAGAATTAAGGGGCATATTATCAAGGGCCGGCGATAAATATCGCAAAGCGCGCTTAGCGCTTGCATATTTATCGCCGGCTATCTCTGTAATTTATCGCCCGGTTAGCACGTTATTAACAACGCGCATCGCCAAGGCGATAAAAATTTCAGAGATAGCGTGGATATCGCCGTTTTCCATGTGGAAAACGGCGATATCCTAGATGATAGGGTCTGTGGTCTTAGCCACAGAATCCACCCCCATGTTAAGTATGTCTTAGTCAGGAATTTAACAGACGTTAAATTCCTGCGTTAAGGCATACTTAACGCGATTAAAATAATCGCTTCCCGCATTGTAAATATCGCGAGCTGCCTTCGCGATATTTACCCATGTTGTTTCCACAGACACGCCTACTTTGCATCTCATTATCGATGCGAAGTCAGGCGTGCTGGAAACGGGAGCAAAATCAGCAAAACACGCGATAGCGTGTCTTTGCTGATAAGGCGATATAATTATCGCCGCTTTTCGGCCGAAAACGGCCGCAAAAGCGGCGATAATTGTTTATCGCCGCCTTGTTAATATGCCCCAAAGAGACTTTGGGGGATCTAAAAATAGTGTAAGTAATGAAAAGGGTCAGTGCAGTGACTGATGGGACCCAAGAAGGATGCCTTAAAGTTCCCTGATGTGGCTGAGAGACGAAGACGCGATTTTATCTACTGTGTTCTCACTATTCAGTATTTAGAAATCTCTCGACTTTGTCCCTGCATTCTTAAGCCAAGAAAGTAATCCATAATTTCAACAGGCACCAGAAAGATTGGTTGGATGCTAGGAAATATTAATGTAAATGCTTCAAACATGTAGTCGCTAGCTACAGTGCCGGAGAAGGTGTACAAATGAAGTTCATGATTATGTTTTTCATTTGACTTATTTATGCGTCTCATCCTTTCATGGCACAAAAATGAGGGAGGAAGAAAACGAGGGGAAATACTTGCTACTTTTTGGCCACTGAGCTCTTTTTTGCAGACTTAACTGCTACAGTATTTGCCATGGGAATATTTTTCCACGGTGCTTGTTTAAAAAAAAAAAAAAAAGGAGTGACCCTACCAAGCACAGCCAAATATAGTATGCTTGCCTGTTGGAACATTCTGTATGGGACCGAGCCAAAGGGACATTCCTTTCTGCACTAAAAGAGCATCTGTGTTCCTCCGTCTTCAATCGTTTTAATTTCTACAAGCTTTACGCGCTTAACTCAATCACTTATTTAAAGCAATGTGAACAATCGAGACAACAGATAAAGATAGTAGGTCTCGAACTAAACACGCAATCTATTTTATGTCTCAGACAACGCATACAATTATCTTTCAAAACCCGTGCAAAGTAATTTCAGTTCAGTCAAAGCATTGTCGTCCTCGAGCAGAACGAACAACATCTGAAGCATTAAATAGCCTCCTTCCCCCATAACACTGTTCTGAAATTATCAGGAAAAAAAAAATCAAAAACATAAATGTGATTTCAGCCAAAGTGCCATAGTAAGTTATCAAGCAACTAAGACAATAACACATTAACAAGCATTGGCCGCGCGTCGTGAAACTGACTACGGCCGCGCGGCCGTGAAAGTGAAAGTAATTGTGAGTAAGCGGGTTTTGGAAGTGCAAACAGTGGCTTTTGATGGCGACCAGCTTGCGTTCACGCGAGCGTCCAGATGGCGAGGGAAGCCATATGGCGCCTGATCGCGCGTGCACGCTCGCGTGAACGCAAGCTGGTCGCCAGCAAAAGCCACTGTTTGCACTTCCAAAACCCGCTTACTAAAACTCTCGCCAGAGCAGCGCATGCGCTGGCTCAGGCGAGACCTAAAAATAAGGAGATGCAGTGCTGATGTAGCACAATATATCGACATAGATGCAATATTTGATGTAGTACAATATAACGATTGTTGTAACTTGTAATGTTGCTTACATCCTTTCCCTTAGCTACCTGCTCCCTACTGCTCAGCTAGTATGAATTTGATGTGTGTGTGGAATGTTAGAATGCCTGATGAGGTAGTGGAATGCTGGAGTGCCTGGTGGAGTGGAGAGACAGTTGGAGTGTGTGGGCTGAGCAGCAAGGATGCTGCTCCTGGTGGGGCTCAACTGCTGAACTACTGAACCTATTATCCTACTTACCATCCTGTAACTAAGCTTAATAAACCTCTTACCTATAACCCACTTCATGGTTACCTTTGGACTTCTTTTGGAGTGTGACAATGGCGACGATTTGGAGAATAAAACCTACGTGTCCTGAAAAATGAACTGTACTGGAAACTACTAAGGAAGCTTGAGGTAAAGAAGCTTGAAACTTGAACAAAAAGAACGCCCCCGCTTGCCCCACCAGTATCCTTTACCACCTGGAAAGCCTGCCCGGGGCATTTGACCTTTCTTACATCAAGGGATCTTATGAACTTGTGGCTACAACATAATGCCGGATTCCTGTTTGCCCTGTTGTGCTACTACAAATTTAAATGTGTAATTGGGAAGTGCACATTTAATGAACTGGCTTTATCTGCAGAAACTGGCTGTGTATTTGAACAGGCTCCATCTACAGAGGCTGGCGGTGTATTTGAACAGGCACTACGGATGTGATGTGACTTGCTGCAAGCAATTCGAGAATTTGTGCTTGGGGAGGCGCTTTGGAGGAGCCAGTGGCGGCATCCAGTGGCAGACCATTTGGGACATCAGCAAGGTGGCCAACAGTTTATCCACCGTTTTACAGTGGTGAGTGGAGAAGTGCGGGTCATTGGCCGTTATTCCATGCGGCATTTGAATGGGCCGCGGGCTGCGAGACTAACAGAATTGCCGGAGCACACACACCTTACCGTTCTCGCTGGTGTCCCGTGAAGCCCTTCAGCAAAGGTCGGGTTGCATCTTTTAGTGCGAGCTGTCCCGCGACGTTGTGCTGTCCTGCGATGTTGGGGGAGCGCGCACTCGTCCGCTTGCTGCCCGAGCCATTGTCTCTGGACTATCGGTCTAACGAGGCGCAAGCTCATGGTGGGAGGAGCTACAACTCTACTACATGCCGAACCATCAGTACGCCCTCACTGGCTCATACAAGCCCTATCTCCCACTGAATCTTACATACTACTGCCGACGTGGAGGCCATTTTGAATCCTTCCCAACCTCGGGCAGTCTTACAACATGACTTGTGGCCATTTTACCTTGGTAAAATAACTATTGCAACTAACTATCCTTGTTTGTTAGGCTGGTCACTTGTTTGCCTCGGTGACTCGCACACCTATTTGCACGCAACGTTACGAAGACTATTTTACTTCAAATGTGCACAACTATATTACGAGATGTACCTTTTCCTCTGTGACTCGTACAGCGTGCATCACCGGGCTCTACGCTGCAACGGAAGGAGAACATTAGTGCACGTGCACTGCTCTGTTTTTGTGCAGAATACTACGCTAATTGGAGGAGTGATGTGCTGTTGCCGTCTGGAGCTACTCGTCTGCAAGTGGGTATCAAAGTCCCGGTGAGGTCATTTTGGTGCTATTTCTACAATGGGTCGGGTGAGATATCACTCACCAAAGTTGCATGAGAGATAATACAGAACTACGATATTAAGAACTGTTTAATGTTTTTTACCTCTATTGTGTTATCTTTGGTGATGCTGATGTATAGCATGCATATAAGTTTTTATTTTCTGTCCCAAGTTGCTATCCATCAATGTGCTACTGTGTGCCATGCATGATGCGTGCTTGCTGTCATGTAGTTATGTGCCTTGTTCAATTCTTGTTCAACTTTGCTGTCATGGGTGTTATACATCATGCTCTATTTTGTTGAGTTTGCTGCCAGGTATGCCATGTTCTTACTGGTTGTGTTGTGGCTCTTGTCACATGACTATCATTAATTTCTAGCCTATGTGTATTGTGCGATGCTTGGGTGTCTGGTCTTATAAGTGTGTGGCTTTGCCTTTGTGGAATTCTGTTTCGTTGAGAGTCGTGTACCCTGTCCTGTGTTTTACCTAGGGGTGCGTTTAGGGGTCGTGTACCCTGAGCTGTTGACTTACCTAGTGTTGCGTTGAGGGGTCGTGTACCCTGTGCTGTGTTTTGCCTAGGGTTGTGTTGAGGGGTCGTGTACCCTGTACTGTTATTTTACCTAGGTGTGCATTGAACGGTCGTGTACCCTTTGCTATGTTTTGCCTAGGGGTGTGTTGAGGGGTCGTGTACCCTGTACTGTTATTTTACCTAGGTATGCGTTGAAGGGTCATGTACCCTGTGCTATATTTTGCCTAGGGGTGTGTTGAGGGGTCATGCACCCTGTACTGTTGACTTACCAAGGTGTGCGTTGAGGGGTCGTGTACTCTGTGCTATGTTTTGCCTAGGGGTGTGTTGAGGGGTCGTGTACCCTGTACTGTTATTTTACCTAGGTGTGCGTTGAAGGGTCGTGTACCCTGTGCTGTGTTTTGCCTAGGGGTGTGTTGAGGGGTCGTGTACCCTGTACTGTTATTTTACCTAGGTGTGCGTTGAAGGGTCGTGTACCCTGTGCTGTGTTTTACCTGAGACGTCTTGTTCTGTCAGGTGTGATATGTGTGGTGTGCAGAAGGGGGTGAGTGGTGAGGGAATTACACCTCAGCGGTGTCCTTCATTCTCCCAAACTTGGATATTATCACAGTGGTGTAATGTCAAAGGAATTTGGTATTTACTTCTTTTAAATTGCAATTGTTATTTGTAAATTGTATATTTCCCTTTCGTATTGATGTTATCAAATGGTGTGTACTTCCATTGTACATTGTTGTAAAATTATTCATTGTTTTCCCTAAGGGAAGGAGGTGTGTTGTAACTTGTAATGACAACGATATGACACAGAGGAAAACTGCACATGGCACAAATAGCAGATTATGGGGCGTGCTTGGTCCACAGGTATTCACTCATTATAGCTGGACCTCTTGGCTTTGGCAGTGCTTGATGTCAATGTATTGAGCTCCCTATATTGTATCTTTCCAGGCTCTGGTTTAGCATGGGGATGGTGTGATAAGGCCAGGATTTGAAAGCAATGAAGATGTGTCCTGATCAGTTAATCAAGATTATTAGAGATTTGGGCATGGTGTTTTTTATATGGTCCATGGTGGAGCCTTTATTAAGGGTAGTGATGGTGCGATGTTCTAGCAAACTGTTGTCTGAAAGAATAGATTGAAGGGCTAGGTGTGGTTGTCTTCCTCTTTTTGCTGAGTGGAGGTTGAAATCTGCAAGGAAATACAGATCACATGAGGACATTACTTGATCACTGCTATGATCAAGGAAAGTAACTTTCAAGCTGTTTCTGCTGCCAGGTGGGTTGTATAGGATGCTCAGCCACGGTAGTTCTCATATTGTGGTTGCAATAGCCACAGTGAAGCACTGAAATGAGGAGTAGTTTATTGACTTAAACCTGTTGCATTAAGAAGTTCCTTGTGGATGATCTGCCTTTTGGCTAGGTTTTCACTATACAAGTATCAGATACACACGCAATGGCAACCCCACTCCCCCACCAGTTTTTCTACTCTATTGAGGTGAAGGATGATGTACTTTACGCATAGAATAATATCAAATAATCATATGAAGGATGAGCACAACCAGGTTTCCGTGAGCACAATAACATCACAGTCATAGTCTCGGATGAGCACAAATATGGTTTAAAGACACACATTAGGGAGCACAGATGTACAATTAGGAGGACACTCTGCATGTAGTGTGCAGGCTCTGAAGCCTTGTGGTTAGTGTATATTGGGCTCTTCAGAAGTAGGTGTGTTAAATGATGTTTACAAATGAAATGGGTGGAGTCAGTAGAGCAGTTCCTGGGAAGAGAGTGCTTGTGGAGAAAGAGATGGAGACTGTGGTTTGTAGAATTGTTATCCAGGTGAAAGAATTACTAAAATAATTACATGATTACTCCTCCTTGAGTAATTAAGAGTAATTTGTGATAAAAAATCCTAATACGAGAGCACATTTAGTGAGTGCTAAGAGGCCACTTGATATTTGTGTTCTGCTGCACTTAGGGCTGTTTCATAGCGCAAAATGCATCCTAGTGTCCATTTTGGATGCAGTTTGTGGTTAGAAAATAGTGCTAAATGTTGGTAGTAAATTGGGGAAATTCTACCTGCAAGAGCACATTTAGCAGCCGCTCACTGTCGCTATTCATGTTATGTTGCATGTAGCACTATTTCTTATCGCTAAATGCATCTTCTCGTTTGTTTTGGACTTGAGAGGGCATTTTTGCTCTAAGAAATAACGCTAAAAGCAAAATTACTCATCTTGTGTAATTTTAGCGTAATTTCATAGAATTTTTAGGTAATTCTGCATGAATATACTACACTTAATATCATGAGCTACACCCACCCCTATTTCCTAGCCACAAAATTTGGGCTTCTCCTGCTCAGAACTTTCCCACCTTCGTTGACGGCCTCGCTGGATTCCATTCTTCAGCAATTCGCTGTTGTCGAGCCCTGCATCAGATCCAGCTGGCAGTTTGCCCTACTGACAACTCTGATGGCCACTTTTCTCTAGAAAAAGTCTGAAGGTAAACTTTCCACTGAAACAAACCTGGTCCCAGTATATGACCCGTACTCCATTGCGCTCAGCCTTAACCTTTGGCTTTGACCTGCTCTAGCGAGAACAGATAACCATGGTTGGCACTTTGTGCTTTATAGTGCTATTTTAAACCTTACATTTAAAAATTCATACCTCTGTTTCTACTGATTGGGGTTTTGTCATTTTAGTGTCACCATCTTTAATAAAATATCCTCTATTTTCCTAAATTGTTTTGGATTTTTCTTGTGTTGTGTTTTCACTTTGTTACTGTTTGAGTATTGCTTAAATACTTTACTCATTGCCTCTAAGTTCAGCCTGACTGCTTTTGTGCCAATCTAGCAGAGGGTTAAGCACAGGTTTATTTATTTAGTGACTTTTGTGGTTCACTCTGACAATGATTGTGAATATTATTTGAGGTGGGTATTCACCCCCTTACCTAAGGCTCCAATTTCTAAAATTGGTATTCAGTGATGGGATTCAGTACTTGTGTTTTTGCGGTGCCACTCAGTGATTTGTATAAAAAAAATCCCTTTATAATGCGACATCAAAATCGATTTTTTAAAGTTCTCATTTATTTTTAATTGCCCATTTTTTCAGATTTTTCCAAACTCCATTCCTCTCATACCTTTTTCTATCTGTGGTATTTTGCAAGCAAGTAGATGCATCTCAGGAACATTGAGGGCTTCAAGGTGGCAGAATTGAATAAGCTCTTCACGGTGAGGGGGCTAGTGTTGAGCAAAAGGGCCACCAAAGTGGGCTACTTGATAGCCCTACGAGCCTGGCAGGAAGTCAGCCTTATGCCTGTCATGACTCAAGAGCAGGCAGGGGTGGAGGATGAAGTAGAGGAGGAGGAGGGAGGTGAAGAGGGAAATTACCTGCCTGCAGGCCCAGAGCCAAACCCAAAGGAGGAAGAAGCGATGCCCAAGGGGATGAGGTCACCTGCAGTATATATAGCTGGGAGCCATGTTTCCTCTTCCAACCTGACCCAATCACAGTTAGAAAACAGACAGGCAGTGCACTGTAGCCACTTATCTGAAACTTATGCAATTCCATTGGGGTGATGCCACTCCACTCCAGAACAACTCTCAGCCCAATTCTGTGAAGAACTTGATCGGGCAACTGTTCCTGAAGGGAAGATAGGATGGAATAGAGAGAGAAGAAGACAAAACATGCGGGTTCTTCTGGGTGTCACCAAGTCATCTGTACTGCTTATTGCAGCAGGGGGTGCCTTGCCTTCAAGCTATGCCCTCTTAGAGTTGGATGTTTACTTTGGTCTGGGAGAGGTCTATTATCTGTCAATAACAAAAGTAATAGGTTACCACTAGGGTTTAACCATAGCACAATTATACATTACACAAGCTGCTTGTCTTATGTCAAAATGCTTACCAGGTTTTCAATATCACTAATGCCCTTGATAACACCTCAAGAGCTTTGCACAGAGTCTCTGCACACTGAGGGGCATATTTACAAGGAAACTGTCAGAGCACGGCGTTAAGCCAAGTTTACTAATGCCACGCTCCGACAGTTTCCCAATGCAGGGATGCGCCATATTTACAAGAATGTGGCGCACCCCTGCGTTTTCCCTAGCACTGGTGCTAAATTTAGCTGCCTAGCGCCAACGCAGGCACCCTTGCCCCATAGTGCAAGGGCACCTGCGTTGCGGGGGATGATTGTTCATGTGCAGGAAGGTGTCCCTTCACGCACATAAACAATGAGTAATGGCAATTTGTACATTCTATGTGTGCTGCTTTATGCAGCACACATAGAAGTTGCCACTTGTAATTTTTTAATTATTGTTTATGTGCAGGAAGGGACACTTTCCTGCATATGAACAATCACTAGTGGCGATTTTCTGTTTCTATGTGTGCTGCAGAATGCAACACACAAAGACACAGTAAAAACAAGAAAAAATCAATCATTTCTCCTCGTTTTGCCAGGTTAAGACTAGGTTTTCCCTGGTCTTATTTTTGGTGCTGCCCCATATTTACGCCACCCTTGTAAATAGGAGGCAGCTTCAAAAAGCAATGGGTGTTGTAGTGGAACGCCCACTGCAACACCCATTGCCCACCTCTTTCATGCTAAATTCTGCGTGAAAGGGGTCCTTATTCACAGTGCGGCGTTAAGCCACGTTAAGTAGCTTTATGCCGCCTTGTAAATAAGGCGAATGGCTTATCGCCACCAGAACATCACAAAAAGGGAAGTTCTGGTGGTGATAAGCTCTTGTAAATATGCCCCTGAGTTTTTGTGCTCTCACATCAAATATTCACTGAGGCACAAACGCCTTTGAAACTCCTCAGACTAGTGCAGGCTAGTTATTCAAAGTCACAGGGGAATCCATGGAAAAGGTGGGATTAGTAGTTGGGAGTAGATCGCTAGATCTTGTTAATACTTTGGGGTCATTAGGATGGCGGGGAGATCGCCACCGCCGGCTCGGCAGTGGCGATCCGCCCGCCATCCCAACTTGATTTACCCCCGCCATATTATTATGGCGGGGGGGTATCGCGGCGGACGCAAAGTGCGTCTGCCGCTTTTCCGCCGGTCGGCGATCGTTCCGATTGCCGGCTGGGCGGAGCTGGGGCACAATATGGTGGCGTGCCTAGAAGGCACCGCCATCCATATTATGATGCCTGGTTTAAAAGGCCTTTCCATGGCGGCGATGCCGCCATGGAAAGGCTGGCGGGGATGTGCTTTGGGGGCCCGTTGCGGGCCCCAGGTGGGGTGGAGGGTGCACTTGGGGGTACCCATGGTACCCCCTGCATTCCCATGCACAAGGTGGCAGGCACCGCGCGGTGCCTGCCACGTTGTGCATGGGAATGCACAACATGTCAACTTGGCATTGCGGCGGGTGCTGCTGTAAGCCGCCGCAATGTCAAATGTGCGGAATGCGACCGCCAGGGTGGCGGTCGCATCCTAATCAGTGGTGCGGGACCGCCGCACGTCTGGCGGCCGGTCTCAGCACCGCGAGGATGGCGGGCGGACTGAAGTCCGCCCGCCATCCTAATGGGGCCCTTTGTATTTCGCTATTGTTAACATATGTCATGATTGCATTAGTAATTGTGGCGGTGCCACCTAGCGCATGAAAAAGCTGCAATCTTACTTTCTTGGTTCTATCTTTGCAGGTTCCCGTATAGATTCCAAGAGATGCCAAAGACTTTGTGCCTAGTTGTGTTGTTGGGGTTGATATTGACAAGTGGATTGATGCTTATCAGGTTGCCTTGGTAAATGCTGAGATTTCCTGAGGAGGATTGGGGGGCAATAAGTCTGTTGAAGCATTTGCTCACTTTGGGGAGGGATTCCCTTCTGCTACTAGGAAAGGATGACAGGGTGAATTATACCCTCCTGAATTAAGCCCTTGTTGTCAAGTTTGGTCTTACCTCAGAGAAATACTGTTTAAAGTTCAGGGACAGTCAGAAGCTGTTTAACCAGCCTTGGGTTGATTTCCTGGATTACTCCAGTAAGATGCTAACTGTTTGGGTGAAGTGCAGCAAGCGAGTGACTATGATGGGCTGTGCATTTTCAATAATTGCTTTGCAGAGCTGCACTAACACCTGATTGATTCAATGCTCACTGTACCTGGAGAGCTTGCGAAGGAGGCTGACCTCTGGATTAGTACCAGAGTGTCCATGAAGGTACCTGGGGGGACCACGAGAAGTGTGTCTGTGGTCCCCACCAGAAGCAAGGGGGTGGATGCAAAGAAAAGCAAAGGAGTTCTCCAAGGGCCCCAAACGAGGTTTCAGAAGAAGGAATCCCAGTCCAATCCTGAACAGAAGAAGGGTGGTTCTAATGGGAAGAATTTCCCACCTACTACCGGCCCAAGTGCCATTGAGTGTTACCAGTATGGGCACTTTAAGGGGGATGCCTTTTCCCTCCTTAGGAAGCTACCCCCCACTTGTGGGTGTACCCCCAGAATGGCCAGTGACATGGAGATGGTGCCACGGACTCACATACTGGAAAATACCCAAAAAGTATAGGCAGTGGTTCATCATCAATGGGCAGAGGGTGGAGGCCCTGAGAGGCACAGGAGCCAATATGACTGCTGTTAGGTGCCATCTGGTGTCCTCAGAGCAGGTGGTCCTTGAAGTAGGCCACCAGGTTGTGACTGCAGATAACCACATAAGCCACTATCCAGTGGCAATAGTTCCCTTTGAATTGAAGGAGTCTTAAGTTCCTTAAAGGTAGCGGTGAGTCTGGCCATGCCTGTTGACTGTCTGCTGGGAAATGATTTTGAGCACACCACTGGAAAGAGGTGGACCTCCCGTCTCACTTGGCGATGTTGGGTGTGCCTGAGTAACCACACTGTCCATGGCAGCCTGACAGGGGAATCAGAAGGACTTGGAGCCTGAATAAATAGCCCAGGTGCTTGCCACAAAGAGGAAGGCATGTGGAACCGCCCCAGAAGTTCCACGGTCTGGGAGGAAGCTGATCCTGAGGCTGATGCTCCAGAACCTCCAGGGAAAGACATTGTTGCCCTGGGAGACCTACCTGTGTTAGTCAGGTGGCAACCTGAGGGTGGATAGGCTGTCCCAGGTAGAGTACTGCAAGGTGCAGCGGGAGTAACCATTTTCTGTCTCCTTTTCCTTTTATTTGTATCTGCCCCTCTATTTCTATCTCCATTCCTTTCTCCCTTCCTCCTTTCCTTGTCTGTCAAGCAGTCACCAGTTCCATTCCAACCCCACTGACCACACAGAAGAGTGCGCTAGAGGATGCTCATGCATGCCAATGTACAGTTGGAGAGCCGCCCATGAGAAAAAACTCCAGGTAATATTTAGGGGTGGCGGATAAATTCCGCTCCACCGGCAGTGGCAGAATTTGACCTGTACTCCATGTTACATTGTAATATGGAATGGAGTGGCCAAAACTCTGCAAACTCCTCCTGTGAAGATGAGTTTATCGCCCACCTCTAAATATTACCTGAAGGTGAAGGTGGAGAATGGTGAAAGCCAGTTTCAGAGTATCCTTTGTTAGAATGGAGACAGTGCAATTCATGGATGAAACATGGCTCTTCATCTCCATGTTCGAGTACCGTTTTTCACCACTAATATACCTCATGGTAAAAACATGGCGTGAGTGCTTCTTTTTCCACAGCAAACTCCCCAACCATTCATTTTTAGGGCTGGCCCTTGAGACAATTTCAACTATCAGACAATTCTGCACATTGTTTACATTAGCTTAAAACCATTTCCTTTCTCAGTGCCCCATTTGGTTCAAAGTGTATTTCATTTACTTATTTTTATAATATTTTGAGTACTGTCTGTTTTACTTGCACTTCGGGTACCCAGTTACATGTTGATTTATTTCCAGACACTTTTTGAAGTTGCTGGTATAAAGCCTATAACTGACATTGTAACATTAGTTGCATGCAATTTGAGTGCTTAGGTAGGTGTGATTTATTCTTGTTTTCTTTACAAATAAGAATAATAAAGTGAACGGCACAACTGAAACCCTTGTTATTTAAAAACATATATCAGTGGTATAACTTCCACATCAATGGATGGTTTTTAATTTAAAAATATTTATTGCAAGCATATGGCAGTCACGTTTAGTTGGTTGCATTTTTCCTTCTTTTTATTTTGTGGTCTAAGCTTGCAATAAAAAATAAAAATATTTTATCATCGGAGAAGGTTTTGAAGATCAAACCTATTGTTGGTTTTTCAGTGCTCATTCGAGCAAACAGAGACTGAGCTACTGATGCAAATAGTTTCCAACAGACAAGGAAGGAGTGAAAGAAAAAAGCTGAGACCTGTAACCTGAGAGTCAATGATGTCAGTATTTATTTGACCCGTTTAATTAACGGATCAATACTTTTTCAAATGGGAGTGACAGGGACTTATAAAACATCCCGAGTGAAATGCTTGCTAAAAGGTAGCATGAACTGCCCAGAAAAATTCAGATAGCGGCATCATGAAGACAAATAAAATAAACCACTGCTTTTCAGGAAGAAATCTGCTAACCAGTGGAGTGAGAGACCTGACTAGTGAGCCTTGGCTCTCTCGAACTTGGGGGTTCAGCTACCTCCATGAAAATCCAGAGGGCTTTCCTCTTGATATTATCTAGGGGTGGGCGAAACTCACTCCGTGGAATTCAGCGGAGTTACATGAAAACTCCACGAGATTCCACAGAGTTCCGCGAACAGGAATAGATGTATTATAAATAGTGCCATCGAACAGTCATCAACACTACAGCTCATAAAGAATGTCAACTCTCCTACTGGGCTGTGTCAGGGGACAGGAGCTTCTCTGAAACAGCACAACATGAAGGGGGAACATCCAGCAAAACAGCCAGTTCCTATCATTGTGTATGGGCACAAGGAGAATTATAGGTTCCGCAGAAAGTTTGAGCTTCCCAATCCCATAACTGTCTGCCTGAAGTTTATCATATCGCGCAGATCGAGGGAGAGACAAATAGTGAGGGTGGCAAGAGGTGCTTTCAACATGAATGAAGCTGGTGAGCAAAAACATTTTGTCTGGGAAACAACATGTTGCTCGCAAGCTACAGGGTGGAGACTGCAGGCCTAATGATTAGCTACAATTACCTCAAGCAATCAACTGATATAACCAAGCAGCTGCTAATTCATTTCCCAACTCAATTCAATCTTGCATAACAAGTGTGATGTACCTTCTCTCACTGTCCCAATCATTGGTATCCGACAAGCATCTTCGATTCCTGGTTGAGAATGGCCACGGGTGCCATGTTTCCACTCAGCAAATATTTCAAGTTCTATATCATAGCAATAACATCATGGGGGCCTTGTGTCATGGAGCCCATGAATAGTTAGTTGCAATAAATAGTTCAGGAGATAAAAAGATATATATTTTGGAAGAGGAAAATGATAATTCACGATAAAGATATCCATAAGGTGAGTTTTCAGATGTTTCAAATGATCCTGCTGTCACTGCCATGGCACTGGGCAATGAAGCAAGTGCATAGCTTACCTCCTCAATGCATTATTGGTACATATAAATGCCACAGTCCTTGATTTAAGTAATTAGAATAAGGTTTCTTAGATGTTTGGAGAGCAAAAATGAAATCAAGTGTAATCGGTAAAGAGTAGTGCAAAGCTATTCTTTTGCGAGGGTGCAAAGGATTCACAAAAGATCTTTTCTGTGCCTTTATTGAATAATTCACTTATTGATTTAAAAAAATTGAAACATTTATAGAATATTACATTTCTCAACAATTAGATTATTGGGCCATACATGAAAGAGGGTGCCTTTTAAATAACCCTTTTGCATGCTCTGTCACTCTGCAAGTTGCGTGACCAAAGATTTTGTTCTATGATTTTCACTGACACCAATAAGTTAAAATTTTTGGGTATTTCTACAATATTATATACAAATAATACCTGGGTGGGAAGGACATGAGGAAATGGGAGATAGAAACTAGGCCTGGGCGGAAAACTACGCTACGCTCGCGGAGTTTGCGGAGTTTGCGCTACTACGCACTACGCGAATTGCACGTAGCACAGTGCAAAAACGCGTAGCGGGCATTTTTTGCTTGCTCGCGGTCCTCAATGTCAAGTTGGCGACCGCGAGCGAGCAAAATCAACATCCCGGGGAGACTTTTTCCTCGTTCGCGATCAGCAACATCAAGTTGCCCATCGTGAGCGTGGAAAATAGACCTCCCGGCGAGATTCTCAACGCGGGGAGGTCAGGTTTCTCATTGCGAGTGGTCGCGTATGCTCGCGACCGCTCGCGATGAGAAACTACCAGTCTGCGTTGAGAAAGCTGCCGCTCGAGTACAAATCTACTCGAGCGGCAGAAAACGACCGCTTGCACTGTGCAAGATGCCGTTTGCAATGATTGCACAGTGCAGACAAGCATCCGGCACTGTGCAATCAGTGCGAACAGCATTTCCCTACCGTACTACGCAGTTCGCGTAGCTACGCGTAGCGTGCGTAGTGCGAAGTGCACTTTGCGTAGCTACGCGTAGCGCTACTACGCGAACTACGCCCAGGGTTAAAGAAACTAGAGTTGTCCAAGATTGTAAGACTTCACTACAGCACATGTTACAGAAAATTTGGCTGAACATATTTGAAACATTTATCAAGATGTTTCCATTTCCAAAATTTGCATGATAGATTCTGCCAAATTCTGCAAGTCGAATTATAATTTCTTACCACCCTAATCCGAACACTACAGGGTGGAGGAGGCGTCGGGAGCCAGTGGTGCAGCATTTGATGATGTTAGATATTTTGCTGATGAAAATTAGAACATCCGGGGACTGCGGGTTGCTTTGTGAGTTGAGCAATAAGTGATTTGGAAGGATTCAGAAGATGGAGGATGTACACTGGTCTAGAATATTTACTTTGGTTATGTTGTAGAAAGATTACCGACAAGAATAAGAGGCTGAAAATTCAAGTCTGAATGTATTATTGCCAAAATGAATACATCTACAGCTATAAATCTGGTGGGATGGAAAAGGCAAGTGATCTCTTTGGCCATGACATGCTTATAGTTGAACTTCTAGACCTATCCATTGCTTTAGCTGTAAAGGTAGTGCCCACTGACCCAGGAGGTGACACCCAGAAGACGTGCCATGGGAAAGAAGGGATCAAGGTTGAAAAGTGCGTTGTGGGATTAATTCTGTCTTCTCATCCTCCAGATCGAGTTTGTTATGGACCGTCTAATAATTGCACCTTGAGACAAGAGGAAATATGCTCTGATAGTGGGTTCAGAGTCTGAATTATTGTTATTAGCTCATTAGATGATGGCAGCACAACACAATATCAAAGTTAATACAGATGTATGGTGCATGAGGACAGCTGTACATTCAGGCTACTGAGTCTGATAACATTAGCCAAGGGACCTAAGTAGAAACTGAAAACAGTGGGGGATAACGAAGAGCCATAGGAACTCCACAAGACAGCAATTGGCTTGGTGAACACTATGGGTTTGTCTTCACTTTTTGAGTGTGATTAAAAAGAAAGAGAGGCAAGCTCTGTTCACCATTTCCGAGTTGTTCTAAAGTTCATGCATTAACTCAGCGAGATTCTGAATTATATGTATGAGCTTTGGGCACTTCAGAAGCAAAACTAACAGGTGCTTAGCTACCTGCTGAGCCAACGCAGCCCATCGTGATATGACTCCAAAGGGAAGGCTGTATATTGATTTAGACATGAAATTAATGTCAAAACTCTGAAAGCATGAGAGATCACGCTCACTACTGTCTCAACCCATGATCAGGGATGTATTGAATCCAAATAAGATACAATAGCAGCGTGGGCCATAGGATGTCGCACTAGTGTATAGTAGTATTCATATATATCTAATCTATTCTCAACTTCACTGGCCATCTTGGTCCCGACATGGAACTTTGACTGGAATGATTAAGATTTTTTTTTTATATTTCTGCATTCCGTGCAGTATCAGGAGTTGAGAAATAACCCAACCCTGATGAAGCCCGCAAGGACAAAACACTTTGGCTGGGCTGATGTGCAATTCTTATAATGAATAAAACTTCAATAAAATAGATTGAAATTGATGGACAAGACTCTTGAGGAAATTGATTGGCTATTTAATCCCTAATGTTTGGGAACAGAACATCACATGGAATTTGCTGTAATGCTGCTGATTGAGCGAAATTGATCATACAATTCTGTGCTTCTTTTAATTTTTGTTGGTGTACTGAAACCAAATATTTTTTTTTTTTGTCAAAACACATAATAAAAGCAGGTCTTTGTGTACGAGCAGAGGTTGCTTGTTAAAATAAAACTTTTAACAAAGAATAGAAAATATACCCAAATGCATATAATAACGTAGGGGCAAATATTGAGTTTGGCAGACAGATTTACTCTGTCAGGATGGCAGAACACATTACCTCTACCATCCCAGGGGACCTCTGTCCACTAAATTTAAAGATGTCTGCAGGCCCCAAGGACATCTCTCTACATTGACAGGAATCACTGTTAAGGTGGTTCCTGTCAATGTAGGGCATGTTTTTTCAAATATAATCCCCAAAGTAGGAGTTTATTTTTGAAAAACAAAAAAATATATTGACCCCCCACATCCTGGGAGTTTTTTCCTAACCCTTATTGCTAGTTTTTTCCTGACAGTGATGAACAGGAAAAGAAAAGCATTGTCACAGCCATCATAAATTGGGTGGACTGTGCAATGGCCTTTCTCCGACAGCCCCTACTTGGGGGCATATCATCAACGAGGCGATAAAAAATTATCGCCGCTTTTGCGTCCGTTTTCAGACGAAAAGCGGCGATAATTTTATCGCCTAATCAGCAAGGTCACGCTATCGCGTGAAACCTTGCATTAGCGCCTGTTCTCTGAACGCCCACCTTTGCATCTCTAATGAGATGCAAAGTGGGCGTTCCTGCCCTGACATAACTGGAGAAATGTCGCTAAGTGACATTTCTCCAATTATCAATGGGCACGCTAACCTGCAGAGCGACAAGCAAAGTAGCGATAACCTCTGTTATCGCTACTTTCCTTACGCCTGCTTCAAGACTGACTTAGCCATGATATCCTATGTAAGGTGGATATCATGGTTAAGTATGCCTTGCCCTATCATCAAGCTATCGCCAAACTTTGTGAGATTATCGCTGGATTTCCAGTGATAATCTCACATTTGGCAGTTAGCGCTTGGAATTTTATCGCTTTTGAGATAAGCGTTGCTAATAGCACGCTATCTCAGTGATAAAATTCCACGTTACCCGGCGATAATTATCCTAGCGCTAAGTGCGCTTAGCGATAATTATTGCCGGTCCTTGATGATATGCCCCATAGTTGGACAGTAAGAAGGAGTATTCTGTCAACGGAGCCAACTAGGCTCCATCAATGGAATACTTAAGGTCTAGCCGTCTCTAAAAAAGATAAGCATACCGAGGGTTTGGCGGGCGGAGTACTCTGTCGCATTTGCGATGGAGTACCCAATCCTCCATACTCTAAATCAGCTCCTTAGGGTCCCATTTACAAAGGCATTTTTGAGTACATAAAGTAGTGCTTCAGTAGTAATCTTAAATGTACTCTTCATGTCTTTGTGAATTGGCCCCAAAAACATGTAGAAATTAATAAAATGTATTGTTCAGGGAATATTTATATACAATTAATAAAAATAGAACAGTGTCCTCTTACTCCTGGAGAGTTGGACGTTTTTGGGCTGATTCACAAAGGTATATGAGTACATAAAAGAGTATTTCTGTAGTACTACCTTCGATACTCATAAATACTTTGGGTGTAAAAGGAAAAAGATAGAAAAATGTTAAAAATGGAAACAGTATAGGGTCGAATGAAACTAATCAATAATAATACATTGACAGAATCATGCCATTGACATGGTTATTAAATCCACATGCCTATGAGCTTTTACTGCTCTTACCTAGACCTGACAGCGTCTTTCTGTAGTACCTCTTCTGGTACTCATAAATACTTTGTGCGTAGATGGGAAAAAAAAGTAAAATGTTAAAATGGAAACAATATAGGGTCGTATGACACTAATCAACAATAACACATTGACAGGTGCCTGCCACACGGTGCAGGGATGTTTAAAAACTTCAATTCTTTCAATGAGAGCTTGTGCTGCAGGCGGTTTCAGCCCGCCGCACAAGCTCCCATTGAAAAATTGAAGTGTGCGACTGCACCATGTGCAGTCGCATCCTAATTGCAGTGGCGGAACTGCTGACCTGAGGTCGGTCGGGTCTCAATCCACAGAGATGTCGGTCGGGGGCAACTCCGACCTACATCGTAATCAGGGCCTCTGTGTGTAAATGGAAAAAGAAAAGAAAATGTTAAGGAAGGAAACCGTATAGGGTCGAATGACACAAATTAACAATAACACATTGACGGGATCATGACATGTCATGGCATGTTGAACTAATGATCATGCTGATGTAATGGCTCTCTTGATTGAATGGCTGTAGATGTGATGGTTGTCGATGTGATAAAAATGCGACATGTAGGAAATTAAAATGGAAAATAGACGCAGCACGCACCACCTGCACTCTTTCACTCAATGGAGAGTGGAAGGTATGGTCAATAGTTGGTCGAAAATAATGAAAAATGTACATTTTATTAATAAAAAATATGTTTGTTATGGTTTCACGGTATGACTCACATGTATCAATACTTATGCAAATTGCAACGCTGTTTTAAGTCTTGACTGCGAAATAGCCATGCTCTGTGGATATGGGGGCATATGTATCAATGTAAGGTTTTGCGATTTCCAAATAGCGATACATATGCCCCATGGTGACGTATTTAAGTACTCTGGGTGTAGTTTAGGTGCAATGTTTTTCTTTTATAAACGATACGCGCATTGAAGGAGGGGGAATAAGAGACTGTAACTACAGACCCGCTAGTAATGCAGGAACATCTTTGCTGTACATGTTCAACAGAACCTCTCAACAGTGGTGGAAGAAGGTATCAATACAGGCATTTTGGAAGCCATAAGTTTTAGTTATGACATTAGGGCAAATTCATAAATCATGCAACGTTAGCTCTATTTTAATGTTTAAGATGAGGAAAGATTCAAGCGGGCGCTCTATGGCATATGAGCTGAAGTGCTTCATCAAACAGAAGTGTTGTGGCACACAGGCCTGCCAGTTTAACTGCCCTTTCCTTTATTTTTAATTGTTTGTATGCACACATGCATGGCAAACATCTGCTCTATATTCTAACTCGCTGCCTGCATGGCAAAGCTAAATAATCCTTCTTTTGACATTAATTTCTCAAGCCGTGCTGCCTACTTGAAAAGTATTGATCGGGGACGCGGTCTGTTGGCTAATTGCATCCCTCGGTGTAGGGAAAGCTATCACGTGATCACCGCGCGAGGATCCGCCAATAGCATCCCTCGGGGGCATTTCCTGGGGCATCCTGCAGTCGTTCATTAGGTACAGGGAGGGATTTTATCTCACAGGCTGCCAATCTCGCCGCAATCTCTACGCTGAAAATATATTATTATGTTGCAACAGCAACCCTTCAAAAAGAGGGAGAAAGGGCGCTCTTGATGTCAGGCAGAAATGTTAGCCCAACTAACAACAGGAAGTTATTTTTCAAGAACACGGTTTAACAGCTTGTTTTGAGAACAGAATATCCAAAGACGTGCTTGTCATTTCCCATCAGAGCAGGGACTTGCGGCTGCCCGCGGCCCACGCAGTGGGCCACCCTAAAAGGGCGGCCCCCTTAGTGCCATTTAGGCACAACCATCACCCCCTCTAGTCGGGGGACTAGGGTAGGAGTCCCTCAGCACGGCGCGCAGGACGCGTCACGTCCGGCGCACAGAGGGTTGGGGGAAGGTACTTATACCTCCCCCTGCCTTTCTGGCACCCTCTTTGCGCCGGACACGCCGTCGGGCACGCAGCGTGATGAGCAGAGACAGGCAGAATCGGTTTTGATTGTTCGAGGTGAGCTGAGCAGTCTTAGGTGGTTCGGTTTTGGTGTCTGTTAATGTAGATTATGAGTTTGCCCTCTCCTCGGGGATTACTCGGCCAAAGGTCACTGCTTACGTGTTATGCCCGTTCTTTGTATATTAGTAATTGTGTATTGCGGCCTCTGCTCTTCGTCTGCGGTAGCGTTTTAGAGTGCCAGTAAAAATATCCGAGGGTCATATCAACCCTGTCCATCCATAGATGTACCCGACGGCCAAGCCATTGGGGCTTGCTGCCACTACTGGACAGAGGGGCACTGTACTTTGGCTTTTGGTTCATGTCGGGCAGAGTTGGCCCGGACTCCGTGAAGGGGTCAACTTGCCATGACTGAGGGCGTTGGGTGTGTGACTAAGTAATTCCTCCGGGCGTCCACAGAGCATGCGGGTCTGCGGGACCGGTGGGCAGAGGTATCCCGATGCGGGTGTGCTTTGTATTCGGCCGGTGCGCGGCCAGGGACACAACCCTCGGATGTAGTTAAAAGTTACCAAAGACTCTGAAGGAAGCCCCGGCATCCCGAGCACGTTTACAGCCGGGAGAGAGGCGCGTTCGGCGCTCTCGGCCGGTTGCAAGAGGCACTTGGCGTCGGGCAAGCTGATATTGGGTGTCATTTTCGTGGAAAACGGGTAGAGCGCTCCCGTGACTGTGCAGTATGAAGGGCAATTTGAATTGCTAGACAAACAGAATATCACGTTGATACAACAGTGGGTGTGCGAAGGGTTGGCTCCCCAGGCGGCCTGCTGATGGTCAGCTGTTGCCTGGGGAGGAACGTAGCAGCGTTTTGGCTTGCCTTGGCGTTGCGGCCGAAGGGAGGGGGTATTGGATTTGGTCTCAGTAAAAAATTCCCTCCAAAACGTTTAGCCCCCCCCCTTTTTAACTGGAAATACAACGCATGATTCCAAAGGGCAGTGGTCGAGTAAATGTATGTGGTGCGCAACCACGGCTATCCATTTTGAAGCTAAGGGCCGTCTCCCGCCCGCGTCGCATGCGTCATATGGGCATCGTTGGTCGTGTGCACCGGTGAGTCTGGGCCCTCGGGCAGTTTGTGTGTTCCCTTGGAGACGCTATCTTGGGGCAGGATGCCCACGTATAGTCGGAGTTTACCGCTGCCCCCCCCTCCTCCTCTGTTGCAAGTGGGGTTGCCGGTGGCGAGGGGGGGTAATGTGCCGTTGCAGAGAGAGGCAACATTGCGGTGCATGGGTAGCTGGCCCCGCCATCAGAATACACTTTCGTGCCTTGGAGGTAGACATTACTGAGACAGAGATTCAAAAGGCCATACAAGATGTCCGCTCCGGCAAAGCGATGGGTCCAAATGGACTTCCCATTGAGCTTTTTAAACCCATGGCAACAAAACTAGCGCCCCATTTGTTGAGTCTATATATGGAATGCTTTGAGTCGGGACTCCTCCCCGCCGATATCCGCACTGCCGCTATAGTAGTCATCCATAAACCGAACAAGCCAGCAGAAGACTGTAAATCATACCGCCCTATCTCCCTTCTTACTGTCGAAGCTAAAATCCTGGCTAAGCTCCTGGCCAACCGACTCCTTCCTTATATCACCGGACTGATTCACCCAGACCAGTCCGGATTCATGCTGGGAAGAAATACGGCTAGAAATCTGCGACGGGTGAATGGGGCCCTGGGTAGACGTAGTACCATCGAGGAGGAAGCGATCCTACTATCCTTAGATGCCAACATGGCATTTGACACCATTGAATGGGATTTTCTCTTCGCTGTGGTGACTCGTATGGGGTTTGGACTCAAGGTGATAAGATGGATTAGGTTACTGTACACACAACCCACGGCACACGTCACCATCAACAATCACCGCTCCGCCACTTTTCCCCTCCGACGGGGCACGAGGCAGGGTTGCCCGTTGTCTCCGCTCCTTTTCACCCTGGTATTGGAGCCACTGGCCGTTTGGATCAGGGGAGATCCAGGTATACGAGGACTCAAATGGACAATAGACCATGAGGACCGCATCTCGCTATATGCGGATGATATTCTTCTCTATTTGGCCTCTCCAGCACGCTCTTTGCGGAGGGTACTCCATATATTTCACATATTTGGTGCACACTCAGGCTACCGGATAAATTGGTCCAAATCTCGGATGTATGTGTTGTGGGGCGAACCCCCACCCAATCCACGGGGCTATGAGATTCCGGTGGCATCCCAAGGCTTTCGGTACCTGGGAGTTTTCGACACTTCAGATGTTAATCTCTTCTTTGAGCGGAACTTGCTGGAGCCCCTTCGACGTTTAAAATCAGACGCCCAACACTGGCGATCTCTCCCTCTCACTCTCCTGGGACGTGCGTCCCTGTTTAAGATGCTCGCGCTTCCGCGCTTTCTTTATGCGCTACAGAATGCTCCCAACCCTACCCCAGACTCATATTTTTCCCAAATTGATGGCGTTGTACGGGGATTATTGTGGGAGGACCACCCGCCACGAATTGCTATGAACAAACTCACCATGGGATGGTACGACGGGGGCATAGGGTTGCCAGACATACGACTCTATTATCAAGCTTCCCAACTGACAGCAATTAATAGATGGGTGTTTGGCCCACACGACAATCCCAATTTACGCACAGATCACTGGCTCATGGGGCAGGGTGGTTATAATAGGGCACTATATACCAATCCCCGTAAACTTAGCTTGACTGGCCCCATGGCCCGTACGGTTGAGGTTTGGCATGGAATCACGAGAAAGCTGGGTTGGCATAACTGCCTGACTAAGGCAACTCCTTTCTGGGAACCTGATATACTGAGTCGACTCAGCAAATGCCCCGGAATTGATAACTGGGACACTATTGGGATTTCCACAGTTGGGGACATGTGGGTGAAGGGGAAACTGGCCACATTTGCTGACCTTCAGACAAGGTACCAACTGACACCTTCGGAGACCTTTAGATATCTTCAGATTAGTCACGCTATTTCGGCCGCCCTACCAAAAGGGACCCCTCTCCCTGACTCTTCCCCCCTGGAAGACCGGCTGTTATTAGATCCCATGGACCACAAGGCCATCTCCCTCACCTATAAGAAATTGGTGAATAACCGTGCTGATCCGATGCAGAAATTGCGTAAAGGCCAGGAGGCGGACCTGGGACGTATAGATGACGAAGACTGGAGAGACGTACTGGCCTCTCCTAGAGAGGTAGCCATTTCCATGCGCCTAAGACTCATCCAGCTGAAAATCCTTCATCGGGTCTACTTTGATGCTAAACTACTGTTTAGAACGGGAAGGCGACCTGATCCGCTCTGTCTCCGACACTGCAACCAAACCGGCACCTTTGTACATATACTATGGGAATGCCCGCACATTCAACATTATTGGGAAAAGGTGACTCGCCAAATTGAAAGGACATGTGACAAGTCCCTGAAGCCCTCTCCCCAACTTTGCCTCCTTAATATATGGGAGGCCACTGACCTCTCCCAGGCGGAACAGGCGTGGGCCTCGATGGGTTGGATCCTCGCAAAACGCAACATCGCACAGAAATGGGGGGTGGACACGATCCCACTTTTAAGTGATTGGGCAAAGGATATGGACAGTGCAATGATAGCAGAGAAGGCGGTATTCAAGGGACGAGGATGCCCCAGGAAATGGGATCACAAATGGGGAAAGTGGAATAAATACAGAGGTGACATTTGCATCTCCCCTACTGTAGAGCTGCGGAATGCAAGGCGAACATTGATGGCCCAGCTAACAGACAAAGTTGAGTCCTCCCCACTGGCAAGCTAGAAAAAATGTGTCCGCTTGGCCCTATCATTTCATTTTCTCACTGTATGTAATTCCTTGATTTAGTGATGTATCACACAGAGGATTGGACGCTGACCAGAAGCGGCGAAAGGATGTAATCTCTGTTCAATATTGTATGGAATGTAACGATGCCGGTTTCTTGTTTTGGGTACACCAATACGGATATGACAATGCTATGCACCGATGCAGTTTTGTTGTAAATAAAAACAGTTTAAAAAAAAAAAGAATACACTTTCGGGAGTGGGGCCCGCTCTGGGCAGTTGTCAGACATGGCCCTCCGAGTGGTTTCGGCCGCTCAGTCAGGTTGCGGTTGCCGTCGTGGTCCCTGGGTTCATCTGCGGAGCCGGGATTCGAGCACGACCTTATTTTGGGGCATTGGGCGACCGAGCCAGGAGTGGCGGGCTCTCGCTGAAGGCTGGCCGGGTCCAGTTTATCGCCGCTCAGAGGGTTCGCGCAGGCAGCGGGGCCCCTCTACCCGAAACGCGGGGATGCCAGCGTGGAGCGGAGGTCTCCAGCAGTCTTGGCGGTGTCGGTGGGTGAGCTACGGATGAAGGAGCATTGTCCTCGGCCGCATTTCACCCCTTGAGGTTGCACACAATGGCTGCTGCATGTGTTGGTGAGCGAGTCGTGCATCGTCTTCACCTTTCCTTTGATTTGCGGAGGAGCGATGGATGGGATCGAGGCTAAGGTTTGGAGCATTTTGAAGGGTGTGAGGGTGCTGTTGGGGGCAGCTGCAATTCCTGAGCGTGGCCATTGCCTGATACAGCACGGTTTGGGTTGTGGGGGGATGAATGGATTGTCCCCCACGCGGAGCAGCAGACAGGGAAGTAGCGAGTCGATGAGTACCTAGAACGCTACCCACAGTCGCAAAGAGGTTTGCTCAAAAACTTCAACTCTGCCCATCCTATGTGCATATGTTTGGGGCGCGATTTCTTATAAGTTAGAGGGTAGCCCACTGACTACTCACTTAATTTGAGAGGCATTGGCCTCTTCCAATTGGCAGGCGTGCGGAAGTAGTTCATTTAGAAAGAATGGCGCAGCTCTAATCTTAGCACTATTTTCGTGTTGGATTGCCACTTAAATGGGCCTTTTGCTGCCGGTTTTCCTTTCGTTTCCATGTGTTGCATTGTGGGTGGGGTCCATGAGCCGGGAATGTGGTGAGTCGCGCCGTATTTAGGGTTACAATTAGCCGGGCCTGCTAGTAGGGGTCACTATGCTCCAACCAATCAGAGCTATGAATTGTATGGCCTATAGGATACCGTACACGGGTATTGTTGTACAGTACCAGGGGCTGCCCTGCTTGCAGTGGTTTTAAAATAGGCCAGTGATGCGGTGATTCAACAATGAGACAATTATGGCTTTCTTGTTCGGTTCCCGAAGCCTTCTCACATGATTTGCAAAGTATAAGCGGTGGCGCTACTGTTTTGTCCAACAAAATGCACGCTTTTCTGGTTCTTCTGACCTGAGGTGGGAAATCTCAGCCTATTTCCACCGGCGAATTGTCTAGCTACTGTATTAGTGACGGCCCTAGTGTCAGTGATGCTTGTGTGCCTGCGGGCAGCATTGGGGTTTTGCGGGGCGAGCTTGGGCCCCGTCGAGTGGGTGTGTTTTGCCCTCTATGTGCCGCCTGCTAGGCTGCTTCCAGGTGGGGGGCGGCGGTGGCAGGGGTTGAGGGTCCGCAGCCAGGATGTGCTCGGGCCCTGTCAGGCGTGCCGTCTTCTGGCGATGGCGACGTGAAGAGCTTAAGCTCGTGGGCATCGGCAAGTGTTGCCATGTCGAGGGCTCCAATATATGCTGGCTTTGGGCGTTGGACACAGGCCCCAGCCTTTCAGGGGGCCACCTGATTAAGCCTGCTCTGATATGCAGAGTCCTGCCCTGATGACCTTGAATATTTCTTAAAGGATTTGTTTTAAAGACTATTGTCCTTCGACTTAATTTTCATGCCAGTGATGTGTGAGAGTCTGTTGCAGTCAAATGTTGCATTTGTGTTTCAGATGACAGCCATAAAAACAAGTTTCTTTTAGATCAAAACAGGACCTCACTTATGAGAAATGGGAGAGTGTCAGAGAGATTATTTGCAGTAATTTCAATGAGCTGCTGCCTTGTTACAATACTAAAGCACATCAGTACCTCTGAATATTGGATATAAACGTATTAAGCATTTGGGAGAGTGTACTGTGCAGGGTCAGCGACCTGGCCAAGAAAGGGCATGAAAGCTGAAGCCGGAACATAGATTATAAGCTGTTCCGGACAGGGGCCCCGGAATGGGTTTGGCCCAGGGCCCCCCAAAATCCTTAAGATGTCCCTGCCAAAGTGTCGCGACTTCAAGGTTATAGAGCAGCCACCATGCAGATCAAAAAACGTATAACGACAGCGATCATTACAATGGTAGCTAACATTTAGAGGCAGGGACAAATACATAGAGTAAAGGAGCCATAGGTTGCCAGCTGCCAAATTGTTTGTAAAGGCTCCATGTCTACATGTGTCTACTTGGTCATCGGTCTGTACCCTCGTACTGGGGATCAGCCAAGTAAGGGGGCACATTAGGGCTTAGTCACCCCGAAAGGATATGCACAAACTTGCACACGGTGTGTTAGGGTTTGTATCACACAGAACTGGGGGTTTCTCATTGGGCACAGTGCCTGTGCCTTGGGTCTTTGGCTGTTTTTTTTATCCTTCATAGGGAAGATATATGTGGGGTACCTAATTGCTCACGGCATGGCGCATTAAGGTGGGCGCAAACCGGGTTGTTACACATTAAATGTCGTACCTGCACACTTTGCTAGCAGTTAAGCAAGCTGGAAGTCTCCACAGAGGGAGCTGAACAGGCGTAATTTCTGTAAGAAAGAAGGGATTCATGGCAAGTACATGAGAACACACCTGCTTATTGTCACTCATTCCTAGTTCATCAGATAGTTAGCCTGCCGGGTGTCTCTCAGGGACATACAGGGGCATTAAGGGAGCTGCATGAGGTAGCGTGGTAACTCGCAGTGGGGCAGTGTGGTCCCAGCAGACCCGCCAAGGGAGCTGCTGCAAAACTTAGAACTGGGAAGGTTAGAGTCTACCAGTATCATTGTTAAATATACGCACAACTTCGTGGTCAGGCGGGGTATGTATGTCCCACCCTGAATTTCAAGGTGACCAGAATGCAAGCTGAATGCGTTTTGATTTAGTGGGGGGCAATCATTCCAGGGATAACAAAGGGAACTAGGTCTATAGCTGGATTGAGCTCCAAGGGTCACGTGATCGAGCTTTAGTTAAGCAAGCCTGGTAGACGGAGGAAGTCGTCGCGCCAACAGGATGCTGTGACTGCATTAGGGTGCGTGATACGAGCGTTCCTGGTCGCTCATGGTTTAGCAATCAAAAAGGTCCTTGCAAATGTCTGGTCAACTTCAATGAAGGATGTGCACTCTGCTGCTCCGAGGGCAGGTTATGGGCGGCTTCAGTTAAACACAAAATTCCCCGCCTTGATAGGCATGGTAGAGAGGCTGGTTGTGGAAGCGGTCAGATAACAAGGGTGCTGCCGTCCCTTGGAGTGGGGAGACAGGTGTTAAGGCACTTAGAGTGCTAGAAGGATTGCAACTACAGGTTGCAGGAGGTGGGAGCCTACAGTAGCTTGAAGGGTAATATAGCTATGGTAAGAGTAGAGCCCCCTCCTGGGAGGCCATCACATTCCTATAGGTCATGTGAGGCAGTTGAACTTCCCGGAGAAGGATGAGCACCGCCATGCGCAAGTTCACAGACCAAAGGGAGCTGTATTAAGTAACGAGGTTACTTGCAGGGAAGCAGAGGGGGTCCCAGCGGACCCACAAAAGGTGGGCTGCAGCATAACATGAAACTGGGAATCTTGGATTCCGACACTATCATTGGATTAATAATACGCAAGACTCTCTGGCTATGCAGGGTAAAATGTTCCAACATGAATTACAAGGTGACCTGCATGTAAGCCGAACCCGGGTTGATTCTGTGGAAGGCAATCAATTCCGGGGAAAACTATGTGAACTAGGTCTATTGCTGGTTTAAGCATCAAGGGTCACAGCTGGTTAACAGGTACTGTGCATATGTGATCGGACGGCAGTTAAGCAAACCTGGTGAGCTGCGTAAGTTCTCACTCCACCAAAGGGTGCGGTGACTGCATTAGTGGGCACAATACATACATCACTCAAACCAGATCTGACACCATTAATGTGTTCGCCATGGTTTAGCAATCAAAAAGGTCCGTGCAGTTTTCTGGTCAAATTCGGCAAAGTTAGTGCACTTTGGAACCGAGGGCAGGTTACAGGTTACTTCAGTTAAGCAAATATCCCCCTACCGGATAGCTATATCAGCTAGGCTGGTTGTGGAAACTGTCAGCTAACAAGTGTGCTGCTGTCCCAATAGTTAGGGAAACAGGGTGTTAAGCGCAAAAGGCTACAATGTATTAAGAACATTTGGCATGTCCTGTATTCAAGAAAATTAAAATGGAAGGAGCAGGTAATTTTTCCACTGCTGGTGCAGGACAAGGTTGTCAGTGTGAACCCCCTATGTTGGGAATAACCAAGTTCGGGGGTAAACAAGGGCTGGCAACCCTGAAATTAGGCACTATATTGCAGGCAGTACACACTGGTTTATATCAGTCAGAACCATAAAACCAGGAAAGTTTGGGGATTTCACCACAGAGGGAACCGAACAGGCGAAATGTCCGTAAGGAAGAAGGGATACATGGCAAGTACATGAGGACACACTTGCTCATTGTCACATACTCCTAGTTATGAATATTCCTGTTCGCCATGGTTTAGCGATCAAAAAGGTCTGTGCAATGACTGGTCAACCTCAACAAACTAGGTGCACTCTCCTTCAAGGGCAGGTAACGGATTGCTTCAGTTAAGCAGAAAACTCCTCTTCCTGATAGCTATAGTAGATAAGGGTTGTGGAAACGGTCATCTACCAAGTGGGCTCCTGTCCCAAAAATTGGGGAAACCAGGTTAAGGCATATACAGTGCAGATTGCAACTACAGGGCAGGAGGTTGAAGCCTACATCAGCTTGTAGGGTAATATGGCTGTGGTCAAGAGTAGAGCTCCCTCCTGGGAGGCCATCACATTCCTATAGGTCTCGTGAGGTAGTTGAACATTCCCGGAGAAGGATAAACAGCTCCATGCGCAAGTTCGCAGAGCATAGGGGCTTTGGCTTCATCAGGCATGGGCTAATCCAGGCGAACACCAAAGGTTATTTTGACATAGATGGTGTGCACTTGTCACAGGTGGATATGGATCTGTTGCTACTGGACATGAAGGAGGCCCTGTAAATAGAGGGTTGCAGGTGAGGAAAGTAGCAGTGTTGGTGGGGGGCTCTGTAGGCGATGGGGGCCACCTCCAGAGCTGTGGCGGAGTTACAGGGCGATCTGGAGGCAGAAGGGTACAGAAGGGTACCTCTGCAGGAGCACAATAGGGGTGCCAGTGCCAAATCCCAGGAGTCCTCATGGGAGGTCCCTGGAAGAAATTCGTCGATGCCCCGCTAGTCCTTAGGGTGGTTGTGGGCCTGAACAACTGGGGGCTTGCCTTGCAACGCTCCGCCCTGAAAGGGGCGTGAGTAATATGGCCCAAAGGGTCACGTGATCCTAGGGAATGGGATCACTCCATAATTCGTAGCACTGATTGGGTTCGCCACAGTGCATTTTGGCTCATCAGGCGGGCAGGGCAGCATAGGTGAGTCACCGCTGCCTGCCCTTGGATCGCCCGTAAGATAACCCACTATATTGCATACTTTGTATGGAATAAACCTTCAGCAATATTTTCCCAAACAAAAGTTGTGTTGTGTATTTATTTATTCCATCATGCATGCTTTGGTTTGGGTGGGGAGTGTTGCCTATATAGGCACTATGCGGCTGCCCGCGGCCAACGCAGTGGGCCACCCTAAAAGGGCAGCCCCCTTAGTGCCAATTTGGCACAACCATCACCCCCTCTAGTCGGGGGACTCGGGGAGGAGTCCCTCAGCACGGCACGCAGGACGCATCACGTCCGGCGCACAGAGGGTTGGGGGAAATTACTTATACCTCCCCCTGCCTTTCTGGCGCCCTCTTTGCGCTGGACACGCCGTCTCCCACCCTACCGCTTACCTGGCATAAGCTGGGGAGCTGTGTAGGTGGAACTTTGTAATGTTTTCTTTTGTGTTGCAGGCGGAGTTACAGGGCGATCTGGAGGCAGAAGGGTACAGAAGGGTACCTCTGCAGGAGCACAATAGGGGTGCCAGTGCCAAATCCCAGGAGTCCTTATGGGAGGTCCCTGGAAGAAATTTGTCGGCGCCCCGCTAGTCCTTAGGGTGGTTGTGGGCCTGAACAACCGGGGGCTTGCCTTGCAACGCTCCGCCCTGAAAGGGGCGTGAGTAATATGGCCCAATGGGTCACTTGATCCTAGGGAATGGGATCACTCCATAATTCGTAGCATTGATTGGGTTTGCCACAGTGCATTTTGGCTCATCAGGCGGGCAGGGCAGCATAGTTGAGTCACCGCTGCCTGCCCTTGGATCGCCCGTAAGATAACCCACCATATTGCATACTTTGTATGGAATAAACCTGCAGCAATATTTTCCCAAACAAAAGTTGTGTTGTGTATTTATTTATTCCATCATGCATGCTTTGGTTTGGGTGGGGAGTGTTGCCTATATAGGCACTATGCCGACTGCTCCTAAAGCACTAGACATAGAAAAAATCCTAACATTTGCAAGCACATAGGCTGTCCCAATATTTTGCTGTTCGACGGGCGGGGTGTAATGAAGCAAAGAAGAGCGGGAACAAATTTAATTTGAATACATTTAATAAATTTCTTCTTTGAAATTTGAAAAAGCGAAGTAATCCTGTGGCACCCGATGGCTACTGGATAGCTTATTACGCGTGTGACTGGTGGTGCTGAATGACAGGGATTATGCTGCTGTAATCCCATTTTTACAAAAATGCTCCAGGCTGCATTTCTTTCACTAATCCATGGATTGAGCTGTCATGTCTTGAGAAAGCTACATTCTGAAACAGCCTCCAACTAACCTAGAAAATACTCTCATACATACCAAAGAGCTATTCGCAAGTCTTTTTTTCACAAATGCGTTAGAACATGAAAGAACTGTGGGGCATATTATCAAGGGCAGTATCGCCACTTTAGCGGCACTTTTTGCCGATAAAGCGTCGATATTTTTATCGCCCTATTAGCAAGCTGTCGCTAACAGCTGTTAGCGACAGCTTAATGGCGATAGCGGCCGTTTTGTTGCCGCTTTGCATGTCAGCGATAATTATCGCTAATGACATGCAAAGTAAGCGTTCCCAACTAAAAGCAACTGCAAACAGTCGCAAACACAACTTCCCCTATTATCAATGCCCGCGAAGCGATAAAAAGTCGCGCTAACCGCGATTATCGCTGGAATTTAACACCTGCTAAAAACTTGACTTACCTATTTTCTCAATGGGAGGTGGATTGTGAGGCTAAGTCCACCATGGCCTATCATCAAGGATTCCCCTATCGCTGGTGTTTTCCTGCAATATTCTCGCATTTCGCCGCTATCGCTGGATTTTTTATCGCCTTGGAGATAAGCGTTGCTAATAACGCGCTATCTCGGCGATGAAATCCAGCGATAGCCGGCGATAAAAAAAACAGCGCTAAGCGCGCTTTGCGATAATTATCGCAAATCGTTGCTAATATGCCCCTGTGTTATCTGTGACAGGATTCAACAGTCCGAGCTCTCCTATGCTTTCCTTACTGATTAATACAGTGTCTAATTTAGGAAGCCATTTTCTATGGTTGTGTAAAGTTGCAAAGTCACTCGACTTGCAGCTTCACATTTTATCTTTTGAAAAGCAATGCCCCTGTGCCGACCCCCGTGTCTCCCTGCAGTCCATGCCATCCCTTAGGCCCTCTATGGCAGCTCCTTTCTGGTCGCCACATGCTGCAACAGCCTCCTCCTCCGAGATGTCCTGTCCATGTGGAATTCTGGGGTGGAAATCACCTGGGTTAGTTTGGGAGTTTCCACTACATCTCAGTTCATTGGCAAAGTCAAGAAACTTTGGCCACATTTTCTAAAGCTGAGTTTTACCACCTTTGGCCTACGTAGATGTAATATTAAATACCTCTGCCACTAAAATCCTCACTTCACATTAATGTCATTTTTTGTAGACCTCTTGCCAAGTCTGCGTTGTTGTTGGACAAGTGGTACCTGAGCACCATTGTGCAGTGGGATGAGCTGTTGATGTGTTTAAATTTCTCACCATTAGACATCTTGTTTGTGAATTTATCTCCATGCACCTTAAGGCTCCAGTGATAGGTTACGTCTTACAAATGCTCCAAGATAAATACAAAAATATTGCACTAGACAATTAAAACAGGACTGGGCTCAGCATATAAGTACATAAACTGCCATGAACTACGACTACTAGGACCAGTCAGTCTGACCACTACCTAGCTAATAAAGTAATGGCAACATTTTCAGCACTGTTTTTTGTAGAGAAAAACCTCCTAACATTTCTCCTCTGTTTACCCTCTTGCGGTTACATTCTATTGACTACTTTTTAGAACTACAATTTATCTGAATACCCTTATGTTATATGAATACTGACCTCCCTTCTCAAAAGGTATATACTCTGCATTTCATCAAGTAGCTCATGTTGGATGTTAATCTACTGTCTAGAGCCTTCACAATCCATTATCACTAAGTTCATCCTTGACAGTGGTGCATGTTTCACTTACTGTCTGTGACCTGCTCCCCCTAGAGTGACCCGAGCTTCAGGAAATCCTCTAAGTTCAATTGCCATTGATGTCAGCCTTGGGTAAATCAATTTTGAGGTTTTCTGAGCTTTAATCATCCTTCCTTAGACGTTCGTGGGCCTCTATTGAAAATCATTGCAAAGTGGGCTATGTCTTATTTTTTTGATCTTTCACTGGTTCATACCTCAACCTTACCTACCGGTGTCCCACAGGGGTAATCTCTTGTTTGGGATACCACTCCAGAACATTCTAACTTTCCCAGTTTCTCTGCACCTGTAATTAACACTGGCCCACAGTGATAATCCCTTTTGAGGTTATCACTCCTGGCCATTCCAGCTAATCAAAGGCCTCCAAAAAAGGCCCATTCCCATTTACAACCTGCTCCAAGCAGATGGATAACTTGAATATTCATTTATGCCAGAGTATAAAGTTGCGTAATTTGAGGCTTTTTTTTCATTGATTGTTACACAAAATGCAGGATGTTGCACCATTACACCACGTTTCATAAATAAGACAATAAGACATAAGGGGATTAGAGGAATGAGAACAAACTGAACATTACCAGCTGTTGTTAGTGCCACGCATGATTTGCTCTTTTGTTGTATAATGTGAAATGCATCCCTTCGCCCAAAAAATGGATATGAGGATGCATTTTGCACTAAAATATAGGGGCATATTATCAAGGATCTGCGGGCCTGATTCACAGAACTAACTTACGTCAAAAACGTAAAGTTAGTACTTTTGGTATTCACAGAATACACTTACTCATTTTGGTATTCACAGAATGAACTTACTCATTTCGGTATTCACAGAAGTTAGTAGTCCTAACTTTAGGACTCCTAAATGCCTTCTGTGAATACCGAAAGTCTTAAAGTTAGGATTTTTCTCAGTTTAGGAGTAGTAAAGTTAGGAGTCCTAACTTTACTACTCCTAAACTGAGAAAAGCCTAACTTTAAGACTTTCGGTATTCACAGAAGGCATTTAGGAGTCCTAAAGTTAGGAGTCCTAACTTTACTACTCCTAAACTGAGAAAATCCTAACTTTAAGACTTTCGGTATTCACAGAAGACATTTAGGAGTCCTAAAGTTAGGACTACTAACTTCTGTGAATACCAAAATGAGTAAGTTCATTCTGTGAATACCAAAATGAGTAAGTGTATTCTGTGAATACCAAAAAGTACTAACTTTACGTTTTTGACGTAAGTTAGTTCTGTGAATCAGGCCCATCGATATTTATCGCAAAGCGCGCTTAGCGCTGTTTTTTTTATCGCCGGCTATCGCTGGATTTCCTCGCCGTGATAGCACGGTATTATCAACGCGTATCGCAAAGGCGATAGGAAATCCAGCGATAGCGTGTAGAACCAGCAATAGCGTGAGAATTCCAGCGCCAAATCAACAGCGCTAATGAAAAGCTTGCTAATAGGCAAGTGCATACTTAACCCAACAATCCACCCCCCATTGACAAGATGGTTAAGGCAAGTTTTTTTCAGGAGTTAAGTTCCAGCGATAAGTGCGTTTAGCGCAAATTTTTCTATCGCTCGCGGGCATTGATAATAGGGGAAGTTGTGTTTGTGACTGTTTCAATGGAGTTTTAGTCAGGAACACTTACTTTGCATGTCATTAGCGATATATATCGCTGACATGCTTAGAGGTAAAATAACGGCCGCTACCGCTAATAAACTCACGCTAAGGCCCGTTAGCTGCAGCTTGTTAATAGTGTGATAAAAATATCGCTGCATTAGCGGCAGAAAAGTGCAGCTAACGTGGCGATAAAGGGCTTGATAATATGTCCCGTAGTGCGAAATTCCAAACCTGGCATTTCGCATAATAACATTGGGGCATATTATCAAGGAATAGCGATATTTATCGCTAACCGCGCTTAGCGCGAATTATTTTAATGCCGCCTATCGCTGGAAAATATCGCTGAGATAACACCCTATTAACAAGGTTTATCTCCATAGCGATAAAATTTCCAGCGATAGCGGCAAAATGTGAGAATATCACTGGAAAAGCAGCGATATTCTCGCATTAACGCAAGGATGGATTTAGCCTGACAATCCACCTCCTATACTTTAAACAGGTAAGTCATCCTCAGTAGCAGGTGTTAAAATCTAGCAATAAACGCGCTTAGCGCAATTTATTTTATCGCTTCGCCTGCCTTGCTAATAGGGGGTAGTGGTGTTAGCGACTGTTTTCAGTCGCTTTTAGTAGGGAACGCCTTCCTTGCATGTCATTAGCGATAATTATCGCTGACATGCAAGGCGATGGAAAACGCGGCCGCTAACGCCTGAAAGCTGTCGCTAACGCCTGTTAGCGACAGCTTGCTGATAGGGCGATAAATTTTCCGCCGCTTTAGCGGCAAAAAGTGCAGCTAAAGCGGCGATAAAGCCCTTGATAATATGCCCCATAGTTTGTGCTTTTCTCTTAATTTATGGAAATTAATTTACACACATTTTGCCCAGGCCTATGCACCAGTAGATTTCTCGCAGAGAAGGTGTGATCTGGTGAGATATAAGCAGAGTACTGCCAGCAGAGAAAATTTTATCACAGTGGTATAGATGCGAAAGCATACGTGATCTCTTTACATTCAGTCTTCTGATTCAGCTTCAGTTGTGGGAAGATCTTTCCAACCATCCTTTGCTGGAAGTTAGTTTTTTTCGACATTACTCTGGCTGGCTTGGCTAAAGCAGTTAGATTTTTGCATCATCTGTTCCGGTTTATGAAGTTTGGATGAGAGGCAGATGGGTGGATGCTGGATGCTAGTTAAGGGGGAAGATAAACCAGCACAATTAAATTGTTTGCATTGCATTCTGCAACAGCTATATTCTCCATCCAAGATCCTGTGCGCATCAGACATTAGTTTCACACAGTACAGTGCTATTCTAACACCTAACACAGAGCATCTTTTCTTGAGGGAAAAGAGGCCTGTGACTCAGGTGCCCTTGAAGGACATGTGCATGTACTTTCATCACAGCAAGACAGAGGCTGTAGCAAGAGGACAGTGCATTGGCCGGCTAAAACTGAGGGAAAGCATTGATGACAGGTAGGTGCAGACACAGTTGCCACAAGAGTGCTCACAGGAGACAAGAAAAGCACTAAGAAGAAGGACTGCAAAAGTGAAGCAGAATGCAATTCATCTGAAATAACTGTACTAGAGAATGACAGACCCATTTGCGACGCAAAACCTTGTTCGGAGGGCTTTAATCTGCATTGGAATACCCATCATTTCCTTCTTTGTCTGCTATGGTCCACATCAGAATGTGGGTTGCCCTGCTTGCCAGAAGAGCATCAGAGTGAACATCAATGAAATGGGAAGCTCTGGTTACACACTTTTGTGATACTAGGCTATAAAATCAAATAAATAAGAGGCAACAAAGGCGGGGGGGGCCTTGGCAAATTTATCTGAGCATATTGAGTGTGTCCAGTGGCAAAATCTGAAAATGAGCTGTGGACCACCTCACCTCTGCTCAGATATGCAACACGAATGACTTGAGCGATGTAGCAGCAAGAGCAGGTATATACCCCCTCCATCAGCATCTCCACCACATTGTTGGTCAGCTGAGAAGAGGTTGTTGCTATGCTGTCCATAGAATTGACTGCAAACTGTTGTTTGTAACAGTCTGAAACAATCAATCTATGCTTGGAAAGTCTTACACTTCTTCAATGATTTTGCCATGGGAGGACAAAGAACTGACCAGTCAAAGAGGTTTAAATATATATTTTTTCACAGAATTAAGCAAATATATGCCATTTTGATCTGCAAAAATAATTTTGCTAATTAATGAAAACAGTGGTTCGAAATCTTGGTAGTAAATATGTTGACTAGATAACTTGTCAACTTACATGATCATACACAAAAAAAAAACAGGTAGAGAAACCAAATTAAAATAATTTCTAACAGGGGTTGAAAGAAACTGGAAAGGACAATGTGGAAAACTCGAATTTCTTTTTCTGTTAAAAATGACTGGCAAAAAACTGATTTGATATTGGACTAAATAAACCATTGCTGAGTAACTGGAGAATTGTCGGGATTCAGGTGACATGATCCACTGGGTTGAAAAATGAGTCATTGGAGGCTGCGAAAGCAACACTAGACTGCTGGTAGCTACTCTCATTCACATACCTACTGGGTTGGGGTCATTTCTCGATCATTAAAGTTAGAGCCCTATTTAGTCATTTTGGAAACTCATTCCTGTAACTGGCAATGTGTTGCATGGTTGCACTGGCTTTCCAAATATCACTTTAGTTTGTATCCATTATGGCACACCTTCACAGATTGTCGTTTTTACCTCTGCAGTCCCCAGTCCCTCAACTACTTTGTATTTTTGGTTGTGTTATCCCTTGTGTCATTTTTTGCAAAATTTACTTATGTCTGTTCAGCAGATAGCCTGGGCGGAGGTCGCAGAGTTGCGCTATGCGGAACTCTATCGAATGACCATAAAACTCTGCAGCGCTACAAGTTGTTCCGCAAGCGGCAGAGTGCGTTAGGTCACGCCGTTTACACTGATTTTTTAGCGCCCGGTGTTTGGCACATGCTAGAAAATCAGCGCGAACTGCACCATGTGCAGCGCAAGAGAGCACTGCTTCTTCCTGCAACTCGAGTAGATTTTCTACTCGATCAGCAACTTCCTCAATGCGAACGGATGGTTTCTCAAAGCGAGGGGTCGCAACCATCCACGACTGCCCACGTTGAGAAATCTCGCTGAGAAGTGGTCTAGCATTGGATTTTCCTCGCTCTCGCTCACCAACTTAACCTTGGCGAATGAGGAAAAAACTCTGTGAAGTGCAGAAAACTCCACAAACTCTGGGAACAGAGCAGAGTTCACCGCCCAGTCCTATTCATCAGTGTCCAGCATCCTGGACCGGTTTCCAGGTCAGCTCTCGGCTCACATAGCACCATCTGCTGCTGAAACCAGTAAGCTATGTTTCAATTGTTATCTGTTCTTGCCTTCCAGCTGGTATTTTATACTTAACATTAATTAATGCATTTATACTTAATCTACCTGGATCAGTGCTTGGTGGCCATCCAAACCAATAACACCTCCTGCCCTGGTGGTTGTGGTAAAATAGCTTGGCATAAAACTTGACAAAGATCTCTCTTTCCACCCTCAGGTGAGGGCGGTGATTTGGTCTTGTTTTTTGTTTCTAAAAAGCTTGCTCAACATTTTAAAGTTAGTGCTGGAGCACACTCAAAGGAATATTGTCCATGCCATGATCACCTCACGCCTGGACTATACCAGCATTCTCTATCTTGGCCTACCTGAACGGTTTGATCTGCCAACTTGAAGTTGTGTAGAATGTAGCCTCCAGACGTCTTCCCAATCTTCCTAGGCAAGAACCTATAACCTCTCATCTGAGAACTCTACACTGTCTTCTGCTGCGTAAGCGCATCTTGTTTAAAAGTCAGTTGTTGACATTTAGAGTGTACCATAAGAGAGGCCTGAAATACCTGAGCTATAGAATCATTCCCTATCATCCCTCAAGATCTTTGAGATCTTCAAACCAGCTTATGCTGCATGTTCCCAGAGTGGACGCTCTGTCTGGCCCTGTCTCCTAAAATGTGGAATAAGCTTCTTCTTTCCATCCGAAAATATGTTTATTCCACTCCAACTAACCTATATATATATTGCATTTGAGATGTCATCAGTGATGTCATAAATGTTGTCAAAGAGCATGTCACCAGTGATGTCACATGTGAGATCATAAGCATTGCATGGCAGGGGGCAAGTTGTAGTTATTGCTGCTAACTATAACTGGTAAGTTGCTGTGTTTTTTTGTTGTTGTTGAAAACGTTAATGTTGTCACTGACAAATTCACCTAACTATAACGTTACTTTAACCTTTGTTTTTTTCTGTGAATTTCTAAGTTTAAAAAAAAAAAGATCTTCTTATCACACGTAACTATAACATTACTTTAACCTTTGATTTTTTTCAGTGATTTTCTAGTTTTTTTTACCTTAATTAATATTTAATGATGAAACATAATCTAACCTCTGCCGAAGGCCATGCACTGTGGGGGGTTGGCTGCAGGGCCTTGACTGCGGCCAACCCCCCCCCCCATGCAGCCAATCCCAGGACAAGATCCAGGCCACCACAAGTCTGTGGATAATCCAGTTGCAGTCCCTCCTGCCCTAACGGTTCCTCTGGTCGATGTCCCAGCGTCGAACCAACATATTATGGTTCCAATCCCAAAATCCCCTCTAACGTCTGAGGCCAGAGCCCCAGTAGTTATATTCATAATGGCCTTTCAAGATGCGATTAGTTCAAAAGCCCACCTTTGAAATGCACAGGCCCCCTCTAAATTCTGTCCTGTCTGCCATCCTACCCCGTGAGTTTTGATTACTATCTTTAGTGAGGCTAAGACCCTGCTCCGTGGAGTGAAGGTGACAATTTTATCCCCATGTATCTGTCCCAGGAAGGTCCCTCAGAGTCAGAGGTCTTCCTTGACCCTCTAGTTTATGGCCTTCTATTAGGAATGCATCGATGTAGCTCCCAGATGTGAATTGGAGACAGACTGACAGGCACAAACAGCCATGAGCATCAAAATGTCTGTTTTCCCAAAGTGACATTTCCACGTTAGTAATGTTGAATCCACTCATACTACCGGAGAGGATTCGCCATTACAAGCTTGTCGATATCAAACACTATACTGCTACTATTCTGCACGTAGGAAATGCTGCTCAAAAGTCTTTCCCTAGATTCCCCCATGCTAATCCAATGCGAGGAGCAAGCCCCATTGTACCGAACACACCATCTGGGGCTAATCATGGCCTTTGCATGTAACACACACACGCAAAAGCCCTACCTCTTCCCTACACCGCACCATCATCCCCAGGGAGAACTCCGATATAGCAAGGGACATGTAGTTTTTTAAATGCCAAGCCAAGTAACCCGTTTACACAGGCCGCACCAGGGCAAACCTGTGGCACGTTTGATGAGCTACCTCAGTGGATAGCACAACCAGTGCTGCAGACCCACGGAGGAGCGTTCGAGTTACATGCCCTGGGTATATGTCTTACCCCTAGACAAGGGAGTTACATCTAACTCAAATCAGCCAATCCTGTATACACCAATCACCTGTATGTATATGACAAGCACAGTGCTTTGGCACAGAATGGCAGTGTCAAATGCACTCAAAGTCCTGAGGCTAGCACCTAGATCCGCAGAACACAAGGAGGGATAAAAGCAAAAATTCAAGGGAAAGCACCCTAGAAAGGGTCATTTCCAACAGTGGCTGTGTGGGTCTGTGATTGGGTCTGTAAGTGGCTGTATGGGTGTGTACTTAGCTGTGTGGGTGGGTGTGTGAGTGCCTGTATAGGTCTGTGAGTGGTTGTGTGAGTGGTTCTCTGATTCTCTGAGTGGATGAATCAATGACTGTATTGGTGTGAGAGAGGGTGTGTGAATGGGTGTATTGATGTGCGAGTGGGTGTGTGAGTGGTTGTGTGGGTGTGTGTGTGAGTGTGTGAGTGGGTCTGTGAGTGGGTGTATGTGTTCTTTTAATTTGGGTCTGGATCTACGGATGCTTTGCGGATTCACATGGGAGATAGTGTGTGAGTGTCTGTATGGGTATGTGAGTGGGTGTGTGAGTGGTATTTTGGGTCTCTGAGTGGGTGTGTGAGTGGCTTTATTGGTGTGTGAGTGGGTGTGTCAGTGGTTTTGCTGTATAGGTGTATGAGTGGGTATGTACATGGCTGTGAGGGTCTGTGAGTGTGTGTGCAAGTGGCTGTTTGGGTGTGTATGATTCTGTGTGAGTGGGTGTGTGAGTGCCTGTGTGGGTCTGTGAGTGGGTGTGTGAGGGGTTCTCTGGGTCTCTGAGTGGATGTATTAGTGACTGTTTGGCTGTGTGAGTGGGTGTGTGAGTGGGTGGGTGAAGAGGTGTATGTATATATATATATATATATATATATATATATATTACCTACTGGCGGTCGCCAGTAGGTAGTTATAGTCAGGACCTATTATCCATAGGAAAAGCGTTTTTTGATTTGCCAATATCTTTGGCGCCGTTTGACGAATCTTCGCAAAATTTTCAAAACTGGTGGGGTGCTCCGGTCAGCTCCTGTCCTGAAAGTTTCGGGGTGATTCGTCAAGCGGGGGCTGAGAAAAAAAGAAGGGTCCCAAAGCGCGTTTTCCCTATGTTAATTTCCATAGGAATTTTTGGAACAGGCTACAGCCTGAACTGCTGAACGGAATTACACCAACCTTGGCAAAAAGGTAGCTCTTGGTGCAGAAAGCACCCTTTTTTTTAACTGGTGTAAATCCGTTCAGTAGTTCCTGTGAAATTAAAAAAAGAAAAAATATCAATATCTGAGCACCGAGGAGGAGTCGCGAACCCTCCCGAGCACGAGCTTCATTCTGATTGGCTGCCAACACTCCAAATCAGAATGTGTTGGCAGCCATCTTGTGACTCGGTAACCGAGTCACAAGAAAACAGTGCAAAAATGGGTGAAAAACAAGAAAAGGAGACAGGGTAGAAGCACCCTGACCCCCTAGGCCTGCTGAGGGAGTCCCACAAGGACCCCCAGGACAAAAAACGGCCGAATTCACGCTGGATTCGCGAATTCGGCCGAGAAAATAAAAAAAAAACGAAGCGCGGGCTCCTGGGGGCACGCACCAATTAATTTGCGGGGGCAGCAGGGGCCCCCGCAGCCCCGGGTACCACCACCTCCCCGGGGCTTATTTAATTGTATGTGGGGGGCATGTGGCCCCCCGCAGCCCCGTGGACCGCCACCTCCCATGCGGCCCCCCTCCCCTGCAATTTTTTTTTTTTTTTAATGGAAAGGCCCGCCCCGGGGGATGGGGTCCCTGGGGCCATAATTGGCCTTTGGAGGGGGGCCACGCGGCCCCCTCTAAAGAATTAAATAAAAAAAAGACTGGCCATGCCCCGGGGATGGGGTCCCTGGGGCCGAAATTGGCCTTGGGAGGGGGGCCACGTGGCCCACTTCCCGGTTTAAAAAAAAAAAAATTATAAATAGGGGTCAGGCCCTGGGGAATGGGGTCCCCAGGGCCCCAAAAATGGTAAAAGAAGGGGGGCCACACAGTCCCTCTTCTAAAAAAAAAAATAATAATAAAAAGCCGGCATCTCGCCGGAGGCCCCGCCTCTCCCTGCACCACTCTGCAAACGCGCCCCTGGCACGTTGTAAGTTGGGTAATTAATTCCCTTGAATACTGAGGGTCTCTGGGGCCAACTAGCCCACCAGGTACCTCCAGTATGCGCCACAGAGCTGCGTTGCAGAGAGGTGGTCCGAGCCCATGCCCCTTTTTACACCACTCTGCAAACACGCCTCTTGGCACACTGGTGGTGGGGCGATGAGGTCCTCTTGTGTCCTGAGGACCTCAGGACACAAGTGGACTTCATCCCCCAAGCAGCGCGCCAGGATCTGCGTTTGCAGAGTGGTGTAAAAAGGGGGCATGGCCTCTGACCACTCTCAGCAATTCAGGTGTGTGACTCTTACTGGAGGTACCTGGTGGGCTAGTTGGCCCCCAGGGACCCTCAGGAATGAAGGGGACTTAATACCCCAACTTAGAACGTGCCAGGAGGTGCGTTTGCAGAGTGGTGGGGAAAGGGGGCGTGGCCTTTGTCCACCTCTCAGCAATCCCACTGTGTGGGGCTTACTGGAGGTAAGAGGTAGGCTAGTTGGCCCCTAAAGGACCCCCAGCAGTGAAGGGGACTTCAATCCCCATCCATGAGCGTGCCAAGGAGCGAGTTTGCAGAGTGGTGGGCAAAGGGGGCGTGGCCTGCTATGAGAACTTAGCAATCCTGCTGTGTGGGACTTACTGGAGGTAATAGGAGGGGTAGTTGACCCGAAAGGATGTCCTTGGGGGCCAACTACCCCTCTTGTTACTTCCAGTAAGTCCCACACAGTGGGATTGCTAAGACGTCTTCGGAGGCCATGCCCCCCTTTCTCCACCACCCTGCAAATGTACCTCCTGGCAGACTACGGGATGGGGGATGAAGTCCAATTTACTTCGGAGGGACTTTGGGGGCCAAGAAGCCCTCCTGGTACCTCCTGTAAGTCCTATGCAGCGGAATTCCTGAGCGCTGGTCGGAGGCCCATCACCCTTTCTCCACCAGTCTGCAAACGTGACTACTACTTAAAGAAGCATCTTTCTGCACCTCTGACTTAGAGGTAGTTTTAATCCCCCTGCCCTATTATGTACTAGGCCCTTACAGAGGAGGTCATGCCAATCACAGGGGTACCCCAACGCATAGTGTTCCCTAGTGTATGTAGGTGTTTTCACTGTATTCTAAGTGTCTTTTAGCATAGCACTGGCTCTAGGCCTGGTTAGTCAGAGTCAGTTACCACCAGTACCCTTCAGCAAAAAGTTGGGGGCACAGGATGACTTAGTAACAAGGCCTATTTCTGCTCCTCTGTTGGTTCTTTGTGCATATCTCTTGCTTGTTTCTGCACCTTTCTTCCTCTTTCTGCACATGTCCTACCTCTGTAGGCATAGTTAGAAATTAGCATTTAAAAAACCTTTGAAATTCACTGAAAAAACCATAGGTTTCAGGGACATTATAGTTATAAATTAGCATTTAAAAAACCTTTGAAATTCACTGAAAAAACCATAGGTTTCAGGGACATTATAGTTAGAAATTTGCATTTAAAAAACCTTTGCAATTCACTGAAAAAACCACAGGTATCAGGGACGTTATAGTTAGTTGGACATTTCACTCGTGTAAAACCAGTGAAATTTGGCCATTAAAAAAAGCCCGTTATAGTTAGTTCAGCTAACTATAACTCGCGCCTCCGCAATGCACTGCTGATGACGTCACATATTACATCACTCATGACATGGTCAGTTACAACACTGATGACATCTCAAATACATCACTGTATGGTACCGAGAAATAAAACTTTTCCCAAGCACTTTGGATTTGTGCATTTGTTACGGAAGGAGTGTACGCGCGCAGTTTGTGTGGTGATCTGGATATATATATATATATATATATATATATTTTCCAACTTAACCCATCCATGAATAAGGACAAGCTCTGACACAACAAACCAAGTTTTAATCCACGGTTTTAGCCAACATGACGCGTTTCGACCGAGGCACCGGCCTTTGTCCCACATACTGGGCGCCATATTGAGCTCACCTTTTATGGTGTAAGCAGGTCACGTGGTACATGAACATAAAGGAAAAGAACGCTGAATGCGACAATATTTAAAATTATGGAAATTTCAACTTTCTGACATAGTTCAAGTAAACCCAGCTGTTTTGAGCTACCACAACTCCTGCTTCCTAATACGTGCACTGCTAATCGTGTTTGCACTATATGATGTTTTTAGACTATGGACACCAGCCGGTTAAATACCAATGACCAGTGTCGGGTCCTCATGTCAAAAACTCAAACTCGTGCTACACACCACGCAGAGCACATAAACGGTGCAGAGATTTAAAAAGCCTGGGTCACGTTATGTGCTTATTGTGCTCAAAAAATGTGAATACATTGTGCCCATTAGTATAAAATCAAATTGCTAGAGGAACGGAAAGAAACAGACATTATAAATTCACCATTGTCATTGCCAGATACAGTCCCATCATATAATGAAAAATAAAGGAGAGTTCTTTTTCTCTTCCAGGTGCCACCTCACGGAAATATTCATTTTGTTCTAAGATTAAATTAAATGCTTTTTAAAGTCACAAGTCTGTCATTAGCGGTACGAAGGAGTGAATAGAAAAAATATATATATATCTGTCACAGACATACCAAGTGCCGAGTTATTCATGATCCTGAAGGTTACAAATCCTTCGAACCCGGTGTTCTCCTACACCATTCTGATGTAAAATGTGCACTGTATTTGAATTTGAGCTGTTTAAACTCCATGTAGCCGGACTTGGAAGTTCCCATATTACAAGCAGCTATTCCAAATAAACTCCGAGCAGCACGTGGCAAACTGAGCTCCTATCTAAGCCTGGGCGGTAAAATCCGCTCCGCTCGTGGAGTTTGCGGATTTTTGGCAACTCCGTGTTCCGAGTAGAACGCAGAGTTACCGAAAACTCAGCGATCTGCGGCGTAGCAGAGTTTTTCCATTGTTCGCGCTTTCAAAATGCGTTTTCGCGCGCGCGGTAGCGATTTACCGGGATCCCTGCGTTTGCCGATGAGTTTTCCTATCCGTTCGCGTGTGCCACGAGATTTTGGTAGCCGGCCGCGCGATCCCGCGAGAGTGTGTGATCGCGAACACGTCATTCCGACGCGCCATCGAACATCCGCGTTCGCAAATAGGAAATACGCATCGTGAACGGGCGGGACAAGTGAAAAACAAGATGGCCGTGCCCATTGGCGACCGCATGGGCAAGTTCGCGAGATATTTCCCCCCGAGCACACAAACAGCATCTCAAACACGCAATACGCGTTCCCGAACAGGAAAAACGCATCGCGAACGGGCGGAACATGCAACTCCACGTGCTCGCGGAATTCTGCTTAGCTCGCAGAGTGGTTTTACCACTTCGCGGAACTCAGCGTAGCGCGACTACGCGAACTCTGCCCAGCGTTACTCCTATCACGGCACATTGAATAAAATTACGCAACCTTCCATTCTTTTTTGTAAACAGCTGCTAAAAATGTAAGATTAGTTCTCGGTGATGCTGGCAAAACTGTCTTTGCAGCTCAATGCTGCAAGCCCTCCTCCCGATAGTTCCTAATGCCTCAGCATTATTACCATCAGTTAAAAACGCCTTCCAACGTCTCGACCACAGGCAATCTGCAGTGCTCATCAGTACCAGCTCGGGGGGCTCCGCGGTGTATTCCTCCTACAATCCACCAAAAGCGTTGGTTGCTGCGGTGCACCTGAACGGAGGGGCGTGTCACAGACGAGACCAACAGCTCGTTAACACATTCCAACCTAACCCATCCATGAATAAGGACAAGCTCTGACACAAAACAGGATACAAGTATATGAATCACCTAGTTTTAGCCAACATGACGCATTTCGGCCGAGGCACCGGCCTTTGTCACACATACTGGGCGCCATATTGAGCTCACCTTTTATGGTGTAAGCAGGGCACGTGGTACTTAAACATGTACCACGTGACCTATATATATATATATATATATATATATTCTTCTCCAGTGGCTGCTCGACTCGAACCGCCCAGCCATACTCGTTCCGCCTAATGGTCAAGGAAAATCTGGTGAGCCCGTTTTTCTTCAATCAAGCATTTTTTATTTTATGCTAAATCCATGTGCCGCAACACCCCACACAGGACACTGATATCGTATATATATATATATATATATATATATATATATATATATATATATATACATATATATATATATATATATATATTTAGATATACTTATACATATAATTTTTTTTTCACTGAAAAAATTAAAGGTTAGAGTAACGTTAGGGCTAGGTGAATTTGTCACTACAACATTAACGTTATGAAGTAAAAAAGTCACAAAAATCCACCAGTTATAGTTAGCAGAGCTATCGATAACTTGCGCCCCTGCCATGCATATGGCTCTCCCTTCCCAAGTCTAATTAAGCCACAGGCCTAATGTTTTTTTAAAGGGGAGAACAGCCAAGTCGGCCCCCCCTCCCTGAGTCTTATCCCCCAGGGATGTTTTTTTTTTATTAAAGGGGAGAGGGGCTGTGTGGCCCCCATCCCCGACACTTATTAGGCCCTGGGGACCCCACCTCCCAGGGCCTTTTTTTTAAGAATGGGGTAGGGGGTGCGCCTCTTTAGGCCCTCAGAACCTCATCCCCATAGGGCCATCCCCCAGGGCCATACATATAAGATAAAACGGGGGGCTGTGCAGCACCCCTCCATGACCCACTTTTGTCTCTGGGGATCGCATCCCTCTGGGCCTTTTTTTCCCATCAGAGCGGAGGTGGTCACTCATTCTCCTTCCCCAAGTCTCTTTAGGCCCTGGGGAATTAATCCCCCAGGGCTGTACATATAAGTTAAACGGGGGAGGGGGCCTTGGCCCCCCTCCCTGAGCCTCTTTTAGTCCTGGAGACCCCATCCCTTAGGCCGTTTTTTTTAATTAAAGGGGAGGGGGGATGCACAGCCCTCTCCCTGATCCTCTTCAGGCCCTGGGGATCTCATCCCAATGGGCTGTACAAATTAGTTCAATGGGGAAGGGGCTGTGTGCCCCCCTCCTTAAGACTTGTAAGGCCCTGGGGACCCTATCCCCCAGGGCTGTTTGTTTTTTCATGAAGGAAGAGGGGGCTGCGTGCCCCCCTACCCCAAGCCATGTAAGGCCATGGGGACCTCATCCCCCGGGACCATTTATTTAAGTAATTGGCGGGCCAATCCCCGGGTCCCTGAACACTTAAATGTGGGAGCCCTGGTGCCCGGCCAGGGCACCCACCATATAATCATTAGGGGCTCAGGGGAGCCCCAAGGCCCCTGCGGCCCAAGGCTACTCCCCGAATGCAGCGGGAGTTGGCATTGCTTCCGCCCAGAGGGAGAAACTCATAATGCTCCTCCCTCCGAGTGGGAGCAATATTTTGATCTGTTTCCCTGCCTGCTTAAGTGCGAGCAGGGAAACAGATCAAAAGTCCGCTCCCAGCGGGTGGGGGCATTTTAAACCTCCCACCCGCTGGGAGTGGACTAGGTGTTTGCTCCCGCTTTGTGGGAAATGGGAAAATGCTCCCGCCAAGCAAGAGCAAACACAGGTTTCCCTGCCCACTCTGTTGAGGGCAGGTAAACTGCTATGTCCTGTGGTGGGTTACTTGGTCATAGCTACTGAGCTGGGTTTATTATTGACTCAGTGAGGCGGAGCGTGCAGCACCACTCCCTATTTACAGTAATGTTGGCCCCATGGGTAGGCTCCCCAGGGCCTTTAGAGGCTTGGGAAAGGGGGCTGCATGGCACCCCTCCCATTTTTACCAAATTTCAGCTCTAGGTTCGGCTCCCCAGGGCCTTTAATGGCTCCCCCTCCCTTTTTATTAAGAAAAAATCCTTGGTCCTTGGGCCGCTAGTGGCTCAGGGAGGGAGGCTGCCCTGCCCCTTCCCCTTTTTTTATGTTTGTCCCTGGGGATAGGCTCCCTGGGGTCAATAATTAATTAATGTGGTGGGCCACTAATTTTCTTTTTTCGATCCAGAGCAATTGCCAGTGGTTAGATTTATTACAAGCAGACTGCCATCACCTATTGTGTTTCATGCACCATCCTAAGTGGCATGTGTATTCCCAGACGGGGGTCCCATGCTCATTGTGTCACTGGAACCAAGATGTACCCGGCTGATGAGCCCATAACTAGGGTAAAACCAGTCCTTGGTAGCTTGTGTTTCAGTTCAGGGAGGACCTGGCTTAGCAGGTCGGGCTGGACTGTTCCCATGAGGTGCAGCGTCAACACTGATTTGCATATGGCTGGGTCCAAACTGAAGTGGCATGGTGAGCAAAAAAACGATGGGTTGAAGAGTATATTGCTGAAGGTTGGCTGAGAAATGCACTAATTGTACAGTCCATTCTGTAGTGCTTTTTGTAATGAATGTTAGTGCTGCTAGCATTTTCAGGAAGGGGGCATGGGTGCAGGATCCCTATGTTGGGCTCCAGAGTATCCATATTGATGAACATATGTTTTACATGGTGCCCATATTGAGCCTGTATATTCTCAAGATTTGCAGCCTTACTCTGTCAATCCTGGTGGTCATCCTGTGTTGCTGCATCCTTTGAGGTCATCGATTGGTGGCCTGGTATCCACCCTCGTGCTGCATGGTTTATTGTAGCAGAACATGAATGTGGCACAGGATGATCTTGTGTCCTAGCAGTGCTGCATCCACGGTAGTGCACTGCAGCATAGAAGTATGAGCTACTACAATCAACCTGTGAGCGCTTCACCTGTTTATGGTTGCTTATGGAGCTTGACCCTGTGCACAGGTGTGTGCCTAATTTTATTTTTCCGGCTCTGTGGATATACTGTGCTTTGTACCATTGTTGTGGTGGTCTTAGCTTTTCTGTATTGTTTTACAGCTTTTGTTTAATTTTCTACACTTCCAGGGACTTTTACCACCTACTTGTGTCAGGAGATATTTTAGGTGGTACATACCACTCGTTTTCAATAACCTCTCATACTTGTATTTGGGTTTTATTTACCACATGCGATTAGTGGGTCAATACTTTATGGTGATCATATGATTTGTTCCCTCACAGATCAGCTAGCTGTGTTCTGTGCATATCTAGGACCTAGGTGAAGTTCTTTTCTTGTATTATATTGTAACATACTTTATTTCACATGTACTGTGTTATATTTATTTAATTAGACATATGTGCATGAGTGCACCAGAAACTGAAATTTCTATTCATGCTTAGAGAAAGTTGGCTCTGTGGAAACCAGAGTTAAAATGCAGTAAGGATATTGCTACACATTTGCATCCATTTTGCTGTTTAAGTCGATGTTTTATTATTCCATTACAGCGTGATAATGCTATAATTATAATCCGTAAAACCACACTATGGCACGGATGAGCTGAGCTTGTTATTTTCAGCAAAACGTGCAATTTCAGTCTCAACATTAACAAAATGCAAAAAAATGAAATTAACACTTTTTCCTACAAGCTTCACAGGTGAAGATAAATTTGCAGTACTGCTATAATTGCTGAATAGGGTAACGCAATTACCAAAGAAGTCTATGAATTTATCAAAACAGCCAGTACAATCTACAAAGACATTCACGGAAAAATAACTCATCATCCCAAGAGCTCTCAGAAAATAGTAAAAGACATCTTTACAACAAAGACATCTTGTGCCTCGAAATCTCAAAATTCAAGACTCAGTGCTTTTCTGGTTGTGCTTCCGGAATCTGGAACCCATTTCCCTTCATTCAAATTGTCTACCTATGCTATATTTTAGGAAATGGCACCAGACTCACATTTTCAGGGAATACATCACCAAAGAGTGACATGTACTTGCCCCCGTATGCTGCTAAAACAAACTCAACATAAGTGCCAATCACAACAGGATATATTATTGCACCTACTCATGTTCACATGGGAAACAGAACCATCCATTACTAATGTTGAAATATTTGTGCCTGATCGCCACAGCTAATGATCAAAAGGGATGCAGATATCCACATAGCTGTTGCTGACACACACACATGCACTCATGTTCACCTGTCACTGCCTGAATAAAATTGTGTACCTATTCAATGCACATCTATGCACATCTATGCACATCTATGACTTTATTCAAGCATATTCAAGAATATGTGGCTCTAGAATTAAGTAGACTTAGATATATAAAGACCCTAGTGAATCTTTCATTGTTTTTGTGCGTTGTAGAGGTTTTCTATATTTATACATATTTTATAAAATTTTGAGGAAGATGTACATTATGCATAGGCCTCGAAATGAAGGTGCGACATTCCCCATTCATTATGAATACGCTAATTCATGATAAAAATTCTGTAATTATGTAAATCAACTTTTTAAAATGTTTTTGTAATCGTTAGAGAATGTATTTGTCATCACTTGACTGACAGCAGAAGTTCTCCTTGCCACACTGGCGATCACAAAGATTGAACTCCTCATCTTTTAAGTGTGCTGACACCAGATCGGTTGCGTGGCACTGTGGAAATATTGGAAATAGTAGATAAATGAATATGTCACTCACTGATGTTCCTACAATTTTATGGTTATTTAAGAATTTAGTTTGAATGGCTCCTACACAGCCCTCACTGTTCAAATTAATGATGGTTTCACATAGTGGTGCTCGAGTAAAGTACAAACTAATTGTAAAAGAATATGCATTTGCAGGGTTAATACTGGTAATTGATTAAAACAAGGCTGTATTCTAGCACTAACTCTGTTTAAACTGTATATGGTAGATCTAACTACACAGCTTGTAATGACCAAAGTTATGTAAAGAGTGGTTATCTGTCCTTATGTATGCAGACGACTGCATTCTGATTGATTTGGACCACTATTGGTCTGCAAATAGTGTATGAAATGTTGAGCTGTATAACAAGGACAGCTTTCTGAATATAAACCTGAAGAAACCGAAGATGCTAACCTTTTGAAAGACGATTTTCATTTTCGAGTGGAGGATCCATAATATTTACTAGGAGGTGGTGCAGACTTTGGGCCATATTATCAAGAACGGCGATAAGGGGCTTGATAATATGCTCTATAGAATTCCAATAGAAGCCCAGGTTTGATGTCCTTCACACCAGAACCTGGGCTTCTACTGGAATTCTATAGGGCATATCCTGCCGCTAAAGCGGCGATAATATTATCGCCGTTCTTGATAATATGGCCCTTAGTGTTACTTAGGGATTCATATTACTAAAACTGCATCTTGGCTTGTATGGCTTACTCACCTCAAAACGTGAGCTGCAGCTACTACGAAAGGGCTGAAAATATTTAAGGTTAAATATTGTGAATTATCTGCTATACCACTTCTAAGTGCTGTGGCCAAACTACTGCAATTCTGTGTGGGTGCCAGGGGTATTTAAATAAATCTCTGGGTAATAGAGGATGGTATGCTTTGGGGCAGCCACGGTCCATGCAGGTAACAGCGGTTGGGCAGTGGGGCCGGTAAGGGGGGATTTCGAGGGACGATGCTGAGGGAAAATTTAATAAATAATTAATTTACCCTCTGCGTCGTCCCGCGAAATCCCCCCTTACCCGGCCACACCGCCCCACCACTGTTACCTGCAAGGCCTGCGGCTGCTCTGGGGTCTTTTTCAATTTAAGAAGATCTACGCTGCAAGCCTTGCTTAGATAGGAATTCGGGTTACCAGCCAAGAATAAATTGGTCGACCAGATGAGTTTATTATACTGTTTAAGAAATAAATGGGAAAAATCCAGCCTACTAGTGGGCCAGTTTTGGGAAATGAATAAAACCCTAATAACATCTGAGGGGAGTTACTTAGATTCCCTTCTTAATAAGTACGCATGCCACTCTGCCTGGTTTGACAAACATTTTGGTCAAAACGAAAATAAATCTCCCAATTAGAAAATATTGGGGCAGATGTACTAAGAACTGGTCACAAAATAGTGATGGCAGTGTGCAACCAGTATTTTGCAATCAGTGTGGTAATAGGTCGGTTTGCAAATTACAGATTTGTAATGGGTCGTAGTTCGATTTACCTCATGACTATTAATGAAGTAGGTTGCAAATTACAACCCACTATGACTCTCCGCCATCACAAGGATGTTGGCCTGTTGGGGTTAGCCGACCACCACATCAGTGATTGCATTTTAATATAGCAATCTTTTATTTTTTATTTTTTAAATGCAGACTGTTTCCCGTAAAGGAAACTGGACTGCATTCAAAAATAAAACTTTCTTTGTTTTTTTTTCTATGTTAAAGAAGACGCAGTGGTCTTGTGGATCGCAAAACATTAATACATACCATGCTGATTATGTATTTAAAATAGATGCCCTAAACACACCCCTTCTACACCCCTTCCAAATACCCAATCAGATTTGGGTTTGCAAACCCAAATTGCGATTCAGTAACTTGTTATTGAATTGCAATTTCGTGTTTGTATGTAAGAAAAATAATTTTTGTGATCACAAACCCATTTGTGATTGCAAAAATGCTTCGAGCATCTGGCCTATAGTTTGAAGGAGTGCATTCTTTGTCTAACATAAAGAGTTCTAAAGAGTTAGCTACGCTCTACAATTCATTGCACATGCAAAGTATATTGAACCCCCATCTCTGAAAATTTGTTACAGCTTTATGAGGTTTCGATTTGATCTCACCAATTACAAATATTATTAATAATCTCAACATTAGACCTGCTGGTATACAAAAAAAGTGATATGAGTAGGATGTGAAACCTAGAAACTGATGGGGCATATTTACGAACCCCTTTGCATCACTCTTGCACCACTCAATGTGGTGCAACAGTGACACAAATTAAAAATGAGATTTGTGAAGCCACGCAAGGCCAACTTGCATGGCCCTGAGTAGCTTCATAAATCTTGAGTAATAAAACACAGCGCAAATCGCTGCGTTGTATTACTCTGCACCAGAGAGGCATTTCTATGGGTGTTGCGTGGGTGTTTCCAGATTTACCAGAAGTGGTAGACCTGGGAATGCACCAAAAACCTCCACCTCCACAGGTGAGGCGTAACGAGAAGAAATATATTTATTTCTCCTCATTTTCTCCTCTTTCTATGTGTGCTACATTCTGCAGCACACATAGAAAGAGGAAAAAGCCTCAGGGGATTGTTTTTGTGGAGGAAGGTTGTCCTTCCTACACAAAAACAATCCTCTTTAGAATGCAGTCACCCTTGCACTATGGTGCAGGGGGGCCTGCATTGGCGCTAGGCAGCCAAAAGGGGGCTAGCGCAGGGGAAAGGCAAGAACAGCTGAATCGACTTAACTATGATGCAATCCTGCCCTTTCTCTGTGACGTAGTGCAGTGCAGCAAGTTGACTTGCTGAGCTGCACTGTGTGACTTGGCCATAAATATGGCACCGAATATGTAAAATATATACTTTGGATCTGCTCTTGGTTGTACTAAATTAGGGGCTGGTATTAAAGGAGCGCACCTAGATTACATAATTTAAAATTGAATGCTGCGGCTAAATCTTTTGGCATGTTAAATTGTAAGCAACACCATACATTTATAGTTGGTCTCTTCGCTATTGTATTAAGCAGATTAATCAATATAACCTCTTCTAAGGAATTGAATATTAATTGATCTATTCAGTAGATTTCTCAGTGAGGGGGTCATTGGTGCAATTGTTGAAATATGTAATTGAAGATATTTATATTAGTATGTTCTTGTGAGGTACCCAAATTATTTTAAGGGATTATTTGCTGCGAATTTATTATTTTAAAATTATTCTAATTGCATGGGTCATTTATGTATTTTTTATGTGTTAACAACTGACAAGCAGATTTTAATTTGTATGTTGTAACATTGAGCTGTACAGACCGTTGTGTTGAGTTGCCTTTATAAAGGAGTCATCATATTTAATACATCATCTACGTCCTGCCAACTGACTATGTTGTTAGTTTAGCTAGACTGTAATTATACCTTTTACTATATTATTATTGTATTGACTTGCACCTGTACATCACCCTGAACCTTCACCAAGGCTGGTTTTGTACAAATCAAATTCACAAATAAATTGGGATCTAAGGGGTATTATTAGCAAAAGCAACAAATCAAGAACTGAAGAAGGCCTGGGCGAAATCTTAATTACGCCAGAGTAATTGGTGTAATTTCAGTACCTATGCATTACTCTTCTGATGCAAAAATACTGAAATTGCGCCATTACACCAACTTGAGTAACTAAGGGGCTCATTACGATGGCGGAGAGACCGCCACCGCCGGGCCGGCGGTGGCGATCCCTCCGCCATCTGACTCTCATTTCCCCCCCGCCACATTAGGATGGCGGGAGGAATCGTTCCGCAAGCGTGGCGGGCGCAAAGACCGCCTGCCACGCTTCCGCCACAGGCAATCGTTAGGATTGCCTGGCGGAGCGGACATGACCGGGGAAATTGTGGTGGTGCCTAGCAGGCACCGCCCGCCAGATTACAATGCTGGCGCCAGCCAGCCTTTCCATGGCGGTGGAACCGCCATGGAAAGGCTGGCGGGGATTGGGTTTGGGGGCCTGTTGCGGGCCCCCCTTGTCTTGGGGGGAGGTGTAGCTGCACTGGGGGGGTACCCCCCTGCATTTCCCTGCACTGCGTGGCAGGCACCGCGTGGTGCCTGCCACGTAGTGCAGGGAAATGCACAGCATTGCTATTTAACTTTGGTTACGGTGCTGCAGCCAGGAGCACCGTCCGCAATGTTAAATAGCCGGGATGGCGGGCGCATCGTAATTGCAGTGGTGGGCCCGCACCATTACTGGCGGCGGTCCTAGGACCGCGACGATGGCGGGCGGACTCATGTCTAAGAGTCATTTGGGGCTACAGTAGTCATTTTCCTACTGTAGGAGCACAGAAAAAACGAATTAAGAAAGAGAGAGTGGCTGCTGGCTACTGCTGTTCGTGTCCTGTAGCATTTAGTGATATTTTCATAGCACAAAATGTATAAGCTGGCCCATTTTTGACATGAGGGTGCATTTTGCACTGAGAAAATAGAGCTAAATGCTGGATTTTGCTTCTCACAAAGTTACGACTAATTTTGCAGCAATTGCGAGTATTTTCGCTAGAGAGAATTATGCCAGTTACACCCACTTCTAGACTGAAGCAACACTACCTGGCAATGAACTGTTCACCTACATGTTACACACTGTTCTGTACGGCAGAGGCTTTTACCACCCTTGCTGTCTTCCCGCTGTGTGCAATTTATGTCATTACTTTGCCTCTCATTACTCGTTCTGCCTGACCAGCGTTTGTGGAGATTAGACACTCAGGGGCAGATTTACAAGCCCCTTGCGCCACTTTTGTGTCACTTTTCCCATATTAAAAGTGACGCAAAAGTGGCACAAGGGGCTTGTAAATCTGCCCCTCAGACTGGCATGCTTCAGCTGCTCCAAACACTTGCCACTGTTAGAACTTTTCCAGTCCACTCCCTACTCAGCCTCCCTGCCTTTGCTCTCTTAAAGCGAGGATGAGCTCAGTGCTTGCCAGCATCTGGGCTTTTCTTGTTATGTTGCGAGTCAGCACCATGTTACAGCATCTGAGCGCCCCCAAGTAAAATTGGAGAATGAGGCAATGTTGGGGTTCTAAGTGTGGGTTGGACTTTCCGAAGACCTCTTTTGGAGGACATCAAAGAAAATAAGTAATACCCTCAATTTACCACTGGCCATAATCCTCTGCTTAATGGTATGGCGGGGGAAATATATGAATCCCAAGTCTTGACAACTCATCCGGCTCCAGGGCTTAATTTCTAAAAGAAAGAACGCTGGTGCCTGAGGACCTGCTCAGAACCCTGCAGCCGGTGCAATTATTGGTGCACCGAATACCAATCTTGGTATTCTTATGTCCACGTCATGCCTCTTTAATCCAGTACCAGACTCTCCCTTTATGGCTTTGTTTAAAATCTTTCTCTTGCTCCGTCTTTTAGATTTGTGGGTTTTTTCCTCTCTTGCTCTCAAGAAATGTCTGATACAGGCAAATAAGTACAGTCCCCACCGGCTCAAATTAAGCACTACACAGGCTTACAGTTTAATCACATCTCAGGTTTCACAGAAATGTAGTTTTCGCACTGTGATTCTGAGAGCTTTGGAGTTAGGAAAAGACAGAAAAACAAAGAGAAAGTATAAGAAGAGTGCAGTCCTTCATGAAGTACAGGCTCACATTGAAAGATTTCATCCTAGAACTATGAGCTCTTAAGAGCTGTCTACTTCCTTTGCTCTCACAGTTTTTGTGACAAGGGGCCAAACCATATCCGAGACCAATGAGAGTCACTGACTCTCAGGGCACGGGACAAAGGAGCCCCTTGGATGCACGGAAATACTCTAGATGTGCAGAAACAATGTTGTAAAGTGCAACAAGAAACCTTTTTCTATAGGTTGTTACAGGGTTTCCAGCTCACAGCATGCCATTAGGACACAGGTTTCCAGTCCTTGCATCTTCAGTTATAAATCATTACTGCCAACTATGTTAGTCATATTGGTTTAATGAAAGCTAGCAAAGACCCAGAGTGTACTAAGTTGGCTAATAGAAGCCTAGGACTGAAAACATTCTGGTGACAATGATTGAGATCACAACAGTTGGTAGATAAACCACTACAGAGCTTACAAATACGGGAGCAGCGTTGGGCCTGATTCACAGAACTAACTTACGTCAAAAACGTAAGTTAGTACTTTTGGTATTCACAGAATACACTTACTCATTTTGGTATTCACAGAAGGCACTTACTCATTTCGGTATTCACAGAAGGCACTTACTCATTTCGGTATTCACAGAAGTTAGTAGTCCTAACTTACGACTCCTAAATGCCTTCTGTGAATACCGAAAGTCTTAAAGTTAGGATTTTTCTCAGTTTATGAGTAGTAAAGTTAGGAGTCCTAACTTTACTACTCCTAAACTGAGAAAAATCCTAACTTTAAGACTTTCGGTATTCACAGAAGGCATTTAGGAGTCCTAAAGTTAGGACTACTAACTTCTGTGAATACCGAACTGCGTAAGTGCCTTCTGTGAATACCAAAATGAGTAAGTGTATTCTGTGAATACCAAAAAGTACTAACTTTACGTTTTTGACGTAAGTTAGTTCTGTGAATCAGGCCCGTTGGGTCTGATCTGTACTGTTTTAATGTATCTATGACGAAGCTCTAGTTCACATTAAAATTGGTACCTTCAAATATTGAGCATGCTCTTTTTTTGGCAGGAAGATTACCATTTTAACCCCACACACAAAACACAATAGTAATTGTTTCTTAAAACGAAAGGATGGAGAAGTGAGTTGGCACAGCATTCTTTCCTCCTATTATCAAAAGGACTCATTAGAAAACATTTCTACTGTCCCATAAAAATGTCTCTGTCATGATCTGCGTATGATAGGTCACAAGTAACCCTCATTTTACAATATGTTTTTTCTCAATGATTGACCACTTTCCACTTGTACCTTTCACAATATTCATCACATCCTCTGCATTTTAATAATACATTTAAACAGGCTCAAAAAGTCTATGTCAAAGTGCACTCGTAACTGACAGAGATAGTTTGTTGTCGTTCAAGAACAGCTTTCTGGTCAAACACATGTATATACAGGTCCACACACTATCTTTGAAACAATCACTGCCCTCTTAGAAAACCATAGGATCAACATCACCACCAACGACAACTCAAGGCGCTCCCTTCACATGTTCTACCGTCCACCCGGACATAACCAAACATTAATCGAACAGATCATGAAGATTATCTCCTCTAACATTAAGGAACACAACAACCAGATTGTTCTTGGTGACTCCAACATTCATTGAAACAATTCCAGTGACCCTCTCAATAACAGTTTTGAATCCTTCCTCCAGGACCTTAACCTTATCCAAGCCTGCAACATCCCAACCCATAACAAAGGGGCCACCCTGGACTTAATCATTGCAAAAGAAAACACTATACAAATTAAATCCATCCTACCTTGTGACTGGACTGACCACCACTGCATCACCTTCCTCATCTCAGAAAGAGCAACTATCTCTTATGGCCAACCTGGAAAGCCAAACATTGGGTTCGAGACATCCGGAACATTTACCCACTCACTATGTCGGCTCTTAGTATCGACATTCTGCTCCCACCTCCCTCGATGGATAATGCTCATGAACTCACTGAGCACTACATCATTTACATGTAAAAAATCATGGACAGCCTTGCACCCAAACAATTAAAGAGAATCCCGACCAAGTGATCCAATCCTTGGTCCAGTTATAACCTTAATGAAGACAGCTGACACCTCAAACTTGCAGAAAGAGCATGGAGACATACACCCCTTCCTGTCCAACCTCAAACTACTATGACAGACAAAGTGTCTACAATAGCCATATCAGGAACTGAAAGCAGTTTTCTTCCAAAATCAACAAGACACAGTAACTAATAGAGCAATTAAACTGTTCAAAATTATCAAACACCAGACAAACTCCAAAAGTGATCCCCCTTTCTCAGACAATAAAACACTACCTAACTGTGAGAACTTCGCCTCCTTCTTTGCTGAGAAAGCTAGGCTTATCACCAACAATATCCAGAACGCTATGCAGCTCCTTTGATCTGAACCCTCCCTACCTCCCTCTCCTTTCCATCAAGAAGGATGCCTGAGACACCCACCATGCTTACCCAAAAATAATACCGCCTGGTCTAGTTTTTAAACCTTTGATGAAAATGACATCCTAAGTATATTGACCTCGTTGAAATACTCCAACCACCTTCCCTCCAAGTTCCTCAACAAGTCCATCCAATTCCTACTCCCATTATGGACCATGATCATCAATGACTCACTCACCCACAGCTCCTTACCAAATTGCCTCAAAAGTGGGCAGGTTACTCCTATTCTAAAAAAGCCCAACTCCGACCAGTCTGACCCCAACAATTACCACCCTATCTCCAACATCCCAACCTTGGCCAAACTCTCAGAAAAATGTGTGCACTTATAGCTTTGCTATCATATTGAGCAATTCCAACTTCTCGACCAATGCCAATCTGGTTTCCGTCGAGGTCATAGCACTGAAACTGCCCTGGTCCACATTATCGACGATGCCCTTCGCGCACTCGACCAGAATGAATCTTACCTACTTATGCTGCTTGACCTGTCAGCGGCATTGGACACTGTTAATCATGATACCCTTTTGAACCTTCTAGACCACAGGATGGTTCTCTATGGTACCGTGCTAAAACGGTTCTCCTCTTTCCTTCACAACAGATCTCAGTGCATCCTAATCAACCATGGACCATCAACCTTTATTTGGAGCCCTATCTGAAATCCTCAAACTCGCCCTCATTTCCTACCATGTGTATGCGGATGATATGCAACTCTATATGAAAATCACCTCTCCTGATGACATCAATATCCTTAATGCCATCCTGGCAAAAATGCAACATTGGCTGACTCGTAACCACCTCAAACTCAATGCCCTCAAAACTGAATTCTTACTGATCTCATCACCCACCATCACCCCTAATATGAAAGACTGGCTACAACATCTTACTGTCTTGAATTGTACCCCACAAATCATTGACTAAATCCCTAGGTATAACCTTAGACAAAGCCCTCTCCATGCAAAAAAGCCAGACGGCCACCAGAGGAGTTAACCATCAATTACATATTCTAAGGAAACTAAAACCTTTTCTCTCCTTGTCAGACCTCAAAACAGCTATTCAAGGTCTTGTATTATTGAAATTATATTATGGTAGTGCCACCCTGATGGACCTACCGAAAATATTACTTGCACCTCTGAAGGCTACCCTGAATGAAGCAGCTAGGCTTATCACTGGATCAATAAAAGTGGTCATAACACTCGTGACCTTCAGTCACTGAAATGGTTACCCTATGAGACTAGGATCCACCTTAAAATTACATGTATGACCCATAAAGTGCTGCACCACAATACTCCCTCCTACCTGACCCAGAAACTGACTCTATCGGGTGGAAACAGACCCTCCAGAAGTCACAAGCTCCCTACTACTCAAGCCACAAAAATGTAAAAAAAAGAAAACCTACAACGGATCCTTCTCGGGAATAGCTGCCAAAATCTGGAACTCGGTCCCTCCTGAGGTCAGATACAACCCATCCACATCCATCTTAAGGAAAGAAGTAAAAATTCTACCATCCAACAAATTCCTCTCACTTTGAGGTCTTACCTCCTTCTCTTCAGGAGCGACTCTTACCTGCCTGTTTTGTCGTTGACTTTGGTGACATCAATACCCATCCCCATAGGGTGCAGCGCTACTCTCTCTCCTGCATCTCGCTGACATCTAAACACCGCTCTGTTGCCTATCGGTCTTTGCCCAACCTAGTATTTTGTCCGGTCCTTTTATTCTCTTCTCCATTCTTACCATTTACGTTTGTAATTATTGTTCTCCATTCTCTATACCATGTTTGTACATTGCCATCGTTTGTATCATAATTTTCTTTGTTATTTATTGTAAAGCGCTCTGTCACCTGAAAGGGTCTTGTTCGGGCTATATAAAACTATAACAATAAAAATAAATAAAATAAAATAAAACCAGTCCCTTTAAACCCACAGAGAAAAGGAGACATGACAAATACATTATATTGTACAGCGAGCACTGCAAATATTTTCAACTCTCTGTGTCAAATTTCTGTGAGCTGATGGAACTAAGGGCCCAAAAGTCAGTCAAGGTGGCAGAGGACTTTACGTCTGCCACCCTGCAATTACTCTGCCACCAAATTTAGAACTCATCACTGCCCCTGAAGAGAACTGCAGGTACGGTGGTTCAAACAAAGCCATTTAAAAGTTTGGTGTGCAAACATCATTGGTGACAGACTCTTACACAAAACGTTTACATTTTTTACCTTTTCCGAAAATAAACTCCCAAACCCGGAGTTGTTTTTCAAAAAGTTAAAAGAAATGGCCACAAAACTATGGGACTTTTCTCCCATGCTGTTGGGGTAATTTCTATTATTTTTACTGTCCATCACCACCACAATTTTCCTGGAGGTGACGGACAGTAAAAAAAAAGCGACTTGCCCACCCATTTTAAATAGGGCTGACAGTCAGATGGCTTACCTCTGACAGACCGTACTCCCTCAGGCCGTCGGAGGAAGGTTGACAACGACAGAGTAATTAGTCTGTCAGCGTAAACCTGGATGCCTACCTAATACAAAATTGGCCGGTTGGACTAAGAGTTTGATGGAGTGGATAATTCAGCATTGTGATGGAGTAGCCTGTCCACCAAACTTTAAATCACGCCCTAAGGCCAAATATGAAATGTATTTGTTCAGGATCACGCAGTATCACACAATTTGGACAATTGGGTAAACTATCACTTGAATATAGGTGTTCTGATTCCTCATCTGTGAATTAGGGCCTGATTTAAAGCTGGACATGACAAGGGACTCCTTCGCAAATGCAACCGCCCATCTCATTTAGATTGCATAGACTGTAAGCACCCCATCAACAGCGCCCCATTGACTTTGTCAATGGAATACTTTGACTGACAGCATGACAGAATGACAGAATAGGGGCTGTCAAAGGAAGGACTTTATATCACCTATTTAGGGTGGACAGTCTAAAGACTTTTTTTTACTGTTTGTCACTACCATGAAAAACCAGGCTGTAAGGGACAGGAAAAAAAGAACAATAATAATCCACCCTGTGAGAAAACTCCATGAGTATAGAGTGATTCATTTTTTGGTTTTGAAAAACAAAAAACTTTCAAAAGGTTTAACGGCTTATCATCTTGGCTGATAGTACAGTACATGAAATTTTTCCTACATTGACAGGAACTGCCATGAGATCATTTCCTGTCAATGTAGAGAGTTGTGTAGAGAGCTGGCGGACAACTATAAATTTGGTAGGCAGTGGTGCCTCTGGATGGTGAGGTATTGTCTTCCTCCATCCTAATGATGTAAAGTCTGTCCGCCAAACTCTAAATCAGGCCCCTAATCACTAGATCTCAACACCCAAGGCAATGAGGGGCATATGTACAAGGAGTTAACGCCGCGTTAGCGGCACTTTTCCACCGGTTTTGCGGCGATATTTTTATCGCCATATGTACAAGCTGTCGCTAACCTCTGTTAGCTGCAGTTTTCCGGCGAAAACGTCCATTATAAACATCGCCACTTCTGTTAGCGATAATGACATGCAAGGGAGGCGTTCCCGTGCAAAAATGGCCGCTAACCCCACTTCGCAATATTTACAAGGGGATTCTTTAAGTTTGGAGGACCAAAAAAACTGCCTCTAACTGCAGTTAGAGGCAGTTTTTTAAGAGCAGAAAATAGCTGGTCTTAAAAATGGAGATAACACTTGGGGCCTCATTTCAGCAGGTTTTGTTGCTGGACTGCGCTCAAGCAATGTTGCTGCGCTGCCCTGCGACAAAACTACAGGGCAGGACTGCGCACCATCAATAAGATGCGCATTCCTGGGCCTCACTCATGAAAAGGGTTGCAGCGCTGCGACAAGACAGCGTTGCAACACTTTTCACTACCCCCTTCTTGCGACACCATGGATGCGCTGTATTCACTGGACAGCGCTCCATGACGCAAGTAATGACAGATACGTCTGGAATCCTGACGTATCTGTCTGCGCTAAAGTCACGCATTGCTGCAGTCGTGTCACAACCATGACGCAATTCCAGCAATGCATGGGGCCAGCCTATCCCTGTGGCACTGCGTCACCCTTATGCCTGCCATCATGCAGGCGTAAGGTACTGACGCAGTGCCGTTCTTGAGGGGTGCCCGGGTGTCGGCGCAGTTGGAGATCCATCGGTGGTGGTTGTGCGCTGCGGTGTCATCGTCTGTAAGCGTTGGCGGAGTGGTGGTGCTGAGGGAGTTGACAAGACATACTTCGGTGGCCTTGATCCAGCTGCGAGGGGGGCGATGATGCCGGTTGTGTACGGTGGGCATGGTGAAGACGTGATGTATACAATGATGGTCGGTCCAGGAGAGTCCGGTGGTGTGGCTGTAGTTGAAGGTCCCGCTGGCGGGGGAGACGTGCTCGACCGTGTGTACTGCAATGTGGCTTGCTGCGGTGACTAGCTGCTTGAGTCTGATGTTGGGGAGCTACCCCAGGAGGGGGTGGTGTTCTGGTCACTGGGGTTGTCCAGGTGGAACTTGAGTTCGCGGAGTAGGATGTCGTCAGTGGATGGGAGAGCCTGGTGTGCAATGAGGTCTACAATGGTATTTGAGAATGGGTGTCCATGGCCGGGGGGACTGCAGGTGAGGGTGCCGCAGAGGATGGGGCTGGGGTTGGGGTTGGTCCTGATCTGGAAGTTAAGGTGTTCCATGGTCACCATTGGGTCATTAGAGTGCGTGGTCAGTCGGAGTGTGCTTCTGTAGGTGATGGCAATGCCTCCTCCTGGATGGTTGGGTGGTCCTTGCGGGTGATTTAGTAGCAGTCAGTGATGGCGATGGCGATGTCCGGTCCGGAGCAGATGTTGGTCCTGGCAGGCGATGTGGCGTCCAGGGTTGATGGCGAGGAGGGTGCTGGCGCCGTAGGGGTGGAGTGTCTGAGAGGAAGGTTCCTTGGTGCTGATCGCGGTCCAGGGGCAGACGGACGCAGACGGGCTTGCCTATGGCTTGCCTTTGGCACGGGAGACGTCCATTACAACGCAGGCATTACATCGTAATGCCTTTAAAACGCAAATCCAACAATGCAGGTGCCTTTACATCGCATTCCATTACAACGCATTGTGAGGTCAGTAATGGGGTATTTTTTAATTTTTAGGGTGGGCATGGGTTTCGGGTGTCGGAGATGAAATGTGGGGTGTATTATGGGGTAATATTTGAAATTTGGGGTGTCCATTTGGGTCAAATATGAAATTTGGGGGGTGCATTTGGGTCAAATATGAAATTGGGGGGTGCATTTGGGTCAAATATGAAAATTGGGGTGTGCATTTGGGTCAAATATGATTTTTAGGGTGTGTTTTGGGGGCTCAAAGATGAATTTTAGGGTTCAGGGTTTGCTTTGGGGTGCAAGGGTCAGTTTTAGGGTTGCACTCACTGAAGTGGGAATAGTAATGTTTACATCTCCGCAATCCAACACCTTCCCTACTGTTGCAATATGCCTAGTATTAGTATGCATTGTAATGGAATGCGATATAATGGTATGCGTCGTAACTCCATATATACCTTTGGCACACCAATGGTACGCCCTCTGCGCATGGCCGCACAGCGGCCACCATTGAGAAGTGCTGCGGGGGGGGACTGGACAGCTGGGAGGTGGGAAATGCCAGAAAGAACACTGGATGGGGCTTGGATGCGGGGGGGAGGTGAGCGGGTGTTGTAAATATTTAAATGAGAGAAACCTTACCTCGAGGCCGGGTCCCGTGTATTCGTTGCTCCTGCTCTCCTGAGTCTGCTTCCAGGAACAGGAAGTAGGCAGCCAGGCTCCCTCTCCTTGGCCAATCACAACTCTGCAATGCGGCGTTGGGATTGGTCATTGGTGCCGGGGCGAGGCGTTCAGCCAGGGGCTGCAGGTGTGGGCATGTTCTCCATGCAGGCTGTAATGCAGCCTGCATTGCAAACAGGACAGTGCGCATGACTGCTTTGTGCGGCCTGAGCGGGCCGAGCAAACAGTCACTGCGCACTTGAGTGGGCATGCCACTGAGCCCCTGCCCTGCTCCGTGAGTGGAGCAGCCCTACCCACCCTCCAGCCCGCAACAGAAACATGGCACCATAACATCAGGAAGTAATCATCATGTGATGATTGTTCCTCTTCTTGCACTGCTTGGAAGCAGTGGGGCGACGCTCTTCCGCCATAGGGGATGAACTGACACTGGGGGTGCGTCATCTACTGGTGCTAGGCCTGGGCGACTCGACCTCCGGGCCTCCTCCGCTACGTGTCCCACCTTCTCCTTACCTGGACATTGACACCGTGGCACAATCCGCTAAACTCTCTCCAAATCTGTGACTCACCCAGCAGGAGCCTCAGCCAGGTGGGATTTCACAAGCGTGGGTATAGCAGTCGCCGCCAAGTCCGCTGGTGAACCTCCCGATGCAGTTGATGCAGCAGGGCCCCCTTAGGCGTGAACTTGCAGCGCTCCCGCAACACATGTTTGGCGCAGCTCAGGGGCCTCACCCTCCACAGTGTCCGGCCAGCGCAACCTCATCCGGCCTGTGATGCAGAGAGGTGCCGCCCACCGTTGGTAATCTTCTCTGTGCACCCCGGTGTAGTGGTGGATTGTAGTATGCGATGCAGACCTCCCTACGTTGGTGCGCAGGAGCGCCGCTACCATTCACAGCTCCAAGGGGCAGAAGGCGGTCTTCTCACACAGGTCAGCAACGTGTCTCCATGCGACCGACCAGACTTCACCACCAGGTATGGGCAATCGCCGCGCCTCAATGTTTACCGCCACGGCTAATCATAAATTACCCCATTACTGACCTCACAATGCGTTGTAATCAAATGTGATGTAAAGGCACCTGCGTTGTCGGAGTTGCGTTGTTAACGATGTACTGCCTGCGTTGTAATGGTCGTCTCCCGTGCCAAAGGCAACCCATAGGCTACACTGTTTGCGTCCGTCTGCCCCTGGACCGTGCTCAGCACGAGGAGCCTTCCTCTTGGACACTCCACCGCTACGACACCAGCACCCTCCTCGCCATTAACCCTGGACGCCACCTCGCCTACCAGGACCAACCTCTGCTCCGGACCGGATATCGCCATCGCCATTACTGACGGCTGCAGTATCACCCGCAAGGAGCACCCCGACCATCAAGGAAGAGGCATTGCCATCACCTACAGAAGCACACTCCAACTGACCACGCACTCTAATGACCCAAGGGTGACCATGGACCACCTCAACTCCCAGATCTGGACCAAGCCACAGCACATCCTCTGCGGCACCCTCATGTGTAGGCCCCCCCGGGCCATGGCCCCCCATTCTCCAGTACCATTGTAGACCTCATTGCACCCTAGGGTCTCCCATCCACCGACGACATCCTACTCGGTGAACTGAAGTTCCACCTGGACAACCCCAGTGACCAGGAGACCACCCCCTCCTGGGGAAGGTCCACTACATCAGACGCAAGCAGAAAGTCACCTCAATAAGCCACATAGCAGGACACATGGTTAAGCATGTCACCAACGCCAGCGGGAACTTCAACTACAGCCACAACACCGGACTCTCCTGGACCGACCATCATTGGTAACATCACATCTTCACCTTGCCCACCGGATGCCACCGCCATCATCGCACCCCCTCGCCGCTGGATCAAGGCCACCGAAGAACGTCTCGTCAACTCCCTCCACACCTACACTCCACCAATGCTTCCAAACGATGACACCGCAGCGCGCAACCACCACCGATGGATCTCCAACAGCGCTGACATTCGGGCACCCCTCATGAACGGCACTGCGTCAGTACCTTCCACCTGCCTGATGGCAGGCGTGAGGGTGACGCAGTGCCACAGGGATAGGCTGGCCCCATGCATTGCTGGAGTTGCGTCATGGTTGTGACACGACTGCAGCAATGCGTGACTTTATCGCAGACAGATACGTCAGGATTCCTGACGTATCTGTCATTACTTGCGTCATGGAGCACTGTCCAGTGAATACAGCGCATTCATGCTGTCTTAAGAAGGGCGTAGTGAGAAGTGTTGCAACGCTGTCTTGTCGCAGCGCTGCAACACTTTTCATGACTGGGACCCAGGAATGCGCACTATCTTATTGATGGTGCGCATTCTTGCACTGTAGTTTTGTTGCAGGGCAGCGCTGCAAAATTGCTTGCAGCGCTGTCCAGCACCAAAACCTGCTGAGATGTGGCCCAAGGTGTTATCCTCATTTTTAAGACCAGCTATTTTCTGGTCTGAAGTAACTGGCTCTAACTGCAGTTAGAGCCAGTTTTTTTGCTCTTCAGAAGTTCAAGGATCCCCTTGTGAATATGAAGTAGTGGTGTTTGCGGCCGTTTTTGCACAGGAACGCCTCTCCTGCATATAATTATTGCTAACAGAAGTAGCGATCTTTATAACGGATGTTTTCACCTAAAAACTGCCGCTAACGGCTGTTAGCGACAGCTTGGTAATAGGACGATAAAATTATCGCTGCATTAGTGGCAGAAAAGTGCTGCTAACGCGGCGATAAGTCCTTGTGAATATGCCCCATAGTTTTTAAAAGAGAATGGGAGAAGGAATTCAGAGCTGCTACGGCACCACATTTGGCTCTTTGGCGCTTGGACCTGTGACTCAAAAACTAATATCACACCTCCTGAGGCCTTTGTAACTTCCCTTTTTGTGCTCCTGCTGACTTAGCTCCTCAATCTCAGATTTGTTACTGAAACATTCTTTGATAATTTATTTTCTACTGTCCCTCATTGTTCTTTGAACAGTGGTCTACTTACTACAGAAGGGCCTATAGAGGAGCAAGGCAGAAACTGCTGTTGCATGTGTTGTGGGCTGAAAGAAAGTAAGCTTGCTCACAAATCACCTGAACTGAGAGCCTATTTACTTCATTCCTTTCCAACTGCTTCAGCAGATCACACACACGTGTGCTGGCATACTAGTGAAAATTATCTCATGCCTTCTCTCTGGTGAGTAAAAAAGGGTTACTGGCATTCCAGAGATACCATTGCCGAGGTTCCTTTGGAAGCCCACGAGACATCTCAAAGCATTGAGGCAAGGGTCCGTCTTGAGGCGTGTAGAACATATAAGTTTGCTTAATGGGAGACAACCCTTACAATGCAATCTTTACAATGAAATGTCTTTACCATGCATCTATTTCCACGCAATGTCTTTACCATACATTGCCTTTACCACGCATGTTTCACCACGCATATGCATTTACCATGCATGCCTTTACAAGGACAGGTAAGCATATTTAAGGAAAATGTATGGGTGTTCAACATACCACATTATAAGGCCTGGAAATAAAGCTACCTTAATGATTTGACCTAGAAATCCCACTACAGTAGTGAATGCCACTCATTTCACAAATGCAGCTGGGGGGCACCAGTGACTGCTGACCCTAAACAGCTGAAATCTGCCATGTTTCCACTTCCAGTGAAATTAGCTTTTACAGAAAAGGCTTGTGACCCTCGCTCCATTCCCAAATGCATCAGGTGAAGCAACTCGCCTCAGTGCATTAGGCGATTCGTCTTATATGCATGGAGGGTCTCCCTGCAAATTAAAGGAATCTAAAGGTTTCCATTGTGTATGATGAATCAGGTTAATCCCTTCTCGGAATAGTTGAATAACTAAGGCCAGATTTGGAATGAACTAATTTTGAGCCCCCTTTACCTCCAGCATGACCTTTGGTAAGAGCAAGGAAAGACTTTTGGATCCTCTTGGGGTTGTGGGAGCTGTAGACACAAACTGCAAGGCACTAGGAAAGCTTGCCCACTTCCAAAAGACAGCTGGGTGGTCTTGGGGAGGCCTGGCTGCAGCTTTATTTAAGTCGGCCTAATTCACAAAATGTTGTTAATCTTGCATTACACTTTCTACATGAAATTTCCAAAATGACCCCATTATGCCATATCACTTAATTACTCGGCATTGTCTGCAATAATTTACTACAGATATGCCAATCTTTACTATGCAAACAATAAAACGTAAGTGGCTGTTGCTTGCGGTGCTTTTGTATTTAGCAAAATGCATCCTTGTGTTAAAAATGTAAACGTGCACACATTTCGAGCTAACTATAACACTAATAGATGAATTAGCATTTTGTTTAATTACGTGTAAATTCGCATACTTTTTCCAAAATATTGCATAATTACGTTAAAGAGAATTATGCAAATTTCTCACATCCTAGTGATAGAGCGAAATGTTCTTGTGAATTGTAGGGGTGCATCATAATCACTGATAGGCCGCACCCACATGTATTCAGACATATACTCGTATATTCAGTTGTATACTCATGCATGTTTAGTAAAGAATGAATAGTTCGCTGAGACAAAGCGAATCAGCAGCATAATGGTGTTAGGATAATGATGTAATGTAATGCTTATTGAATTGTGTGAACATAATGCATAGAGGAATTAGTTTGTGTGTAATGTAATTGTAGTAGTTTAAACGTGCACCATATTAAAGTTGCACATGTAATTCATTGTTTGCATATGAATTGTAATGAAAATGCTTATAGGGAAAAGTAAGATGTGTGTGTTTAAAAGTTATGTAAAGGCCCGACTACATATATGCTTAGGGAAGGCCTGGTTTATTCTTATGTTAGCTTATTTTGTAGGCAGAGAAAAGTTTCTCTTGGTAAGGCTCTCTGGGCACAAACGGTAGATTTAATTTGCACAGTAGAAGGTTTCTGTTGAAAGTATCTTTTGTTGCAGGTGCAAGGACACATGTCTCGTTAGTAAGACTAACTCTTTGTTTTCAAAAGCTAGAGAAATGGGAGGCATGGTACGGGGAGTGAAATGGAATTTAGGGATGATACTTTCGGCGGAGAAGGTGCCTGGGACTCAAGGTCATCGCAACCGTCCAGGATGAAGTAACCGTTTCGATGGAAAAGCACAAGAAAGAAGACCTGGCAAAGGAGGCGTGACAAAGGCGTGTACAATTGTATTGTGGTTTTGTATTAGGGATAGTGCCCTGAGGGAGGAGGCCAGAGAAGAGGTAGTGGAGACCAGAGAGAAGGACAGAGCTGAGCTTAGGTATTATGTGATTGCACTTCTTAGGAAGTCTTCACAGCTGACACCTTTTATTCACTCTTGCCTGGGAAAATCGTTATGCAGGGATGTCACTTAGCGTTAGTGTAGGGACAGCAATTGATTTCAAGCTTGCTTAGGCAAATGAAGAGCAACTTAGAAATTGGAGCAATCATAGTCTGGTTGATCCTTCTAGAACTTTCTATTCTCCTTATCTTGAGTCGGATGAGACTCCTGCGTAGATTATTATTTGTATTAGTGCCCATCTATTTCTTTAACCTCGTGTTGAGGTGCTTGCACGTTCAGTTATTTTTGGCGATAATAAATTCTCAAACTTGAATTCGGAGTCAGTGGTCCTTTCAGACAAAATGAATGCTGATATATAACCTGATGAGATTCTCTCCTTTACACTATTCAACAGGTAAAAAGATCTTGGCGACCAGAAGGTTCTTATAGATAATTAGATAAGAATCGGCGTTATCAGTTGGTAGCAGAGGATGGTTACCTTTGATGGTAAGGGGAGATCTAGAGCAAGATAGGAGATTAAGTTGCCCCATAGAGCCCGAGTGACGCAGATCCAGAGGACCGCGGGAGAAGGATGTTGGAGGTCGTGGAAAACTGACGGAGAGTGTCGGTGCGGCGGAAGTAGCAGTTCGTAGTAGAATGAGTATGAAAAGAGTGATGTTTGGTAGATTGCGGTGTTTTATTGTTGTGTGATGTCTTGCGGAGTTGGAACGAAAGTTGTGTGATTGAGAAACGGACCGTGAGCGCGCGCGGGACCGGGAGATTTATTGTGGTGTAGAATACACCCAGAGTTGAGAACGTTGACCAGAGGTTGTGGGGGTCACGAGACGTCATTGACAGACCCACTGAAGATAGGGAACACATGAGTGAGTGTGTGAATAACCAACGCAGGTCGTAGGTTATTGTGTGCAGAACATTGAGTGATTGAATCCTATTGAGTGTGTTAAAGGCGATTGTCCGGTCGTTTCGCGGACAGACGATTGCCAGATTGAGGTCAACAAGCTCAAGAGGCTGATCGGTCATTAGTAAGACTGACGGTCAGAGAGGTAATTGTTCGGTAGGACGGACATTATTTCAGAGTATGATTGGGACAGATGCGAGTGAGAACAAGTGAATTAGAAAGGAGGGGAACTGCTGCGAGCGGAGGAAAAGTGACGTCAGACAAGTGCCGCGCTGCGATAGGCCGGTTGGTGTGAGCCGCGCTGGGATTGGTGGAGTGAAATCGAGAAGCAAGAGCTGACATTTTGAGTGCAAATACGAAGTTGATTCATCATGAAATGTTTTAAAGCTTTACGGGAACTTTGTAGAGGTGATAGACATGTGGTTGTTCGGGAAGGAGAGGAAGCTCCTCCCGAGGATACACCAGCACATTATATGGCAAAGAATGTAGGATTGCATGCTATAATTTGGCTTGAGAATTGGCATAAAATGACAGAAGCAGAAGGAGAATTGTCGTTCCTCGATATGGTACTTTCAGGATGGAGGTATTGTTCCAGCTAAAAAGTGTAATGGCTTCATTACGACCACTACCTAGACCGACACAGTTTGAGGCATTACATGCGTGGATTAGAACAGCACACGAAAGGAACAGAGACAAGAATCAGGAAAGGGTGAAGAAATCGGTCAGGGCATTTCAGGATGCAAAGTGGGATGCATTGGAGAAACGGTGGAGGGTGGCAACGGTTGAAGTGGACAAATTGTACCCATTGATAGTACAAAATGGGAAAATAATACGAATCGATGAGGACGACAGTGATCTAGATGACAGTCTGTTGGATAGGATGTTGGCAGAGAGGCCACCACCATTTAATCCAGATTCAGAAGAGGGAAAGCCGACCCCAGCAGTAACAATTGATGGAAGCCAGAATCAGACTAGCATGAGAGTAGTGGGAAGGATTTCCACAGGAACAGAGGGGGCAACGGCGTCTATGATAACACAGCCTCCTGTTGGGAACACAAGATTACCGGACTCCTTGACAGTACTGGTTACCATTGGCCCTATAGTACCGGTATATGACCCAGACCGAGTGAGAGAAGGGAGCTCCGTACAGACGGGAAGGGAAGAAGTAACCAGCGAGAGTGGGAATGGGTTCGGAGTACGAGTGGTTCATTTCCCAAGACCAGTGGAGACAAGTACGCCGTTACCGGCTACTGCGGACTCTTCCTTTAGACAAGAAGAGGAGAGACCAGAAAGACCAAGGTCTTTGCGGGAATCTAAGTCAGCTTTGAGGATGTGGACACCAACAGTAACGAACCAAGAGGATAGGATGCAAGGAGATAGAGCACAAAACGTCTCGGAAGACAGACCAAGTTCCAGGAATATGATGGAAGGGAATAGGTCACAAGGACAGAATAGTGATTGTGATGAGCGGGATGGCTCGGGTTGTCGAGAAGTACTGAGGAGTGCAGTACAGGCAAGGTTGCTAGACGTAGTAAGGTTGAAAGCAGAGGTAGACGAAATGATCAGTGGGGGTCTGCCTTTGGAAAGGATAGAAATCTATGGATCAGATGAGCTGCTGTTTGTAGCAAAAGATGTGACTCGAAAAGCTAGGATGGCACATGATAGATTGAAAGAATTGGCCAAAAGATATGAGGTGGACCTGAACAAAACTAAAGCGTTGCAGGGGCCACATAGATTACATTACAGTGACCAGGAGCTGGAGGAGAAAAGAATCACAGGATTAAGGACACACACCAGAGACCTGATTATAGGAATGAGAATATGGATTTTGTTGGACAAATGGGAAGAAAGGTGGTCCAAGAAGAAACCAGCAAAGAAAGCTGAGGGGGAAACGCCGCCTCCAGGGGGAGGGGCGACGGGTGTTGGAAATTTTCCTTTACGGGAAGTACAGAATGGAGGGTACGTGCATGTGCCGTGGAATAGAGGTGATTTGGCTGCATTTACAAATGATTTTCCTCGGCTGAGGGAAAAACCAGTAGAGTGGTACAAACAGGTTGAGCGGTTTGTGAAAATTTCAAAAGTATTGTGGATTGATTTGAACACTTTGTTTGACATAGTGGTACCGGGAGATTTGTGGACAGCCTGTAAAGTCGCTATTGAGTGGCTGACTTCGGAACCGGATAGAGAGGCGGTTACAAATGGTCCATCACCCCTAGTCATGAAAAAGTATGAGCAGGTGATTACATGGTTGAAACTGAAGATTTCACCTCAGGATATAGATTGGGTTAAGATAGATCGGACGGTACAGGAACCCAAGGAAACGGTGCATGAATATTATGAAAGACTTCTGCAAGCTTTTAAACAGTATAGTGGGTTAGATATCTTGGACCCCAAGGATATGGGACAGTTTGTCTCAAAGTTTGTACTGGGACTGAGAGTGGAGATCAGCCTCATGATACAGCACCATTTGATCTGCTGGCAGAACAAGCCACTAGATGAAATTTTGCGGTATGCGAGATACTGTAGTGATGAGGTGGAATCGAAACATCGAAAACTAAAAGACAAATTGATGCTTGTCCAGATGCAGACAGCACAGAGTCAGCCTAGTGGAGGGACCTTAGGAAGAAAGCAAGGAAATTTCCAGGGAAACCAGAATGGGCAGGTACAGGGAAAGGGAAAACCAGTAGACCCCAAGACAGGAGTGGACGTGGCCACATTGAAGAAGACCACTGCGTGTCATCTTTGTCGCCAGGTCGGACATTGGAAACGCGAGTGTCCTTTGAACCCAGCTAATCAGTTGCAGGAAGAGGAAGAGGGGGCTCAGGCACCGCGCAAGAGGTAGTTAACACAATAACGAGACCTAGGACGATGAAAGGGGGGGTATACAGTTCTCATGCCCAGGTTCCCCAAGCTCCAAGGATTTCACAAGGAACACGAACGTACCAACAGATGCCCCTGTTCGAAGACTATGACGAGAGTAGCTCAGACCCTTTATCCTGACGGTGCCTGAGGGGGGAGGAAGACTGCACACTTGGAGCGGTCTTGGAGGTAGACCAGAGAGGACCTTTTGTGGAGGCAGATATTGAGGGTCATCCTGCCACACTTTTGGTTGATACTGGTGCTACCCGGTCTACTGTAAGGTCAGCAGTAGTCCCTAACCTACCCCTCTCGGGACAATCAATCCAGGTTGTTGGAGTAGCGAACAAGAAAATAAGCAGCCCATTGACAGAACCGATCCTAGTAAAGATAGGTTCCTTCCAAACTAGACATCAGTTTGTAGTGTGTGATACGAGTCCAGTTTGTCTTTTGGGAAGAGATCTGTTGTGCAAGTTGAACTGCACGATTTATTGTACGCCTCATGGAGTAGAGGTCCAGACGAGAGATGACGATGCTGACTTTAAAATTACCAATCAGCATCTTTGTATAGATCTGTACCCAATGGTGACTGTGGAAGAACTTCCACATGATCTGAGAGACGCAGTGTCGCCTGTGGTGTGGGATTTCGCAGGCGATGTAATAGGTCTAATCAGAGGGGTTGAACCAGTGCGGATTGAGGTGAAACAGAATGTTGATTTCCCCAGAACACCTCAATACAACCTGTCGCCAGAAACGATTGCAGGGATAAGACCTGTGATCAAGACCTTTATTGAGAAAGGCATTCTGAAAGAGATCAGAGGTAGCCCCTGTAATTCACCCATTATGGGACTACAGAAACCAAGCGGGAAATACAGGATCGTGCAAGACCTGCGAAAGGTCAACACGATAGTTGTCCCTTGTTGTCCAGTGGTACCGAATCCTTCAGTAATATTGTTCCAGATCCCATGTGAGGCCGAGTGGTTTACAGTTATCGATTTATGTCAAGCCTTCTTTTCGATACCGCTCCACGAGGAAAGCCAATTTCTTTTTGCGTTCAGGCTAGAAAATCGCGTGTTAACATGGTGTCGTATCCCTCAAGGGTATACGGAAAGTCCATCGATCTTTAACCAGATCCTGAAGAAGAACCTTGAGAGTCTTGTGTTGCCGCAGAACTCAGTTCTCGTGCAATACATAGATGACTTGCTCATTGCCTCAGAAACAGAAGATGCTTGCAGAATTGACACTGTAGCTTTGTTGAACCACTTAGCAGAGAACGGACATAAGGTGTCCCCGAACAAGCTGCAGTACTGTTTGAATGAGGTACAGTACTTGGGACACAGATTGGAAAAAGGCAAGAGGAAGGTGTCACCAGATCGAATAGAGGCAATAATGAGCATGGCAGTACCCACCACACAGAGAGAAGTTAGGATGTTCCTGGGAATGGTTGGCTACTGTCGACAGTGGATTCCTAGTTTCTCCTTGAGAGCAAAGCCTTTGCAGAGGCTTACGCACAAGGATGTGAGTGATCCGGTACCATGGGACGAGGATTGCTTGGTGTCATTCCAGAAACTGAGAGAGGATTTGTGCAGGGCTCCGGCACTGGGAATGCCTGACTACAACAAGGCCTTTTCATTGTTTTGTTACGAGAGGGAAGGATGTGCATTAGCAGTGTTAGCTCAGAACCATGGAGGTGTCCGTAGACCAGTTGCATATTTTTCAGCTACTTTAGATCCAGTAGCTTTTGCGTTGCCCGGATGTCTAAGATCCGTTGCTGCAACAGGTGTCAGCATTGAAAGATGTGAAAGCATTGTAATGGGACATCCATTGACTGTACATGTGCCACATTCGGTTGAGTTATTGATGACCAGGACCAAGACCCAGCACCTAACGAACAATAGGTTAACGAGGTACGAGCAAGTCATACTTGCCGCAGAGAATGTGACTCTGAAGAGGTGCTCTGTCTTGAACCCTGCGACATTGATGCCAATACCGAGCACGGATGATGAAGATTGTGCGGACCATGATTGTCTCGATGTGACTGAGCTTTGCACCAAACCGAGACCTGACATTGTCGATGAGCCATTGGCTGACCCAGATGAAATATTCTTTGTCGATGGTTCATGCTTAAGAGACAGTGTGGGGCAATTGAGAGCAGCGTTTGCTGTATGTACCATTTCAGGAGTGGTCGAGGCTGCTTGCCTAGAAGGAGTACGCTCCGCGCAGGTAGCTGAGATCATTGCCTTGACCCGTGCCTGTTTGGCCGCTGATCGAATTCGAATCACGATTTACACAGACAGCCAGTATGGGTTTGGTGTGGTGCACGACTTCGGGCAGTTATGGTCTCAGAGGGGATTTTTGACATCATCTGGCTCACCCATTCATAATGGAGAATATGTAAGACAATTGTTAGATGCATTACAGCATCCGAAAGAAATTGCTGTGGTAAAGTGCTCAGCCCATGGGAAGGGGGAGGACTTTGTATCATTGGGTAACAACTATGCGGACGAAGTCGCCCGTTTCTGTGCAGAACAAGGATGCATATTCACAGAAAGAGAGATAGAGGAGAGCCAAGAAGGAACCGATCTCAGCATAATGTTGGCCATGGCAGACACTTGGGAAGAGCTTAAGAGATTGCAGGATGAAGTTTCAAACCAAGAGCGAGAGGGATGGATCAAAGCTGGGTGCGAGAGAGGAGATGTGGATGTGTGGGTATCCAGCGATGGGAGAGCCGTGTTGCCTGAAGAATTGCTGAGTCCGATGGCAAGACTGATACATGGACAGGCACACCTTGGTAGAGACGCAATGGTGAGAGTGTTTAGACAGACGTGGTATAACCCACGGTTCCGAGCAATGGCTGAGACGGTATGTCAGAGGTGTGCTACGTGTCAGCAGATGAATGCTGGAAAGAAAACTGTAGTTACGTTGAGTCACATTGGAAGGTCAGGAGGGCCCTTCAATAGAATACAGTTGGACTTTGTGGAGATGCCTAAGTGCAATGGATTGAGGTACATTTTAGTGCTAGTATGTGTATTCTCACGGTGGGTGGAGGCTTACCCCACACACAGGTGTGACACTCTGACAGTGGCTAAATTACTGTTGAGGGAGCTCATCCCTAGATTCGGGATCCCGACCTCTTTGGAATCAGATAGAGGAGGGCACTTCCATAGCGAAATAATGAAGTTGCTTTGTGCTGCATTGAACATTGACCAGAGACTCCATTGTAGTTACAGACCAGAGGCTTCTGGGATGGTGGAACAAGTTAATGGAACTTTGAAAGCCCGGATGGCAAAAATGTGTTCTTCGACATCCCTGCAATGGCCCGACGCCTTGCCTCTAGTGCTGATGAGCATGCGAAGTGTCCCAGACAGAAAGACTGGGTTGTCCCCCCATGAGATATTAATGGGGAGGGCAATGAGATTGCCAGCAGTACCAGCTACAGCCTTGATAAGCATCACTGATGATTTGATTCTCGATTATTGTAAAGGACTCTCTGATGTGGTCCGTTCTGTATCCCAGCAGGTGCAAGCAGCAGTGGTCCCAGCCTCGAGTGATCTGTGCCACGACTTGTGTCCCGGTGACTGGGTGCTCGTCCGGAAGCACGTGAGGAAGAGTTGCTTGGATGCCCGCTGGCGTGGCCCGTATCAGGTGATACTTATCACGAACACAGCAGTAAAGTGTGGAGGATTGCCGAACTGGGTGCATGCCTCCCATACCCGCAGAGTTCCAGCACCCTTGGAAGAAACAGCTCCTCTCGTAAATGAAAATCCAGCTGATGTGGCAGGGCCACATGGGAGGACAAGTCAAGCTGTAAGAGTCGCTGACACAGCTGGTGGTGCACTAGAGCAATCTGAAGGGGGTTTCCACAGTTCGAACCCTGACTCAGACACCGAAGAAGGAGACGGTGCAGTGGGCGGAGAAGAGTCAGATTCAGCAGAAAGAGGAAGTAGTGCACCGGGTATAGAAGGGGAAGGCAGACGAACGAACAGAAGTGCTGAAAGTTGGCCTGAAAGACAGAGGCGACTGAACCTGAGGTTAGCACCTGAGAGAGACCTTGCTCCAGTGTCTGAAGTATCTGAAACGGAAGCAAGTGACGAAGACCAAGCACAAGACAGTCGGCGAAGGTCAAAGAGAACAAGAGTGCCTTGTCGCAGATACTCTACCCCTGAGTGGACTTACACTGTGTTTGATGCAGGGGGTGGTGAGCACGGGAAGGCTGAGGTCAGTGCAAGTGGTCCGTCGGAGCCCGAATGTGGTGGTGAAGGTGGTGCTGCAGTTGCCAGGGCTCGAGATAGAAGGAACACTGACCCTCACGGTTCCGAATCCCCCGCTTCTGAGTGAAGTCCGAAACTTGGTTCTGCATCGACTCGAATTCCCGCCTTTTGGAGTTGAGCCGTTTTCACATGAAGTGCTGATTTTGCGTCTTGAACTTTTGTATCACGTTCTGGTATTGCTCAATGAGGATCTTATTGTGGATCAACTATAAACTGTAAATAAAAGTCCAAAAGAAGAAGATAACCTAGGTCCGAGTGGAAGAAGAAAAAATTTAGGGACTTTCCACAGAAGAGGAACGAAAACTAGGGAAGTCTTTTTCTGGACTGTGTAAATAAGATTGTGATCGGAAAGGGAAAGTCCGGAGATTTCATGGTTGCTCGAGCTGGTTAAGCAAGTCACAATTAAAGGACGGAGACTTTTTCAGAGTTCTTTGCGATAACCAAGACTTTGGAGAACTTTCGAAACCATGGAGCCGGGGGATCCCAATCGTAGATCAAAGTGGATTGTAGGCATTCTTATAAGTAGTGTAATAATTTCTATAATCATAGTAGTTGTAGTCTCATATACTGGTTCGCACGAGCCAGAAGTAGAGGGGGTGACAGGGACACCAACACCTATCACACCTAGTCAGAAGGGGGTAGACAGGGCAGCTGATAGAGCTTTGCTATTAGAAGAAAGTCGTAGATTACATGTAGATTTATCTAAAGGTGATTTTAAGTTGAATGCATATGCTAAGTTGTTGTATGAGTATGTTGATGTGATGGATGCGAAAGATTGTTATGTGTGTATGCAGTTGCCTACTTCAGTGGACGAGGGTATTAGGTATCACCATCTTCCACTGACTTATGGTATTTCATGTAGTCTTTTGCTTAGTTTGTTTTATGAGAGAGATCAGTTTGAGTATTTCTTTTCCAATTTCGACGCAGTGCTTCCTGAAGTCCCAGCTTACAAGCATTTGAATAAATATGACTATTATAAGACAGAAGACAGACTGAGGAAGTACTTCTTACCGAGTTTGGAATTGGATACAGCATTCGCACACAGGAACAATCTGACTTGTTTGATGTCGGAAGTAGAGAGAAAGTTTGTGGATCAGGTCGAGGATAGGTATAGAAAGCTGACTCACTCCCGAGACTTGGGGCATCACAGGACCGATTGGACAGAGGAAGAACGGTTGCATAAGACCAAGGGAAGCTATGGTCCTATAGCGTTAGATAAGGAGCAGAGGGGTAAGTTGTGTATAAGGCGTTATCAGACTTACTACGAGAAGGTAGCAGTGGGACAAAGTACTTGTGATCACGTTTTCACCATGGCAGATGTGGCAAAAGATTTTCTCCAAGGTCCTGTACAAGTGATACCAACGGTGTATTACGTATGTGGGAAGAATGCTTATGTGAGGTTGCCTGCAAATTGGTATGGAACATGTTATTTGGCAATAATATTTCCAAAGATTTACCATACAGAAGATTTAGATCTTCTAGAGGGTGGAGAGCATTCAAGAACGAGAAGAGCTGCAAGTGCAGGAATCGTTGTGGGGGATATCTTTGGAGCTATGATACCCAGTCTGGGAGTAGTCTTGAATGACGTGAAGATCCGGAGGTTAGCGACTGTGGTGGATGAATTTTCGATGAACACAGCGAAGTCGTTGGTGTTGGTGGAAGGAGAGATGTTGTCGATAAGGGGGATGGTTTTGCAGAATCGCCTTGCTTTAGATGTCCTATTGGCAAAAGAGGGCGGAGTCTGTAAAATGCTGAAGGTTCAAGAGTGCTGCACTTATATACCAGACCGTAGCAAGGATCTGGAGAAATATATAAGTAACATCACTACGATCCACACAAAAATAGCGGATTTGACCGAAGAAGGGGCCTGGGAAAAGGTCGGCAAGGGTTTTGGTCAAGTGGGAGGTTGGTTTGCGAATCTAGGAAAGGGATTCCTTGGGTACTTTCTGAGACCCCTCCTTATTTTGGTGGTTTGTGTGGTTGGCTTGTGGATTTTGATCAAGGCCTACAAGTGGTATCGAGCAGGCCGAGTCAAGAGAGCTTTGAGGGAAAATTAGATGAGATTGGCAAGACTGCAGGACAGTCAGTATCAAAGGCTCAAGAGCATGGAGAAATTTAGATCAGGGAAGATGGCAACAAGTTCTGTTTAGGTCGGTTCTTTCTCCAAGGGAGTAGAATGAGATGTGATGACAGGAGTCATCAAAGGGGGGAACTGATAGAGCGAAATGTTCTTGTGAATTGTAGGGGTGCATCATAATCACTGATAGGCCGCACCCACATGTATTCAGACATATACTCGTATATTCAGTTGTATACTCATGCATGTTTAGTAAAGAATGAATAGTTCGCTGAGACAAAGCGAATCAGCAGCATAATGGTGTTAGGATAATGATGTAATGTAATGCTTATTGAATTGTGTGAACATAATGCATAGAGGAATTAGTTTGTGTGTAATGTAATTGTAGTAGTTTAAACGTGCACCATATTAAAGTTGCACATGTAATTCATTGTTTGCATATGAATTGTAATGAAAATGCTTATAGGGAAAAGTAAGATGTGTGTGTTTAAAAGTTATGTAAAGGCCCGACTACATATATGCTTAGGGAAGGCCTGGTTTATTCTTATGTTAGCTTATTTTGTAGGCAGAGAAAAGTTTCTCTTGGTAAGGCTCTCTGGGCACAAACGGTAGATTTAATTTGCACAGTAGAAGGTTTCTGTTGAAAGTATCTTTTGTTGCAGGTGCAAGGACACATGTCTCGTTAGTAAGACTAACTCTTTGTTTTCAAAAGCTAGAGAAATGGGAGGCATGGTACGGGGAGTGAAATGGAATTTAGGGATGATACTTTCGGCGGAGAAGGTGCCTGGGACTCAAGGTCATCGCAACCGTCCAGGATGAAGTAACCGTTTCGATGGAAAAGCACAAGAAAGAAGACCTGGCCAAGGAGGCGTGACAAAGGCGTGTACAATTGTATTGTGGTTTTGTATTAGGGATAGTGCCCTGAGGGAGGAGGCCAGAGAAGAGGTAGTGGAGACCAGAGAGAAGGACAGAGCTGAGCTTAGGTATTATGTGATTGCACTTCTTAGGAAGTCTTCACAGCTGACACCTTTATTCACTCTTGCCTGGGAAAATCGTTATGCAGGGATGTCACTTAGCGTTAGTGTAGGGACAGCAATTGATTTCAAGCTTGCTTAGGCAAATGAAAAGCAACTTAGAAATTGGAGCAATCATAGTCTGGTTGATCCTTCTAGAACTTTCTATTCTCCTTATCTTGAGTCGGATGAGACTCCTGCGTAGATTATTATTTGTATTAGTGCCCATCTATTTCTTTAACCTCGTGTTGAGGTGCTTGCACGTTCAGTTATTTTTGGCGATAATAAATTCTCAAACTTGAATTCGGAGTCAGTGGTCCTTTCAGACAAAATGAATGCTGATATATAACCTGATGAGATTCTCTCCTTTACACTATTCAACAGGTAAAAAGATCTTGGCGACCAGAAGGTTCTTATAGATAATTAGATAAGAATCGGCGTTATCAGTAGTACTTGACTTTGGGGGCGGGACTAAGAGGCAAAATTCCTTATGGGGTACTCAAAGTCTCGAGCGCAAGGGTATTAGGAAACCCACTGGGAGTGGTGAGTGAGATTATCATCGTGTGTGAACGAACCGGTGCTCAGAACACAATGCACTGTGCACCTGTACTCATGAGTGAACAATGATCATGCGATGAGAGGTGCAGCCACAGTCTCCCCCAAATAGGGGCCCTATTACATGTAGGGTACACTTTCCTTGTTTGCGCCACGCGCATCTTCACACAAAGGTACCTCGCCCATACAGGGAAAGTGCAGCCTATTATGTTGAATGCACTGCCCTCAGGGCAGCCGCAAACTCGTGCTGCACTGGGGGCAGCGCATTCAAGTGAAATATGGAGCAGCTTTGAAACAGCCGCTCCGTGTTTCACTGCGCAGACAGCAACCCCCCTGCACTTTTAAGAAGGGAGAGAGATCCCCTTGCAGACGGGTGCAGTGAGTGACTGCACCCGCCTGCAAGGGGATGTCTGTGGTGATCGTAGGTCCCACACCAGAGGGCTGTCATCAGGGGGTGCACTGACAGAGCGCCACCTTTCTGTGGTACACTGTCGGTGCACCTCCTGGCAGCTTCTTTGCCTTTGAGCCCATGTCTATTATATGGCGCAGGTGCAGAGACAAAGAGATCTATCGATAGCACTGGCGCCTCATGTGCCCCAGCGCGATCAATATTAAAGAAAGGACCGCACAAGTGTCTGCGGCCCCTTATTTAATACCAAAGTGCCCCAGGGGTGCCCACTGCACAAATGCCTTTTGCACCCCTGGGGCACTTCTGTAAAATGGGCCCCATTGCATTTGGCTACGCCAACCACAGCCTACAGAGGAGCAGCCTGTATAAAACTGATCAATCTCTCCTGTGCCACATAAAGGGTGCAAAAAGTAAAAAAACGGCATAGAGGGGCTTTTAGGAAATGTGAAATGAGCAATCAAAAGGAGCATGCAGCTGGCATTTTATTTTGCTTGCTATGAATTTCCTTGCAACAACTCTTTTTTATGAATATGTGGCACAGGCTCAAGAGGAGGCTGGCAGCCATTATCCCTGCAGTCTATTGTTAGATGTATATATAGCCCAAGGCAGGTTCTTAAATAAAAAAAAAGAAGATGAATTAACTAGAATGAAGCACTCAAGTGTCTCTCCTACCCCCGTGAATCTGCTCAAAGGCTAGTTCCCATAGGGATTCCATTTAGGACCCTTTATGGATTCCTCAGCCGCCAGCTGTAGCTGCAAAGCCATTCATTTCAAGCCCAATGCATTACTGTTTTTTAATTAAATCAGCTGATAGGAAATAAAATGTCTCGTCCAAGTAATTTACCCTATACTTCCTATTCATTGTCATTTTAATTAAAGCCCCTCCATCTAGGCTCTGTGTTAAGAGTGTCCCATGATAACCTTTAAACCAGCCGTATGCCTCCACACCTCCCCCACTTCATCTCTCTAAAGGCATAAAATAAAAGCCCCTGGAAGCAAAACTCTGAAAAGGGCATGGTGGCTTCTTTCTCTCCGCTGGCTTCATTAGTATGGATTTTAGCACAATGCCTACCTCTGCTGCAGTCTAATTTATACATCAGACTAGAGGATGGCAGCCCGTACCAAGCTGGAAATCAATAGAGCGCGGTAGGGAGCCCTTACCCTGCAGCAGTGAAGGAGGTATAGCTCCTAGAGGGGTAACTGATGCTGGACTGCTGCTGTCAAAATATCAAAGCACTTGCTTCTTGGCTCCGGGGGGAGGGGGGCGGTCGCTTTGCTCTAAGCTCAGGTCCAAAGTCACAAGATAGGGCTCCATTCAGTGAGGCTGAAACTGGGTGCACTGTATCGAAGATCTGTAAGATGGTATGGACCCCCTAATTGTTTACAGTATATATGCAGATGTACAGAGTGTAATATGATATTTTATACCAATGTAAAGTGTGGGGAAGGGGCACAACTCACCTGAGGGAAGGCCCCGAGCTTGGCGTAGTGCCCCTCCCCACCTTCAACAATAGCTATATGTAGCTTGCCACACTCAGCAGCTCTGCATGTGTTGTTCATGCCATGCTCTTCTTTCATGTGCAGTAGTTAGAAATACAGGTATAAAGCCATCTGCAGAGCACAACGGGTTAAAACCAAACAGTGATATACAATCAAATATCAAAGCTACAGCCCCATTTGTTTTCTCCCTGATGTGAATCTAGAATGGGATCTGCAAGACAATAAACTTTTTTTAATCAAGTCAATTAAACTGTACTTTCTTAATAATGAGAATTGTGCCCCTTTGCACTTTAGCAATAAGGAGTGCAAAAACTTTGTGCAAAAAGACAGATTTGCTTTTCATCTAATTATATAGAATTTTGCTGAAATGTTGCGTAGTTATGCCAAAGCAAATTCCGCAGGTTTCGCACTCCCCTGGAAAACACTCACTCGAGCAGTTTGGTTGGTGGAAGACCTGGACTGGATTCCAAGGACTACAGTATGGCACAGCGTCATAGGAGGCAAATTCACCGATTGTGCCAGTAAAGGGAGAGGAGATAGAAAGACTCCACTAATGACGAGCCACTCTGAAAAGCATCACTCTGAACAGTGTCACTCAGAGCAAATATGTGCGGCCAGGAGGTACACTCAGAGGGGCAGATTTACAAGGCCCTTGCGCCACTTTTAACACGGGAAAAGTGATGCAAAAGTGGCGCAAGGGCCTTGTAAATCTGCCCCAGACTACTCCCCAGGCGAAACAGGAACCTTGACCGAGAACGGAGCCGAGTGGAGAGCAGAACTCCACTCCTCAGCACCAGTGAAGCTGGGCTGTACATGAGAGGGAGGTTTGCAGGACAGAAGTCAGGGAGGTAGAAGCACAGGGGTCATTAACAGTGGGAAACAGAGGAGGGAGCAAAACAACAAAAGTGTGGAAACCAAGTCGGGTGAGAACTAGGACGATACAGAAAGTGCATGAAAATGCTTTTTCCAGTCGCCTACTTTCATGTCAGAGAGTCTTTGTAGTGCTCTTCCTGGTTTGATCTGGAAGGACCATTGATCAATACTACCTCTGAAGTGGCTGCTGCAGCATATTGTTAATAAAGCCCTAGAAATGTTTGTCCTGCATGATTGTAGTTCCCATCTCCCCGTCCTCCATCTCCCCGTCCTCCATCTCCCCGTCCTCCATCTCCTCGTCCTCCATCTCCCCGTCCTCCATCTCCTCCGCATGTGCAGTTTCTTGAGCCTTTTCTGATGTGTTGGTTTCAGAGATCTGATACTTGTTGTCTCACAAAACACATTTCAGAATGAAAGGACAAAGGAAAGCAACTCCTATCTCACATTTATTGTGATGTTATCTCAATGCATGGAGTCTGCCCCTTGTATTCTGGTTAAATACGTTTCTGTATAACTACTGCACCTGACAGTGCAGTCTGGCAGGAAGCATAGAGACAGATCCGCATTGATCAAGATGCTTTTGGTCACCACTGCTAAGGGAGAGGAAGCCATCACGAGGCACTCGATGCTTGGACTCTCTTTAATCGAGCCTTAACCAGAATCCAACCAGAACTCAATAGTGACAATAAATAACATATTACATAGTCAGGTTGTGTGAAACAAAGTGAAGGTTGCACCTTAACTCATGAATTTCATAAGGTTTTAGATTTTGTGGGAAACCACTGTTAAAATATTAATCAACCTTAAGTCCCTTTCAACCCTTTTTTAAGGAATATAAAATATTTACTTTTGAAGTCGTGTGTGCTGCCATCATTTGAGGAACATCAATGAAGTAATTTGATATTTCATCAGTAATATGATGTGTGTGGCTAGCAGCACTTAATGTAAGGGTGTGAGTTAGGATTTACATAGTTAGAAATAGCTGATCCACTTCAGTGGGTTTTTGGTTTTGTTTCTTAAGCTTACCTTCACTTTAACGGTGTGTTTTTCATGGGTATTTCAGAGGTTATATAAACACATGTTGATGTCTTCTGAGCAGAAGGCCCTCTACCTTAAACTTTTTATTTCTTTTATTTGCATTTTCCAACAGAAATACAAACCAATGGCATTTGTTGCACAGTAATATAGTACAGCTTAGGTCCGTTATCTTAACAGTAAAAAGTAATAAACAGCGGCGATCATGACACATTCGCGAGCATTTCCCCATGAAGGTGGCCACACTTTACTAAGTTTGTGAGTGTTAAACAGTACGGTAACACTTGATGTATTGGATCCTGTAGCGTATCCAGCCAAATAGGACAGGGGCTAATCAACTTATGGGATCTCCACCCGTTTGTCTCGCCCCACGGACTGTCTCTGGTAGCCCAGTACTCTTCTCACAGCTTAATCCCTGAGCTCCTGAGCTCTATCTATATTTCCGCTATATCCACAGTTCCCAGCCAGCTCACAAATGGTTCCCATATGTCTCTGGGTCGGGAGCGTGTTGGCATTAGTTCCCAGTATTCCGCCAACTGGGTTTTACAATGAGTCACTTCCCTGACCCATTCCTTCGGTGTCGGAGGGTGTGTGGCCCCCCAATGGATCGCTACCTGTCTCCTTGCCATCAGCAGTAGGATGGCCGGCAATTTCCTTACCTTTGGCGGTATGTGGGGAACTATACCTAGGAGTGCCACTTGAGGCGTGCATGTTAGAGTTAACCCTGTTATGCTTCCTATATATTGTATGAGTTGAGCCCAAAAACTTGCTATTGGCCTGCATTGCCACGCTAAGTGTATGAATGTTGCTTGTGGTGCTCCGCATTTCCAGCAGTGATCGTCCGGGCGTAGCCTCATACGTCGTAATTGTATCGGTGTTCTGTAGAATCTGTGTAGGTATTTAAAATGTATTAACCTGAGCCGATAATTTGGGGTTAACTGTACTAGCTGGTTGCAGCTGAAGGCCCACTGCTCGTCCGTGAGGCTACCACCCAAGTCCTCTTCCCATGCGGCACGGGCTATCGGCGCTAAAATTGGGTGTTCCCTTTGTGTGATAGTGTATATTCGTGTGATCAGCCTACGGCTTGATTCGACAGTGAGAACATTTTCCAACGCCATGAGTGTTGGAGGAAGAGCTGGAAATGTGTCAAATCTCTGTCTGCAAGTTGCCCGCAGCTGATAGTAGAGAAGCATGTCAGCCGCTGAGGTGACTGTGGGCCCACACATTTGCTGCAATGTTAAAAAGGTATCTCCCGGGAATAAGTCTTGACCCGTCTGAATCTTGTGTATCCGAGCTCGCGCCTGCGCTTGTCTCTCCATCAGTGGTGGTAGTAACGGATTGTCCGCCAGGGTCATGGATGGCGCGTAAAGAGCCTCCATGTGGGCCCTTCGGCGCAATCCCTCCCACGCCCATCGCAGTGCTTCCACCGAGTCTACTTCCCTGCAGGGACGCCTAAAGGTTTGGTAGATAGCCGTCTTAAGCGGCAAGGGAGCTGCTCGGTCCAGCTCAACAGCCACATGGGGCTGGAACGGGGTGGGATGCACCCAGTAGTGGAGGAACTGCGCCTGCGCGCAATATGCATATAGGGCAAAGTCCGGTGCCGCCAGTCCACCCTGTGCCTGTGGGAGTGTAAGTGTTTCCCAAGATACCCTTGGTTGTCGTCCCACCCAAACCAATTCAATCATCAAGGATCGAAGTTTGCTGAAAAAATGTGTCGTGAGGGGTATGGGGATATTTACAAATAGATATAGTAATTTGGGCAAGATGATCATTTTGGCCACCGCGATGCGTCCTATCAGGGACAGAGGTAGAGTCTTCCATCATCATACTCTGTCTGTTATTCAGTCCATCACTCTGCCATAGTTGTGTGTCCAGAGCTCCTGGACATCATTGCTCATCCACACACCCAGGTATCGTGTCGGTTCAGTCGCCCATCGTATAGGGTAATCTATATCAAATGCCTTAGTGCCAGGCGTCAGCGGGAATATTATCGACTTGCTCCAGTTTATATCTACCCCCGATAGCCCCCCATATCGCACTAGCTCTCGCATCATGGGAGCGAAATTGTCCTCCGGGTTTACCATATACAGAGCGATATCATCAGCGTACATGGACATGTTGAGCCCCCGCGTCGTGAAACCAATGCTCCTGTTTGTGTGGTGTTGCCGAATCCGAGCCGCCAGCGGCTCCGTGGCTATAGCAGACAGTAATGGTGACAAGGGGCAGCCCTGTCGTGTGCCTCTTGTGATATTAATTGGGCGGGAGATCAGTCCATTGACTCGCAAGCGGGCCATAGGGTTGGTGTAAAGAAGTCTGATTTGATTTATGAATAAAGGGCTTATGCCTAGTCTTTGCAAGAGCGGGAACAGAAATCCCCATTATAGAGAATCAAAGGCCTTGGTGGCATCTAACAATGCTGCCACCGCGGGCACAAGGGGAGCGAGGTAGTGCATGAGGGCGAATAATGTTCTCAGATTGTGTGAGGTGGATCTTCCGGGAATAAATCCCGACTGATCCGGTCGGACTATCAGGGGCAGTAACGGTTGTAATCGAGTGACCAATAATTTTGCAAAGATCTTGGCGTCAAGATTAATTAGGGAGAGCGGCCGGTAAGAGTCACAGTTGGTTGGTTCTTTGTCAGGTTTCAATATGGTTATTATTATGGCCTAGCGCATGGATGCCGGTAGGGCACCTGTTTCAGCAGCCTCTTGGTAAACGGCCAGGAGTCGTGGCGCCAGAATGTCAGAATATTCCTTGTAAAATTTGGCCGTCAGTCAGTCTGCTCCAGGCGCTTTGTCGGCCTTTAGGCCACCTATCGCCCGCCGGACATCCTCCTCCGTGATGGGGAAATCCATGTACTCCCGGTGAGCTCTGCCGAACCAAAGCAGTTCTATTGTGTCAAAGTATTCTTGTAGGGCGTCTGCAGTTGGGTTGTGTCTTGTGGTGTATAATTTTCCGTAATAGTCTGTCATAGTGTCAAGTATGTCGGGGGTGTGCGCACCGTAGTGTCCTCTGGGGTCCGGAGTTCAGTAATGAGTGTGGAACCGCGAGGGTTACGAAGTATATTTGCAAGTGTTCGTCCGGGTCTGTCCCCTTCCCCATACTGTTGCGCTTTTGCGTGTTTATGTAAGAATTTGGTTTCCCGTTCGGCTTCGTCTTGATACTCTGTCAGCTTGGCTCTTAGGTCCGACGCGATCTCTGAGGTGGGCTCTAGGCAATAATGGGATTCCAGCATCCGTAGCTCAGCCTCCAGTCTGCTCAGCCTTCCCCTAATGTCTCGCAACACTCCTGACTGTCCTGCTATGCAGTGGCCGCGTATCACCGCTTTAAATGCGTCCCACAGGGTCGCCATCGTATCCACAGAGCCCATGTTATTGTCAAAGTAGTCAGTGATGTGTGTTCTGAGTGTGTCCTTAAACGCCGGGTCCAGGAGGGCATGTGGAGAGAGTCGCCAAATGAATGGCTGTATGTAGGGCAGCAGGACTGTCAGCGTCAACGAAACGGGAGAGTGGTCTGACAGTGTGCGGGCCATGTGCTGTGTATCTTCTACCCATGTGTGCATGTCCCTCGATGTCAACCAGAAGTCCAGCCTGGACCATGCTTTCTGGTGGTGAGTTACACAGGTGCCCTCTCGGGTCGAGGGGTGTAGCGTGCGCCATGAATCCACCAGACCATGGTCTTGTATGATCCCCTTCAGCACTGCGGTGGCTCGGGGGTGGTGTGTGCGGGACGTCCCCTCTCTGTCCGCCTCAAGTGATAAAACAATGTTAAAATCTCCCCCCCATATCAGTGCGGCATTTCCCAGTGTCTGTATCTTGTACCATACTAGTTGGAAAAATGCAGGGTCATCCACGTTGGGCCCATAGGTATTCGCTATGACCACTGGCTGATTGTACAGCGATCCTTTAAGCTATCAGTGTTAGAAATGGGGGTCTCTAGTTGGCAAGGGCTTGCACCTTTGTCCAAGTAGGGACCCTTCTTCCTAGTCAGGATAAGGGAGTTACACTCTAAAATAACCCCTGCTCACCCCTTGGTAGCTTGGCACGAGCAGTCAGGCTAATCTTAGAGGCAGTGTGTAAAGCATTTGCACATAACCAACAGTAATACAGTGTAAGCACTACAAACGGACACCACACCAGTTTAGAAAAATATCCAATATTTTTATATACTTAAAACAAGACCAATACGATAAAAATCCACAGTACAGTACTTTAAAAATCTTTAGTTATCACAGTGTCCTTAAAAACAGTTCCTTGATGTCGATAGCTCCGTCCCGGGCTATCCGACGTCGTGAACAAAAAAATTCAAACAGTTCTGGCTGACCGCGGCGACGCGGGTCAGCTACGGTGTCGGGAAGACCCGCAAACAGTACCTTTCAGAAATGCAGGGCGTCGATGACCTCGCGGTGAGCTTCCGAAAACACAGCGCCCGCAGGCGTCGGTTCCGGAGGTCGGTGCAGGCATCGTCGGGGCCCTCGAAGTCACACGCGTTGCAGATCGATCTCCTCTCTGTTGAAGTCAGGAGCGCTGGCGTCGGCCGGCGTCGGGTGCTGCGGTGCGAAGTGCAGCGATGCGGCGTGCGGTGCCCTCAGGTCGCGGTGCGAGCAGCTGCTCGGTGGCGGCGTCGGATGGCATCGTCGGTGAGACCAGGGTCGCGGTGTGAGATGAAGGCGGTGCTCGTCACGGTGCTGGCAGGTCACGGTGCAGCAGCGGCGTCATCGTAGCTGCAGCGCTGTCGTCGGCTGACGAACTGGAGTCGATGGCACCGGCGTCGGTGGGCCAAGGCTGCGGTGCGGGATGAGGGTGGTGCGTCGTGTAACTTACGAGCGGTGCCCCTGAACCACGGTGCAAGCAGCGGCATCGAGTCCGGCGTGGAGCTGCGTCGTCGGGGATACCACGGCGTCATCGTGAAGCGAGGCAGTTAGAGTGCGGTGCCCACAGGTCGCGGTGTGAGCAGCGGCTCGGTGGCGGCATCAGCAGGCATCGTCGGTGAGACCAGGGTCTCGGTGCGGCGTTGCGGCGGTGCCCTCTGCGGTGCCTTCAGGACACGGAGTCGGCAGCGGCGTCGTAGACGGCGTCGGGCTTGAAGTCTTTGCTGTTCCTGAGACTTCTTGAACAGGGGGCAAGCTCTACCTCAAGCCCTTGGAGACACTCACAAAGTAGATTGCAGAAAGTTCAGTTCCAGTCCTTTCACTGCCCAAGACAGAAGCAGCCACTGCAGGCCAACACAGCAAAGCACACAGCAAAGTGGTAGTTCCTCCTCACAGCTTCTCCAGCTCTTCTTCTTGGCAGTCTTCTTGATCCCAAAGAGTTCCAATCTTCTGGGGTTTGGGTCCCCCTTTTTATCCTCAATTTCTCTTTGTCCTCTGAAGGCAGAGAGGTCTTTGCCTAGTCCAAACCAGTTCTGGTCAGTCCTGGAGCACTCTGTTGACAAGACTCCTTCTTTCCTTTCACAGTGTAGGCCAGGGACATCAGACGCACCACAGGAGGTGGAGCCAGCACTGTGGAGGGAAGGCCCAGCCCTATTCAGGTCCCAGGTGCATCTTCTCCCACCCATCTACATGTAGATCTTGCTATTCAGCCCTGTGCTGACTCACCCTCTCTCCTGGCATCCCCCAGACCCTGTCACTCACACTCCAGACAAGGAATACACAACCTAGCAGAGGCAGGCTTGGATGGTTAGACAAGAAAATACCCACTTTCTAAAAGTGGTATTTTCAAACACAGAATGTTAAAACCAACTTCACTAAAAGATGCATGTTATCATTCTGAGTCCAGGCATACTAAACTCGAATTTCTACCATGTTCCCTGGGTCAGTTAGGATTATAAGCTGTAATAATCAAAACTGCCCATTCTGGCCTATGGGGAACAGGTAGCCTTGCAATAGTGAAAACGAAATAGGCTGTAATTCACTATCAGGACATGCCACACACACCAGGGCATGTCCTACCTTTCACATACAATGCACCCTGCCCACAGGTGTACCTTCGGCCTACCTTAGGGGTGAATAACATGTTGAAAAGGGAAGGTTTAGGGACTTGCAAGTGTGTGCACTTGCCAAGTCGACATGGCAGCCCCAGGCTGCACACAGGCTCTGCAATGGCAGGCCAGAGTTACACTTTACGGGCTGTTTGCGTGGGTGGCACAATCCAGTGCTGCAGCCCACCAACAGCATTTGATCTATAGGCCATGGCACTCTCAGTGCACTTTACAAGGGACTGAAACATAAATCAAATAGGCCAATCATGGAAACACCAATCCATAACACATTTTATACAGGAGCACTTGCACTTTCCCACTGGACAGCAGTGAGGAAAGTGCGCAGAATCATTACACCAGCAAAAACAGAGTCAAAAACCAGGAGGTCAGAGAGCAAAAAGTCAGGGGAAACACGCCAAAAGATGCCAAGTCTAACACATGTCCCCTCCAGCTGAAAGTAGGGAGAACTACCCAACCCCATTGGAGTTCTCTTCACTAAGGCGGAAGAACCTGGACAGACCATCTGCGTTGGCGTGTTCTGTACCAGGGCGGTGTTCCACCGTAAAGTCCATTCCCTGTAGTGAGATGGACCACCTCAGCAGTTTTGGATTCTCACCCCTCATTTGCATCAACCATCTGATGGGCCTGTGGTCCGTCTGAACCCGGAAGTGAGTCCCAAACAGGTATGGTCTCAGCTTCTTCAGTGCCCAGACCACAGCAAAAGCTTCCCTTTCTATGGCACTCCACCTCTGTTCCCTGGGGAGTAGTCTCCTGCTAAGGAAGACTACAGGCTGATCCAGGCCCTCTTCATTCAGATGTGAGAGCACCGCTCCCACACCATGCTCTGAAGCGTCCGTCTGCACGACGAATTCCTTGGAGAAGTCAGGTGCCTTGAGCACTTGCGCCGTGCACATGGCTGCCTTCAGGGCATCAAAAGCTTTCTGGCAGGACTCAGTCCAGATCACTTTCCTGGGCTGCTTCTTCGAAGTCAGCTCTTTTAAGGGGGCGACAATGGTGCCATAGCCCTTAACAAATCTCCTATAGTAGCCGGTGAGTCCTAAAAAGGCCCTCACCTCTGTCTGGGTCTTGGGGGGCTCCCAAGCCAGAATGGTGTCAATCTTGAGTTGTAGGGGCGCCACCTGGCCGCTTCCTACCTGGTGTCCCAAGTACACCACAGAACCCTGCCCGATCTGGCACTTACTGGCCTTGATCGTGAGGCCTGCACCTTGCAGAGCCCTCAACACTTTCTCAGGGTGCTGTAAATGTTCTTCCCAGCTGGAACTGAACACAGCAATGTCATCCAGGTAGGTGGCACTGAAATCCTCCAGTCCAGCCAACTCCTGATTGACCAACCTCTGACAAGGTGGCAGGGGCATTCTTCAACCCAAAGGGCATCACCCGGAATTGGTAATGACCTTCTGGGGTTGAGAATGCTGATCTCTCCTTCGCCCCATCGGTTAAGGCAATCTGCCAGTACCCAGACGTTAAATCAAACGACCTGAGGAACCGGGCAGCTCCCAACCGATCAATGAGCTCATCAGCTCTGGGGATGGGGTGCGCGTCAGTCCTGGTGACGGCATTGAGCCCACGGTAGTCCACACAAAACCGCAGTTCTGGAGTGGCACCGGGTGCAGTAGCCTTTGGGACCAAGACCACTGGGCTGGCCCAAGGACTATTGGAGGGCTCAATCACCCCTAACGCCAACATCTTAGAGACCTCCTCCTTGATGCTGGCCCTGACCCGGTCAGTCAACCTGTAAATCTTGTGCTTCACAGGAGGGCTGTCACCAGTGTCCACGTCTTGGGTACACCAGTGAGTAACACAGGGGGTCAGAGAGAACAGTGGGGCAAACTGTCCCAACAACTGGTGACAGTCCCCCTGCTGCTCCTGAGTTAGAGTAGGGGAGAGGATCACACCCTCCACTGACCCATCATGGTCCTTGGTAGACAGGAGGTCAGGGAGAGGCTCACTCTCCTCTTCCACCCCATTATCTGTCGCCAAGAGCATACTCACTTCGGACCTCTCGAAGTGGGGTTTGAAGCGGTTCACGTGAAGGACCCTCAAGGGGTTCCTTGGAGTCTGCAAATTCACCAGGTAGGTGACATCACTTTTGCGCTCCACCACCTCATATGGCCCAGTCCACTTGTCCTGCAAGGCACAAGGTTCCACTGGGGCCATGACCCACACTTTTTGCCCAGGTTGAAATTCGACCAGAGTGGCAGTCTGGTCATACCACCTCTTCATTTCTTCCTGGCTTGCTTCCAGGTTCGCCTGAGCGAGTTTCCTGAAGCGGGCAGTTTGGTTTCTAAAGGCCAGCATGTAACTAAACACATCCTGGGGAGTTTACCTGGGAGCTGCCTCCCAGCCTTCCTTTACCAAACTCAGAGGTCCTCTGACAGGGTGGCCATACAGGAGCTCAAAGGGGCTGTACCCAAGAGACTTCTGAGGCACTTCCCTGTAAGCGAAGAGCAGGCATGGCAAGAGGACGTCCCACTTACGCCTCATGGGTTCTGTTAGACCCTTGATCATGCCTTTCAAGGTGTGGTTGAATCTCTCCACCAGACCGTTTCCTTGTGGGTGGTAAGGAGTGGTGAACTTGTAGGTTACACCACACTCCTTCCACAGGGATGTCATATACTTGGATATGAAATTGGTCCCCCTGTCAGAAACCACCTCTCTGGGGAAGCCCACACGGGAAAAGATCCCCATTAACGCCCGGCCCACCACTGGTGCCGTCGTTGTCCTGAGAGGATTGCCTCCGGGTACCGGGTGGCATGGTCCACCAAGACCAGGATGTACCTGTTGCCCATGGCTGTCTTGGGATCCAGTGGCCCCACAATATCCATCCCTACCCTTTCAAAGGGTGTTCCAACAACAGGAAAAGGTTGGAGAGGAGCTTTGACCTTCCTCCCACTCTTACCACTTGCCTGGCAAGTTTGGCAAGACCTACAGTGTGCATCTGACTGCCTTCGCATTTGGGGCCAAAAGAAGTGGGTGACAAGCCTGTTAAAGGTCTTGTCCTGCCCCAAATGTCCTGCCAAAGGCACGTCATGAGCCAGACCCAGTAGGAAGGTCCTGAAGCGCTGGGGTACCACCAGCACACGGGCTGACCCAGGCTCAGCAACCTTAGGCTCACTGTATAGGAGACCATTCTCCCAGTAGATCAGATGTGACCTGGACTGATTACCAGCTGCCTGGTCTGCAGCCTGCCGCCGCAGACCCTCCAGAGTAGGGCACTCGTTCTGCTCCCTGCAGAACTCCTCCCTGGTGGGACCCCCTTCTTGCTGCCAATGGGTCAGGTCAGAGATGTCTCCCAGTTCGGCTACCTGCTCCCCTGTAGGCACCGGGCGTCCCCTCGAGGTCTGCCTCCTCCCGGTCCGTGGGAACTTCGGGGCCGGTTTCCCGCGCCCCCTGCCCTTCCTCTTGGCAGGGACTTGGGCCACTGTTCCAGGCTCCAAGTCCTCTTGATCACCCTTCCTGGCTGCCATTGACCGAGTAGACACGCATGCCCACTCTGGCAACCCAAGCATCTCCAAGTGAGACCTGAGCTCAACATCCTTCCATAAGGACTGCTCCAGGTCGTTACCTAGCAGACAATCTACAGGCATGGTGGGGCTCACAACCACCCTCAAGGGACCTGAGACCCCCCATTCAAAGGGAACCTGCGCCACCATACACTGGCGCTCAGAGTTGTCTACAGCAACTACTTGGTGGAATGCCCCTGGGACTACCTGCTCCTCAGAGACCAGGTGACACCGGACTGAGGTCACACTGGCTCCAGTATCTCTGAGAGCCTCTACCCTGTTCCCATTAATGGTCACCCAGGTGCTATATTTCTTTGTGTTAGGGGGCACCTGGTTTCCTGGGACCATCTCACTGTCCCCTAGTGAGACAAGGGTCATTTCTGCGGGATCCCCACCCTCCTGTGGGCACCCCTCCTCCCCAAGCGCTACACTAGCCAACACTTTGGACTGTCCACTGGTGGGTGGCTGTGTCCCCTTTGGGCACTTGGGGTCCCCCTTGAAGTGACCCACCTGTTCACATGCATAACACTTGCGGGGGCCGGTCTCAACAGGCTTCCCTGTAGAGACCCCTTTCTTCTTATCACCGGGGGGCTGGGAACCTTTACCCTGGGTACTAGTTTGGGGCCCTTTAGAGAACTCCTGTGCTTTACCCTTGTCCCCCCGCCTTTCTGCTGGGGACCCTGCCCACCTTTGGCTGAGTCTCCCCAAACGCTTTCTTGTGGACCCTGGTACTCACCCAGCGGTCCGCCTCCATAGCAAGCTTCCTGGGGTCAGTTACCTTACTATCAACTAGGTGCTGGCGCAGATCTGCAAAACATAGACTAGACAAGTGCTCCCAGGCAATCAAATTGTAGAGCCCCTGAAAATCTGTTACATTACTGCCCTTCACCCAACCATCCAGCGACCTACAGAACATATCCACACATTCCAACCAAGTGTTGGCCTCAGACTTTTTACTGGACCTAAACTGATCCCTGTACTTTTCAGGTGTGAGCCCATATCTAGTGAGGAGAGCGTCTTTCATGTCAGCATAGGTGAGGTCCTGCCCCTTACCCAAAGCTATCAGAGTATCCCTAGCTTCCTCTGGAAAGAGAGGCCACAACCCCGCTCCCCAGTTCCTCTCAGGGACCCCATTCATATGAATAGACGACTCGTACCCTTGAAACCACCTTTGTATGTCATCACCCTTTTTGTACTCTTTACCTACATTCTTGGGGATGTGTACAATCCTGTCTGTGTGTGCTGAAGAATTGCTGCCACCATCTGAACCGGATCTACTCTTTAGCTCCAGCTCCTTGATCATTCTCTCATGATCTAGTATTATCTTCCTTTCCTCCATGGCTATTCTTTTCTCTTCCCTCTTACTTTCTAATCTGAGTTTCTCCAATTCAAAACTCCTTACTTCCCACCTGTCCTCCAGCTCCTCTGGGGACAAACTACTGCTGCCTGGCCTGGAGGGTTCCCCCCCTCCCAAAAGCACATTCACCCTAGGAACAGGCTCCTCCACCTCTCCATTGAGATCACCAGATTGCCCACTTTCATGTCTGGCTGCTACCCAGGCCCTCAGCGCCTTTTGTAGCTCATCCTTCCTGGTGAGGCCTCTGACCTGGACTTTCAGGTTCTTGCAAATCGATTTTAACTCCTTGACATTGTAGGCTTCCAATCGATCCTCCTCAAAGGTAATTTCTACTGATGCAACAGATGATGCAATTGATTCAGGCATGTTGAAGTAGCAAGTTCAAACTGGCAAGATCAAAAATAGGCCAAAAAGAAAAAGAACCTGTAAGTGGTACGTAATGGTCTGCGATATGGTAGTAGTGCACACCAATCACTGTAAGTGAAGTGCAAACACAGGTCCTATCCTCACCGCTGACAACCAAGGTTAGAAATGGGGGTCTCTAGTTGGCAAGGGCTTGCACCTTTGTCCAAGTAGGGACCCTTCTTCCTAGTGAGGATAAGGGAGTTACACTCCTAAAATAACCCCTGCTCACCCCCTTGGTAGCTTGGCACGAGCAGTCAGGCTAATCTTAGAGGCAGTGTGTAAAGCATTTGCACATAACCAACAGTAATACAGTGTAAGCACTACAAACGGACACCACACCAGTTTAGAAAAATATCCAATATTTTTATATACTTAAAACAAGACCAATACGATAAAAATCCACAGTACAGTACTTTAAAAATCTTTAGTTATCACAGTGTCCTTAAAAACAGTTCCTTGATGTCGATAGCTCCGTCCCGGGCTATCTGGCATCGTGAACAAACAAATCCAAACAGTTCTGGCTGACCGCGGCGTCGCGGGTCAGCTACGGTGTCGGAAAGACCCGCAAACAGTACCTTTCAGAAATGCAGGGCGTCGATGACATCGCGGTGAGCTTCCGAAAACACGGCGTCCACAGGCGTCGGTTCCGGAGGTCGGTGCAGGCGTCGTCGGGGCCCTCGAAGTCACACGCGTTGCAGATCGATCTCCTCTCTGTTGAAGCCAGGAGCGCTGGCGTCGGCCGGTGCGGTGCGAAGTGCAGCGGTGCGGCGTGCAGTGCCCTCAGGTCGCGGTGCAAGCAGTGGCTCGGTGGCGGCGTCGGATGGCGTCGTCGGTGAGACCAGGGTCGCGGTGTGAGATGAAGGCGGTGCTCGTCGCTGTGCTGGCAGGTCACGGTGCAGCAGCGGCGTCGTCGTAGCTGCAGCGCTGTCGTCGGCTGACGAACTGGAGTCGATGGCACCAGCGTCGGTGGGCCAAGGCTGCGGTGCGGGATGAGGGCGGTGCATCGTGTAACTTACGAGCGGTGCCCCCGAACCACGGTGCAAGCAGCGGTGTCGAGTCCGGCGTGGAGCGGCGTCGTCGGGGATACCACGGCGTCGTCGTGAAGCGAGGCGGTGCGGAGTGCGGTGCCCACAGGTCGCGGTGCGAGCAGCGGCTCGGTGGCGGCGTCAGCAGGCATTGTCGGTGAGACCAGGGTCGCGGTGCGGCATTGCGGTGGTGCCCTCTGCGGTGCCCTCTGCGGTGCCTTCAGGAACGGAGTCGGCAGCGGCTTCGTAGACGGCGTCGGGCTTGAAGTCTTTGCTGTTCCTGAGACTTCTTGAACAGGAGGCAAGATCTACCTCAAGCCCTTGGAGACACTCACAAAGTAGATTGAAGAAAGTTCAGTTCCAGTCCTTTCACTGCCCAAGACAGAAGCAGCCACTGCAGGCCAACACAGCAAAGCACACAGCAAAGTGGTAGTTCCTCCTCACAGCTTCTCCAGCTCTTCTTCTTGGCAGTCTTCTTGATCCCAAAGAGTTCCAATTTTCTGGGGTTTGGGTCCTCCTTTTTATCCTCAATGTCTCTTTGTCCTCTGAAGGCAGAGAGGCCTTTGCCTAGTCCAAACCAGTTCTGGTCAGTCCTGGAGCACTCTGTTGACAAGACTCCTTCTTTCCTTTCACAGTGTAGGCCAGGGACATCAGACGCACCACAGGAGGTGGAGCCAGCATGGTGGAGGGAAGGCCCTGCCCTATTCAGGTCCCAGGTGCATCTCCCCCACCCATCTACATGTAGATCTTGCTATTCAGCCCTGTGCTGACTCACCCTGTCTCCTGGCATCCCCCAGCCCCTGTCACTCACACTCCAGACAAGGAATACACAACCTAGCAGAGGCAGGCTTGGATGGTTAGACAAGAAAATACCCACTTTCTAAAAGTGGTATTTTCAAACACAGAATGTTAAAACCAACTTCACTAAAAGATGCATTTTATCATTCTGAGTCCAGGCATACTAAACTCGAATTTCTACCATGTTCCCTGGGTCAGTTAGGATTATAAGCTGTAATAATCAAAACTGCCCATTCTGGCCTATGGGGAACAGGTAGCCTTGCAATAGTGAAAACGAAATAGGCTGTAATTCACTATCAGGACATGCCACACACACCAGGGCATGTCCTACCTTTCACATACAATGCACCCTGCCCACAGGGGTACCTTGGGCCTACCTTAGGGGTGACTAACATGTAGAAAAGGGAAGGTTTAGGGACTTGCAAGTGTGTGCACTTGCCAAGTCGACATGGCAGCCCCAGGCTGCACACAGGCTCTGCAATGGCAGGCCAGAGTACACTTTACGGGTTGTTTGCGTGGGTGGCACAATCCAGTGCTGCAGCCCACCAACAGCATTTGATCTATAGGCCCTGGCACTCTCAGTGCACTTTACAAGGGACTGACACATAAATCAAATAGGCCAATCATGGAAACACCAATCCATAACACATTTTATACAGGAGCACTTGCACTTTCCCACTGGACAGCAGTGAGGAAAGTGCGCAGAATCATTACACCAGCAAAAACAGAGTCAAAAACCAGGAGGTCAGAAAGCAAAAAGTCAGGGGAAACACGCCAAAAGATGCCAAGTCTAACAATCAGATTTCTGCCTTCAGAGTCGCTGAGCGTCGTGTGTGTCTGCCAGTGCACTTCCTTCCTTATCAATATGGCTACCCCACGTGAGTGGCTTGAATTGTTAGAGGTTTAAACTTCTCCCCATCTATTGTTTGATAGTCTCTTCTTCGCGCTATCGTTCAGATGGGTCTCTTGTAAGAGACACACATCCGTGTTGTGCCTGGCAAGGTATGTCTGGACCAGCTGCACCTTGCGGTGGTCATTAAGACCGCGAATGTTCCATGTGATGCACTTTAGCTGTAACACTTTTCGCCCTAAGTGGGTTGGGTATGCCCAGACGTGGGTCCCTTGCTCACTGTGCCACTGGATTCAAGCTAGCCTGGCTGAAGAAGGGTGACATACCCTGAAACCGGTCCCAGGATGCTTGTTTCCGGTCCAGGGAGGACCTGGCTTGGCAGTTCGGTCTGGACTGTTCCCATGAGGCACAGGGTCAAGACTGATTTGCATATGGCTGGGTCCAAACTGGGGTGGCGTAGTGGGCAAAAGAACGATGGATTTAACCCAGATCTTTTGACTGGGGGAGAATGTTTGCATTGTCAGCATTCCGTCCATCATTTGTTTGCTGTAACACTTTTCGCCCTAAGTGGGTTGGGTATGCCCAGACGTGGGTCCCTTGCTCACTGTGCCACTGGATTCAAGCTAGCCTGGCTGAAGAAGGGTGACATACCCTGAAACCGGTCCCAGGATGCTTGTTTCCGGTCCAGGGAGGACCTGGCTTGGCAGTTCGGTCTGGACTGTTCCCGTGAGGCACAGGGTCAAGACTGATTTGCATATGGCTGAGTCCAAACTGGGGTGGCGTAGTGGGCAAAAGAACGATGGATTTAACCCAGATCTTTTGACTGGGGGAGAATGTTTGCATTGTCAGCATTCCGTCCATCATTTCTTTGCTGTAACACATCCGTGTTGTGCCTGGCAAGGTATGTCTGGACCAGCCGCACCTTGCGGTGGTCATTAAGACCACGAATGTTCCATGTGATGCACTTTAGCTTAGACAGGTGTTATCTGTGCAATTGCGTATTTCTCTTGGCATTCGCCTATGCTGTTAAGTACGCGCTCACCATGCATCTTACTGCGCCTGGTCTCGTGCGTCTGTTTCGGAGCTGCTGCCTTGTGACCTCTCGCTCGCGTTGTGTTGCTCCTCTCTTCTGGTCTAATCAACCTAGCTGCTGTGTTGTGAATTTGCCAACTAAAAACTTGAACTTCCCTGACCCGCCCCCCACCCACACCAACCCCCCAATCAGGTTGTGCAGCACTCTTATCCCCACCCACTATAGAAGTCAACCCGCATAACATGTTTGTAGTGGGAATTATCCCGTGGGGGCACGGCTTTGCCGGCACACCGCCCCATCAGCATTTCGACAGGGTGGCCGAGCAGTGTGTGTGCTTAACTAAACAGTTTAGAACAACAGTGAATAACAACCGTTGAGTTTGCAATTTCTCTGCCCGCATATCACACTTCCGCCAGTGCAAACCCTGCTAGATCTCAGTCATTGTCACTCAGTTGGTGATGCTGGGAGTCCGCTGTGTCCGTGTTCTTGTGTTGTTGTTGTCTGGCCTGTTGTTTTGCATGCTTCAGCGCCACTGCAGCTTCTGTGAAAATCAATTGTTTACCCCCCGTTTGTATGCGCAGCTTCACAGGGTATAGCATTGCATATTTTGTGCCAACTTTTTGGAATTTTTGGTTTCTTGGCAGGAAGAAATTGGCGCCGCGCTGCTTGTACCGCTTGGGTGAAGTCAGGGTAGAAGGCTACGTTATTCCCTTGATGTTGTAGGCTCCCTTTCTCTCTGGCCAGCCTGAGTATTGTGTCTCTGTCTCTGTAATTTAGCAACCGTGTCAGGATTGTTCTTGGTTGGGCGCCAGGGGGTGGCCTCGACCCCAGCGTGCAATGTGCTCTCTCCACCAGGAACATCGGCGATAGATCCTGCCCAAAGAGATCTCGCAACAGGTCTTCTACAAATTTTTCCATATTGGTAATATTGGTTGATTCTGGTATCCCCGTCAGGCGAATGTTGTTTCTCCGGGATCTCGCTTCTAAATCTTCGTTGCGAGCTTTTATGACGTCCACTACTTTGTCCATCCGGAGAAGGTGTTCCTGTGTGTCTACCTGTCTGTCGTCCGAGTCTGAGACCCTGGCTTCCAGTGTGTCAAGTCTGTCCTCATGATCATTCACTTTTTGCGTTACATTATCCAGTCTCTCTACTAGGGAGTCCAGTTTTCGTCTATGGCTCTGAGGCTGAATTTCACTTCACGGAGCATGCTTTTGACGTCGTCGTCCTGTTCCGGCGCCATCTATGTTTCCGGCACTAGTGTAATCGGCGTTGAGTTAGTTTCCTGAAGCCTGGAGGAGCGTTTCTCAAAGTTTATTTTCGCTTGTTTGTTGTCCGGTTTTCCCATCTTCTCTCTCCTGCTATAGCGTCTGTTCATGTTCTGGATCTTCACTCGAACCAGTCCCTCCAGAGCGGCTGGTTTCTCTCTGCTCTCTGGTGATCGCGGTTATACACGGCTAATATTGTCTGTGTTTGCAGGGTTCTGCTTTTGCCCTCAGGGCAGTTATCTCCCATCCTGGATGGGGCCTCTTGCCACGGTTGTGTCTCGCTGGCGGGTATGGGTTGTCGATTTCTGTGCAGCTATTCAGCACCAGGAGCCCCCCTGGCCATGTGGCAGTGTGCGCATTTGCTGCTGGGCTTACTTGTGCGGCCTTTCCCCTCTTGCTGACGTGGGGGTGCTTGGCCAGGCTTGTCTCTGCTTTGTCGTGCCTTGCCCTGCTCGTGTGTGAGTGGCTGCGGTTCCGGTCAAGATTGCGGGGCTCTGTCAGTCTGGGGTTGCGGGTGTGGGTGTTTGTGGCGAGTCCGCACTGGCCGTGTCCTTGTGCGCGGGTCCCGGTCTCCCTCTGCAAAGTGCGGTTCTGTCGGTTCGTGCACTGTCCGCCCCCACGTTCTCACTCAGGCTTCGGTCGTGCCCCGTTATGGTTTCAGGGGGGGGGGGTCGAATGGCTTCAGAGTGTATGCGCCCGGTGTGTCTTGCTGTGTGAGCCGGTGTAAACTGTGTTTCGCCCGCCGGGTTTGCCGTTATCCACACCCGGCAGCACTTATCAATTCCAGCAGGTATCAGCGTGTTTTAGTATGCCCCCTCAGTCGCTGCCACTGTGTGCCGCTGAGCACTCCCGGCTCCGAAATGGCCGGGGCCGCGGGTCCGTCGTTTTTGATCCCTCGCACTCACCGCCGCCCTCACTGCGCTGTTCGGAATCGCCCGGTGCGTCTCCCCCCAGGCGGGTCTCTTACCGGCTGGGGGCGGTTCCTGCTGCCGCGGGCAACTCTCTCGGTACCACCTCCTGGTGCTGTTTGGTGGTGTCTGGGCTTCCCTCGCGTCCTCTTTGGCACCCGGTGGCGGCTGGCTGTTACCCTCAGACTTATCTCGCTGATGTGATCGTCTTCTCCGTTGCTGGCGCCATTTTGTTTTCCGCGGCTCGGAGTCTGCCCGGCCGCATAGTGTCTGAATTTTCTCGCTATGAGGTCCCGATCAGCCTTCAAGTTATATAGTTCGGGGCACCGCAATCTCCGCTGCAGCTGGTGTGCTTTTAGGGTGTATGTGGTTCAGTTAAACGCCGGATTCCTGTCGGATAATGCGCTCGGCCGGCGGAGCCACTCTAGCAAGCGGCCATCTCGCAGCTCAGCTCGGCCACGCCCCCCTCTACCTTAAACTTAACAATGTTTTCAGAGAGTTTTTTGATACTTCCTCATCCTCCTATGCACCCAACCGTGCTGCAGACACCCGTCAGATTTGTGAGCTGGCCTGGCATTTAGCAATGTATGTAGCTAGAAGCAGATTTACCAGGCAGTTGCATCACCCTTGCAGCATGCACTGGGGAGCAAGGGCACACAACTACTAAGTAAGATTTATCAAGTCATGCAAGGCCACCTTGCATGGCCCTGCGTAGCTTGATAAATCTAGAGTGACACAGCGCAAATAGCTGTGCTGCAGTACTTTGCCCTACAGAGGCGTTCAATGGGGGGAGAGTGGGTGTTCCCACACATCCACCCATGAATTCTGGCACATTCCCAGATATACCATTACTGGTAGACCTGGGAATGTGTCAAAATGCTACGCCTCCCAAGGTGAGGTGCCCCTTCCTGCACAAAAACAATCCTGCTTACAGTGCAGGCACCCTTGCACCATGGTGAAAGGGTGCCTGAATTGGTGCTAGGCAGCACATTGAGCGCAAGGAAAAACAGGAATCCTCCATATAATAATAAATACGGCGCATTCCTACCCTTTCCCTATCATGCAGCGCAGCAAGGTGGCTTGCTACAATGCTTGATTTCTTGATAAATAGGCCCCCTAGTATTCACTATCCCTCACCTATTACATGCCAGATTCATTAAAAGTCCTGTTTTAGAAATTGATAGTTTCCTGGAAAATAAATACTGTGGTTTTTATATAACGGGAGGAAATATGAAGATAGAAGTAAAGATAAAAGAAGTTCTATTTTTTAATCAAAGCAAGTGGCTCTTAATGTTGTTTTTATGTTTTAACCGATCTGAGCCGTTTTGGGAAGACAGGACACAGGAATGTGTTGTGTATCTTCTTTATTCAGCTCCTAGGAACAGCCCCTGGTCAGCCCTCCTGATCCTCAGCAAACTGTCTCCACCAGCTTCTATGAATCCACAAGCTGAATTCCAGAAGTGGAAGCACACAGATTACCTTGAAACAGTGACACTGTTGCCAGGAGACCCCGCAAACATTAACATTATCATTAACAGAATACAGCAAACAGCTCCATGTTAAGTTTGAAACAAACATGCAAAATAAATCATGGCGCTTGTCCATCATAAAAAGGAAGGTGAAAATGTTCTATTATGAGCACCCATTAACTGGGACACAGTGGCCTGATTGTGCTCCACATTGTTGATGATTGTTGACTTGCACTGCAAAGACCGCGAGGGGCATATTAGCAAGGGCACTATCGCCGCTTTAGCGGCACTTTTTGCCGCTAAAGCGGCGATATTTATATCGCCCTATCAGCAAACTGTCTCTAACAGCAGTTAGCGACAGTTTGCGGGCATTAGCGCCCGTTTTTTACCGCTTTGCATGTCAGCGATATTTATCGCTAATGACATGCAAAGTGGGCGTTCCCGACGAACAAACCTGGGAAACACTCGCTAACAGGCCTATCGCCTATTAGCAAGGTGGCCATGGCCCCAGTTAGCGACGTGAAAAGTCGCGCTAACCGGGGTCATCGCCATTTATTTAACACCTGCAATTAGCAGGTGTTAGCCATACCTAACATGGGGGGTGGATTATGCTGATACGACCACAGGGTCGTATCAGCAAGGTGTTCTCCCTTCTCCATGCAACATCGCTGGTTTTTCAGCGACGTTGGCCCATTTCCCCCGCTATCGCTGGAATATTCATCGCCATAGCGCTAATCGTCGCTAATACAGCGTTAGCGTGGCGATATATTCCAGCGATAAAAAAAATCACGCTAAGCAGGGTTAGCGATGATTATCGCCTCTTCTTGCTAATATGCCCCCGAATGCTGAACAATTGCATTCTGGTATCATTCTGCTCTTGTTGCTTTTGAAGTACGCCTTGCAGAATACTCTGACCCTCTGCTTCAGCGCCATCTTCACTCCCTTTTTAGGCATCTGTTGTCTTTTCACTCTTGACCACCTCTTAATTGTTTCCCACATCAGACCTCTATGTCTATGATTTGGAACCTGGTCACCCACTACAAACACCAATATGTACCTAGGGGCCATTTAACTACCTGTTTTAAGTCACATTATGGGTGCTTGTATATATTTTTTGTATGAATGAAATCTTCAGACTTTCTCAGAAGTCTGCAGTATCTAAACTGTAAGCCCCACTGCTGCCAGTTGAGTTTTGAGGGCAATTCAGGAGATCTGGAGAGTCTGTTGTGCATGCGCCTACATGGTTAAGGTGCTTTTTAAAATTGCTCCTGCTATTCAAAATCAATTGTCTGTTACATTCAGGAGAATGCAATGATTGCAATTTATAGACAGAACGGGCACAGGTACGCTGGGCACTCAAACGTTTGCCTCTATCCTATGATAAATAAATATATATATTTGCCAGTTATGGTTCATGCAGCACCCAATGGGTGCCTCATGTTGCCCATGTTTTCCTCTAGCTGGGCTTCCATTTTTTCCTCTGTCATTGGGAAATGGGTGTTTTGAGCACAAACACTCTCTGACACATAACACATGCCAAATTTTATGTTGACTGCGATGTTGTACTCTTGCTAGACTATCATTCTTTCCTGTGCCATTGGCAACTAGTTGTTATGAGCATCAAGCCACTGCGAGTGAGGCTTGGTCTAAAGCTTTGACTACAGGCAAGCCCTGCACCCTATCTGCTGTAGGTGCTCAACCCAGCTACGCACAACATTCAATCAATCAATCAAACAGTATGGGGCAGATTTACAAGCCCCTTGCGCCACTTTTGCGTCACTTTTCCCATGTTAAAAGTGACGCAAAAGTGGCGCAAGGGGCTTGTAAATCTGCCCCTATATTTGTAGAGCGCTTCTTGCCACCCGTGAGTAACTTTTTCTCTGTCTCTCTCTTTCTATCTCCCTGCCTCACACCGATTCTATCCTTTTATATTTTTAACGCTTTGTGAAAGTTGTAAATCAATTAAGTTCCATGTTTTTTTTCACAAAATTTCAGAAAAATCTACTATTTAAATTGCCAGCTCAAACAACCGCGTTTTGATTCCCAAATCAAGCCTGTTTTCTGTATGTTTGTTTCTGGTGTGGTATTTGAATTTCCTATGCCTCAGGTCTTCCCCAGCACTCTCCTGGGCTTTCATGGTGCCCCCGTTAATGTGGAAAATGTTTTCACACAGCTCGAACATTGCATTATGGATAAGGGTGGGCGATAACCTCTGCTCTGCCAGCGGAGTTCACAGAGTTTTGCCCACTCCATGCTCCGCTTGGAGCACGGAGTTCCTGAAAAACGATGCCACCGCCGCGTGGCAGAGTTTTTTCTTGCATGCAGCTCACCAATGCACGCAGCTCACCAAGCGCACGCGAGAAAATCAAGCTCTAGACTGCCTCCCGGTAAGATTTCTCAATGCGGGCGGTTGTGACAGGTCACTACCATTTGCTTTGAGAAAGCTGCTGCTGGAGTAGAACATTTACTCGAGTGGCAGAAAGAAGCAGCGCCCTCTGGCAAGCTGCGTGGTGCCGTTTGCACTGATTTTACAGTGCAGAACAAGTTTCAGGTGCTAAAAATCAGCGTGAGCAGAGCGGCGTGTTACATTTTGCAGCTCATAAAACTCAGCTGAATCTCACAGAGATTTTATGTAACTGTGGAATTTCACGGCGTGAAGCTCTGTGATTCCGCCCAGCACTAATTTTGGAATTGAGTCACTATTTTAAAGGCAGCAAAAAAACATTTGTCACAAAAATTCTAATGTGTTAGACAAGAGTAGTAAATCACTGAATGACAGTTTTAAGTGCTCAGATATACAAACATGCTAACCCTTTAAAGCCCAAATGGCACTTTTTTAAAGGCTTGTATCTTACAAACTACTGAATGGTTTTACAACTTAAAGCATCCTTTCTGAGTAAAGTTCTGCTCTCAAACTAAGGGGCACATTACTATGGCGGGCGGACTAAGTACGCCCGCCACCGTAACGGAATGCGGGACCGTCCGCCAGGGGTGCGGCGGTCCCGCACCTGCAATTAGGATGCCACCGCCACCATGGAGGTGGCATCCCACATTCCCAGCATTGTGGCGGGCGGTGCTCACAGCACCGCCCGCCACAATGCTGGAAATGCATGTTGTGCATTTGCATGCACAAGGTGACAGGCACCGCGCGGTGCCTGCCACCTTGTGCATGCAAATGCAGGGGGGTACCATAGGTACCCCCCATGTGCACCCCCCCAACACCCTGGGGGCCCGCAACGGGCCCCCAATGGCAAAGACCGCATGCCTTTCCATGGCGGCAACGGCGCCATGGAAAGGCTGATCTCCGCATACATCCTAATATGGATGGCGGTGTCTTGCAGACACCGCCACCATATTAAAGTTGTTTTCCGCCCGGTCGACGAGTCGACCGGCGGAAATGCGGCAGACGGTCTTTCCGTCCGCCGCGGACCCCACAGCCATCCTAATATGGCGGGGGGTCTTTCTGGTGTGGATGGCGGGCGGTTCGCCCCCGCCGGGCCGGCGGTGGCGAACCGCCCGCCATCCTAATGACCCCCTAAGTTTGTGTTCTTTGGTTTATATGTGAGCAAAATTTTCTACGGGAGCTAAAATAAGAAAGCGCATCTTTTTTCCTCCTCCATTAACTTTTATTTTTTGCACGGATCTGCACAAAATTTGGAATGTCGGACCTTATCTGTGTAGGCTGCCCAATTTTGTGCAGCTCCGGAGAGGCAAAGTTATAAACAAACCCTAAAAAGCCTTTTCAATGGAAAGTGCTCTGAACCAAAACTACACATTAGCGACAACATATCTCCCAATCCACAGGAGCGGTGCACGGCTTTTGGGGTGGCATTTCGGAGATGTGGATCAAACGGCAGTATCAAGCTATTAAAATTTTCTCCATCTCTTGCAATGTTACACACTGAAACAAAGACACCACACTTGTGAGTAGACTGTGAAATCTTTAATTAGTGCTCACGAGACAGAAACGAAATCCAGATGCCTTTTGGTCCCTCAGGACTTTTTCATGGGCTAAGGTGGCAGTCCCTTCTCACTGTTTATATACATTCGCAGCAATTCTGTTACATTTCTGCATTTGTCTCCCATACAAGTGGGAGTTGTAGTTTTACCAAAGATTCTTAAATAAAATTATATGCAAACAACAGTAATAAAGTGCAGTGAATTAAAGTGCATTAAAAAGTGCAATTTTCTGCGGTCATTTGTGCAACACAGTGTTATGTCCATTTAACCTTCCTAATTCATTTGTACTGTACATCTCAGGCAGACCATTCTGAACCATTGAAATGCATGCTGCAGTATATAGGGACATATGTATCAAAGTTTGTGTTTGCGATTCTCAAATAGCGAATTTTTGAGAATCGCTATTTGAGAATCGCAAACGAGATGTATGTAGGATTCGCAAGAAAATTGGCAAATCCTACATATTCCTTAATTGCGATTCGCAAATTGCGAATCGCAGTTAAGAAATCCCTCCCCATTCATTCCTATGGGCCTAGAGGCCCATAGGAATGAATGGGAGGACATTCTCAATTTGCAATAAGCAATTAGAGAATCGCAAATTGAGAATGCAATTTCAAGGTTGCAAGGGTGTCCAAAGGACACCCTGTTGCACCCCTGAAATGAGCATGGGTGCACATGTGGCACACATACATGCCCTAAGGGCATGTATGTGCGCCACATACCACTTTGAAAAATGCAAATAAATGTATTTCTCAAAGAAATCGCAAGTTACCACCAACCTGTAGTTGATGGTAATTTGCGATTCCTTAAGCCATAATCGCACAATTTAGGTGCTTCATAAATTTCATTTAAGGAATCGCAATTTGCGATTCTCTATTTTGCAAATGCCTTTTGGGATGATACATCCCAAAAGGCTTGTTCCCGTTCGCAAACGGGCCGATTCTGAGAATCGGCCCGTTTGCGAACGGGAAATGGGCTTGATACATATGGCCCATAGTCTTTTCTTTCACCATTCTGTTTGCATTTTCAATCCTTAATCACGAGCTGAGGTGGCAGTTTCTTCTCCCTGTTCATTTCACTTCACAGTGATACTGCTACATTTTTACTTCCACCTCCCATGCAAAAGGGAGTTGCAGTTTTGCATGAAATTATTCCGAAAATGCAAACAACATCAAATAAGAGCAATAATTATTTAAAGTGTGGCTCGTTGACAACTGGTCATTAAACTGCAATATCCAGCAGCAATTTACTAAAAGCAGTGTCATGCCTATTTCATTATTTTCCCCCAGTTCATTTATATTGTGCAACAAGAGGACCATTTACAGGCTTATAATAAATGCATGCTGGAGTGTGTAGTCTTTTTTTTACCATTATGTGTTCTCATTGTCAATCACATTGCATTGAGATGGCGGTGATTCCATTACATACTCATAATTTTAAGTTTGATTTCTTGCTTTTAGTGTCATATTAACATGAGTTGGATGCTCTCCGTAGTTGATATGTTGTTACTGTGCCCTTCAGTGGGCCTTGTGCTGTTAGGAAATAGAACATGATAACCAATTTGTTTTAAATCAACACATGTTTTAATCCATTTTTGTTTACACAGAAAGTTAAATACTTATTTGGGAATTGAATGCTGTGTCGTTTCAATTGTTTTGTTTATATTTTGTGATTTTGACACTTGTGCTTTTGAGGTCCAAAACTTTCTATTTATAATTAGATTTCTGTTATTTCAATCGTTATTTGCATTTTTCTGTGATTTTGCCAATTGTACTTTTGACCTCCAGCACTTTCTGTTTCGGATTTCATCTCTTAGTGTACATATTGCATCACACTGGGTTACCCTTCCTTTTCCTTTTTCATTGCATAAGTCCTGTTCTTCACATATTCATTCTCTTATTGCATGACAAGTGGCGCAATGATTTCCCATATCTCATATGTATAGGAAATTGCAGTGACAGCTCCTCCCCTATGGCGGAGGAGCGTCGCCCCACTGCTTTTAAGCAGTGCCAAGTGGAAACATAAAATGATAATAACTTAGAGTTATTATAATTTTATGCTTCGTGTCCTGCTGCTTTGCGGGCAGGCGGGTGGGCGGGGCTGCTCTGCTCTCGGAGCAGGGGAGGAGTGGTTTGCCCACTCCTAAGTGCGCAATGACTATTTGGACGGCTCTCTCGGGCCGCCCAGACCAGTCATGCACACTTTCTCCACCCTGCATGGAGAACATGCCCACCCCTCCAGCCCCTGGCTGAGCACCGTGTCACGGTGCTCAGACCAATCACAACGCTGCATTGGCTTAGGGGAGTGAGCCTGGCCGCCTGCTTCCTGTTCCTGGAGTCGGACGCAGGAGAGCAGGAGCAGAGATGCGGGACCCCGCCTCAAGGTAAGTTTATTTATTTTTATTTCCCCCAGCGACACCTCCCCTCCCACCCTGCCACCACGAGACATGCCGGCCACCACTGGGAGATTGTACATTTATTCACACCCAAAATGCTGTGTATGTGTTTTCATTGATTATGTTTATTTCCTTACTGTTCACATTTTCTTCACCTTTGATTATCATGTCCCTTCCTGTTGATCGCTGTAACTTGATCACTATATCACAAGTACACATGTAGCTCTTCATCCTGATTTAAACCTTATGGGAAGGGTGTTCGTATTTAAATTACATGTTTTAATTCTTTTTGATACAATTTGTTTACCCAATCACCACCTCTATCTGGTTTTGGTACATGGTCAATTCCATAAAATTGTACCTTCTTCCAATCACTTTCATGTTGTTTCAACATATGTTTGGCTATGGCATTGCGTCTAACTGACTGGTCATAGCTCTAATATGTTCAACAATTAGTTTTTTTGCCTGACAGGTGGCACTCCAAATATTTCAATTTGCATAGACATTCTAAGGCATAGATGACAAATTTACTTCTGCATGTAATGTGTTGTTTCACATTTGTCCCACACCTATTAGAAATTCATATTTATATATGACAATCTTGAAGGCTTTAAACTGTGTGCATTTCATAAAACCCAAGTTTTGCACTCTTCAGAAGGTGATTGCTAGACTTGGCATCCTTGGCGTGGTTTCCCCAGACTTTTTGCCTCTACCTCCCGCATTTTTGACTGTGTGCTGAATTTCTTTTTTTCTGGCTTAGATGCTTTGGGCACTTTGACACTGCTGATCAGTGTCAAAGTGCAAGTGCTCCCTGAGTAAATCGTAATTATGATTGGTTATCCAAGATTGGCATATTTGATTCAGTGCTAAGTCCCTAGTAATGTGCACTGAGGGTGCCAGGGCCTGTAAATCAAATGCTACTTGTGGGCCTGCAGCACTAATTGTGCCATCCACATAAGTAGCCTTTCAAATGTTTCTCATACCTTCCACTGCACTGTCTGTGCGCACAGTTTTTAACTGCCATGTCTACCTGGCAAGTGCACCCACTTGCCAGGCCCTAACCTTCCCTTTTCTTACATGTAAGTCACTCCTAAGGTAGGTCCAGGGTACCACCATGGGCAGGGTGCAGTGTATGTTAAAGGTAGGACATGTGCTGGTGTGTTTTACATGTCCTGATGGTGAAATACTGCGTATTTCGTTTTTTACTATTGCAAGGAATAGCTGTCCCATAGGCTATCATTGGAGCTGCCTTGTAACATTTTACAAGTGTAACTTTCAGTTGGGAAAAGCTAGAGAGTTGGAGTTTAGGCTCTCTGAACTTAGAATTTAATAACACACCTTTTAGTAAAGGTGTTTTTAAGTTGTGAGTTTGAAAATTCACTTTTAGAAAGTGGGCATTTTCTTGTTTAACCATTCTGTGTACCTCTGCCTGTTTGTGTATTCACCGTCTGGTTTTGGAGTGACAGGAGCTGGGGGTGTGCATTCACTCTAGACAGTCACAAGGGGGGTTGCGGGTGTCCTGCCTTTCCTGGGTGACTCATAGCCAGGCTGAATAGACCTTTCTGCATTTAGAGTGGTGGGAGGAGTTTTCACTAGCACCTGACTAGGCTGTTTCTGTTCTCCACAATGCTGTCTCACCAGGGAGGACTGGTTTTTACTGAGCTCAGAGACTCTGGAAACAAAGACTACAAAGAGAAAATGGGGTATGAGTATTTGACCTAAAACCCAAAAACTTTAGATCATTTCTGGAACTAAGAGGACCCTGCCAAGAAGAAGAGCTGAAGAGCTGCCAGGAGGAGTACTGCTCGTTTGCTGTGTGTTGCTTTGTTGGGTTGGCCTGCAGTTGCCGCTTCTGTCTGTGGGCAGAGGAAAGGACGGAAACCTTTGCTCTGCTGTGGTATCCTGCTTAAAGAAGATCTCCAAGGGCTTTATGTAGAGCTTGCCTCCTGTTCTGAAGTCTCAGGGACATAAAGACTTCACCTGTAGCATCCTTGAACTCCATCGCTGGGAGTTCTGACCTGCTTTGTGGTGCCAACTCAAGTTCTGGGACCTTGGAGGTTGTTCCTGCTGCAAAATAACTGCAAAGAACTACAAAAAACCTGAAAATCGACGCATCGCCCTTCCAGCGCCTTTTTTGCCAATACAGCACCGCCATGCAGGAATAATTTCCCCGCACCGCCACCGTGTGGCTAAAGAATCGACGCAGTGCCTGTCAGCTGCTGAAAAATCCACCCCACGCCGACGTCGATGCATCTTGGGACCGCGGCTTCAGAAATCGATGCAGTGCCTGTTGTGCCGCAGCCACATCAGCCTCAAGCGCATCCAGATTTTCAAGCATCGCACCTGTTCTGCAAGTTTTCTGATGCATCACCCATAGACCAGAATCATCTTGAACTCGACGCATCGCTTCCTCTTAATGTCCGGATTTGGCGCAACACTTCTCCTGTGCGCAGCAGAACAAATGCATCGCCTCCCTGAGGAATCAGGAACCGACGCCTCGCTGTGCTTTCCGATGCTTCCCTTCTCTGCGGCTGTTTGGCCTTGTGAATTTTGATGCATCTGAAGGTACATTGTGTAAAATCACGCATCCATATATTTCTATGGACAGAATTGCTTGAAACCTTTTAAATGTGATATTTTGATATATGTATGTTGGATATTTGTTGTTTTGGTCTTGTTTGGTTTAGATATAGATACTTTATTTTTCTAAACTGATGTGGTGTCCATTTGTGGTGTTTTCACTGTGTTACTGTATGTTTGGGTACACATACTTTACACATTGCCTTTGGGATAAGCTAGTCTGCTAGTGCCAAGCTACCAAGGGGGCTCGCAGAGATTACCTAAAGTGTGTATCTCCCTTATCCTGACCAGAAGGAAGGGCCCCTACTTGGACAGGGTGCAAGCCACTGCCAACTACAGACGCCCATTTCTAACAGTGTTGCAAGAATGATCTCCTATTTTCTCAGCTGCTGTCAAGGCCAATTATAGTATATTCCAATGCCATCAAATTATCTGTTCCACCTTGGTTGCTCCCACAGAGAAATTAATAATCATTCTGAATTTTCCTGTTTCCATTTGTCTATTCTTCACAAATGTCTGTGTGTAAAACTGAATTAGTCGCAGTTGGTTTAAGATGTAAAGTTGTATGAAATATGTTCTTGTGTATAGTGACACCAGATTCATGGTTATTAATTTATAGGTTGCTTGCCTTGGGATTTCTTGTAGGAGTTGTAGTAGGTCCTCTGTATCTCTCAAATCGGACCTCAGATCTTCTTCTAGGGGAGCTAAAAAATAATCAAAGTAATTAGATGGCGGTTACAATAGTGATCCCTTTGTTTAGACTATAGGTTTCCTTGGTGGATTTCGCTAGCCTTTATGGATTTTTAGAAGGAAGTGTATTGTTAGTATTACAGGATGTTCCACTGTCAGATATTTCTGGTCTGCATCAGATACATTCGAATCCATCCATTTATCAAGTTATATTTGGAGATCCTCCTTTAATTTCTGGGTAAGATTACTATTTAGTTTTTGATCATGTAACATCTGATAATTGTTGATTTGCTTCTGGTACATAGTTTGATGTTCCCGCACTTATCACCTGTTTTTTTAATTGAACGGTCTTTTTGTAATATAATTAGAGCATTTTTAGCATCTTCCATTGGATTTCCTTTGATGTGTGCGGTCTTCAATTTCTTTAGATCGTTGATGACAGTTTCGTGAACCAAATCAATTTTGTTTCCTGTGGTATGTTTTGATAGAAATGAGATTGTGGTTTCTTCTGGTCGCATAGGGCAGCCCCAAGGTGTGTTATACGTAACTCTGCTTGAGTTTGGATGTGTGATCTTTATTCATCATTCGGTGTATAATAGTCCAGATTTAGTAGCGTGGTGAGATTTGGTTAATCTCCCACAATTAGATGTGTTGGTTTTGGATTCCATTCTTGCTAATAGTATCTTTATCTTCCTTTCCCATGAAGATCTTTGCTATTTTTATTTCTTAAATGAATTTCTATCGGTCAATTTTTTTTTGTGTTATGTCAGTATGTGACATTGGGCAAAAATGCAATCATTATTCTAGTTTTGATATTTTTGAATCCATCATTATTCTGCCTGACAGATAGAATACCTTCATATCGTGTATTATTTTTTCTCCTTCCTCTTGCCCCTGTGCATGTGCGCTCCTGACCTTTTCCCATCTTTTGCCCATTTTGCCTCATCTGGTTTTCTTTGTTGTATTTGTTGGCCTCATCCTCTTCCCCTTAATGTTTCACGTCATTTTTCTCATTGCTGTTGCTGATGGGTGAGGCACATGTTGTCTAAAGACAATTTTTGTCTCTCCTTGTGGCCAGTGTGATGGTCCCTCTCCTTAGCTTGAATCTAAATTTGATTAGATTGATTCATTATAGGATGTTTCCAAAGTCATCAGATCCAACATGTGCTTCTTGTGTAGGGTGTTAATTTTTTTGCAAACATGAATAGTTTACACTCCTCATAATCCTCGTCTCTTTGGAATTTTAGTTGTTTTCCATGATTTATTTCCCCCTCATGACTTTTCACACTGTTAATTATGTCTGCTTCAAATGTTTTCTGGTCTTCCATGAGTTTGAAAATTTCCAGTTTCTCTTCCAAGCCTCCTAATTGTTTTTTTTAATTTTGTGTAATGCTATATTGACATGCTTAGTAAAAATTTCTAATAAACCCAATGACTATTTCAAAATAGATTATCCCCATTCTTGAACAAGTTTAACACTGATGTCATTATCACTGGGCATCAAGGAAATTTGCAGTCCGGATATTATTCTAGGGTTGATACTTTCCACCATTTGCTAATTTCCTTGCATGAGTTTTCTGACTCCCTCAGTTTAGTTCTATGCCAATGACTTTCCTTTCCTGTTGGAAGGTCATATTTAATCCTGTTTGTGCATTTGTGATTTCCTGTTCAAATAGCATTACTATGGCTGCATTGAATTTTGCTTCCACAGATTCCATTTTGTGTGGTTTTTTTATAATATCTATTTCCGACAATTACTCGCTCCAATTTCCCTTCTTTTAAAACTTCCTTTACAGGATTATGTAATTTGCCCATAGTGCAACAATGGACCCTGAACCCGGCAAGTCCAATATTGGGCGCCAGAACCTCCCCTCCTTTCCTCCTTACCACCTGGGAGTTGTCTGGGTCATCGCGGCGATCTGCTTATGGCGCTCCAGCTCCTCAACCATTCGGCAGGGGAAGGTGGCTTAGTTTGTTCCTGATCATGTGGCGGTGGCATCCTCTCTCCACATAAATCAGTCCACAGGTGATGCCTCGGGGTAGGCAGGACTCACAGATTTTCTGTGAGTGGGTGGAAATTGGTACCTCGTGCTGCTTGCACTGATTTTTAGCTCCTGGAGTTTGTACTACGCTACAAAATCAGAGCGAACAGCACCACGCAGTGTGCCAGATGGTGCTGCTTCTTTGCTGCCACTCTAGTAGATTTTCTATTCGAGCGACCTGCTGTAACCGCCCGCGTTGAGAAAATCTCACCGTTCTAGCACCCGAAAATTGAGTTATTGGAAGCCAATTCTTGTTCGTGCTTGCCAGCTTAACGTCGGCAAGCTGCACGTGAGAAAAAACTCTGCCCCATAGCGGTTGGTGGAGTTTTGCTAGAACCCTGCATTATAAGTGTTACACAGAATGGGAAAAACTCTGTGAACTCTGCCGGCAGAGCAGAATTTTTCTTCCACGACTAGTGCTTTTGGGATGCTTTTGGGATGGCGTGGTGCTCTTTCCGGTGTTCGGTTAATATTCCCTGTCTCTTCCAGTGTTACACACTATAACAAAAAGACCACATTTGTAAGAAGATTCCTATTGTTTTAATTAGTGCTCACACAACACAAAAAAATCCTGCTGCATTTAGGCCCCTCAGAACCATGATCAAGGGATAATGTGGCAGTCACGTCTCACTGTTTACATCCCTTCACAATGCTTCAGCTACATTTCCTCATACTCCCTATGGTACTCCCTCAGGGCGACTGAGTGTTTGGAAGGTGTGAGAGCAGCAGTGGGGCAGTGGTAAACAGAGTGGGTCAAGGTACTATTGGAGAGGAGGCAGGAAAAAAATCAGCCATAAATTAACCTATCATCCATGGAAAACAGAAGAGAAGAAGAATGGAGGAAAGCAGATGGCTAAAAACTGGAGTATAATGGGAAGTTAATTAAAGAGACAGGTATAGAGAGTGTTGGACACATCTGAGAAATAAATGTACTTGGGCCACATAGGAAGAGTCTTTTGAAGAATAGAACATTCAGCTTCTTGAAAGTCACAAGGGAGGAGGTGATGTGTAAACTTTGAGGAATGAGAATTTCATATCTTACTCTGCTCGAAATGGATTGTGCCAGTGTATGTTCCTTTTTGCAGGCTGAAGAGTGTTTTGTACTACACAGCATAATCAGCCCAGCAAACACTTTCAACTTCAGTGATGAGTAGCGAGGAGTGGGTCACTGTACCAAATGCAGTACATAGATTGAGAATGACAAGAGGGCAAGAATTAACAAAGTCAAGAAAGTGAAGGGTACCATCAACTTCATAGAGGAAGGTGGTTTCAGTTCTGCAACCCTGTCTGAAACCTGATTGAAACTCCTCAAAAGAGATAACTATTGAAGATGTGTTCTGACAGTTTCACTGCAACACACCAAATTTACTAATATACTAATATTCAATTAGAATTTTGGTATGTAAGGAGAGAGAGAAGCTATCGGATAACATAATTTTATTAGAACACCAAATACTGTATTTACACCATCACCTGTGTAAGTGAAAAACTGTATATTGGGTCTACCATCAGACCAGCAAAGGAGAGGTGGAAGGCATGTATCACAGCCTTAAAGAATACTGACACCAAATACCCAATGTCTATCCACACTAGGGATGAATTTATATACATTTAAAATTAAATGTATATTAAATTTAAATTTAAATAAATACAGAGAGATACAGAATGCAAGTCTCAAATCAATGATATTAGGTTTGTTGTAATTGAGAGTACTGAGTGCATTCGGAGGGGTGGCAACTATGAATTGATGTTAAGGGAAAAGGAAAGCTTTTGGATTTCAGAATTGGGATCATTTAGATATAGTTTTGATTTGGTTGTAGAATTACATACCTTTTTTGAGGTAATGATATAGAATGCATGATTTGACATACTAAAAATTAGTTTGTTAAGATCTGCGTTTGAGATGATATAAAGATCAACTCTTTCAGTCGATAGTAATACCATGAACCTTTCAGTAAACATTTAGGTGTCGATTCCAATTTCGGCCGGAAAACGTACTACCCGACACGGACCCGTCATTTTTTCCGACCGAACCGTACACACGTCTTACAAATAGCTGAGTACGATGCGAAGCTTGAAATTTACGACCGACTCGGCCGGAAAATATATTATACGTCCGAGTCAGCAGGAAAGGAGCCTGACGCGATAGACTCGTACGCGCAAGATTCGAGATAGCCAAGCGTCAACCTACAGACACGTACGCGAACGACTCCACATAGCCAAGCATTAACACGACCCGACAGACTCGGACGCGAACGATGCCACATAGCCAAGCATTAACACGACCCGACAGACTCGGACGCGAACGATGCCACATAGCCAAGCATTAACACGACCCGACAGACTCGGACGCCAACGATGGCACATAGCCAAGCATCAACACGAGCCGACAGACTCGGACGCCAACTATGCCACATAGCCAAGCATCAACACGACCCGACAGACTCGGACGTGAACGATGCCACATAGCCAAGCATTAACACGACCCGACAGACTCGGACGCGAACGATGCCACATAGCCAAGCATTAACACGACCCGACAGACTCGGACGCCAACGATGGCACATAGCCAAGCATCAACACGAGTCGACAGACTCGGACGCCAACGATGCCACATAGCCAAGCATCAACACGACCCGACAGACTCGGACGTGAACGATGCCACATAGCCAAGCATTAACACGACCCGACAGACTCGGACGCCAACGATGCCACATAGCCAAGCATCAACACGACCCGACAGACTCGGACGCCAACGATGCCACATAGCCAAGCATCAACACGACCCGACAGACTCGGAAGCCAACGATGCCACATAGCCCAGTATGAATGGAACAGACTCGTCGAAAACAAATTACACAAGAACAAGCATCAAGTGCTGTCAAAACGACTTACAAAATGAGAAGAAAATAAAACAATGGAAACAGAAAGAAGACTACCAAAAAACGCATTGTCATCTCCAAAAAACACATTTTCAAATAACAAGACACACCCACAACACAACCTATATAAAGGGAGCCAAAAGTTCCCAACACCATTTGCTACTTCGACAGACATGCAAGCACACCACACCACTAGACAGACAACTCATCTAGCTACCACAAACACACACATCTCATCCACCAAACAACATCCACACAACTAGCACCAAAGAAACACACCTCCACTCACACACCCTCACCTTCACACACATCTCCACCAACACCCATCACCATGCCCCCAAAGAAGAATCCACAGTTCTTAGCTGCTGAGTTGGAAGTGATGATAGATGAAATCATCCAAGTTGAGCCACAGTTATTTGGCAGCTTGGCCCAACAGACCTCCCAGTCCCTGAGAACCAAGATGTGGGAGAGGATTGTCAACAAGGTGAATGGCCATTCACCTACCTTGCGCACAAAGGAGGATATCCGGAACCGCTATTATGACGTTCGCAGGAGGGTAAAGAGGCTCATTGCCAGAGAACATGCCCTGAGCACCAAGACTGGCGGTGGACGTCATAAACCGGTGCATTTCACCACCTGGGAGGTGAAGGTGCGGGACCTCCTCCCACAGGAGGCCATAACTGGACTAGCTGGAATCCCTGAACCTGGTGAGTACATGTACAAATAGTCTAAATTCACCCCAAATACACAGCCCCAGACACCACAGCAACACATCTTGAATGTAACTTTGTACACACTGTCATGGAACCCTGGAACATGCTGGCCCATTTGTCCTGGGTGGGAGGAGGAGTGGAAGCAATGACTACTGCCACCAGCACACACTATTCCCCCCCCCCCTAGTCCCACAAGAACACACCTGTTACTATGCTGTCCCTGAGAGTCAATGCAAATGCCCTGTCAAGATGGCTGACACTGGCCACGGTGTGGGGAACACAAGGCCCTGTAGGCAGTCCTGTACAGCATGACTGCAGGCACCACTGTCAGACATCTTGAATGTAACTTTGTACACACTGTCATGGAACCCTGGACCATTTGTCCTGGGTGGGAGGAGGAGTAGAAGCAATGACTACTGCCACCAGCCCACACTAGTCCCCCCCCAGTCCCACAAGAACACACCTGTTACTATGCTGTCCCTGAGAGTCAATGCAAATGCCCTGTCAAGATGGCTGACACTGGCCACAGTGTGGGGAACACAAGGCCCTGTAGGCAGTCCTGTACAGCATGACTGAAGGCACCACTGTCAGACTGTAGGCAGTCCTGAATGTAACTTTGTACACACTGTCATGGAACCCTGGAACATGCTGGCCCATTTGTCCTGGGTGGGAGGAGGAGTGGAAGCAATGACTACTGCCACCAGCACACACTAGTTCCCCCCCCAGTCCCACAAGAACACACCTGTTACTATGCTGTCCCTGAGAGTCAATGCAAATGCCCTGTCAAGATGGCTGACACTGGCCACGGTGTGGGGAACACAAGGCCCTGTAGGCAGTCCTGTACAGCATGACTGAAGGCACCACTGTCAGACATCTTGAATGTAACTTTGTACACACTGTCATGGAACCCTGGAACATGCTGGCCAATTTGTCCTGGGTGGGAGGAGTGGAAGCAATGACTACTGCCACCAGCACACATTAGTCCTCCCCCAGTCCCACAAGAACACATCTGTCACTATGCTGTCCCTGAGAGTGAATGCAAATGCCCTGTCAAGATGGCTACACAGGGCCATCTTGTACGAAATTTGGAAATATCTACTGCCAGTTCTTGGCCTAATCACACAACTACAGACCATAACCTTAACTGCACATTACACACACTGACAGGTATAGATCAGTCACATGTGCCCTCAATGTGCATGCTACAAATGTGTGTGGAGGACAGGACACACTCTAATTAGCTGTCACACCACATAACACAAAACACACACAGATAAACACACATCCGGGACAATGCCCACGGACAGTAGATGTGAGGTGTAATGCAAGACGGCTTACACTCTTGCGTTGTGTCATGTGCACAAGGCATTGTTGTGTCTTGCATTGTAATTCAACATCAGTCAGCGGTCTCAGCATCCTTCAAAACTACCACCCTCACTGTCATTGCTCCTCTGACAATGATGAGTAAGCTGGTCTGTTTGCCATTGGAAAGTGGGGTAGAAGTCAACACAGCCTAACTCAAGCTCTAAACACACTGTACCTCACAGCTCTGACCATGAAAAGGCAAAAGACCATCCCTGGGAAAGATCTCTCTGTCCATGGAGAACAAGTAGAATGTACATGAAGTGATCATGTGCAAAAGTATGCAGCAACAAAATGCACCACATCAAGATATACACATGTGTGCAAAGTGATGAAAAATATCAACATAAATATGACTACTCACATTGCATATGTTCACAAACAATGCAAAAACTACACACGCATAACAACAACCATGTTGGAACATAGCAGAACAGCACAATGCGAAACATCACACAAACTTGCTGTAGGCTCTGCACAGGAGTACAAACTTATACTATTCACCATTACAAGTCCAGTGTGGGCAACATTAGGGAATGTCAGATCATACTATTATCGCATAATACAACTACTCATGTCAGTTACTCCCCTACTGCATGCCAATGTAATGAGCTGTGTTTCAAGGACTGCCATGTAACAATGCATTTGTCAGAAGAAACGCGTTTCTATTGCATACGAGGTTACACATGTGATGTCATTGATTGTTCACATCAACACATACATCCAAGCAAAATCATCTAATGATGACACATATTCAGGAGAGTGAGTTTGCATGTCACCCCAGCAATGTAACTGTGAGAAACTCCACAAAGGCAAGCACAGATGCACAATTCCTGCCAAACATAAGATTAGTTACAGTATGTATGTCATAGTGAAAACACTGATGTGTGAAATAACAACACACCTGGCTCATGCACAGTGTGACACTTGCCAAAAAATTAATACGAACAGTCAAGGATAACAATACATGCACATTGATGCACAGAACTGGACATGCTCAGTAAAGCACATGTCTCCAAAATAACAATGTCCGATTACAAAAATCTCAGTGTCTGTGACGATTGATGAGTAGAAATAAGAAGGAAACGCAACATTATCCACAACATCTTCACATTTCGCTGTGCATGACAACATAACATCTGAAAATACACAACTAACATTGTGTCTCTCTACTACCCACAGGCACTCCAGAACAGAGGGCATCATCTGGAGAAGATTCAGAGTCCACCAGCAGCTCCAGCACAACGTCGGACACTGAGACCTCCAGTGTGGATGACTCTCACACCTCCTCGGGCGATGGGAACCAACCTGGCACCTCCGCTGTGGGTCACCATGCATCACCAGTACGATCAGCAGCCCCAGCGACCACTCCTGCAACGTCCATTAACATCCAGACGCCCCGGATCCCCACGGACACACCCAGACAACAAAACCCTGGGAGCACAGCAAGACAACCCAATCTGGATTTGGCAGGAAATACCAGCCCTGTCAACAATGAAGGAGGACAGGAGCTGTCAGTGCGTGCTACGCCAGGCAATGTCCATGCGGGTAGGGAAAGGAGTGGTGTGAGGGTGCGTGGTGGGAGGACACGTCCCACAGCTGGTGTCGGACAACAAGCTGACCCCGAGTTACAACGCATTTTTGATGTATATCGCGAATGCACCGGAGACTTTGGCCAGGTTGTCCGGATCCTCAGGGACATAAAACATAAGCAGGCTGCACATTTCGACTGGATGGACAACCATATGGACCGTGTGGACCAACACATGGACCGTATGGACCAACACATGGACCGTATGGAGTCCAACTGGTCGAAAATAGACAATCTCACTGCGGTGCATAGGGACATACTTACATGCCTACGCCAGATAACCACCAACATTACCCCACCTCCCAGTGTGCACTCCACACATGTTGCCTCAACATCGGCAACTGCCACAGGGAGGGATGAGGAGTCTGGCGTAGAGTCCCCTCCGCTGCAGCAGCCTGATACTGAGGGCCCCCCCCCCAGCAAAGAAGAGGAGGGGCCGTCCAAGAAAGGATGGCAAGTGAGAAACTGATGGACATGCATCACCCCCAGAACCAAATAAATGCTCTGGATATCCTCCATTGTGTGCAAATCATTCACTTTGTTGACAGTCCCTGGACTCTCCCACATGGGATGGAGCATGTAAGTTGGACTAAATGCCAAATGGACTGTGGATTTCGCTCAGAAGGATTTTCATCTGACAACACTTCCAACTCCTCTATGAACTGTGGATAATAAATTTGGGAATGCAATCATTGTTTCCTGTCCAGGAAAGACATGGCTTGGCAGGTCGGGCTGGACTGTTCCCATGAGGCACAGGGTCAGACTGATTTGCATATGGCCATGTCTGAACTGGGGTGGCGGAGTGAGCTAAAGAATGATGATGGATTAAACCCAGATCAGTTGACTGGGGGTGAGTGCTTGCAATGTTCAACACTCCGTCCATCATCCCCTTTGGTTTTGCTATGCAATCACCTTTACATGTTAGATTTTTTCACATGCACATTAATAAATTCATATTCACACAATCCCTGTGTCATCTGTGAATTGTACACTGTACCCACTTATTAGCTCTTGATCTGTATCACCTGGCACTGTCTCACACTGAGGTGCATGAGTTCTGTGGTAGTGATTCTTCTCATACAGAAGTATGCACGGCAAAATAGGCCGTTGTTGAAGGATGGCTGGACATTAGTTGCACATCAGAACACACAATCCAATGACCCACTACCTCTGGTGTCTCATCATCTCAACAAAATATATGCAGAAGACACCCAATGATTCTACCACCCTGTAGCCAGCACCAACAAAATCTCTGAAGCAAGGTAGCAATGCACACATTCACGCTCACTCACCCATGCTTGTCCACCAAATCATGAATCAGAGTGTGTGTAATGTTCTATAATTCACGTTTGAGAAAAAACAATCTCTGACTGTTGTCCTACAATGCAGCATACGAGCTAGCCCCAGCAGCAGTAAACATGATTCTCACACAACATACAATTCCATAATCAAACATAATAGTACAGGTGAAATGTGTTTACAACCTCAGTGTGGAAAGCACCACCCTCCCTGTGATGGTGACATATTCTACAAACCATTGAACAACTCTGTGGCAATACGGGTCAACCGCTCACCTCAGACAGTAGGAGTACTGGTCACAGCATATGCACAGCAAAGCGCTGGTGCGTATATGTAGATCTTCCATATGTGTAGATTATTGCCCTGTGCGTCAATGTAATGCAAGTATTCCACTTATGTGTAACAAAGTGTAGCAGTTCATGGCGAAACTATCCGTGCTGACTAGTTCTACCATTACAAAGAGTCCTGTTTTTCAACCTTGTGGCGCAGCGCTTCAACAGTACCAAAATGATCTCATGTGGACTCAAAGGCAACTTGCACAACAATCACAGAAAGAATGTGTGCTAAAATGTCACACACAAAGCTATTATGTCAGCTTGGCTCCGGTAACTTTAGCATAATACAGCATGATCCTAGTGACCAGCTTACTATTCATCTACCGCCTCATGAAAAATGTCACATGAGACATACCAGAGATAGCCACGCAAGGTTAGCACAACACACATAGCACATGCAACATTAAACATTGCGCACACTGTTGTCAAATTAAAACCATTGAACCGCACAAAGACCATTGTCTAATGAAATGAACACCATGGCAGAAAAACATGATATGAACGGTTGTAGCATGTTTTGCTACGGAGAAGGCAAACATCAATGTGTGTAACAGGTTTATTACACAGGCAGAAGCTCTGCTCAACACAAAAGCAAACTGATTACAGTTCCAAGTATCCAAATAAACCAAAGAAAAGACAAATCTGACCAAATAGATTGGCTGTCAGAGAGTACTGGTCCAAATTGAAAATCCATTATGGAACAGCGTTGTGTGTACCCACACAACAGCCAAAGGAGCCTGTGAAGAAGAGACATAGTACAGTCTTAAATACAACTTGCCATGATGACATATCCAATTATTGACTCACTATTGTCCATTGTAAATTCTGACCAATTGCTAGGAGTGATTTCAACAATGTAGTGGAGACCATCATAACTTAACATACACTGTACAACGGCAATGACCCTGTAAATTAGCTGACCCACACACATATCACAACATATTGTCCTACATACACCCATCACGCTTAGGAAAGGCATCATCAGACATATATGCATACTTACACTCAAGTAAAGAAGTTGTCAATGAGCTGTCTCCTGACATCCACCTCCTCTTCCTCCTCCTCCTCACTGGCAACGTTCCCCAGGCCTGGATCCTCCCATGAGGGAGGACGTTGGTCCCTGTCATCCTGAATGAGCGGTAGCTTATTCCTCACAGCCTTGTTGTGAAGCATGCAGCACACTATAATGATTTTGCACACCTTCTCTGGGGAATATTGAAGGGCACCTCCTGTCCGGTCAAGGCAGCGGAATCTGGTCTTCAGCAGCCCAAATGTGCGCTCAATCGCACGCCTGGTCCGCCCACGTGCCCCGTTGTAACGGACATCAGCAGGTGTGACCGGGTTCCTGAGTGGTGTCAGCAACCAGGGCATGTTTGGGTATCCAGAGTCTCCTAAAATTATGAAATATGAAGGATCAGTTGAGCAACAACAGGGTACAACATGACAGGCAATGATCACACAACTGACACTGACAACTTGACTCACCAACAAGCCAGGCACGCTCATTCATGAACTGGGGCATCAGCTGGGGGATCCGACTCATCCTCATTATGTATGCGTCATGTGCAGATCCCGGGAAATGCACACATACATGGGAGATGATCTGGTCCGCCAGACATACCACAAGGGCATTGATTGAATGAAAGTGTTTACGATTCCTGTAAACCTGTTCATGGGCTTGTGGTGCAACCAAACCCACATGTGTCCCATCAATCGATCCAATCACATGTGGCATGTGTCCCAGGGCATAAAAGTCATCCTTAATGGCACGGAACTGTGGCGGTGTGGGAAAATGTATGTACAGGTCGAGGAACCTCAACATGGCCTCACACACATCCCGGAGCACTCGACTGAACATCGTCTGGGACCTCCCACCAGCATCAGACACAGTAAAGTGGAACGAACCTGTGGCAAAAAAATGTAGTGCCGCCATCACCTTCACCTTGGGGGTCAGGGCAAAGGGATATGTGCGTCCAGGTAGCAAGTGTGGTGACAACTGGTCTGTCAATTCCGAAATGAATGCCCTTGTGAACCTGTATTTCCTCATGCACTCACGCTCCACCATGGTTTCAAGATCCGGGAAGGGTCTGTGGACATTTGGTGCCCTGAGGAACACATGACAAAGTATGTACACATATTACTATATGAATTAAACTTCAAGTAATACAGTATCAACACATTGCGTGGCACTTACAATGGTGACACAGTGAAGTCAGATGTCGGAGGTTGACCTAATCCAGAAATTACAGCAATGTGAGCATGAACATACACACAATTATGTCATGTATTGCCAAATAATCCAGTGTAGTGCTATGACTACTCACTGTTCTCTGACACTCTCCATGTGATCAATTGTAACATGCACAACACACACACAATTAAGTATCAGCCATAGATTCTTCGGTCAAATAGCACATGCATTGAATGTACACAGACATGGACAAGGTATTACAACCTAGCAACAACACTATATACAGACAGCTTGTCACCATGTGCAACACTGTCATGGTCTGGACATTGTCATGATGTGATGTATGACCTACACAACACAATGATCCCCTGGGACAGTGGCCAAGCATAGGAGGATGATCTGTGAAGTGGTCACTCACACTAGTCATGTCCCTCACAAACACTGCTATAGTTGCACTGTAAGCTAGGATCATAATGTGAGTAGTCTTGTCTATTGTGTCTGTCCCATTTGACATGTGCAGAACTCCATCCACACAGGGCATACAGCATGCCATTATTCATACATACATTGTCTGAGTTGATGAGTGGGCATTGCATGCACGCGTCTGCCACCTCCTGACCGAGCCGGACTGACAGATTGCATGCTTGATTCAATGCTGTTCGACGCGGGTGAGTTTTCAATACACGCGTCAGCCACCTCCTGACCGAGCCGGACTGACAGATTGCATGCTTGATTCAATGCTGTTCGACGCGGGTGAGTTTTCAATACACGCGTCTGCCACCTCCTGACCGAGCCGGACTGACAGATTGCATGCTTGATTCAATGCTGTTCGACGCGGGTGAGTTTTCAAAACACGCGTCTGCCACCTCCTGACCGAGCCAGACTGACAGATTGCATGCTTGATTCAATGCTGTTCGACGCGGATGAGTTTTCAATACACGCGTCTGCCACCTCCTGACCGAGCGGGACGCACTGGTTGCCTGTTGGTCGTCATGGTGACAGACGCGCATTTTGCATCGTGCACGATTCGCGTACGGTACGATTCGGTTTACTTTTAAAACAAATGTATCAAATCTAAACTGTCATGATGCAGGTATTTTGAAAGTTGCGGTAGGCGTGTCCGATGCGTCCTATCTCATGGATTGGACTAATTCATAGGATGCGAACGAGTCAGACCTATCGCTTTGTACGCATGGGACCGATTCTGCCTCTGCAGCACAAATATAAGGCTGTGTCTTGCCCTGAGAGCTCACTTGCCTGCACTGAATGCTCCATATAGACATCTCTGCTACCACTACTGCTGTCTCTGTATCCTCTGGCTCCAAGGATGGCACGTACTGTGGGGAGGGCCCCAGCCTTCACAGAGGAGGAAAACCAGGCCCTGCTGGACAGCCTCCTACCACAGTACAGCAAGCTGTATGGGAAACCAGGGGAGCCGGTGAGTGTGCAGTCCACATCCTCTCTCATTGTGCATCTTGTCTGACTAGCACTAATGGCATTGTGTGAAGCATTGGCTAGCATGTTCACTCAGTAGTTGTCACACCCAAAGTGTGCAGGTACCTGCACTGAACAGGTACTGTGCTGTGAGAGTGCATTTAGAGACGGTCATACTACCCAGGCAATGTTTCCATGTTGGTGATGCAGGAGAAGTGTCCATCCACATAGTTGCACTACCTGTGTACATCAGATGCCCTTGTGAAAAGCACATGTTTATCCAACTGTGTGATGCACAAACATGTTGTATGTGTGTTAATGGCCCTTTAACTTTGTCATCCTCACAGGTTGATGCCCATCAGAAACAGGAGATCTGGCTGACAATTGCCAGGGCAGTTCGATCTGTGGGGGTCCACAGGTGTCGCATCCGAAGCTGCCAGAAGAGGTGGCAGGACCTACGTGGCTGGAGCAGATGCATTGCTAGAGTCCTGCTGAAGCTGTCACCTCCTTGCAGTAGGGGCGGACACCAGACCCTGACCCCCCACATGCGCCGGATTCTGCCAGTGGTCTTCCCTGACCTGGATGGGCTGTTAAAGGCCAGACAGCAGCAAGGAGGGGGTAAGTGCATGCCTTGTCTGTGAACTGTGTCTAACATGATCTTTGCATTCCTTCAGCCTGGTTACGCTACCACAGTTTGTCTGTCTGCTTGAACTAGAATCATGAACATTATTTCTGTAATGGCCCTTCCTCATCTGATACACAGGTGTGTCCCTTTCAGTCAGTGACATGTCTCACGGGGGCCTGCTGTTGTCCAAGGTTGATGTGGGGGACCGCATCTGCTACCGGCAGTATGTATTAGCCTTCATGAGTGTGGAATTTATTGACATGTATCTGCACATTGACAGTTATGTGACATGCACTCTGTGTGGGCCATACATACGTGTCCTAGTTGATGCTCTGCCTCGCCATATGTGTCTGGGGTGTTTCCCACACACACATGCAGCATGTGTGACACTGTTGTGATCTCTGAAGTATGTCCATCATGTGTGTCACACATGCATGGACCCATGCCTACTGTTCGGGCTAATCCCATGTTGCACATGGACCTGGTCAGGTATGTCTACTCCGGACATGGTGTACACTCAGTTCTCCTAATCATGTGTCTCAAAGTTAATTGAATGCATTGTGCAATGTGCAATCAGGTGTCAGCCTCTGTCTCATTGTGGAGTGGGCTAGCTTTTTAGACTCCTGGGGTGTCAATTATTTTTGGGTGGTCAGACAGCTGACATGTGGCTGTTGGATCTTCACGATGAGGTCAAACATCGGTGTGTAATCACTTGACTGTGCCTGATGGTGTATCCAAAATTTAAGTGCAGGCAGCTATACTTCATTGTCATCAGACTGTGATGTGATCATGTTGCCAGACTTGTGCTTGCTGTCACTCTACTGTGGCATATGTTGGACATGGGATCATCATTTGCCTTAACATGTGGGTAGCAGTGGGGCAACATGTGCACTTGACAGATGCAGGGCTTATATTCCCCACAACTAAATGATTGAGATACAGTGTAGACTGTTGGTTTTGTGATGCACTGCCCCAGTGACAGAAGGCAGCAATGACTGATTACCCAGACTGCCCTGTAGCATGTTGTTTATTTTGCTATAGTGTATCCTGCAGTGATGGAAGTTGTCCTGCATGCACTCGATTGTGGCATCGTCCACCAAGACATGAGCACATCATGGTGTGTGGTGAAGGAAGCATATCCATATTACTGACAATTAATTTGGCCATCCCTTTACCTGACACATGTACAAACTCAGTGGCAGGAGATGGTATATGTGTGTACTGACACATTTCCATCACAAATCCTGCAGTTCAGGCAACTGTCTATGTGGTGCATGTGTGCACAAATGAGTAGTGTCTGGCTACATGCACCAGACTGATGTCTCCATGGACATGTAGGATATGAGGGGCATGGTTTGCTGGCAGACTGACATGTGTGTTTTACAAATATGTGTCTGCACTTAAGAGTATTTACTGCAAATGATGCACAAACGTGCGCAGTCATGTGCTGTTCTGACTGTGATGTGTGATGTCTATACAGGTGACTGATGTTTCTCTGTTTACCCTGTTGATTTGCAGTTACATCTACGGACACTGGAGGAGACAGCTCCACGGACCATGAGGAGCCAGAGCGCCAGACAGGGTCCGCTGCAGAGGATTCGTAGGGACCCAGTGGAACGGAGGGTGAGGGGGGCCACACTGAGGAGACCTCGGCTACGTCCACCTCGGCTGAGGAAGACGCCAGCTTCAGTGATGACTCCCTTGTGGAGGCGGGTGCCAGCAGCCCCCAGACAACACCTAGTAGGTCTGGCCCCGCCACCACCACCATCTCCACCCTCCCTTCTGCTCCCATACCAGATGTCCGTGGAGGCTCCCGTGTAAGGGAGCATGTCTCCTTCGTGCCAGGCACCGCACCACCTGCCCCTGTCTCCCCTGCTGCCCTGAGTGTGGAGTCTGTGGACTTACTGAAGCAGCTCCATGTAGGTCAGACAGCGATGCTGAGTGTCCTCCATTCCTACACCAGTCTGTTGACACAACTGGTGTCCTTCATTGAGGGCATCTCATCAAACATGTCTGCCCTACATCGGACCATTCAGGCCATGGCCTCCACACAGACGGCAGCAGTGTCCCTCCTCCAACAGGCCCTCACCCCTGCTACCTCTACCACATCCACAGTCACCACTCCCCTGCCTGTCCAACAGACACACACACACGCACATGCACGCACCACATCAGGCAATGGCAGCACACAGACACGCAAGCCAAAGTCTAGATCCACAAGCACGCACACTCCGGGGACTGATGGCACACACACAGGGGATGGGTCACATACACACATACAGGCATCCACAAGCACTCCGCATTCCTCAGATGCCTCTCCCTCCAAAACACCTTCCCTTGCCTCACCTACTGCCCCCACTTCCAAGCAGCTCTACCTCTGTGACCGTAGCCTCTTCCCCACAGACCCATCTGCTCTAACTTACAAAGGGAAGAGGAAGTCACCACGCACAGAGGGGAGTTCCCCTGCAAAACAGACACCCTCCCCCAGGCGCATGGACACTGAGGCCCCCACACGCAAGTCTCCCCAGACCAGGAAGGGTAAGACACCACCAAAAGCACAGGCTTCCACCTCACACTCTCCATCCTGCAGCACCCCGGACGCCAATACACAGGTCCTACGGCCATTCCCTGCACCAGGTTCACCCACACACCCATACCGCATACCCAGGATGCTTAGGCCCTCCCCCCCTTCCACATGCACTTCCACCCCCACCTCACATGCTCAGCCTGTTCCTGCCACTGGTGTGGAGACCGTGTCTCCCCCCTCTGTCCTGCCCACCTCATCTGAACCCCATTTCACTCCTCTTGATGTTGGCACTGCAGTAGGAGGAACATCCCACCCGTCTGATTTGGGCACTGCAGTTGAGAGCCGTCCACCACATCTGTCCCACACACTGCAGTGGTGCAGGTAAACCCCACATCTGACTTGTGCCCAGCAATGGTGACGGTGCCCACTGTGTCAGACCCCTCCACTGCAGTTGCTGGCATCACTCCTGCACCCACCACACCTCCCCTGCCCCATTCTCCTGTCCCCTGATCCTGTCCCTGCGGTGCCTGGCCTGCCACTATGTATGCCCCTCCAAGGGGTGTGATGTCCCTGGTCCATAGCAGTGCAGGCAATAAATGGATGACAAGTTTTCAGATGTTACCCTGGTTGGACTCTTTGATGGACTGGCCATTGGCCTTTTTTCTTCGTAGCATGGACGTTTATATATATTTTATTGCTGAATAAAGCCATTTTTGTTATCCAGTGGTGTTGCATATTATGTACATGATGTTGATGATGTGTATCATGAACTTGCTATTGTAATGGTGTCTGTGTTTGTGCTACGGCACCACTGCACTGTTATGTCTTTTCCCGGCCATTGGCAGTATGTTTTTGGGAGGTTTTACCCTAGTGTCCCTGTGTCTCCTGGCTCATCAGCCTGCACATTCATCATGTTTGGTATCTCCCATTGCTGACATGGTATGGGACTTGTTCACCTAACATCTACAGTCTCCACAGGATTCCTTAGTGTGTGTGTCTGTTGGTGTTGATATGTGTGTATTCCTCATGGTGCTCACTTTCCACATTGTCTAACTGTTCACTGGAGTCATTGTCAAGGGTCATGGCCATTGCTTGTCTGCACATGGCAGAGGGTGTTCTTGTGATACACGGCAATATTTGCCAAACCAAATCTATGTTTGTATGTGACACACCCACTACATTGCCACAACATTGCTTGTGCAATTTGGACACGGACTCATGCATGCTGTTTTGAAGATGCTGCTATTTTCATGTACACAATGACCTTTTGGTCACTGTGGTGATGGGGGGTTTATGTCCCATTACCACAATGATCATTTGATGCTGGATTGGTGTACCCCACAATCACCGTTTGGTCACTGTAATGATGGGGGGTTTAGACCCAATTGCCACAATGATCAGTAGATGCAGGAATTCTGATGCACACAATCAGCTTTTGGTCACTGTGGTGATGGGGGTCATTACCACAATGAACAGTAGATGCAGGAATTTTGAACCCCACAATGACCTTTTGGTCACTGTAGTGATGGGGGGTTTAGACCCCATTACCACAATGATCAGTAGATGCAGGAATTCTGATGCACACAATCAGCTTTTGGTCACTGTGGTGATGGGGGGTTTAGACCCCATTACCCCAGTGATCAGTTGCTGCAGGATATTAGTGACACACATTAACATTTTGGGCACACGTGTTGTGAGTCACATTGTATGTCCACTGCCAAAATCTGTGTTGTGAGCATTTTTCACATACAAACATGCAATGTTGCAAAGATGGTAGAGGGGGTGGTTTGCTTAGTCTCCCTATGTGTGTGTATCCTGGTATTGATGCACATCCTGCCCCCTATGAGTGGGGATGGTCATTCTGATAGGCATCCACCCCCCTATGGGGTGGACATTACTGTCAGTGATAGGCATCCACCCCCCTATGGGTGGGATATGCTGGGAGTGATAGGCATCCACCCCCCTATGGGGTGGACAATACTGTGAGTGATAAGTAGCCACCCCCCTATGGGGTGGACAATAATGGGAGTGATAGGCATCCACCCCCCTATGGGTGGGATATGCTGGGAGTGATAGGCATCCACCCCCCTATGGGGTGGACAATACTGTGAGTGATAGGCATCCACCCCCCTATGGGGTGGACAATAATGGAAGTGATAGGCATCCACCCCCATATGGGTGGGATATGCTGGGAGTGATAGGCATCCACCCCCCTATGGGGTGGACAATACTGTGTGTGATAGGCATCCACCCCCCTATGGGGTGGACAATACTGGGAGTGATAGGCATCCACCCCCCTATGGGTGGGATATGCTGTGAGTGATAGGCATCCACCCCCCTATGGGGTGGACAATACTGTGAGTGATAGGCATCCACCCCCCTTTGGGGTGGACATTACTGTGAGTGATAGGCATCCAACCCCCTATGGGGTGGACAATAATGGGAGTGATAGGCATCCACCCCCCTATGGGTGGGATATGCTGGGAGTGATAGGCATCCACCCCCCCTATGGGGTGGACAATACTGTGTGTGATAGGCATCCACCCCCCTTTGGGGTGGACAATACTGTGAGTGATATGCATCCACCCCCCTTTGGGGTGGACATTACTGTGAGTGATAGGCATCCAACCCCCTATGGGGTGGACAATAATGGGAGTGATAGGCATCCACCCCCCTATGGGTGGGATATGCTGGGAGTGATAGGCATCCACCCCCCCTTGGGTGGGATATGCTGGGAGTGATAGGCATCCACCCCCCTATGGGGTGGACAATACTGTGAGTGATGGGCATCCACCCCCTATGGGGTGGACAATACTGGGAGTGATAGGCATCCACCCCCTATGGGGTGGACAATACTGTGAGTGATAGGCATCCACCCCCTATGGGGTGGACAATAATGGGAGTGATAGGCATCCACCCCCTATGGGTGGGATATGCTATTTGGGATAAGCATCCACCCCCCTATGGTGGTGTTTCCTTTCGTGTACTCGTGACATTTTGGTGTGTGGTAGGTGTCTAACTTACATTCTGCGTCGTGCGCGTCGGTAACGATGGGCGTACACTATAGGAAAGACATGCGCGATTGGATACATGGCTGCTCCGTCTCGTCCCCGTTGATCATGTCCTGGCGCGACTCGGAGCTTTCATTCATACGCCTCATCCGGATGCTGTGACGTGCTGCAGCCGGCGCCCTGTGCGACGTGTATTGGGGATGCATTGTACTTGCGTATCAGGAAATTGGTTAGGTTGCGCCTCCGAACGACTCGCTTTCCGTGTTTCCTGAGCCAGTTCGCTACTGACATAGTGCACGAATCGGAGCGGACGATTCGGTCGGAGATTTGCCTGTTATACGCATCGTAACTGCTACTTTGTAGGAAAAAGCTCCGGATACGAGTCGGACGTAAGGTAAGCCTACGAATAGCATTGGGAAGGCACTTTTGGCGACATCGGAATCGACCCCTTAGGGTTGACTTTTGTAGATGTCTCCAGAGACATTGATTAAAGTAGTAATAGCAACCCTGAATTGCTGTATGGGGGTAGCATTTTAGTATACTATTGATCATGGCATGCTCAAAATCAATAATTATTTTCTGAGGGAAATAATTATTGGTTTTATCTTTTATTTGGTTTAAAATTTCAAGGTAGGTAGATTGTTGTTTATTGGGGAGTAGGGCATAGACAAATGGAATATTACTATTTTGGAAAAAGCCATGTGTTGTGTATAACTGATAGAATGGTTTGGGACACATTTTGAATGTTCCATCCATCATCCAAGTATTACATTGTTGCAATTTAACTAAATTGTTTGCAGTAGCAAACATAATAATTCGTTTGTCTTCGCATTTATTGTCAAAAAATATGAATGGTTCATTGCTGTGTGTGACACTTAGCTAGGGGAAATTTCTACCTCTTGAAAGGTTCTAGGGGCAGGTGTACTTGTTGTAGTGGCTTTTTTTTGTCTTGCTATGGTTCTTTTTAAGGAGTCAATAGATGGTAATTGACTAGATGCATGTTGGGGCACTGTTAGTAATTGCTCCTTCAGTATCTCAGTGGTAGGTCTATCTGCTAGTGCTAGCTTCTTTTATATTTTGAAGGGCATTTCTAATTTCTATCTCTGTTACATTTGGTGGATGGTTATGTTCTTTAACAGATGTAACAGTCGTTTCCTGCGTAATAGCCCTACCATAGCATTTATTAGAATAATATTTACTGCATTTCCAAAGCACCTTTAAACCACTCTGTTTTTCTTGGGTGTATACATAACCCATATAACACAATAACATTTTGCCTTTTTGTGACGTAATAAATTGGGCTCCTTCAGTCATGCTGGTCTGTTTAGTTCTAATGGAAATATTTATAAATATTAATTGATATAATACAGTACATATTAAAAGAAAATACATATACATTTCATTGCATATACTTACTATGTTGCTGTTGAGGTAACTGAAGATGGTGTTGGTTATTTTCAAATTTCTGTTTTCTTTTTTTCGAAAATATTTCTGTTGGTAAGAAGAAATATAATGTTATATGTTTGTTCTATTAATTTATAGGTGATGGGGAACTTGGGGATAAGTGGGTTTTTTAGTGGGTACTTTAGGGAATTGTGGAATATAAAACAGAAATATACTTAGTTTTTAAATGACTTTTTTGTTGATGTAGTAGAAGTAGTTTTGGGATGTCTTGTAGAAGGTATCTGTAGAGGAGAGATAAGTGCAAGATAGATATATTAGTATATGACATTTTGAATTATTTTTAAGTGAAAAGTCTAAGTAGTGTTCTAGTTTAAATAGCGTTTTACTTACTTGGTGCTGTTGTAAATTTCTTTCACAGTAGTAAATCTGCTTTCTGGGAGTAATCCGGCAGAGTTTCCTCTTCTTTTTTCTGTATGGTTGTAGTTTGCATTATGTGTAAAAATTTCTTGTTTATATAGTGTTTGTTTAATTGATGGGTTTGTTTCATTGGTCTATTTTATTAGTTCGAAGTTTCTATTCGTTGTTCTTTATATTTTTTTAGGTTCTGGCACTTACTTTCCATATATGGAAAACGCTAATTAAGAAGTTGATAGTGCTAATTATTTCTTTTAAACATATTTCTTTGCTTTTGTATGTTTAATATAGTTTAAAATGTATAACATTGTATGTATTATTTGTAATAATATTTTATGTGAAGTTTAATAGTGTCATTAGTAAAGTTTTGATGTTTTTATATGTTTATATGTTATAATATAGTTTTATAATAATTATAATGTGTGTAGTTAATGTTTATATAGTGAAAATACGTTTTGGAGTTAAGCTATGTTCATTTTAGTTACTTTTTAAAATGTCGATATTTAAATAAAACCGATATAATTGTAGTCTATATTTTTTTTCTCGATATTTAGGACATTTTAATGTTTATTAAAGAAACTTCGATATTTTTTTTAACTATGTTTGTGTTTTCTATAATGTTGTATACGATATTTTTGATGTACGATATTTTGTGTTCGATATTTGTGTAATTTCTTTAATAAGTATTGGTAGTCGATATTATTGTAATCGATATTTTAGCGCCAATATTTTGGTAACTCGATATTGTGCTCGTCGATATTATGTCAGTGATTCATATATATATATATATATATATAATGGCTGGAAAAGGAAATAAACTAACTATAAATATTGGATATTTCAAGAAAAACTATTTATGATACAGATACAAATGTAGAAATATACACAAAAATAGGTGGTTAACATTAAATATCATTAACATTAAATATCATGTACCTCTCCAAGGAAATACTAAATGTAACTATGAATAGAATAGAATAGAATAGAATAGAGCAGAATAGAATAGAATAGAAGGATTGGATTCCTCCCATCAGAAATGCATGTCCAGACTGTTTTAAAAAAAATCATATTTGTTTTTAAATTAACTTTTCAATCTTGTGTATCTTTCTGTTCTTATTCTGTTTTTCTATTCTGTTAATTATGAATTCAATACATTTTAGAAAAAGGTTTTAACGTTGTTGACAGCTATCATGAACCAACACGATTAAATACGAAAAAGTCATGAAACATGTGTTGACCCATGCTCTGCTTAGCCCAAAAGAATTCGAGTTTGTTTTTCAAAAAGAAAATATATCCTTTATCATAAATTACAAGAATTTATTCTTTTGTTCACATTTTTTAAACTTCACCACATTGTTATAAATTCCATAAGATGGCTAGTGTCATACAGCGCCACACAATAATTGTGAAGTTTCACAAGAAAGGAAATAAGAAAAACAGGTTGATTACTATGTCACATGACTCACCCAAATAAAGGCTAAAATCATGTAGAAAGGTGTTTACATTAGAAAGAATTAGTTGGTTTTTGATGTGTTCCAGAAATTTCTCAATATAGATCATATTATCACCAGAAGGCAGTAGTTAGCAATTTGTGTAAATTGAGGAGCATTTAGGCCCAGATTCACTAGGTCTTTGTGCTATCACAAAGTGATGGAAAGTGACACATAGCAATGCAAAGTAAAGCATTGGTGTTTACTTTACCATGCCAAAGCTATTTAGAACAAGAACAGTGCCATTTTCTGAGCGCAAAAAATGCTTTGTGCTGTTTTGCACTGCTTTGTGTCTAGGAGGTGTTACTGGGGTGTTACGTATATCGATAGGCACAAATACCCATATGTTTTGATTCAAAGCCTGATCTAAGATAACCAGACAAGGCACTGCATCAAAAAATAACACCTCCTTGAAGCAGGCAATAACAAGGGGAAGTATGTTCTCCAAACAATTCATGCATTGCCTATGTGCACAGCACGCATCCAATGTGTGGGATCCCTGTGAGTTTCTCTAGACATTAGAATTACTGGAATTGTATGCTTTCAGCACAATACCTATGCTAGACAGCACACTTTCACCTCACCACTATGTTGCTAGGCTGTATGTCGCACGAGGCAATTTATTTCTACTACCAGTGTAGAGGATAAGAGCCACAGGCCAATCTTAATAGATATGCCTATGTGCTATGATGATTTTTCCCATGCGCAACACAGTACAACACAGTTGATTACTGTAGTGTATTGCATGAGAAGAAAAATAATAATAAATCTGGTCCTTAGTGCTTTGATCTCCAGGATAAAACACTGGACGGACTCGTAAGTCAGTGGTTACCTTCCTACAATGAATAGAGTACTTGCACTTTACTGCAACCACTCCGCCAGACCTCTCTTCTTAATCATACCACAGAATAAAGTAGTCAGTGCAAAAGGGTAAAGTCCATAATATTATGTGAGGAGTCATTGAAACAGGTCTCATCAATTAAAGGCAAGTTAATGCTCGATTGACAATAATATAACGAATCTCTAATCTGTAGTCCACAATTGATCTTCAGTTATGTGGCACAAAGACCAGTCTAGAGTGCACCACTTTGCGATTGTAAACAAAGGTTCTGGATTGGTTACAATGTTCAGCTTTTCTTGAAGATTATGCATTCCATGGAGGTCTGTGTTCAGGAACAATCAAGATGGCTACATTATAAGCAAGATCAATAATGATGTAGATGCAGTAGAACTGGGATCAGAGATACCTGGATTAAAAGAAGAAGAGTGCAAGTTATAGCCATCAAGGAGGACAAGTATTACATCTTTGGTGAGGACACATTCTACGGGGGCAGGGTTCCAGATGGATCCATGGATCGTTTTTGTTGCTCTGCCAATGAGCATTTGTGAGGGTAACAAGTGTCTAAAAGAAACCAGTTTTGGCTTAATGTAAGTCAGTGTGTGACAACTGAATACTTTTGGTTATGAGGTCAATTATGCCATCTTAGTCCTATTTGACCCTTTGAATCATGCACGGGAAGAGCTTACTTTACTCAACATTTACTGACTAGACATTATGGGGCATATTATCAAGACGCAGCGATAATTATCGTTTTTTTCTATCGCCGGCTATCGCTGGATTATATCGCCATGATAGCGCTGTATTAACAACGCTTAGCGCATTGGCGATGTAAAATCCAGCGATAGCGGGGAAATGGGCCAACATCGCTGAAAAACCAGCGAAAATCAATGCAAAACGGAGAAAAGCTTGCTGATACGACCATGTGGCCTTAACCCTATAATCCACCTCCCATGTTAAGTACGCCTTAGTCAGGAATTTTGCAGACGTTAGATTCCTGCGTTAATGGCGAGTTAGCGCGATTATTTTTATCGCTACAATGGTCGGGGCCTCGTTGTAAATATCGCAAAGCTGCGTTAGTGATATTTTCCCGTGCAGTTTCGTGAGGCACGCCTACTTTGCATCTCATTAACGATGCGATGCGAGGCGTGAGTAAAACGGGTGCTAAAACATGGAAACACGCGCTAGCGTGTCCTTGATAATAATGCAATAAAATTATCGCCGCTTTTCGGCTGAAAACGGACGCTAAAGCGGCGATAATTTTATCGCCCCCTCTTGATAATATGCCCCTATATGTAACCCTATTCTGTTAGGGAGAAATGAGACCAAGTATTTCATTTTACTGCAAAACAAAACACACAAAAGGGCATGGTCTCATAGGAAATGTAGAAACTGTAGTACAAGGGGGCTCAAAAATCAATGAATTTGCTTTAAGAATTTTCCTCATGCAATGATAAGTGTTGGATAACATAACTGAATCTGCTTTAATATACAGCTAGCTCCCTAGAAAATTGTAGAAAAAACTAACCTGCCAAAATACTTTTTACTGGACTGAAAATCATCAAAAGGTTTCTACTTGTAAAGGAACAAAAATCGATTCAAAATTTGGGACTGGTGTGAAATAGGACAATTGACTCTAAAAATTAATAAGTCGTGGCCACTTGTGGGGCATTATGATCCAATATGATTTATTTAAGCTTAAAACATAAGTGTCAATTTTGATGATCATGACTACACAGGCCATGCTCACATTATCCACCAATGATCTATTGGCATTATGCCACTTAGCTATGGACATGTCAGACCAGAATGGCTTAGCTACAAGAGATATACTTGTAAAAATCTGAGATACCATACTATTAAGATGTTAGGGCCAGAGGGATAAGAGACAGTTCCAAGATATTTGGTCAGTAACTAAAGCAATATAGAAAAGACCACTCCAATCAATCTAGGGCGCTTTTTAATGCAGAAGCACTCTGTAGGAAGGGTCCAAGCAGTATGACTCCTACTGTGAAAAATTTGAAAAGAATATGATAAAAACAACACATCTAATCATATGAAATAAATTAAATGCATACACGAGCAATTGTTCCTCCTGCTCAAAAATGATAAATTATAGGCAAACACAGTAAACTTACAGAACACTGATTGTAATTAGTGTGTGCGCTCTTAAAGGACAGTTTTGAGAGACTTGTGCCATAGTGATATGCTCATTTGCTATAATAGTACAGTAGATTGTATTGTGTGAGCTGAAGTCCAATATTTACCCACACCCCAATATTTTGATCACCTCAAAATTAACCTCAGTTAGCTCGGCTCCAGCACCCGTGATCTAGCGATAAGAGGCACCACCCCTTTTAACATCAGATTCCACAATCTAATAAATGACTGTGTCCAATCAATATCTGCATTCTAGACTGATGAAAAGTTAAGAGAATTCATTAAAAAATCTCAAAATAAGCAACACAGAAAATACGATTGCAAGTCAATGTAGGCTTGTTACAGAATACATAGTCAGAAATCAAAATAATTCCCAAGTCTCAGTAAGCAGCAAAAAGTGTCTGGGTTCTAGCTGTCAGATTCGCAAAGAATACTGACAGCATCTCTAGGGAAAAAGGAAAAGTCTCATAATATTCGGACAGAGTCCTGTGAGGAAAACAAAAAGTCTCTGGCTCCCCCCCAAAACCAAGGGTTTTTATGCACAATTTACTCATGGATAATAAGTAAAAAGTGCAAATCCAGCATGGCATGAATAGTGATAACATATATTGAACAAATCCGAAAAACAATCGTCATAGAAATACTATAGCACTAACCCATTTCTAAGGCATAGAGTCAATCCTCCTTTAGCTTCCACAGCAAAAACACAGCCCAGAGATGCACAACACAATATGAAACATTTTCAGAAAAAGACTCTTACATTAGTGCGCTAGCAAGCCTGATCAGAATATCCTGCAGAAGTGCCCTTCAGAAAGTTGCATTAGAAAGACAATGAAAAAAGTTTCATTCACAATACATGCTCTCTAAGGAAAATAATCAATTATGTTTAGTGCCCTCAGATCATATTAATAATGTTAACAACTTCAATCTCCTTTGGCTTCTGTAAAGCTTTCAACAAATCCAATATTTAAACACCATTTTTTATAGGGGTTCTGGAGGATATTATAAAACCCCTTTGGACAACTACAAAACCATACTGGCTGGATGTCTGTATAAATCGTCACATTCAAATTCTCTGACAGGCCACAACATCTCTTGTTAAAGCAACCATTTCCACCACTTGTGCTGAAGTTACGATTAGCAGAAAATATGCTTCTAATGTCTCAGAAATGGAACATATTACATGGGCAGCTCTCAACAGGGGCAGCTCCTCCGCTATGAAGGAGGAGCATTTCCCCACTGCTGCTACCCAGCAGAGGCAACAGTAAAAAATAAAATGATAAAATAATTTTATTAACATTTTTTTTTCCACCATTGCCTCTGCTGGGTAGCCGAGTCACAGGGCGGGGTGTGATAGGGCCATCCTGAGCTTCAGGCAGAGGAGTTGTGGGCATTACTAAGTGCGCATGACAGTTTGGAAGGGCCATCTTAGGCCAGCCAAACCGACATGCGCACTTAGCATTTCTCCACCCGGCTGTGTTGAACAGCCGGGTGGAGAAAAGTCACAGGCTCCCTGGCACTGTCTGAGTGACAAACCAGGCCGCTCAGACAAATCTCAGTGCTCAGAGAAGCACTGGGATTGGCATCTGGGAGCCTGCGCAGTGTGCACCAGTCAAGGATAGGGAGAGGAGCAAGACTGAGGGGACACAGCGTCAGGTAAGTCGTAATTTATTAAATTTTTTATGTATATATATTTCTTTTTATGTATTTATGTCCCCCCCTTGCCGCCCTACCACATCGCATCAGGAGCAGCCGCCACTGGCTCTCAATACTCCATATTGGTCCCTTAAGCAGGAACCATCAACAAGCAATGTCAGATCAGCCATTTCTAAAGCTGTTTCTTTTATGTCTAGCGTTGTTTTTTTTACATAACTCAGTCACTTCCAAACAACCATGATCTGGTTCCTCATCAATTTCATCATTTTCCCTGTCTTCACAACTCTTGTCTAAAGTCTGAAATAGGAAGCAGTGTGGATGGGTTCAAAACATTGCAGTTCCTAATGGAGATGTTGTCTGCTGCTAGTATGATCTGAACCTGTTAGTCTACTGCTCGTTATATGCTGGGTTCTCGTTCTTGTCAAAAGGTTTTCAACCAAATGTGGATCACATACAATTAAAGTAAGGCCCATTACAAGCCATTCACTTTGTTCAATGGCAATGCAAACAGCTGCAACCAACTTTAAACAACCTGGAAGACTTACAGCTCCCACTGGACAACATGGAAATACAATCATTTTAATCTTGTAGAGATCCTATATGATTCTCTACTTGCCATTCCACTTTTTGATACCCTTCACAGGAGAGTTACAAGGACTACCAAGTACCTCCCAGAGGATTTTCTGCTCAGTCATCTTTTCAATCCCTGGTTTTATCCCTTCTTCTGCCTTTTTTGTAAGTCTGTATTGTCTCATTATAGGAAATATTGCATCAGGTTTAAATTTCATTTTTACTGGTTTTGCTCTTTAAATTAATCCAATCACTTTTCCAGAAAAATGCCATACCTCATCTTTGACAGTATATCTTGAATCCAGAGGCAGGTCTTAATCTGTTGAAACTAGAAATAACTCTTGAATCTGTTCAATCAATCAATCAGGGAATTGTAAGCGCGCTACTCACCCGTGAGGGTCTCAAGGCGCTGAGGGGGAGGAGGGGGGGGTCCGCAGATCTGTTTAGCCGAAGAGCCAGGTCTTGAGGGTCTTCCTGAAGGTGTTCAGGGAGGGGGCGCGTCTGATGTCTGCCGGTAGCTCGTTCCAGGTCTTGGCTGCAATGTGAGAGAAGGATCTTCCGCCTGCTCTGGCTCTGTGGATGCGTGGGGTTTCGGCCAGTGCGAGGTTGGAATTAATTTTGAACATAGACTCCACATCTTGTGTCTCAAATGCAACACTATCTGCTGTACAATAAATCACTCAATTCATTTTGCAGAGCAAGTCCCTTTCCAACACGTTCATGGGACTTGAATCACACAAAATAAATTAGCGTTTATTCTCCATCGGGCCAATTTTAACTGGAACATTTGCTGTAACCTGATTAACAAATTGTCTATTACTGATTCCCAACAACTTGGACTTCTCTTCCAGAGAGGGTAGGTTTGGAACTTCAACAGAACAAACTGTAGAACAGGTAACTTCTGTATCGATCAGAAATGAAACAGGATGGCCAATGACTTCGCTGTCGGAATATGGGTCACTTTTGTCTACCACTAGAACTGCTCCAATTCGGCAATCCTCCTCCCCCTCAGGCACCGTCATTGTGAACTACTTCCTGCCAACTCATCACCCAGAATTAATAGATTCTGCTGGTATCCGGTACTATTAGGCATCTTGCCACCCCTTTGTGAAGTTCTCAAAATTGTGCCAATTATATATCCTTTTCAGGAACTAATTTTTTTCAAATACTCAATCACAGCCTTGTATTTGTCTGCTACCTCTGCAGCAGGTGCATTATTAGAACCAATTGTGTCATCCAATCACAGCTATACACTCTAACCACAAATCTCCAGGAACTGCAATCTCAAATCCATCCACAACATCTGAGAAATATGTGTCCTTTTATGTATCTTATTTTACCACTTTGATGGATCTTCTCACAAGTTTGGAACATTGTGTGTAAATGCATATAAATCAGCTACTTTCCAAAACACATGTACAAGATTCCATCCACATACCTCTATCAGAAGAGATTCCATAACCGTCCCTGTACCAACTTCTGAATCAGTTGCAACATCTCTCGCACTACCTTCAACCCCTTTCATTCTCTTTTTATTTGCTGTCCCTTTCTTCCATTTTTCTTGATATTTCTTCAAATCACTCCAATCTATTGTTTACTCAATCACATCAAACATGAGCTCCAAAAGTAATCGAACACGTCTTTAATTCCATCATGTGTCAAATCCATGTTATACATTTTTTTCACATTTTTCATTTTACTGATGTCAACCTCTAATCTATTAGTCATTCTTCTAATTTATCATGCGCTCGATTTGCAATTCTGGATGCTTCTTTAATCAAATATCTCATTTGATCAGCATTGTAAGTCAAAAGTTTATTTAAATCGATGTTGCCTTGAAGCATCTTGTCAATTCAATTTTTTAAAATTCAATGCCAATTTATTTAGGAGGCTCCCCAACTACCATTACTCTTACATGTTTGGCAGCTTGAATCTGGGTTTCAGATTGCATATCCCTACTCGTTTCAGGTACTGCTGTTATCGTTAACTCTGTTGGTGCGCTTGGTATCATTCTAGTAGGAGCTTGCACCTCTATACTATCTCTCCCAGCATCTGTACCTAACCCTACAACAGTAGTAGTCATGTCTGTTGCTCTGTCTGTATACGGAGGGGTCTAGAGTTGAAAAGCTCACGTAAAAATGTATCATCATCATCAGAATCATCTGCTTGTTTTTCATTTTTATTCGTCTTGCCCTTGTCATCATTTTCAGTCATTATTGCAGGGAATGTCTTTACACATTTAATCATGTCTTCCCTCTAACACTTTTCCTGCCACTCCATTTTGCTCTTAAGCTATGCTTAAATGAATTTTTCAGCTGCTTTGCAGGCACCTGGGCCGCCCTCTCAGGCTCCAGGTCCTTGATGTGCTCAACAAGCGGTGGTATGACATCAGGATCATCACCAAGAGGAAGATGGCTGATCTTAATAAACAAGCCAGGCTGACAGGAGGAGGAAGGAACAGGGCACCTGCCCTGACTGAACTTGAGCGGCTCGTGGAGTCCACGATAGAGCCAGAAAGTGTCTGTGGGATCGGGGATGCAGACAGCTCTGCCAGGGCTGCTTCCAAACAAGGTAAGAAGCATGCACAGCATTGTGCCCCCCCTTCCCCTATCCCAAATCCCCAATTGGGCTATGTGAATCCCACTCCAGTACAGATTTTTGTTCAAACCAGCAATGCATTATGGGAGATGTAGTCAGTGAAACCCCTATCATGACAGGAATTGCACTGACACACATCAGCGATAAGCAGGCAGAAGACAATGAGATAGTGTGGCAGAAATGTATATTTATTCTTGCAATGCAGGGCTGCAGGTACACTGAGCTAATGTACAATTTCTGTCCACAGGCGAGACATCGCGCAGGACTGCTCAGGACAAGGGAGAGAGGGCACCCCGGAAGGACATCACAGAGAAGGCCAGTACGAGTGCAGGGCACACAACACCACCACAGCCAGCCTCACCACCACAGGAGATGGCTGCGGGCATGCGGGACATGTCCCAGTCTGTGATGCTGCTGTGCAGCAAAATGGATGAGGACAGAGTAACACGGCGCAGGGAGAGGCAGAAAATGGAGCACCATACGAGGGCAGTGAACCGCCTAGCAACTGCCACTTCTCTGCTCTGCAGGCGCTCCGTGGCAATGCAGGAGGGGCTGGCGCACTGCAGCACTGATGTCTCTAGGGGGCTGGTAAAGGTGACCACTGCTCTTGAAGTGCTGCTTACAAGTCAGTCTACCACTACTGGTGCTGTGGAAGTTGGGGACAGCGAGGACACGACCAGTCGGAGCAGCATTACCCCCTGTAACAGACACCCGGAGGAGCAGCAGACGGCATGGGGCTGCCACTGGTTCCACAGCCAGTGAGGACAGTCAGTTAATGGCATCCAGTACTGTTGTGCGTGGCCGCAGACGCTGATGCAGCCCACACTTTCAGGACAGAATTGGGTGAAGTAACCCATGACTTCCTACTATGGATGTCACAAATTGGAATGCCAAGTTTGGCCGTTTGTGTTGTGGCGTAGTGCCCAGAAATTAAAACTACGTCATTACATTCAACAACTGGCTGTGTCTCCTTACTTACTTAAAAATAGTTGCATGTGATCTCTGCCCGTCTCTGTCTCCCATCTGTTGCTGGTGGCACTCCTGCTGCATTGGGCTCTGGCTGTGCTAATTCATCATCATTGTCCTCAAAATCAGTTAATTCCACTTCTGTACCTTTCTTTGTGGCAAGATTGTGCAGCATTGCACAAGTTGCAATGATTTTGCAGCAGATGATGGGTGTGTACTGACGTGCGCCTCCGCTTTTGTGGAGGCAGCGGAACCTGCTTTTCAATAGTCCAAACGTGCGCTCCACAACGTTGTGTGTTGATTTGTGTGCCACATTGTATCATCTCTCACTCAGGGTTGATGGGTTTAGGTAGGGAGTGAGGATAAATGACCGCACGGCATATGCACTATTGCCTAGGTGAGGAAGAGAGTGCCATTAGTCACATACACCAATACACATTCATCTGCAGTAAGTATGAGTGAGTGTCACAGTGATTTACCTAGCAGGTATCCTTCTCCAAATTCTCCCGCAGCCAGGCGTGTGTAGATCCCACTGTTCTGGAAGATGTATGAGTCGTGGGTGCTCCCAGGAAATTTGGCCACGATGTCAGTGATTATGTTGGCAGCATCGCAGATTACCTGCACATTTATGGAGTGGGTGGACTTTCTGTTCCTGTAGATATACTCAGTGGCTGCTGGTGGGCAGATTGGAATGTGTGTGCCATCAATACAGCCTATGACATGCGGGAACTGTGCCATCTGGTAAAAGTCTGTCTTGGTTTTCAGCAGTTCCGCCTGTGTGTTTGGGAAGCTAATGTAGTGATGCATTCTCTGCATCATGGCATCCAGGAACTTTCTGAAGAAACGGGACAGGCAACTCTGAGACACCCCGCCTACCGCAGCTATCACCCCCTGGTAACTGCCAGATGCGAGTAGATGTAGGCTACAGAGCACCTGCACATGTGGTGGTATGGCGTGCGCCCTTGGTGTTGGGTGCTCCAGGAGTGGGTGCAAGTCCCTTATCAAGTCCAGGATGGTGTGGGGGTGTAGCCTGTACCTTTCATGGATCTCAGCCTCAGCCTCAGTCTGTTGGAAGAGTGTGGTGCGCTGTCTGTAAATGCGCTCCTCCCGTCTCCAGATCCTCACTCCTGCTGCCTGTAGACGTAGCCGCCTTGCAATCACATAGAAAGCCGCCATAGTGATCACACTGTTGCATTTTGGGATTGCTTATATACGCTGTAGATGATTACCACCTGCTTTCAGTCAGTGTTAATTACCGACTCTTAAATACCGAATTTCATGTAATTCGGTATTACCGAATTTACCTACATCTCTTTTTTCGTTTTTACCGTTTCTTATTTACCGATTCGGTAAATATGGAATCGGTAATTCCGAATCGGTAATTTAGAATTCGGTAATGATGAATCGGTATTTACCGATTCATAATTACCGAATCCTTCTTTTTAGCCTCTTACATCTCAATTGCCTAAATACCGGTCGGTAACGGGAGATTTACCGAATTTCGGCCGTTACCGACCAGTATTTGGCTACCTACATATGGCCCAAAGACTCATATACTAGTGTGCTAGCAAGCCTCCATCGTAAATCCAGCAGAAGTGTCCTTCCGGAAGTTACATTAGGAACACGCTGAAAAAGTTTCATTCACAATACATGCTCACTAAGTAAAATAACCAATTACATCACAGTGTCCTGTGCTCCGTGAAAACTCTGGGGAGAGAAGACACTCAGGAAGTCATTGATTTGGAAGGGTGATGGCAGGAGCAAGATGAACAGAACACAAGAAACAGCATTGATTTTAATAAAATGGTGTCTCTACAAAATGTTTGTATAACTAAACTAGATTAATAAACACACTTCTAAACTTTCAAATAAAATTGTTTTAAGTGCAACATTATTAATTCATCGGTTACAAGTATATTCATCAGAAAAATCAATAGTGTACAAAAATAATTAATCACTCAAAATTGCACATTTAGACAAAGGTTCCACAATATGCTGGAGAAAGGAAATACACTGACTGAGAAGAGCCCTCTTCCCCTGCCCAAACAGCATGCGTATTCGCTAATAAGGTGCCATCACAATCACCGGTGCCCCGCCAACTACAGAAGGGACAGTCCTTGGGGCCCCATCTGAGATGGTGTGGTGCTAATGTACTAAGGGCCTTTGGCAGGGAAAAAAGCTGCCAATTCCAAAACACAGAAAATGTGAGTGACTACACTAACCTGGATGAGAGAAGAGTGAATAATAGCTGCCATCTCTTTTTAGAAGCAGAGGTGCTTTAGTGAATGTCCACCTTAAATAAGGATCACTGACCTGATTTTTAGCTATTCACAAACAAATTTCACACGTAGCATCTTTACGACTGTGGATTCTCTGCACTCGTGTTAAAGACTCCGAACATAAAAAGATCGGCCACTATTTTTTGTATTCTCTCAGGGGCCGATTCACAGAACTAGTCTGAGATAAAATCCTAAACTTACTACTTTTGGTATGCACAGAAGGCATTTAGTAGTAGGAAAGTTAGGACTCCTAACTTTACTACTACTAAATGCCTGTTGTGAATACCAAGTCGTAAAGTTAGGATTTTGTCTCAGTTGTAGTAGTAAAGTTAGGAGTCCTAACTTTACTACTACTAAATGCCTTCTGTGAATACAAAAAGTAGTAAGTTTAGGATTTTATCTCAGATTAGTTCTGTAAATCGGCCCCTCAGGCAGAATTGTTAAGAGGAAAAACCATTACATCCTCCTATAAGTGTCTTGACAATACAGCAATCTGTTTGGATGTTTTGTGACCACCAACACAGGAAAATACAAACTTACCTCTTCTCTATAAACTGCACAATAACGATCACTGGTAACCATTTAAATGATGACACGGGCAAGGGTGCACCATTCACGTCTAAGTATGCAAAGGGGGAAGTCACAGTCTGTTGAGTACTATGCAAATTTATTGAAGCCTACCTCCTTTGGCTGTTCAGATATTATTATGATAGGAGAGATGAAGTTATTGATCTAGAGCGATCTGGCATGTTAGCTATTCTTGTGAATTAGGCCAATTTAAGTCAAATAATAATGACATGGTATGAACCACTAAACACGGTTTGGGGTGCCGTACATGATGAATGACCTCATGAAACATGGGTAAGGTGGCACACCGTATTTTGCACTGAATATGGTAAGCTTAATAGCAATAAAAATGATTGAGGGAGTTCCACTGAGAAATTAGAAAACACTCATGTTTGTATAAACACATTTACAATTGACCACTATGCACCTCCAAGATATATGAAAAGTTACACAAAATTAAGGGTCTTATTTAGAGACTGGCAGATATGATACTCAGTCAAAACATGACAAATGTCCCGTCTGCCATATTGCAAGTGCCATAGGCTATAATGTACTTGTATTACAGAGGATAAAACATCTCAAGTTTGTGACAGAGTATCCCGTCTGTCAAATTCGAAGTTGAAGTATGTATGCCGCCTGAAGAAGGCCCTTTAATTGACAAGAAGGGACAATTTATTTTTAGTTTGATGACTATGTTGCTGTTGTCAAAAAGAAGTACACCACAAGAGGATTGGCTTAGTTTAACTATACAGTTAGTTCCAGTCCCACCGGTTCCTAGCAATGGATGAATTTTGCTTTTAGGAATACATTTGTTTATACCTAAAAGCAAAATATTACTTGTTTCAGAATTTTAGATATCACACATACACCTGCTTACATCACATAGCCAGTGGGGCCTGGTACGAAGGAAGGGTGACACTGTAAGTGAGAAAAAACTTAATATACATCAGTTTATGCGTCTCTACAGCTCAATTACAAGGTTTATTGTGAATCAACAATAAACTACCCTTGCTGCTCACCAACCTTCTTACTACCAGAGAGTATGCACTCTTTCCTCACCCCACGTTAGAGCAACAATATAAAATATATAACTTTTGTTTTTAAGGTGTTTATATACTTCATTTTTGGAGTATGGTTGACTTTTATTTCGCTATTATGAATTGGCTGTATGTATTTACAATATAAAATCAACTTGAAGAAAATTATTCTTATTAAATGTTTGCATTGATCCATACTCGACAAATTTTTCTTCATGAGTGGCTTTCACTAAGTTGATGGAATCAACTTGGTGAGCGCTTTCGTGAAAAAAATGATTTTCTTCAAGGTGGTTTTTCTTTTGTTTCCTTAAGGGGGACTAGAAGGGGTTTATCCCTTTAACGCCCCTGCCCCCAGTTCTTATTACCACTCTTCTTCCTCAAACCCTCCCTTTGAAGTGCTTCATCTTCTGCTTAACCCCCCCCAAAGTAAACTGCCTCTCCACCACAACCAAGATACCACAATTATCTTTTCCCATCCTGTTTCCCTACTTATCCCTATCTCATCGTCATTTTTCCTGTATTGCTTATTTTGTTCCACTACAAGATGATTGTAGACATAATAGAAGGACTACCACAACTTCCCTTTTCTTTTTCTCTTGTCTTAGAAGCTTTAATTCTTGTAATTCCACCTGTATGAGGAATTGTACTAATTTTTTTCAGACCTTGGATTCTCTCCCAGGCCCACCATAACCTTTCCACATAAGCAATCTGTTTTCATGGAAAAGATATATTGTCATTGTAACATTTCTCCAGATTAAAGTTTCATCAGCATACTTTTGTGAGATTCATTTTCTTGAATTTGGAAATTGATCATGGAATGCAGAATTTGATATATGTATTGTCTGACTGAAGTTAAAATGGTCAATTGCCATTGCACTGTTTTCAGTCCAGTAAGCACCTCTGCCTCTTTGCTGTATTAAAAATAAAGAAGAGAATTTATTTTTGTATCTACCTCCACTTTCAATTTTTGTGTATTATATATGTTGCCATAGTAGCCACAGGGCTTATAACTCTACTTACTTTTCAGGAGCGGTAATATTTTGGTGAACAGCACATATCTAAGAGAACCACTGACCACGCGGACTACTCACCGTTCAGTGTATTTAGAGGCAGCTGCTATGGAATGGGAGTGGTGGGGCAGGCAGGGGTGTTTGAAAAATTATAAAAAGATCACTTACCTGTGAACGGCCGCCGCCTCTCCTCCGTCCTTTTCTGTTCCTGACTCCTGGCAGCACAGAAGCACACACGCTCCCAGGCTCCCCTAAGCCAATCACAACGCTGCTGTCACCAGATTGACAGCAGCGTCGTGATCGGTCTGAGCGGTCAGTTTGGCCACTCAGGCAGTGACTGGGAGCCTGGCACACTTCTCCACCCGGCTGTGCAACACAGCTAGGTGGAGAAATGTTCAGTGTGCATGTCAGTTTGGCCAGACCAAGACGGCTGGCCAAACTGTCATGCGCACTTATGTTTGGAGCAGTGGGGCGATGCTCCTCCGCCTTAGCGGAGGAGCCGCTGCTGGTTGAATTATGCACAAGTAACTAGCAGACGATGCCAGATGAGCGGAATATGGTCTGAAGATGGTTTACAAGACAAACATGTGCTCACCCCTAACTTTATTACCAATAACAATAAGAATCATCTTAATGGACGTCTAGTCACCAAAATGCCTGGGGTAGCAGAAGCGACATTACCCTCCTTTTGATCTGTGGTGACTTCACATAAACACGCCCATGGTTGTATTACTTGGGAGCTATGTATTGATGCAGGAGCAACATAAATGCACACTGGCGTAAATGAGAAAAAAACTAAACACTTACTGCAAGGCTGTGACAGCTGTAGACAGCACAACTCACAGACCCAAAAGACCAGCTGGGGTAGGAATTGGAGACCAGTACATACTAGTGACACTCCTTGCAATTCTTTCCCAGTGCAGTCCAGGGCGGAAAACAAACCAAAAACCTAGAGCCTGCAGGTCAAGCATACTTTGTGTCCTAGAGTCTGGGGCTGGGAGGCCTTGAGCAGTGTGTTGCTAACAACACTTTAGCTCATTGGTCCAATTGAACCAGTAGTAACTTTCAAATTGATCCAATCCCCAGCAAGAGCAGCCTGAAGCAGCTGCTTCATGTACAAAGGTTACAGAGAATGTTCAAAGCTCTTTTTCATTACACACATTCAGATCCTCTGTTCCTAGAGGAGCAGCAACATTTTAGTGCTGCATAATCTTTACTAATCATGTTCACCGCGTGCTAATATGTAAAACAATGTGCTAGTGTGTAGCAGTATACCTATATGAAGACGCCACACTTTTGTTGAGTTATAGTATATTCATTAGCTTACAGAGTATTCACGTGTATTTTCTTAAGAGTTTCCTAATTGTGAGTAGGCTTTAGCCACTCAAAGTATTTCACTGCAAACATAATTTTAGTTTTCAATGCGCTTTCATGTTTTTATCCTTTCTTTGCAGGTGTCTGATAATCTATGTTAGCTATACTGCTAGCTCATTGTTTTGCTTTTAGAAATGTTAGTTAGAGAACATATTTGGAGATTTTTGGTGATTTACAATGTGTGTGGGGATAGGTAAAATTCTCCTGTAGCAGGTGAACAGGACTGATATCTCCAAGGCAGCTCAGCTGTGTGAGCCTTTGTTTTGATGGTGATGAGAACGAGGGGAGTCTATCTGCTCCAAGAAGATGAGGCGACATGATTGGCCCCATCATTGGGGGGTAAGTGAGAAGATGTGCAGAAGGGAATGCCATGTATTTAAATTCTGTATTTTAAAACATATTAGCAGATCCTATACTCACTTTACTTAGGGAAGACCTTTCCCTAACTCTGCTGTTCCCTATGTCTTGGGATTGAGCTTGTCTCTTGATGTCTTTGCCCAATTTACCCTCAACCTTAACTTGGTTCATTTAAAGGCTGACACCTTCTGCTTAGGGTTTCCCTTTTTGTTTTCTTGATGCTTTATTTAGATCAGGGAAGTTAATTTATGGAACCAATATATACTTTGTTCTTCTTTTTGCACATTGTAATGATTTGCATTACCGCCTATATAATCTATAATTTCTGACTGAATAATCATTTTTTTGATATATGCGCCTACTTGATAAATTGATTTGATGATTAATTAAAGTTGTAACTTTACCATTCTGATAAGAAACCTTTATGGTTCTGAAAACATCCTCTACGTCATTCTTGTGGAGCTGAATAGGTCTCACTGTAATTTGACTTATTGTGCTGATGTTAGCTCCCATTAGACACTTCCGGTCGTTATCTGACGGGCCGTACGACTGGTGGCGCAACTTATTTGACAATTACACAAAGCCTACAGTTACATAAATGTGCACTGGATCAACTGGTAGTGATAAGCATGGGTTGTCACTGAAGTGTAGGAACCTAGATATACACCAAAAAATGTAAACTTCCCCAAGTCCATTCCATGTCTCTGAAGTCCATAGTTCAGTTCGGAGTATTGACTGTGTTCTAGCAGTTTTGAAACAGGTTTAGGTGTCCGAAGAGTGAGTATAAGAAGAACTATGCGTCGATAATTGTGTATTGTCTAGCTTCATCGTGTTGGTGCTGAGGCTGTGTGTCTCACGGTGGGGTGTCTACTTTGAGTCCAAGAAGGTTGTGAAGCTGGACGGAAGAATAAATGTGCTTATTTGTGTATATTGCTAGTTCATGTAAATGCGCATGCGCTTTTCAAGTTGAAGTTTGTTATCAGACTCAACATAGTATGGGACTCAACAGGGATATGTAATAAGTGTATTGTGATTTTTCTCGTTTGTTAAGGTTTGTGGTGTCTGTCCATGGGGTACCATCAGCTGCAAAATTAAGATAGGGAACTAATAAATTAATCTTGTGAGAATGGTACTAATAGTGATTGGTGTTGGTAAATCCTTTTGTGCAGAGGAGAAACTGCAATAATTAGGGTGATTTCCTACTGACTGACATTGTGCTTGTGTGTGTGACAACACCTGGAAAGTGTTATTCTCCATTGCCCTCAGAGTGAGTGATATCTTTGTCTTCAGTTTGTAAAATATTGCTTGTGCAAAGCTAATTGTAAAGGAGGATGAGCCACTGCGAGGTTCTGCAACTACACCATCAGATGCCGCACTGGTATTGGTAAACTGGTGTGTGCGCCACACTGTAAGGGTCATTACATCATGAATGTGTCATGCTGTGAAAGGCCAGAATAGATGTGCTGCGCTGGGATTGGACACTGAGATTACTGTGTATTACATTGTGATTCGCTGAGAACTGCTGCCTGTTTTAATTGAATTAATTGATAATGATATGCCAAATTAAGAGTAAAAATTAAATGTTTTAAGACATTGAGAGATTTCTTTAGAGGTGATGTACATGTGCATGTCTGTGAGAGGGAAGGGGCTCCTCTGGAGGGCATGCCTGGTCACTATATGGCAATCAATGGCGACCTTCACATATGCATTTGGCTTAAACAATGGAACAAGATCACTGAGGAAGAGGAGTACTTGCACTTCCCCTGATAAAGTACCTTTAATTTAAATATAATCTAAAATTTGAGGCGAGTATTGAATGGCATGAAGCCCCCAGCACACTGTGAGGATTTAAATGCATGGGAGCACATGCAACAGATAGAGTGAAATAACAGACCGACTTAAAAGAACAGTTTGTAGGTGGATGGATGCAAAGTGGGATGCTGAACAACAGGTATGTAGGAGAGACATGATTGAGGGAGTTGGATTGTATTACATATTAACAAATAAAAAGACGAAGAAAAAAAAAGCACAACAAGAGTGTGATACGGGTGCACAGGCTGAAGTAAAGACTGATAGTGTTTTTAGTGATGAGTTTCTGGAGGAGTTATTGGCGTCTGGGCCACCTCCATATAACATAGTTGAGACCCCTACAGGGAATATACCAGATAATGGTAATAATGCGACGACCAGTTCAAATTCAAATGAGGGAAGGCCCTCCTACACCCCCCAGTTGCCCCACTTATGACAGCCCCAGTTGTAACAGCCCCTATAACGACAGCCCCAGTTGTGACAGCTCTAGTCACAACAGCCCCAATTGTGACAGCTACAGTTACTGCAGAAGGAATTCGAGTGGTCATTACCGTCCCTAAAACCCAAGTTTCACAAATAGTAGTATGGGTTCCAAGTTCGGGAGAGGATTTAGCCTTACGGCTAGAGGGGTCGACTTTGAAGCTGGGGAACCGGGTTCGAGTCTCAGCAACGACGTTCAACATCCTGTGATTCTGGGCAAATCACTTAGGGCCAGATGTAGGAAGCCAAATTGCGATCGCAAATGCTGGAATCCGCATACTTTCAGCGTTTGCAATCGCAATTTGGCTGTGTGCAATGTAGGTAGGCAAATACCCTGTCTCAAAATAAGGATTCGCAAAATTTGCGATTCCTTATTTTGAGCAAGCATTTAGAGAATCGCAATTTGCGATTCCCTAAATGCTATGCTAGTAGGCATCGCAAATTGCGATATTGCCTTAAGGAATCGCAAATTACCACCAACTTCAAGTTGGTGGTAATTTGCGATTTCCTTTAAAAAAGCACTTTTTTGCTTTATTCAAAGTGCCATGTGGCACACATACATGCCCTTTGGGCATGTATGTGTGCAGCATGTGCACACATGCACATTTCAGGGGTGCAACAGGGTGTCCTTTTGGAACCCTTGCACCCTTGAAATTGCGCACGCAATTTGCGAGTACCTTTTGGTTACTCGCAAATTGCGTGCGCAAATCCCATTCATTCCTATGGGCCTCTTGGCCTTCTTTGCAAAAGAATTTAGACTGAACGTAAAGGAGGATACTCTAATTTACATTAGAACCCCTGGGTTGAAAGCACATCAAAGGGAAGTAGTGGTTAGTATACAGAAATTATGTCATCTGGAGAAAATCTAGGACAATTGTATGCAGAGGGAAAGAAAAAAGGAGGGAGGATTCATGGAGGACACTGATAAGGGGTATTCAGAATGACTCTGAAGTTGGCACATTTCCCCTGATAGAGGTGCATGGATAGGGGATATGTGCCTTTGAATCGAGTCTTGCCACATTTACAAACCAATTTCCAAAATTGAGAGAGAATCCTGACTTGTGTTACCCTCAAGTTGAACAGTTTGTGATGATTCCAAAAGTACTATGCGAATACCGCCTAGGTCAGAACCTCCATGGGTTGCTTAGACGAATGCTCCATCACCTGAGGTCATGCAGAAGTATGATCAAATAATATTTTTTTGGAAGGTAAGGTCCAGCAGAAAGAGATTTATTGGTTAAAGATACCTCAAACCACGCAAGAAGCGAAGTAGTAAGTTCATGCCTATTATAAATGCCTCATGCAGATTTTCAAACAGCTTAGCGGTGTTGAAAACCCCAAAAGAGGAAATTTGAGTAATGTTAATCCCAATTTGCTCTTGAGTTGCATCCGGAGATCAGTACACATATTTTGCAGAATGTTATCTGTTGGTAGACTAAACCTTTAGATGAAATACTTTGTTATGTGAAGTATTGCAGTGTTGAATTGGGAAATGGACCAGAAAAAGCTTAAAGAGAAGTTGAGGTTGGCCCTGGCAAGGTTAGCACAGAAAGGATTTCAGAATGTCCCTTGTTGGCCGGTGATACAGAATCCTGCTGTAATACATGGGAAATGCAGGATTCAATAATGGTGTCAGTGGTGGAATGCAGGGAGTCAGATTTCAAAGTGGACTACAGATGATGCATAATGGAAATGGTGTTCCATGAGCTAGAGGTCAGGGTGTTTCAATTGATCCCAGTACTGGAATAGATGTGGTGACTTTAAGAGTTCAAATCCATGTCATTATTGTATTGAGTTCGGACATTAGAAAAGGGAGTGCCATCTTAATCCCAACAGAATGCCAGGAGATGGTCAAATGCTAAATGTAAATTCAATGCAGGTACAAGGTTTTCAGATGCACAGACCTCAGAACCCTCATAAGCTCCAGTAATGCAGATGCCCCAATTGTGTCACAAACCCTGGGTAACTCAAGGTTCAAAGTGAACCAAGCCCCAAGAGCTAATTGTGACTGATCAATCCCATTCAGAATCATTGAGGTATCCAACAGTTCCCGTTCTAGGATGTTTCTGAAGACTATGGGTCTGATCAGTCACAATTTCAATGTCTGAGAAGAGAGGAAGATTGTGCATTTAGTGCAGTCTTGGATGTAGACCAGAGTGATCTCTTTGTGGGATGTGAGGTGAATGTCATCAGGTGTGTCATTTTGAATCAGCACTGGAGTTACCAGCTCCACTGTCAGGACAGTGGAAGTCCCAAACCTACCCCTCTCGGGAAAACAAGTCCAAGCTGTAGATATTTCCAATAAGCATAATGTGAACACTGTGTCAGCTAATGTTCCTCTAAAGATAAGTTCCTTTAAAGAGGACCATCAGTTTGTAGTGTGTGATTCATGTCCGGTCAACTTATTGGGCAGAGACTTACTATGCAAGTTAAACTGCATAATATACTGTATACCTGAGGGTGTTGAGTTTCAGACTCACGATGAAGATTGGCCAAAGAAGAAATGACTATTGGGTTGTTTCTCTATGATGACTTCCTACGATTTGCCTCTTGATTTGAAAGATTCTGTTAAACCCAAAGTCTGGGACTTCTCTGGCAAAGAAATTGGTCTTATGAAAGGTGTAGAGGCAGTTCCCATAACCATTAAACTGAATGCAGAGTATCTACAAACGCCCCAGTACAATCTCTCACCAGAGACGGTGGCTGGAACTGCCCCATTGAATGAGTTCACGATACAATAAGGAATTCTAAAAGAGATCTCGGGGAGTCCATGTAATTCCCTGTTTATGGGCCTGCAGAAACCTAATGGAAAATAGAGAATTATTCAGGAATTACGAAAGATTAATACTATTGTTGTCCCTTGTTGGCCGGTGATACAGAATCCTGCTGTAATACAGTTTCAAATACCCTGTGAAGCCAAGTGGTTCACGATGGTTGATTTGTGGCAGGCATTCTTTTCCAGTTTTTCTTTGCGTTTCAGTTCCAAAATAAAATTCTGGCATAGTGGCGAGTTCCAGAAGGAAATAGAGAGAGCCCCTTGATCTTCAAGCACATCTTGAAGAAGAATCTGGAGACTCTGAAGTTTTCATGCAATTCAGTTCTAGTTCAATATATCGATGACCTACTGGTGTCAGCGATGTCACAAGACACATGCAAGCAAGATACTCATGCTCTACTGAATCATTTGGGTGAAAATGGACATAACATGCCCCCAAGAAAATTTCAATATTGTCAGAAGGAAGTCCTGTATTTGAGACATCATACTGAGAAAGGAGCAAGGAAAGTGTCCAAGGAGAGAATGTCTCCAATTCTAAAAATTAACCCTCCAAATATGCAGAGAGAATTCAGGATGTTTCTGGGAATGGTGGGCTTATGTCGCCAGTGGATACCCAAATATTCCCTTGTGACAAAGCCTCTGCAATGGCTGACACACAAAGATTTGTCTAATTGACTCCCTTGGGACAATGAGAGCATGAAGACCTTCCTCAAGCTGAGAGAAAATCTTTGTCACGCCTCGGGTCTAGGAATGTCAGATTACAGTAAAGAGTTAATTTTGTATTTCAGTGGGAGATAATGGTGCACTCTCTCACTGCTTGCACAAACTCATGGTGATTCCAGAAGACCTTTTGCATACTTTTCTGCCATGCTTGACCCAGGGTTGCCAGAGTGCCTAAAGGCCGTGGTGGCGTTTGGTGTTAACATACAGCAAGGTGAGAGTATTTTTTCTTGTTTCCCAAATTCTGTGAAAGTACTCTTAATACAGACTAAAACACAGCATTAAGCCAGTAGTCGCCTCACCAGATATCAACAAGTCATACTGGTGGCACACAAAATGACATTAAAATGGTAATTGTGTTTGAATCCTGCCACTTTGTTAATTTTGCCTGAAGAAAGTAGATGGGGATGAGGGTGAGCATGACTACCTTGATGTAAATGAACTGTGCACTAAGTCAAAGCCTGACATCAGAGATGAACCCCCTCTTAGAACCTGATTATGAATTGTTCGTAGACAGTCTTGCTTAGGAGATGATGGGGGAAACTTGAGAGCTGCTTCAGCCAACTGCACATTAGAGGGTGTAGTAGAAGCCTCCTGTCTGTGTGATGTAACCTCTGCCCAAGTGGCTGCATTGGTCTCTCTTACTAGAGCTTGCTGTGTTTCAGACCAATTGAAAGTTACCATTTATTCTGATAGTCAGTATGGATTTGGTGTTGTTCATGATTTTGGGCAGCTGTGGTCACAAAGGGTTTTATGACATCAGCTGGATCCCCGATCTGGAATCGGAAGTATGTCATGAAAATGCTTGAGGCATTGAAGATGCCTCTCGAGATATCCGTTGTGAAGTGTACAGCACACAGGAGAGGAAATAAATGTGTCACTGCTGGAAATCGGTATGCTGACGAGACTGCTCGATATTGCACTCATGGGTCCTATGCCTTTAATGAGGAATTTTCGGATGAATCTGAAAGTGAGATCACCATGAATCTGTTGTTAACCATTGCTGATATGTGGGAGGAGGTTAAAAGATTGTAGGAGAAAGTACCAGGAGCGAGCAGCAAGGATGGGTTAGAGTGAGTTGTGTGTAGAATGAGGATGAGATCTGGGTTTCTGGAGATGGAAAACCTGTCCTGCCAGACAGCGTGTTATCACCTCTTGTTAGACACTTTCATGGACCCACACACATTGGGAGGGCTGCAATGGTGAAGCTGTTCAAACAGAACTGGTTCAACTTACGTTTTAGGGTGGTGACGGAGAATCTGTGCCACCGGTGTGTGACTTGCCAATAGTTGAATGTAGGGAGGAGAACACCAGTAACATTGAGTCATATAGAGATAAGAAGTTGCCTTTAAATGCATGTGGTTAGACTTAATTGAAATACCCATGTGTAATGAGCTACGATATGTTTTAGTTGTGCTGTGCATCTTCTTCCGCTGGGTGGGTGTGTACCCACTAGGAGAAATTACAGGCAAATTGTAGCCAAGCTGTTGCTTCATGAATTGATCCCTAGGTTTGGATTTCCGGTTTCTCTTGAGTCAGACCATGGAATGCACTTCAGTAGTGAGGTCCTGAGAATGCTGTGTGCAGACTTACAAGTGGAACCAAGACTGCATTGTAGTTACCGGCATGACACATCAGGAATTGCTGAGCAGATAAATGGCACTTTGAAATCCTGCCTTGCCAAAGTTTATGTGTCTACATTCCTTATGTGGCTAGATGTTTGGCCTCTTGTGTTGATGAGTCAATGAAGTAACCTGATCGGCAAACAGGCTAGGTTCATGCAATCCAAATGGGAAGAACAATGAGACTGCCTGCTGTGCCTGCTAATGCGTTTGTGAATATTTCAGATGATATGGTTCTTGACTACTGCAAGAGACTGGCTGATGAGGTGCATTCTGTCTCCCATCAGATCGAAGCAGCAACTGCATTTCCAAGCAAGGAGTAGTTCCATGACCTCACTCCTGGAGAGTGAGTCCTGGTGAAGATGCACATCAGAAAGTTGACCAAGTTTATCCGCAGAGCTCATCCCACAGACTGTCACTGAGGAGAATGATCTAAGTGACAGTGAAGAAGAACAGCCAGTAGTCCGGAAGTCAAAGGAGAACAAGGGTGACTAGTCAAAGGTATACGTTTCGTGAGTGGACATACTTTGCAGACAGTGAGCTTGATCCAAACTTTTATGAATCTGGTGACCAATGAACTGTACCTGCAGGACCAACGTGATTAAGGCTACCACAGAGAATATTGCTTACATCTTTGATTTCTGTAAACTGTCATTATAGCAAGCTAAAATTGGGATGTCTCTTTTTGAAACCAGCAGAAGAGCTTCTAACTTCCAAGAATCAAGGTCACTAACTGATATGATCAGAGTACTGCTGGAGCTTAAAATAGACACCAAGCACATTAGCAGTTGGGTACCTTTTGTACTAGCATTTATCATGCAAAGACAGAGCCAAAGTATAAGTCTGAAATGCATCATGACTTTCAAATTTAATAAGTTTTAAGTTGAAAGAATGCTTTTGCTTTTAGTGCAAAACAGTAAACCTACAGATATATACAAACATACTTTAAATAGAAATTCATTAAAAAGTTTTAAAAATTAACTTGAAATGCACATACAGTTAACGATTGACCATAACATTATAAGTGTTACAATAAAAACATTGCCTTGTTTACATTCCATAAATTGCATTGTAAAACTTGTTTCCACTCATAAATTTTCAGACATACTAATAAAATGAGTAAAAATTAAAATAGAACAGCTACATGCTCAGTTTTGTCAGTCTTCTCCTCTATGCCTGTACATCACCCACCTCACTCGTAAAAGGTAGTATTCCAAACTTCAAATTCAATGTTAATGGTATGTTGTCTTAGGTTTGCGTGAGCAGGAAGAGCCTCTGGTATCTAGATAGAACCATACATTACCTATCGAGATCTAATCTAAGTTTTTAACATGCTATCTAACACGGTTCACTATGTCACTACTCAAAAGCCTCAAATTCCTTTTCATACACTGCTATAGCTCAAGGATTTTGCTACGCCTCAACTTATCCACAATACCTTCGGCTGCTCCACAAAATTTACCAATAACTTAAAGCACTATAATTTAGCATTTAATGAACTCCAAACCAAAAAAATGCCTTAGGGCCTTATTACGAGTCTGGCGGTCCATGAACTGCCAGACTCGTGAGGGCATCGGCGGTGGTTGGAGGTCGGGAAACTCAAATTATGCATGGCGGTGCCGCAGCAGCAACGCCACCAAATTCTGAACCCCTGACCGCCGCGACACCATGGCAGTAGCGGTTGCAGTTGTGGGGTCAAATTGAGGTCTGACCACCAAAATTATAATACGGTGGTCGTACCGTGTCTGGACCGTCACCGCTACGCCCACACAAGTCTGTCGGTTGACTCGTAAAAAGGACCTTGATGTTGTTACCTGAAAAGGTCTGCAGATGTCACACCGAGTGCCTATCTGTAGACTGAATTCATAATTTCTGTAGATCAGTTTAGCAAATAGCTACAAAACCTATCCTTGCACAACATATGCCTAGACTCTGTTTTAATTGTGACTATAGATTTTTGTTAAATATACTTAAAAATTATTTTATTAACACGTTCATTTCGTGATTGGCGGTCTCGTCAGCATTCAGATTTGCTAGGTTCTCCCTCCAGCAGTAGAGTAATTAGCTCATTTAGGAAGACATATTTGCAGTGACCACGGCGGTGGGAAATTCCGACCGCCGCTTTTCCGCCGGTTGCCATCCGCACTCCTGCCTGGCGGACGGAGCAGGACTGGGATAATGGTGGCAGTGCAGGGCAGGCTCCGCCGGCAGGATTATGATGCCGGCGGTAGCCAGCCTTTCCTCAGCGGTCAGACCGCCATGGAAAGGCATGCGGTGATTGTCTTCCGGGGGCCCGTTGCGGGCCCCCAATGTTTTGTGGGGGGTGTGGGTGCACTGGGGGGGTACCCATGGTCCCCCCCTACATGTCCCTGTACCAGGTGGCAGGCACTGTGCAGTGCCTGCCACGCAGTGCAGGAAAATGCAGGACATGCTCATTTGGACATCGCTGCGGTGCTGCGGGCAGCAGCAACTGCCGCAATGTTAAGGCCCGCGATCCGACCGCCGTGGTCGGATTTCGAGCACGGAACATCCTAATGCGACCGGCGGTTATGTTGCGGACCTTGCGGGCGGTCTTTTCCCGTTACCATGGCGGTCGGGGAGGTTTTCCGCCGCCATCGTGATAGGCCCCTTAATTGCCAACACTGGTGCTTGTGACTGTCTGGCCAATTTAGAAATGATCACAACAACAGTTAATTATTAATTCAATAAACATTAAAAAATGACTATTACCTGCCGCCCAAGCCATTATTACAGCTTTGGGGGCCTGAAATAGTCCGAATTGTCACACTTGTCAGAGTGTGATGGTGAGTAGTTGTGTTGTTACTATTGGTGCAGAGACAGAATATCGAGTACAAAATATCGAGTTGCACAAATATCGAGTCATTAATATCGTGGGTCAGAAATATCAACAGCAAGAATATCGTGGTCAAGAATATCGACTTAAGGTAAGTAATCTCGATTTTCAAAATATCGAAGTGTTTAATATCGTTTGCAAAAAAATAGTTGTTAAAAATATCGTTTTCTATTATTGTTATGTATTTTAGTATATATTTTATATATATGTGATGTATGTTTTTTTGTATAAGAATTGTTTGTATTTTTAATATGTGTGTTAAATTTTTTGTAGTTATTAATTTTTTTTAGTTGAATTTTGCACTTTTAGGGGCTCATTACGATGGCGGGCGGAAGCACAACCGCCGTGCTGGCGGATGCAAAAACCACCAGTTACCGCCGGCACGCAGCAGTCCACACGCCCGCCCAATTACGATGCGAAAAGTAGGCCAAACACCGCCGGCAAGCCAGCAACACCGTCCGCCATCAAAGTGCGCCCGTACACGTAGCGGCGCAGCACAACTGACACACACCGTCCGACGAAACACGTCCCGAATTACGATGCCGCAAACAAACGGCTCCCACGGCCAAGAGATACCGTACGACAAACCGAAGCGGTAACACGGACGCCGAGCACGGACAACGAAGAAGCGGCTCCCCGAGCATGAATCCAGCACTGCAGGCCCTCCCCATGCTCCTGCTGATGCACCACCAAGGACGCAACGTACCGCGGAGACGCAGGTAGGCACACACACAACAAGTGCACGCAAACAGCGCACACAGTGCAAGGGCGGAAAAAAGCGGACAACCCCCCACCAGCGTGTGTACACTACACATCCACCATTGCATCCACATATGACACACAGGCCAAATCGTAACATCGCGTAACACATGTGTACACACCACCTGGGACTAGGAACCAACGACCCCGTCACGGCCCCAAGCGGCGATGACGCCGCCACACATGCGCACAACGCAGAGGCCAACCACAGCGCCATGCATGCGTCGCACACAGACACAGGGACACAACCAAGCAGCACACACATCAGCCCCACCCCGAACGCACATGACACGTGACAGGCCTGCCACAGACATGTCCCCAACGCCCAATTCACGGACAACACCCAACGCCACACAACCGACGCACACATGTCAGTGAAGTCACGCAACAGCAGGACACACCCCAGTGTAACAAACATGGCGAAGCACACAGCGGCGGCAACACCAACTAGGAGAAGCAGGACCCCTTCGGGAAGAGGAACGCCAGTACCACACTGAAACACCCATACCACCCTGCACATATGAACAAGACATATAAAACGGAACACCAAAGAGCCCGGGGACCGACAACAGGTGGCCCAAGAATAACATTCACACACAAGGCCCAACGCAGAGCGGAAAGGCAGCCTGCCGCCCACACAAGGGAGAGCAGACAGCACTGAATGACCTTCCATTCCAACTCCGAAACCACAGCCCTACGACAGAAGCCGGTGAATACAGCCATTGTCCAAGAATAGACCAACACAGGCATGCCGAGGAGACCGACCACAGGGCAGATAGCGCATATCACAGAAGCACACAACGGACGGGGAAGAAAGAAGAAAACACTCCCCCATGTCGGCCACATGCAAGTTAATTGGAAGGAGTCACACATCACTGACCTTGAACTGTCTGAGAAGCATGTGGGAAGAGGGCCCGTGTCCTCCAAACAAGCCAACAGAACACAAGTCCTGTCTCCCTACGACTACACACAGCTCACAGCAACCTCGGAGCGTGCACATTGCAGACTGCACACACAGCCGGAGCACGCCACCACAACGCACCGCTGCGAAATGGCAACCGCAACACACCTACCCAACTACGCCGAACAGCTCAAGCTGTACAAAACCAACCTGTTTCATACATTGGGATGCGATCTCCTGTCCCTGCTGAACGTAAGTTACCGACTGACTTACCGCATCACATTGTTCAGCTGCGTCATGCCCGTCTTCTACTGTCGGAGGTGTCCCTACCAGCATCCCGTGGAGATATGCCTCTCCAACCCGGCATGTCTGAAGGTGGACCTGCTACCACTACTCCTCCCTCTGGACGCACACGACAGGGCCTGCTCTGCCTATGGGGGCATGGCGTATGTGGCCAACATCGCACCCGCACTGAAATGGGACCACTGTGCCTCCACACGACGGATCATCGAGAACAGCTACATCGAATGTCACCCAGCATGCCCCATCATGGTCCTCCAAGGGACAACTTACGAACAACACCTTGACAGCCACCATCCGCTACATTGGCTGGCAAACATGTCACACCACCAATGACATGGAAGCCCTGCTGGGCGGCATCGCATACCTGACAACCTGTAAATTCGTCGGACCACAACGCAGGTTCCCCGATTGACCTATGATGTCCAACCCCGCACCCATGCTTAGCTTCCGCACGGATCTGGCCAGTCACCACCACAACAGCCATACCAAACGACCGGCAACTGTAACCACACCATCAACGACATCGCCATGACATCGGATATGACCGGGACATGCACACTGTTCCCCATCACATCCAGGAACACCGCATGCATCGTGGGAGGCAGTGGCATGGGCTCTGTGTATCGCACCCACATGGACGGAACTGCACGAACAACCAGGACACGACATGGATCCAGCGCCCATGGACACACACACCGCTCAGTGGACATGAATAGGTCGCCTGGAGTCTGTGGGTGCTGCACCCCTCCCACCCCCGCCCCGGGAATCCCATACCAGGACCTTTGCATGGACGACAAGTGCATACAACAACAACACGACCCCAGTGACTGTGACATGTCCAGTAACCACCACAGTGCAACAACAAGTGGCACGCCGCTGCATGCACGCAAGCACATGCCCTGATGTCATCTCACATGCACGCGTGCATGAGGAACAACCGCAGCAAACCTGTCACATGGAACTGAGATGGACTGTGCCCATGATGCCAAGCGGTCTGGTAGGCTACATGTATACCGTCTGTGTCAAAGTCCGCAGCTCCGCAGCTATACGTAAATGTACATTAGCACAGCCTTGGCCAAGCAGATGTCACTCTGAAGCCCACATCCCACATGCAACAGCCAATCACATGTAACCCCACACCCTATCCCATTTGCAATCATGCTCAGTATATCCTCAACATGTATTCCGCTGCCAGTAGTGTCCACTATACTGCATCACAGAGGACAGAAGACTCAATATAATGTTTGAAACCAAAACTGTCTCCGCTGACTCATTTCACAAGTACGAATGAGAGAGGATGAGAGTATGTGAAGTACACGGCAGTCGTGACATGACCATGTAGTCCACTGGTATTGGATGTCAACGCAAATGAGTAGCACAACTGTGGAAGACACACATGTGTCGTGTGAAGTCGTATGGACGCAGTGCTCAGGTGGGTGGGTGTGACGGGTAGATGCGCACATGCCAAGTTGGAGCACGCCGTGTTGGGAGGGGTCATGAACAGTACACCACTGCTTCCCTGGGCATTGTGAGAGGACACCTGTCGGGGGAGTGAACACGTGTGTGCACAGCAGCCGGGCACACGTACAAAGCGGTACCAGGCGCACCTCAGCCCACCCTCTGTGGACAAGCTGGATCCTGTTGTGCGCCCGCCATGCCCCTTGACAAGGCACACACAGCCCCAGTCGACCAGGTGTAACCCCAACATAGTCAATCCGCACAGGCGATACAGGGCACGGGATGGCAGTGGAGCATGGTGTGTCAGAGGTCTCCTCGCGCTCCTCCTGGTCATATCACGCAGGCAATAGAACCTCAACGTCTAGCATGGCACAAGTCAAATGGAAGTGTAGGGGGACGCACCACAGCACGAGCAGCACTGACGTCACGGGAGGTGGCTCGCAGCATCCCATCCATTGCCCATTATACCAACCACGCCACATGCCATTGCGACTAAGTGCAAGCGCGTGCGCCACCACCCCGAGCCCTCCCCAGAGAGGCCAAAGAGTGAATGTGTGGGCCATCAGTCACAGACGGACGCGGCATGGCCGCAAGGGCAGCCACAGCCACTGGGTGTCGCAGGTGGCGGATCCGGAAGGCGAAGACTGTGATGCATAGTCCATGCAGGCCGGGTCTCCATTTGGGGCACCACGCAGGTGGACGGCGTCCCGCAACACATCATACCCTGAGACAGCCCACTCGTGCAACTGGACCCACACATACACTCCTTGCCCTCTCTGGTGCGAGCTTGGGGCTGCCTGTGCAAGCGCTAGCCTCGCAGGTGAGCATGCATATTGGGGGAGCGAGGGGAGGACATGAGGGCTGGGGCGAAGATGACTGTATCACTGTCAGTTAGTACAAGGGATGACCCAGATGTGGAAAGGAAGAGACGTGTCCCGTGTGTACTGCAACTAGTCGCCAATCCAACTACCCCCATGTCCGGAATGTAAGCCCGCACCTAGGCCCGCCCATCCGCCACATCGAACATACCACCAGCACGACAACCTTCCCATTCGAAACACTGACTGGGGGTGGCGACCAGTGTACAATCATGTGTAGCCTACCCACGCGTACATGTGGGCCCTCCATGATCCATGTCACCTGCGGCAAAGTCATGACATGCGCAATGAGGAAGTGAGGAGAGCTGTCCGCCCCACGCGCAGAAGGTGCATCAGCTCCACAGACCCAGCAGCGAGTCCAGCAGGGGTCACATGTGCAGGGGCAGCTGTGCCTGGTGTGAAGGCACATGCATATAGACAGCACATCGACCAATGTGTAGTCTGCCCACATCTACAGTCCATCATCATGCGGACATAGGAATTGAACACAGGGCAACACATCTTCAGTTGGTGCACCCACCGTGACCAACAATGCGCAATCATCGACGTACCCGCCCTGTGCATGGCCCCCCACCCAACGGAGGCACATCCAGTGCCACCATCCCACACACACAAGCCTTCCACGGAACATGCTGTGTCCAATGGTCAGTACAGAGTCAGCGCCCATCTGGTGGATCCTGAACAGGAGACACATGCACACACATGCCAGCTCCCACTATGTACGTCTGCCACCTGGCACGTGCAATGTAACCTCTCACCTGTGACGTGTGACTGCAAGCACACAGCCGTCTTGGCATGGGGCTGTCAATGTGGACACCTGTCAATGTTTCGGGAGGTGTGATCCGTACAGTGCTGTACATAGGGTGCAGTGCTGACACCTACTACTGTCTCATATCCCCTCGTGCCACAGGTCCCACTTGTTTTGGCCGCTCAGCCTGTGCCCACATCGTCGTCGTCGTGTGCCATACTCATCCAGCCGCGGAAGCAGTTCCATGCTCAGCAGACATTCATGTTGCCGTGGCGTTGCCGCTTGACGGATATGCAGTCAGTCCCCATCAGCACGCCCCGCAAGTCATTGGGGCCTAGATCCCCATGTGCATGCACATGGCAGTGGTTTGTATCACTAGCCATTGCCATTGTTGGGAGACCTGTGTAAGTGTATTGTGGCCGTGCCGTCCCAGCTTGACAGCTGGGCTGTGGCTCATGTGCTTGCTCAGTCATGTCAGTGATGTGTATGCGAAATTGCTATGTGTCGTGTTGCTTTGACATGTGTCCTCTGCCATTGTCCCTAGGCGGAGACCGAACATTGACCGCCCATACCAATTGCTGGCGGACATGGACGATACAGAGGTTATTAGGAAGTTTCGGCTGGACAGGCCAACCCTGCATCGACTGTGTGCCATGTTAGAACCCCATCTCCGTCCCCGCAGGGTGTATCCGACTGCTGTCACCCCCACGGCTAAGGTGATGGCCGCCATGCATTTCTTCGCCACTGGGTCATTCCAGCACACAGTGGGCATTGGAGGAGGGATGTCCCAGCCCATGTTCAGCAAGGTGCTGAGGGATGTACTGGCAGCCATGATGCTGTACCGAAACAGGTACATCCGCTTCCCAAGGGCTCGTGAATTGGCGGCAGTGAATTGGTTGGCAGAATCCCACACGTCGTTGGAGCCATTGACTGCACACATGTCGGCCTTGTTCCACCACAGGCCACTGAGCACCTGTACCGCAACAGGAAGCACACGCACTCCCTGAATGTGCAAGTGGTGTGCCTTGCGGACATGGTGATCACCCACGTGTGTGCAAAGTTGCCAGGCTCGGCCCATGACGCACACATAATGCGCAACAGCATCTTGCCACGACTGATGTCCAATATGCAACAGGATCGTGCCTGTATTGTCGGTGAGTATGTGGAGTGGTGTAGCGTGCTGGTTGTGCGATGCTGTCCCCTGTCCAGTTGGAATTGCAACGGTTCTCTGTGCCCCTCACACCCAGGTGACTCTGCGTACCCGAATGGGGCATGGCTGCTCAGTCCATTGAGGAATCCTCGCACCCCAGCAGACGATCGCTACAATGAGGCACATGGGAGGACCAGACGTGTGGTCGAGCGTACCTTTGGCCTCCTCAAGTCCAGGTTCAGGTGCCTGGACCGCACCGAGGTGCGCTGGCGTACTCCCCACAGAAGGTGTGCCGGATAGTGGTGGCGTGCTGCATGCTGCACAATCTGGCCATTCGGAAGCAGATCCCCCTCATCGTGGATGACGGAGATCAACCAGGGCCCCAGCCCGCAGACCAGGACAGCTCGAGTGAGGAGGACAGCGGAGAGGAGGAAGCTGGTAATGTGCGGCAGCAGCTCATCGCCCGCTACTTCACTTGACGGTGAGTGTCCATGTACGACGGCTGATGTGGCTGTATCTGTGCAGGTGTGTGTGTGCTGTGTCAGGGTGGCCGTTTGTTCACTGCGTGCTGTGTGTCAACGCTCCATGGCCAGGGTAGTATGCCACTGTTGGTGGCTGTGGCATTGTGCCCTATTGCTCTGTGCGATGTGTGTACATTGCTTGTAGTTGTTGACATGTACTGTGTGATGGGTGTGTGACACACTCATTGAATGTGCTCCTGTTCTGTCTCCCACCCCTAGGTCCCTACAGGCCCTCTGGATTCAATTGCCATGCCACGCATCAGGTGCCTTTCCGCCCAAGGTGGCCGTTGTATTCCGTACAAATAAAACACAGGGCACAAACAGCAGTTAGTGTAAAAGGTGCATTTATTACAAACTGTGACATGTGATTGTGTGTAAGGTGATGACAAAAGTGGTGCGTGCAGTGACAATGAGCTGTCGGTCATGGCTGCGTGATGCTCAGGGTGTACCCACTGGTTCTATGTCCATAATCCAACACACACATGCCATCCAGATGGCTGTGTGGAGTGGGATCGTAGTCCAAGTCAATGCAGTGGCTGGTCAAGGAAGGCTGGCGGAAGGCTGGCTGGCTGCCTCACTTGCGTTTGGAGCGTGCGAAGTCCTCCCGGGAGATCTGTTTCCACTTCGGACGGCCCCTTCCACGTTTGCGAGGGGGTGCCTGCTTGCGACATGCTGGTGGTTGAGGTGTGCTCACTGGCTGTGGACGCAGGGGAACTGGACACTGCTGCTCCACCCTGCGCCCCGGCAGGTGGTGGCGGAGGGGAGCTGCTGTCCCTGGCTGTGACCTCACCGCCACCACCAGCTGGCCCATGAGGTCCACGAGTTGGCCCATACGGGCGTCCATGGACCTCAGCACCCCCAGCACCTCACGCGTGTCTGAAGCAGACCGGACCCATTGTCCTTGGGCCTCTTCATAGGCCCCAAGGACTCTGGCCATTTGAGGCAGGGCATGGCTCCCAGGGGAGGCTGGCGTTTCCCTGACCCTGCTCCTCCTACCAGTCCTGCTGCCACCGGCCTGCCCACTAGCCACATTGCTCACCACGGTCCTCGCTGTGGCTCCCAGGGTGGATCCAGTCGGCCGGGCCACCACCTGCGCTGGGGCTGGTGCCAGCGAAGACGTGGTGGTGGTGGCGGCGGTGGTGGTCGGTGCGGCGATGGTGGCGGTTGCGGCAGTGGTAGTGGCCACAATGACCGTGGGTGTGGCCGCAACGACAGTGGCAGCAGGGGGCTGGGAATGTTCAGCAGCCCTGGATGATGGGTTGGTGGGTAGGAGGGGTCCTGGGGAGCGGCTGGGCCCTGCCACACCAGATGGGCCTGCTTGGTGGTCCGTGTCCGAAGAGGAGGACAGATCCTCCAGATCCGTGTGTCCTCGTTGGGGGCTTGTAGGCTGGCTGTGCTGGCTGCTGGCTCCATCCCCAGCATCCAGCAGTTCGTCACCTGTGGAGAGAATGAGATTTGTTATTGTGTTGCACCTGGCGAAGTATGTATTTGTCGTCTGACATTAACAGTTCGTGCAATCTCGTACATGGGTTTCCCGGAGGCGTGTGTGTGGCTGTAGCATCTGTAGTTGTGTGTGCTTGGCAATGGGACTGTGTGCTGTGCACATGTGGCATGGGACGGATTGGCCATGCCGATGGGTGTGTTGCTGTGCCCCTACTTATTGTGACTCTGGTGTATGCGGGCTCCTGGCCCATCCTGGGTCTGGTTTGTACTTTGCTTTTGGTGTTCAGATGGGACGCTTAGGAACGCATATGGCAACATGGGGGCCATGCCCCAGATTCGCATTTGGGAGGGGATATGCTTTTGGGGTTCAAATGGAGCAGCTTAGGAACGCATATGGCAACATGGGGGCCATGCCCCAGATTCGCATTTGGGAGGGAATATGCTTTTGGGGTTCAAATGGAACGCTTAGGAACGCATATGGCAACATGGGGGCCATGCCCCAGATTCGCATTTGGGTGGGAATATGCTTTTGGGGTTCAAATGGAACGCTTAGGAACGCATATGGCAACATGGGGGCCATGCCCCAGATTCGCATTTGGGTGGGAATATGCTTTTGGGGTTCAAATGGAACGCTTAGGAACGCATATGGCAACATGGGGGCCATGCCCCAGATTCGCATTTGGGAGGGAATATGCTTTTCGGGTTCAAATGGGACAGCTTAGGAACGTATATGGCAACATGGGGGCCATGCCCCAGATTCGCATTTGGGTGGGAATATGCTTTTGGGGTTCAAATGGAACGCTTAGGAACGCATATGGCAACATGGGGGCCATGCCCCAGATTCGCATTTGGGTGGGAATATGCTTTTGGGGTTCAAATGGAGCGCTTAGGAACGCATATGGCAACATGGGGGCCATGCCCCAGATTCGCATTTGGGAGGGAATATGCTTTTGGGGTTCAAATGGAACGCTTAGGAACGCATATGGCAACATGGGGGCCATGCCCCAGATTTGCATTTGGGAGGGAACATGCTTTTGGGGTACATGCTGTGAGCCATGGGTGCCGAACGTGACATGTGTTGTGGCAGCATGACAGTGCATGGTTTGAGGTGTGTGCATGCTTGACATGGCCTGCATATTTGCTGTCTGTTGTGATTACTGGACATGGCATTGGACGCATCGTTATGAGTGAGTGATGGTTGTGTGCCAGCCAACGTATTGCAGTTGTCCCATCTCCTTGGTGTGCGTGCTGCCCTGTGCCATGTGCATCACTGCAGTGCTCGGGGGGTGTGGCCCATGTTGTGTGTTGTTGCTCACAGTGTGTCGTGCGCTTCATTGACTTCTGGCACATGGTTGGTCATGGGCATGTATCTTAGCGTGACTGCTGTATGTGTGGCAGCTGTGCGGATGACATGCCTTTCATGAGACTGGGGCTGACGGATGGGATGGATGGTATGTTGTATGTGCATGGTGTGTCTGTGTGTTTGATGGGTTCAGTGGTGTTCGTGTGCATTTATGTTGTTCCGCTCTGTTGCGTCTAGTGTTGTTTGTCTTACATAGGCGTAGTTGTGGGGTGTGTGGTTGACAGGCAGTAGGGGCTACATGGACAGGACTTCAATGGTGTTTCGGTTGTGTGTGATGAGTTGCACAGTGGCTGCCGTGTGGTACTATATTCAGTGTGGCTTGTGCATGCAGACGTGGCTCCTTGGGTGTTGCTATGTCTGTGATGGGTCATGTGGGGTGTGAGTCTGTTGTTCATGTCCGTGTGCACATTGTTCACTTGTTCGTGACGGTGGGCGGTGCTGCGTGTTCGTCTGCTACGTGACATGTCCCATGTGTTGGTCGTGTTCCAGTCCTCATGCCTCCAGTAATCCAGCCCTGTCCAGTTTCCCACCTGCAAGTTGTTCGTGCATGCACTGTACTGGATGCCACATGGCTCTAAGCGGGGGTGCTCCATGTTGCAGGTCTGTGGGGGTGGGGGGTGTTGTGGGTCGTGGGGGTGGCTGGACACCCACTGACACCGATTGCTGTGGACCGTGATGTCTGCCTTTCGGCTGTCGTTGTGCACTGCGGTGGCTGACACGTGGCTGTGGGGTGTGGGGATGCTCCTCCTTGCTGTGCTGTGGGACTAGGGGCCTGGTGTGTGTTGTACTTGGGCTGTCCACCGTCCCACCCACTGCACTTTGTGTTCCTGCCACTTACCTGTTACTTGTCGGTTAGTGCAGCTGTGGCGGACACATGGGTGTGGTGGGTGCTCGTTGTGGCGCTTCTGGCATATTTGGGGACCTGTTGGTGGTTACGTGGCTGGCTGAGTGTACACATGTCCCCACGTATGTTACAGTTGTTCGGTGTGGGCTGTGTGTGGTGGTGTCTGTTGCATGTGTGTGTGATGTGTTGTGTATTGTGTGCTGGACGTGGGGGTGTTTGTCCCTGGGAGCTGTGGCATGGTGGTAGTGCATGTGAGTACATAGCGGTGTGCTGGTATACATTAGTTTGTACTTACCAGCCTCCACTCCCCCTGCTAATCCGGCGAGGATCTCCGGATGTATTATGACTCGCACCTTCTCCTCCCACGCTTTGAAGGTCTTGAAGAGCGCGGGATTCCCTCCGCCAGTGACGGCAGCCAGCTCTCTGTTTTTGCCCTCCTTCTTCTTGACCAGGCTCTTTACGTCATTCCAACGTTTGTTTATTTCTCCTCTGTTCCTGGGCAGGGTCCCGACTGCATTGACCTGGTCTACGATCCGGTTCCACATTCTGTTTCTGGTGGCTAGTGGTGTGTGCTGGACCATGTTCCCATAGATTTGTGGGTACACCTTGATGATCTCGTCGACCATGACCGTCAGCTCAATGGGCGTGAACTTGGGCATTCTTTGTGGTGCCATGGTGTTTGTGGTGCTGGTGCGGTGTGTGTTGTGTAATGTGCAGGGGTTTGTGGTGCAGGTGTTTGGTGGTGGTGGTGGTGGTGGTGGTGGTGGTGGTTGTGATGTGTGCGTTTCTGTGGTGTGCTGCTGTCCTTGCTGTGTCACTGTGTCCTCTCCTCTCCTCTCTGGTTTGCAATGTAGCAAGGGGTTGTGGTCTGTGGGAGTGCTGCTTTTGTACTTACCTATGTGGGTGTGTCCTCATGGTCTGTTGTTTTCAGGTGTGTTGTGTCTGGGGTTCTGGCCTTTGTATTTTTTGTTTGTCCGGGGGTGTTTTCGGGATGTGTACTGTGCTTGTGTATTTGTGCGTGCCTTGCTGTGTGGACTTGTTGGCCATGTTGTGTGCTATTGGTTTTGTGAGCGGATGGTTTCTGTGCAGGTACGTGGGCGCCATGGCTTCTGCCGTGTCGATTCTCATCGGCGTTGTTTGCGCTGGCGGGCGGTATATTTGTGGTTTTCCGCGCTCATGGCGGTGCGATCGTAATTTCACGTGCGGTGTGTCGGCCGTGAGGGCGGGCGGTTTTGTGTTGTCGTGCGTGTTTCCGTCCGTGGCGGGCGGTTTGACTCCGACTCGGACGTTGGCGGGCGGTATTTTGTGTGATTTTTCCGCCGATGGCGGTTTTCGGTTTGTGTAATCGTAATGGCGTGGTCAGTGTTCAGACGGTGTGTGCGGGCGGATTTTTGCCGCTTCCATGCCTGGCGGATTTTTTACGCCGGGTATCGTAATGGGCCCCTTAGTTCTGTAGCGGGTTGTGGGTTTATGGGGGAATAGGGTGGGAAGTAATTTAATTATATTACATTTATAATTTTTTTTTGTTTGAATTTTGCGTTTTTAGTTCCGTAGCGGGTTGTGGGTTTATAGGAAAATAGGGTGGGAAGTAATTCAATTATATTAAATTTATTGATTACATTTTATTTATTAATATTTATTTAATTGAGATGTTATAGTGTTAAATATGTAAAGTAATGTATTATTAATTAATTAATAATTGGTTATTAATTAATTTTTATTAAATAATTGGTAATTAATTATGGTAATTGTGTAATTAATCTTAGGTGTGTTTGTGGTGTTTATAGGTGTAAAGGGTGGGAAGTAATTTATTTTTCATTTATGAATTAATATTTGGTTGTTAATTAATTTTAATTAATTAATTGGTTATTAATTTTGGTAATTTTGCAATTAATCTTAGGTGTGTGTTGTGGTGCTTATAGGTGTAAAGGGTGGGAAGTAATTAATTTTTAATTGATGAATTCATAATTGGTTAATTAATTGTAATACATTAATTGGTAATTAATTATGGTAATTGTGTTATTAATTTTAGGTGTGTGTTGTGGTTTTTATAGGAGTAAAGGGTGGGAAGTAATTTGTGTTTAATTATATATAGTTGTTAATTAATGTTAATTATTTGATATTTATTTTGGGTAATTGTTTTTTGTGTGTTGTTTTTACTTTTAAAGGGGTAAAGGGTGGGTACTAAATACTTTTTAATTATAAAATTATTAGTTGATAATAGTAATAGTTTTACATTTTCAAATAAGTTTTAATTGTGCTTTATTATTTTATAGTTTAATTTGGGTGTGTGTTGTGGATATTATTGTGTTAAAGTGTGTGTAGTCAATTAATGTTTATTAGTTTTTTATTAATAATATTTTTTAACGTATTATTAATTATGTAAATAAATGTAATTAAAAATGTTGAAGTGTTTAGTTATTGGTGTGGTGTTATAGGGTAGGAAATAAAATAAACACATTTATGTTTTAATTAACTTTTTTGTTTGTAAATATTTTCTAGTTTAAAAGAATTATTTTTTTGTAAATTTATTTATTATTTTATTTTGTATAATATGTGTAGGTTTTTGTTATGTGTAATTAGTATTATAATATGTGGTATTTTTATATGTTTAATATATTTATTACAAATTTTGTTTATTAATTTATTTATTTTTAAATACATATATTTTTTTTCTAAGTGTTTAAGTGTGAATAGTCATTTTCTTTTCTCCGCTATCCAACACTTTCCCTACTATTGCATTCACTGGAATGGGGATAGTCATTTTTACCCCTCGACTACCCAGCACTTTCCCTACTGTTGCACTCACTGGAGTTGGAATAGTAATTTTTACCCCTCCGCTATCCAGCACCTTCCCTACTGTTGCACTTGCTGGAGTGGGAATAATAATTGTTATCTCTCTGCTATTGTGCACTTTCCCTACTGTTGCAATCACTGGAGTGGGAATAGTAATTTTTACCTCTTTGCCATCCAACACTTTCCCTACTGTTGCATTCTCTGGAGTGGGAATAGTAATTTTTACCCCTCTGCTATCCAACACTTTCCCTACTGTTGCACTCACTGGAGTGGGAATAAATGTTTTTACCCCTCCGCTATCCAACACTTATCCTACTGTTGGATTCAGTGGAGTGGGAATACTAATTTTTACCCCTCCGCTATCCAACATTTTCCCTACTGTTGCACTCTTTGGAGTGGGAATAGTAGTTCTAGCCCCTCCGCTATCCAACACTTTCCCTACTATTGCATTCACTGGAGTGGGGATAGTAATTTTTACCCCTCGGCTACCCAGCACTTTCCCTACTGTTGCACTCACTGGAGTTGGAATAGTAATTTTTACCCCTCCGCTATCCAGCACCTTCCCTACTGTTGCACTTGCTGGAGTGGGAATAATAATTTATATCTCTCTGCTATTCTGCACTTTCCCTACTGTTGCAATCACTGGAGTGGGAATAGTAATTTTTACCTCTTTGCCATCCAACACTTTCCCTACTGTTGCATTCTCTGGAGTGGGAATAGTAATTTTTACCCCTGTGCTATCCAACACTTTCCCTACTGTTGCACTCACTGGAGTGGGAATAAATGTTTTTACCCCTCCGCTATCCAACACTTATCCTACTGTTGGATTCAGTGGAGTGGGAATACTAATTTTTACCCCTCCGCTATCCAACATTTTCCCTGCTGTTGCACTCTTTGGAGTGGGAATAGTAGTTTTAGCCCCTCCGCTATCCAACACTTTCCCTACTATTGCATTCACTGGAGTGGGGATAGTAATTTTTACCCCTCGGCTACCCAGCACTTTCCCTACTGTTGCACTCACTGGAGTTGGAATAGTAATTTTTACCCCTCCGCTATCCAGCACCTTCCCTACTGTTGCACATGCTGGAGTGGGAATAATAATTGTTATCTCTCTGCTATTCTGCACTTTCCCTACTGTTGCAATCACTGGAGTGGGAATAGTAATTTTTACCTCTTTGCCATCCAACACTTTCCCTACTGTTGCATTCTCTGGAGTGGGAATAGTAATTTTTACCCCTCTGCTATCCAACACTTTCCCTACTGTTGCACTCACTGGAGTGGGAATAAATGTTTCTACCCCTCCGCTATCCAGCACGTTCCCTACTGTTGCACTGACTGGAGTGGGAATAGCAATTTTTACCTCGCCACTATCCAACACTTATCCTACTGTTGCACTCAGTGGAGTGGGAGTAGTAATTTTTACCCCTCCGCTATCCAACACTTTCCCTACTGTTGCTCTTACTGGAGTGGGAATAGTAATTTTTACCCCTCCTCTATCCAACACTTTCTCTACTGTTGCACTCACTGGAGTGGGAATAGTAATTTGTTCCCCTACGCTATCCAACACTTTCCCTACTGTTGCTCTCACTGGATTGGGAATAGTAATTTTTACCCCTCCACTATCCAACCATTTCCCTACTGTTGCACTGTTTGTAGTGGGTTGTAGTGGGAACAGTAATGTGTACCCCTCCGCTATCCAACACTTTCCCTACTGTTGCACTCACTGGAGTTGGAATAGTAAATTTAATTATTTTGCTATCCAACACTTTTCCTACTGTTGCACTGATTGTATTGGGCAATTTAAGTTTAAATATTTTTTCATAGTTTGTTTTAATTTATTCTAGAATGTTTTTATATTTTAAATTATTTATATATATATTATATTTTTATATAATTTTAAAATTTTAAATTAAAGATAATAGTTTATTAATTATTTTAAAGTAAATATATTTATATGTATAAATTATGTTTGTGTGTTTTTTAATTAAGTTTATTTGTAATATTTTGTAAAAATGTATATTAAATGTGATTTATTTTGTTAAAATTAATATTAATATTTAATATATTTAATATATATTATTTTATATATATATTTAAATCGATATTTTTTACATCCATATTTTTTACATCCATATTTTTGATTCGATATTTTTGTACTTACCTGTGTAGGTATGGGAGTCAATATTTTTGTAGTCTATATATTTTTTTCGATATTTTTAACATCGATATTTTTAACATCGATATTCTAACAGTGAACCGTTACTATCATTGGCAGCGCTGGCAGAGGCAAGGTGTGGTGCAAGCTGCAGTGGGCACCTGACGAGAGCTCTGGCACTTAATTGTTTACAAATTTAGCACTGCGTATTTGGGAGCTGGCAATGTGCCTACTCCGTTCAGATCGCCTGACACAATTCCTATATGGGAAGGCTGTCCTACGGGGACAGGTTCCCCTTAGCAAATTACCTCCTCCATTAAGAAGTCAGCAACATTTTAAAGGTTTGCAACCAAAACTATGGTCATAAACCATTGATGTGTCAACCCTTTCATGTCCCCTACTACTTGTGATTCAGAAGGATTCGCAAAACCACATTTGAATTTCAGAAAGGCTTTTCCCAATTTCAAAATTGGTTTGATAAATAAAAAAAAAGTCATTTTGTAGTCCCAAGCACTCTGAATTTGCAACTTGCAGGTTTGCAATAGCAAACGCCTTTAGTACATCTGACCCCCTTACACTAATTTGGAAGGAGCATTCCCCCAAGTGAATAATACGGAATTTCACAAAAAACATAGCAATATTAATGACCAATACTACTATTGGTGCTAATGGTATTTAATATAATGACTATATTAATGTTGCATAATGTATATTACTGTAACAAGAGCCTGCTTATATATGAATCTCCACAAGAAGGGGAATGGGGTGGAACATGGGTGGCTAGTGAATACTCACACTGACCAAGCAGAGGTGGTATGTCAAAACAATCAACTACAAAAATATCAACCTGCAAAAGTATATGCTCCAAATTATCAGCTTGCACCATATCATCAAGGTAAGCATCCCCTGGGGAGTATAGACCTGCTGTTGCAGCTCCACTTCTACTGTCCTTGATGATTTGGTGCAAGTCAATACCTTAGAGTCGATGTTGTTGTTGCAAGTTGATAATTTGAAGTCGATATTTTGCAGCACACTCTTGAAACTGGGCATCTGAGCCTTATTTACCTGGGTGCCAACTTCAAAGCAAAGGGAAAATGTACACAGCTGCTTGCTTCATTGACAGCTCATTTGTTTTCTGCAGGAATCAGCCAACAGTCTTTTCCTCTCTTTACCTCCTAGAGTGTACCGCCTTTTTAATCAATAATGATATATCAAGCGTTACTGAAATGGCACAATTTAATACAATGTCCCACTATAATCTGTGTGCTCCATTGACTCGCCCAGTATTGTTAAACATTTGTGCAGAATGCGGAAAAACAGCTAAATTGCTGTGCATCGTTACAGATCCCTGCACTCATTCCTGCTTTTTGTGTATGCTTCCGTGTTTTCAGGTGGAGAGATACAGATGAGATTTATCTAGGTCAAACACATCTCTAGCTGGGGAGTTACAGGGAAGTTTCTCGCAGCTCAGCATACTGCAGTCCTACCAGAGGAGCCTTTGATGAGAACGCCTGCAGCGAAAACCCTCTGCAGTGCACAGAATCTAACACATAAACTGCTGAAACAGTGGGAAACACCCAGGTTTTAAATTCTGTGGGGCATATTAGCAAGACCCACGTTAAAATTATCGCCGTTTTAGCGGCAGGAAACTGCCGCTAAAACGGCGATAATAGGCTTGCTAATATGCGTTATAGAATTCCAATAGAAGCCCAGGTTAGATGTGCAGGACATCTAACCTGGGCTTCTATTGGAATTCCATAACGCATATTAGCAAGCCCATTATCGCCGTTTTAGCGGCAGTTTCCTGCCGCTAAAACGGCGATAATTTTAACGTGGATCTTGCTAATATGCCCTCGTATTTCTAAGGGTTTACACCAACACTGTGGTTTGTTTCAACTGACTCAGCTAATTACTTATCAATGGTGATTCGCAATTTCTCCCATCAAAGCAGAGCTTCAGGGAAATTGATTCGCCCATCGGCTGTGTGTCTGTAAGTCACACAGGAAGGTTCCAAGAACACAGAGTCTAAAATGCGAAAGAGGGTCCTGTTCCTAGAAAAATGACCATTAATCAGGCGAATGAAGAAAAGTTATCTTTTTCAAATATTTAATGTAAGATCTGATTTAGAGGCTGCTGGCCAAGGAGTCGAGCGTGCTCAGAGTGGCTGTATAATTTCACATGCCTGTAAGTCTGCCACGGCCCCTTTCTATTCACGGAGATGGGAACACAGGCTGAGAGTGGCTGTATAATTTTGACTACCTATAGGTCTGCTGTTAGACCTTAGGTGGCCTTCCCCTAATCTTTTTGCCTACTTCCCATCTGTTTGCTGAAATGTGTTTTTATTGGTTTTAGGACTTTGTGCACTTTACTACTACTAACCAGTGCTAAGCAGCTTGTGCTCACTCCTTAAAACATGGTACAATTGGCCTACACCTGATTGGCACATTTAATTTAGTTGTAAGTCCCCAGTAAAGTAGTACAACATGTACAAAATGTACTCAGGGCCTGTAAATTTCATTTTAATAGTTGGCCTGCAGTACTTATTGTCCCACTCACTTAAGAAACCTTTAAAAACATGTCTTAGGCCTGCCATCACCCCTAAGGTAGGCCCTTAACAGCCAATAGGGCAGGGTGCATTGTATTTAAAAACTTGGGCATGTACTTTTAGGTTTTACATGTCCTGTGTTAGAAACGGGGTCTCTAGTTGGCAGAGGTTGGCAACCTGTCAAAGTAGGGACCACAATCCTAGTCAGCATAAGTCAGACATACAATCTAAATTAACCTGTGCTTACCCTCTGGTAGCTTGGCACAGAGCAGTCGGTCTTAACTTAAGAGGTAAAGTGTAAAGTATGTGTGCAACACTTAAATAACAGTGACATAGTGAAAACACCACAAAAAGACTCCACACCAGTTTAGACAAATAGAGACTATTTATCTGAATACACCAAGACCAAAATGACAAAAATTCAATAAGTAGAACTCAAGATATGATTTTTTAAAGATTTAGGGGCCGATTCCGATTCCGGCCGGAAAACGTACTGACCAACTCGGAGCCGGAATTAATTCCGACCGACACGTACCGGTGCAGCCCGACCCGCCAAGTACGATGAGAAGCGAGCAAAACCCGACCGACTCGTACGGAACACAAGCCGAAGGACCGAGCCGCGCGGAAAACAGCAATCCGGCCGGAAAAACACGCGATTCGAACCGACCGACTCGCACCCGGAACAATACCGAACGAGACGTACCCGCGGACTCCCACCCGCCAAGTACGATGCAAGGCGTGGAAAACACGACCGAGTCGCACGGAGGACAAGCCGTACGACCGACACGCATACAAAACTGCGAGCCGAAGCAACACAAAACACCGCGACCGACGCGTACGCAGCATAGAAAACAGCACAAACACAGCGTGAACGAAACGGACGAGCCCGTACGAGACAACTGCAGGGTCCGACTCGGTCACAAGAACGTCTCCTACATGCACGAAAAGTACAAAGGGAAAATTCACAAAAAAAGGTCAAACAAGCAATTACAAAGCCAATAAATACTGGGGGGGAGGGGCAGGGAACAAAGACACACCCACAACTCCACCCATATAAAGGACACAAATCCCTACCATGATCCTTTGCAAATTCAAATTACCTGCCAGCACTCAACAGACAGCAACCACACACCCACAGCTCATCCATCACACAAGCCACACACCATCAGCACCACAACAAATAGAAACCTCACATACACCTAGCAAAACACACACTCACACACCTTCACCTGCACACCAACACACACATCACTCACCATCACCACCCATCACCATGCCCCCAAAGAAGAATCACAAGTTCCTAGATAGTGAATTGGAAGTCCTGGTAGATGAGATCCTCAGGGTAGAGCCACAGCTCTTTGGTACACTGGTCCAACAGACACCCATGTCACAGAAAACAAAGATGTGGGAGAGGATCGTCGACAGGGTGAATGCACAATCACCATGTTTGCGCACAAAGACAGACATCCAGAACAGGTGGTATGACGTGCGCAGGAGGGTGAAGGAGCTGCTGAAGAAGGACTACATCTTGAGCCAATACACCGGCAGTGGCCCTCCTGCCAAGCCAGTATACCTCAGGCCCTGGGAGGAGAAGGTGCGGGCCATCCTACCACCAGTGAGCGTCTATGGACTACAAAACATCCCAGAGCCTGGTGAGTACACAACAAATGTACACAATATTCTGCGACTACACACACACATCACTGTCAAGGGGAGAGTCAAACCATGCACTCTTAGCAAATACACAGCAACCAGAACAGAATCATCCCAAAATGTGTATGTCACTCAGAGAAACACAACACATGCCATCACAAAGTGACATTTAACTGTGTCATCACATGTACAAACACAACTACAACTACAGCTAGGCAGTGGCACAAATATAACTGACAAACACATCCAGACAAGTAGCCACCACTACAACACCAGCACACAGTGAAGCCCACTGAAAGAAAGGAAATATGTGTATGCTGGGCAAGTCAGTGTAGCCAATAGCATGATGGGAGTTGTAGGCACAGATATTGCTCACCCCCACAACTGTCCCATCAACACCACCCTGAACCATGCTCACATCACAGGGAGTGGAAAACAACTTACAAGATGGCTGACACTGGCTACTGCTGTGGGGAGCACAAGGCCCTGCTGGCAACTGTGCAACAACCAACAGCAGGACACCACTGCCAGCCATCTTGCCATTGCTCTCACACTCACACACACTGAAGTCCACCCAAAAGCAAGTAAGTATGGGCATGCTGGGAAGTGGGGTGGAGGCAATAGCATGATGGGAGTGGTAGTCACAGATATTGGTCACCCCCACAACTGTCCCATCAACACCACCCTGAACCATGCGCACATCACAGGGAGTGGAAAACAACTGACAAGATGGCTGACACTGGCTACTGCTGTGGGGAGCACAAGGCCCTGCTGGCAACTGTGCAACAACCAACAGCAGGACACCACTGACTGACATCCTGAAAGACAACTTGCACTCCCTGCAATGGAAGCACGGTCCATGGTGGGATATCTGGCTGGGTGGGAAGGAGGACTCACAGCACTGACCATAGTCACAAGCACCTCCCCTCACACCCCCTCAACACATACTCCACAGAAGCCACCTGGCGGAATGCAATGCCTCACATCCTAACTCAAGGTCCCACAAAGAACCACCACCCTGGGTCATGCTGTGTGAAGCGCAGGGACACTCCTGGGACATTTAGCCAAACAACTGCCCGGACAACACTCCCAGCCATCCTGTCAGCACAGGCAGCCCACCCCACAGGGAAGCAGAGTCAAAAGGAAGGAAGTATGGGCATGCTGGGAAGTGGGGTGGAGGCAATAGCATGATGGGAGTGGTAGTCACAGATATTGGTCACCCCCACAACTGTCCCATCAACACCACCCTGAACCATGCGCACATCACAGGGAGTGGAAAACAACTGACAAGATGGCTGACACTGGGCACTGCTGTGGGGAGCACAAGGCCCTGCTGGCAACTGTGCAACAACCAACAGCAGGACACCACTGACTGACATCCTGAAAGACAACTTGCACTCCCTGCAATGGAAGCACGGTCCATGGTGGGATATCTGGCTGGGTGGGAAGGAGGAGCGGATGACAACCAAATACAACCAATGCAGACCATGTACACACCCCAACATTCACATAGAAATGCCCAAATAATGCAGGACAATGTGCTACACCAATATCAACCCCTGACTGTGACAACTTAGGACAATGCATTGCACAGGCCCGCATCCAGAGGCACAGTCACAACTGTCAGGTGTGTCAACCATTGATGCCTGCAGAAACATAACATACATTGTGTGTGTCTCCCAAAAGCAGGTGATGATGGGGACACAGCAGCAGATGCTGAGGAGTCCTCGTCCCAGGCTCAAGAGGATACGGAGCTCACTGGTGTGGAACAGCCTCTGCCCTCCTCGGATGAAGAAGACTTACCTGGCACCTCCGGAGCAAGTCATCATGCAGCACCAGCAGGACCACCAGCTGCACCCCCTGCACCCACCCCTCCAACGACTGTCAACACACATACCACCCCTGCCGACATGGACAGACCAAGGAGCAGCACCACCACCAGCACAGGGACCCTGGACCAACGTGGGGCCATGGACACCACCACCACCAACAACCCACAAGGTGGCCCAGGGTCACCTGTGCCTGCCACCTCAGGTACTGCACGTGTCGCCAGGGGTGGTGGGAGGGGTGGGAGACATAGGTCGCTGCTCACAGAGGGGTCTGGACTGCATGATGACCCACAACTGGCACGCATAGCCGATGCGTACCAGTCCAGCACCGGAGAGTTCAGCCAGGTAGTGGGGCTCCTCAGGGACATTAAACAGCAGCAGGCTTCCCATCATGCCCGCTTGGACTCCCACATGTCCCGCGTGGAGTCCAAGTGGGACACACTGCAAGAGATGACGGCGGTACATAGGGACATATTAGAATGCCTCCGCCAGATAAGCAGCAACCAGTCAACACCTCCCTGTGTGCCCACAACATCTGCTGCTGAAACAACTGCAACTGCCACAGGGAGGCAGGATGACTCTGGCGGAGAGTCCCCTGCACCGCAGCAGCCTGCACTTGAGGGTCCCCCCCCAAAGAAGAGGGGCCGTCCGAGGAGGGGCAAGTGAGAGGCAGATGGCCATGTGCAACCCCCAGGAAGCCAAAACCTGTTCTGGAGAATAACCTTTGTGCGCAAACTGTTCACCCTGTTGAGTGCAACACAACTCTCCCACATGACATGGGGAGCTCAAGTTGGACCAATGTCTCTGATTACTGTGGACTTTACTCTGGACATTTCTGCTACCAGGACTTACAAATTATCTAGGAACTTTGGATCACAATCACAATGTACAGCACCCAACAACCTGTGCACTATACTCACACATGTATGTCAATAAACTCACTTATACACCATATTTGCCTCTGTTGTGATTCCTATGTTGTCTCAGAAGTTGCGATGATGATCGGGGAAATGACACTGTGCATGCTAACTGCTACAGCAAGTACAACACCGGCATGTGAGTCATGGCGACTTCACACATATGGGGGAGGCACACCACCAGGGCTACACAACACATACACACCATGGACATCTGACTCATCGCCTACACTGGTGTTGCCAGGAAATACGTTGCATTGCACAGACCCAACACCTATTCACAGTCTGTGTTAACTAGCCCACTGGTGCAGTAAGCAAATGTCAGTCAGATGTGTGACCACAGACAACGCACATCACAAAGTGAAGCACAGGTTTATTACACATTTGCAACATGTTGTAACCACCACAGATGCAAGGTAATCCCACCTGGCAGCGGGCACACAGTCAACAAGTGTAGAAGGAAGGAAGTCCATGGGTGTGGTGCACATCACCTGTAGGGACACAACAGCTACCACCCGGGAAGTCGAATCACGGTGTTGGGGATCACAGTTGACCAAACGACTCAGAAAGTACCCTGTGAAGGACAGAAATGACACACAGTCAAAAGTACTGAAGAACAGGACAGAACTGCAATACTCATGCACAATACATGTTACAAGATACCCACCCAGAACCAAGTTAGCATGTCAACACTGTTGGGGAGTACAGACTACCTGCAAGGACACATCGCTACACGCATACAGACATGTAGCCCATGGACACACTCAAACAGCACCAGAGCACCACCAACACATATCATGCAAACTCACATCATTGACATGCCATCTCTGGATACTCACATTCAGCTGAAGAAGTTGGTGATGAGCTGTGTGCGGACATCACCCTCAACATCATCATCATCATCACTGGCATCGTGGTCCAGGCCAGGATCCTCCACAGGTGGCGGACATTGGTCATCGTCATCCAGGATGAGAGGCAACTCCTTCCGCACTGCCAGGTTGTGGAGCATGCAGCAGACGATGATAATCTTGCACACCTTTGCTGGGGCATATGGGAGGGACCCTCCTGTCTTGTCGAGGCAGCGGAAGCGGCTCTTCAGGAGACCAAATGTCCGCTCAATCACTCTCCTGGTCCGACCATGTGCCTCATTGTAGCGCATCTGGGCTGGTGTCACAGGGTTCCTGAGGGGCGTCAGCAACCACGGCATGTTGGGGTATCCGGAGTCACCTACATACAGACAATTGCACATTAGCAGAGTTGGAAAAGAGGGTGGAACACTACATAGCAGAACACACACAATGGTACAAAGTCAGTACACACCTACAAGCCAGGCACGCTGGTTCCGCATCTGTGCCATCATCCTCGGGATGCGACTACTCCTCATCACGTAGGCATCGTGTGCAGAACCAGGGAAACGGGCACACACGTGTGTGATGCTCATATCTGCAAGACAGACCACCAGTGCATTGACCGAGTGGTAGTGTTTGCGATTACGGTAGGCCTGCTCTTGGGCCTGTGGTGGTACCAACGCCACATGTGTCCCATCAATGGAGCCAATAACATGCGGCATCCTCCCCAGGGCATAGAAGTCACTCTTCACGCCAGTGAGTCGTTGGAGTCTAGGGAAATAGATGTACTGGTTCAGGTATATCAACATAGCCTCCAAAACATCCCGGAGCACACGGCTGAACATGGTCTGTGACATCCCACCAGCAGTCGCCAGAGTGTGTTGAAAGGTACCAGTGGCAAAGAAGTGTAGGGCTGCCATCACCTTCACCTTGGGGGTCAGCGCTGTAGGGTACGGACGGCCAGGTTGCAAATGTGGTGCCAAGCGCACTGCCAAATCCTCAATCAGCTGCCTGGTGAAGCGGTACCGTCGGATGCTGTCACGTTCCACCATCGTTGCCAGGTCAGGGAATGGTCTATGGACAGCTGGTGCCCTGCAGTGCATAGGTGAAGAAAGCAAGATTGTCAGTCACCCCACATATGTGGCATTGAACACACTCAACATCACATGATACATCATAATGAGGCACAAGTACATGATGTGTGCAGTTCCGTACGGATATGTATGGCACATACATGGCCAATATCTAACATCACAGTCCAACAAGTGGCATCAATAAGTCCCAGGTCGTGCCATTGGATACCATGAGGCCGTGTCCCAGTACCCATCTCCTGCTGCCAAATAACAAACACACGCCACAGTGACATGTGAGGACTGATGTGCCACAGGCATCACAGCTCAACGACAGGTAGATTCCCAGGGACCCTGTATTGCCACATGGACACTGGCATGACATGGTGTATCATGTATACACCACAGCAAAACCACCATGAGCCCCACAGGTAGTGGTCCCTGTTACCTCGGCAGGACAGACATGTACGTCTGTGACACACACACGCACAACATCAAAGTCCATGCACAAACAACGTGGATGTGGAGACTGCCTCCCATTGTGCACATGAAATCAGAGACATTGTAATCACAACATGCACACAGACTGTGGAGGACCATCACCATTGTGCCAATGGGTCACCCTGGGTTGAACATAACGCCCCACATGGGACTCAGGGGGTATGTGACATGACATACACATACACCACCGTGAACTGTGACCATGCCACATGCTCAGATATAAACAGTTGCACATCACAGTGGTCATGTACACAAAACACCAAGGACTCTGTCCCCATAAACACGTGCACAGCCTGGGGGTGGCTGCCCCCAAGTGACACCAACAGAACAACATGTTCACCCCCATACACGGAATAGGTAATGCAGCCTTACATGCCCTAGGATACAGTTTGGACAGGCTGTGGTGTTGTAGGTGTGCCCCTCACTGCCTGGGAAGTATATGTGGCTGGCATATGTTCACCTGTGACAGGCATGGTGACATATGCCAGTGACTTGACAGGGATGCGTTGGACAGCAATGGACCGATCAGTGCGCACACATTGGCCATTGCATTCAATGTGCGCTGGTACGCGTTGTATTGGCAATACGCGTTGGACAGCAATGGACCGATCAGTGCGCACACATTGGCCATTGCATTCAATGTGCGCTGGTACGCGTTGTATTGGCAATACGCGTTGGACAGCAATGGACCGATCAGTGCGCACACATTGGCCATTGCATTCAATGTGCGCTGGTACGCGTTGTATTGGCAATACGCGTTGGACAGCAATGGACCGATCAGTGCGCACACATTGGCCATTGCATTCAATGTGCGCTGGTACGCGTTGTATTGGCAATACGCGTTGGACAGCAATGGACCAATCAGTGCGCACACATTGGCCATTGCATTCAATGTGCGCTGGTACGCGTTGTATTGGCAATACGCGTTGGACAGCAATGGACTGATCAGTGCGCACACATTGGCCATTGCATTCAATGTGTGCGGGTACGCGTTGTATCCCATGTACGCGTTGAACAGCAATGGTCCGATCGGTGTTCCCGGCCGGCCCATTGCATTCAATGTGTGCGGGTACGCGTTGTATCCTATGTACGCGTTGAACAGCAATGGTCCGATCGGTGTGCCCGGCCGGCCCATTGCATTCAATGTGTGCGGGTACGCGTTGTATTCCATGTACGCGTTGAACAGCAATGGTCCGATCGGTGTGCCCGGCCGGCCCATTGCATTCAATGTGTGGGGGTACGCGTTGTATCCTATGTACGCGTTGAACAGCAATGGTCCGATCGGTGTTCCCGGCCGGCCCATTGCATTCAATGTGTGCGGGTATGCGTTGTATCCTATGTACGCGTTGAACAGCAATGGTCCGATCGGTGTGCCCGGCCGGCCCATTGCATTCAATGTGTGCGGGTACACGTTGTATCCTATGTACGCATTGAACAGCAATGGTCCGATCGGTGTGCCCGGCCGGCCCATTGCATTCAATGTGTGCGAGTACGCGTTGTATCCCATGTACGCGTTGAACAGCAATGGCCCGATCGGTGTTCCCGGCCGGCCCATTGCATTCAATGTGTGCGGGTACGCGTTGTATCCTATGTACGCGTTGAACAGCAATGGTCCGATCGGTGCGCACCCATTGGCTATGGCCTGGCCTGGCAACGGACGCGTTTTCAAAATTTGAACGAGTCTGATGCTGTAAATTCAGTTGGTCACCCACAACAATGTTGCAATTTCATGGGTGTCATGAAGTTGAACATTTGAAGGATGCTGGGGGCGTGTGTAAGTGGTGCAATTCCATGGATTGGCCAGATTCAGATGATGCAAACGACTTGGACCTATCACTTTGGACACATGGGACAGTATCTGCCTCTGCAGCACACATATAATGCTGGCTGTTCCCCTGAGAGCTCACTTGCCTGCACTACATGCTCCAGGACGACATCTGCCACTACACTGCTGCTGTATCTGCACCCTCTGGACCCTGCAATGGCACGTACTGTGGAGAGAGCCCCAGCCTTCAGCACTGAGGAGAACCAGGCCCTGCTGGATGGCCTCCTTCCACAGTACAGCAAGCTGTATGGGAAAGCAGGGGAGCAGGTGAGTGTTCTGTCCACTGCCTTTCTAAATGTGCATGTTGTCTGACTAGCAAGGCTAACAGTCTGCACGCCACTGGCTAGCAGGCTCACTGAGTAGTTGTCACCCCCATAGTGTGTAGTTACATGCACTGGACAGGTATAGTGCAGTGACAGTGCATTTAAACAAGGTTTTACTTCCCAGGCAATGATACCATGTAGTAACTGCTGGCATACTGTCCATAGCCATCATTGCACTGCCTGTGTACATCATGTGCCCCTGTGATTGAGACATGTATATCCAACTGTGTAATGCACGGATATGTTGCATGTGTAGTAATGGCATTCTCAGTTTGTTATCCTCACAGGTTGATGCCCACCAGAAGCAGAAGATATGGCTGACCATCGTCCGGGCAGTGAGATCCGTGGGGGTCTACAAGCGCCGGATCCGCAGCTGCCAGAAGAGGTGGCAGGACCTTCGGGGCTGGACCCGGAGGATCGCACGGGTCCAGCTGAAGCTGTCGCCTCCTCGCAGGAGGGGCGGACACCGGACCCTGACCCCCACATGCTGAGGATCCTGGCGGTGGTCTTCCCTGATCTGGATGGGCAGCTGAAGGACAGAGAGCAGCAAGGAGGGGGTGAGTCCATGTCTGCATTGTGAACTATGTCTGCCATGCTATGTGCCCTCCTCTGGCCTGGTTAAACTTCCACAGTACATCAGTCTTGTGGTCCAGGACCCATGTCCCTCTATTGTGCACTGCCCACTCCTCATCTGATACCCATGTGTGGCCCTTACAGTCAGGGTATTGTGTCACTTGGGTACTGTGTCCTTGCAGTTTGCTTGACTCAAGGTGGGGGACAGCATCTGTTTCCCTGACTCTGTGGTGGGCATCATGGGTGGGTCCATTGCTTACACATTGCCTGTGTTCTGACATGTGTTCTGCGTGTCATTTTGATATGTGGCCCAATTGCTGAGCTGATCCACCACATGTGCCTGGGGTATCTGGCACACACCCATGCTGCGGGTGGGAACAATGTTTGTGCCCCAGGAGTGTGTATATAACGTGTGTCACACATACTTAGCCAGCTGCCTACTGTCCAGGGCTCATCCCTCATTCATGTGGGACAGGACAGTCATGCCTACTCCAGGCCATACAATACACTCTGTACTCCCACTGCCGTGTATCAGCTGACACGTTTTGCTCAGTTATTTGTCCCCTCAGGTGTCTGCCTCTGTGTCAGTGTGCTGTGGCTTCGTTGTCAGGTCTGCTGGGGTGTTCCTCGGTTGGGGCTCCGCATGTCACCGAAGATGTGACCATAGGAGATGATACATGTGTGACACATAGGTGTTTGATCACCTGACCGTGCAGACTGGGGTATGCGAATATGAGGTTCAGGCAGCTGTTTCCCATTCACAGCAGATTGTGATGTGCTCAGGTGCAGAGGGTAGTGTTACAGGTCTCCCATATGTCCAATGGGTATGACCTGGACAGATGAGGGTACAGATGATGTGGTGTGTGGGGGATGTACATGTGCACTTGTTCAGCTCCAGGACTTGCATTCCCCATGATCTACTATTGTGACACAGTGCAGAGTGTTGTTGTCTGGCTGCCCTGCCCATGTGACTGGAGACAGTGATGTATGACTTAGCAGGCATGGCTGTGCCATGGCATGTGACTTCCTATTAGTGATCCTGCAGGGGAGTGACATGTGCTACATGCACACCATTGTGGCAATGGCTATCAGGACATGGGTGCATCATGGTGTCTGTCGCTGGTATGCATCACATGCATTTCCTATTTGACTCTGGGCATCCCTTTCATCCGGACACCTGCACTGACTCAGTGGCAAGAGTTGTGATGTGTGCATGTCCACATGCTTCACCGGGTTCTCTGCACTGTCCAAATACTGTGTAGGTGGTGCATGTGTCCACACTGGGGTATTGCCATCCAACAGACACCAGACAGATGGGTGCAAGGCCAGGTGGGATGTGAGTGCCATGGTTGACCATCAGACTGACAATTGACTTCTCCTGTTCTGTTTGTGCAGTTTTAGCAATGTTCAACTAAGGATGCCAGGGCTTGCTCTGTAATGTGCTGGACTTACTGTGGTGTGTGCGTTCGGTGCAGGTGACTGATGTCTGTCTGTGTCCCTATTGATTGCAGATACATCCACGGCCACAGGAGGGGACAGCTCCACGGACCAGGAGGAGCCACAGAGCCAGACTGGGTCAGCAGCCGAGGAGTGGTCGGAGGGACCCAGTGGCACGGAGGGCGAGGGGAGCCAAACCGAGGAGTCCTCAGCACCATCCACTCCCTTATGGAGGCGGGTGTCAGCAGCCACCACACCCCAGCTAGTGTTGCTGTCCCCGCCACCACCACCACCACCGCCCTCCCGTTGGCTCCCATTCCCGAGGTCCGTGGAGGCTCCCATGTTCGGGAGCGTGTCTCCTTCGGGCCAGGCACCGCACCCCCTGCCCCTGTGTCCCCTGCTGCCCTGAGTGAGGAGTCTGTGTACCTCCTCCGCCAGCTCCATGTAGGACAGACAGCAATGCTGAGTGTCCTCCATGCACACACCAGTCTGTTGACTCAGCTGGTGTCATTCATGGAGGGCATCTCATCGGGCATGTCTGACCTACAGAGGGCAATAGGTCCATGGACTCCTCCCTGATGGCAGCAGTGTCCCTCCTCCGACAGTCCCTCACCCCTCCTGCCTCTGCCCCATCCACACTCCCCAGCACCTTACCCGTCCCAAGCACACACACACTGGCACATGCACACACCAGCACAGACACATGCAGCAGACAGACACACACGCCACAAACAAGACGCACACGCACGCACCGTCAGGGGACTGAAACCACACTCACAGGGGATGGGGCACATGCACAAACACACGCATCCACAAGCACATCGCAGTCCTCAGTTGCCTCTCCCTCCAAAGACCCCTCCCTTGCCTCACCTGCAACCCCAAATACATAGCGGCTCTTCCTCTGTGACCTTGGCCTCTTCCCCTCCGACCCAGCTGATCCAGCATTCAGGGGGAAGAGGAAGCCCACCCACACGGAGCGGAGTGCCCCTGGCCCCCGGACACCATCCCCCAGGCGCAGACTGACTGAGGCCCCCACCCGCAAGTCCCCCCGGTCCCGGAAGAGCAAGACCCCGCCGCCGCCCTGCAGCTCAGGCACCAAGTCTCCTTCCTCCATCCCTCAGGCCCCCACTCCACAGGTGCCCCCACCACACCCTGCCCCAGGTTCTCCCACCCACAGATACACCATCCCCAGAAGGGTCAGGCCTTCACCCCCTGCCACTTGCTCTTCCGGCCCCACACCCCCCGCTGCGCTTGTCTGTACCACTGATGTGGTGAGGGTGTCCTCCCCCTCTGTCCTGCCCACCTTACCTGATCCCCATTCTCCTCCCCTGGAGGTAGGCACTGCAGTGGAGTCTGCTATCACCCTGTCTGACTTGGGCACTGCAGTGGCGGACCTGTCCACTCCATCTGCAGGGTCCACTGCAGTCGTGCCGGCACCCACAACATCTGAGTCATGCCCCCCAGTTGCCCCCCAGTTGTGCCGGCACACACCATGTCAGACACCTCCACTGCAGTTGTCAGTGGCTCTCCAGCACCCACCACCCCTTCCCTGCCTCCTCCTGGTGAGCCCTGATCCTGTCCCTGCGGTGCCTGGCCTGCCCCCCCGTATGCCCCTCCTAGGGGATTGTTCATGGTTTTGATCAGTGCAGGCATGCGTAGGGTGACATCTGCCACTGTCACCCTGTATTGACTTCCTTGATGGACTGGCCATTGGCCTTTGTTGATTGCTTACAGTTTTTCCAAGTTATTAACCCACATATGCTGAATAAAGCAACTTTCTGTTCACTAGTGCTTTTACTTCTGATGTACATGATGTTGATGACGCTAACCATGCACTTGCTGCAGTGATGGTGATATTTGGTCTCATGAAAATGAAGTGTTACTGTGCAGGAACCCATGTGGTCCAGGGGGACAGTGTCCTATCCTGTGGTGTATCCATGTCATCCTTAGCAGCATCTGAGGGTGTAATGTTTTCAATATTTGGCAATGGGATTTCCTACTTACATTAGCAATGTCACATCTGTGGGTTCCACCCATGCACATCTGTTGTGTTTGCCATTGTTCAATTAGTCTAGTTCCCTGACCGTGTGGCCATCTCCACTGGACATGCAGGTTTGGGCATCAATGGGGAAGGACTCATCTGTGTTGTCAGTGCAACTTGCTATACATGTGTGTTGGATCTGTGCTGTTGATTTCGTTGACATTCCCATGACCAGGCTGATGTGACAGGAGCCTTCATTTGGTGTTAATTGTTGACTGTGTGACCAAGTGTTCTGCTGACATGATGGAGCCCTACTGATGCGACATATGGCACAGCTTTCCTCACACCCCTCATGGCAGTGTGTACTCCTGTGACATCTCGTGCGCCCAAGGTGTGTGTTGTATGAGCATGTGTGTGTGTTCACTTCCATGTTGCTGTGCATGCTGGGATCCCTAGTGATGTTCCTGTTTGTGATGCTTGCTGAGTTGAGCTATGTTCCCCCAAAGTCTTCTCCCTGGGTTCTCTGTGATGTGAGTGCATGGCACATTACTGGTCATCAGGGTGTCACCCATAGGTGTGTTTGCTGTCAGGGCTGAGTTTGTGGGCAGACGCTGATGTGTCACAGTCCGGATTCCCCTTTGCACTTGTTGTTTACACCTTTCATGTGATTTCTGGTTTGTGTTAGCTTTCATTGGTTGTGACACGTTGTGTGTGTGACTGCTGGCACTCCTCAGGGCTGCAATGTTGGTAGTTGTCTATGTGTGTTCTTTGTGGGTGACCTTGGCTTCTTCATAGGTGTGTGACTGTGGCTGGGATCCCATTGGTTGGTGTGGTATTGCCGTCATGTCCATGTACAGCGTAGTGTGCAGTGTGTCAGACATTCAGGAGTCTGGTAGAGTGGCCATGTGTGATGTGTTTCTGCACCTTGGTTCCCAACACCCCCCCTGGGATTGTCATGGGTGCATGTGCAATGTCACCAGTGCATGTGAGCTTCACTGCTGCACATTGTTGGAGGTCGAGGTGTGTGGTGTTGAGTGTGTGCAGATGAGAGTTGTTGCCCGGCTAGACCCCTGCCTCCATGTTGGCCTTGGCTGACAGGCCGTGCTGGTTGATTTGTGCTTGTGTAGGTGTGATGGTAGTTTGTTGCTCAGGACACATGACTGTGGTTCACAGTGTGAACGACATCTAGCTTTGTCATCACAGTGGGATTGTAATGCAGCCCAGGGTCACCACATTGTGGGGGCCATGGGTGTGGTGCTGTGGTGTCTGTGTGTCTTACTGTGTCAGTTGCTGTTCCTACATGCTTGTGTGACATGTGTGATTTGTGCTCCCTCTCATCTGACAATGCCTGATTGCCCACATAGGGGATTTGGATCCATGAGTTACCTTTGTGTGGCACTGTATGCACATCTGTGTAATTGGTATTCAGGCCTCCTCATGTGTTGTGTGGTTGCCTGGGGACACTGGTACCCCCTCACCTGTTGTGTTTGATGTGCAGTGTGGGTCTGCCTGTTTGTGTATGTGCATCGGCACCACTGCATTGGCATATCTTAGGTGTGCCATTGGCTGTATGTTGTTTGGTGTGTTTGCCCTGCTGTCCCTGGGACTCCTAGGTCATCAGTCAGCACAATGATCATTGTGTGTGTGTCCCATTGCTGCCATGGTATGGTATCTGTTCACCTCCCTTCTACAGTCTCCACTGGGTATCTGAATTTGTGTGCCCATTGGTGCAAATATGTGGGTCTGCATTCTGATGGTCACTTCTGTCATTGAGTCATTGATGAATGTTGACAGTGTCAGCCCCCATGGGTGTTGTTTGTCTGCACATGGCCAAAGGTATGTCTTGTTTGCACTGCACTGTTTGCCTCCCCCATTCTATGTTGCTATGGGACACAAGCACTACTTTGCCACTGATGTGTTTGTTGTTCTGTGACCAGGAATCATAAATGCACTTTGGCAGTTGCAGCTTATTCTTTGTCAACACATACATTTTGGACACTGTGATGATGGGGGTTTGGACCCCATTGCCACAATGTTCAATATGTGCTTCAGCTATGGACCCCACACTCACATTTTGGTCACTGTGATGATGGGGGTCTGGACCCCACTGCCACAATGTTCAATATGTGCTTCAGCTATGGACCCCACACTTACATTTTGGGCACTGTGATGATGGGGGTTTGGACCCCATTGCCACAATGGTCATGGCCTGCTTGCATTGTGGGTGCCACACACATTTATGTGTGGCACTTGTGATAGGGGGTCACATTGTATGTCCACAGTCCTGTTCAGTGTTGTAGGCATTTGACACAGTCTACACACGCTTGTCATGGTGTTGGGGGGGATGTCTTTGTGTTGCATTCTTTCTGCTGGTATGTGCTTCTTGTGGCATGTATTTGCCATCCTGTGAGTGGGGGTGGTAGTGGTAGGCACCTGGCACCCCCTGGGTAGAGGTGGTAGTAGTGGTAGGCACCTGGCACCCCCTGGGTAGAGGTGGCAGTAGTGGTAGGCACCTGGCACCCCATGGGTAGAGGTGGTAGTAGTGGTAGGCACCTGGCACCCCCATGGGTAGAGGTGGTAGTAGTGGTAGGCACCTGGCACCCCCTGGGTAGAGGTGGCAGTAGTGGTAGGCACCTGCACCCCCTGGGTAAGGGTGGTAGTAGTGACAGGCATCCAGCCCCCCCTGGGTAGAGGTGGTAGTAGTGGTAGGCACCTGGCACACCCTGGGTAAGTGTGGTAGTAGTGGTAGGCACCTGGCACCCCCATGGGTATAGGTGGTAGTAGTGGTAGGCACCTGGCACCCCCTGGGTAGAGGTGGCAGTAGTGGTAGGCACCTGGCACCCCCTGGGTAGAGGTGGTAGTAGTGGTAGGCACCTGGCACCCCATGGGTAGAGGTGGTAGTAGTGGTAGGCACCTGGCACCCCCTGGGTAAGGGTGGTAGTAGTGGTAGGCACCTGGCACCCCCATGGGTAGAGGTGGTAGTAGTGGTAGGCACCTGGCACCCCCTGGGTAAGGGTGGTAGTAGTAGTAGGCACCTGGCACCCACATGGGTAGAGGTGGTAGTAGTGGTAGGCACCTGGCTCCCCCTGGGTAAGGGTGGTAGTAGTGGTAGGCACCTGGCACCCCCATGGGTAGAGGTGGTAGTAGTGGTAGGCACCTGGCACCCCCTGGGTAAGGGTGGTAGTAGTGGTAGGCACCTGGCACCCCCATGGGTAGAGGTGGTAGTAGTGGTAGGCACCTGGCACCCCCTGGGTAAGGGTGGTAGTAGTGGTAGGCACCTGGCACCCCCATGGGTAGAGGTGGTAGTAGTGGTAGGCACCTGGCACCCCCTGGGTAAGGGTGGTATTAGTGGTAGGCACCTGGCACCCCCATGGGTAGAGGTGGTAGTAGTGGTATGCACCTGGCACCCCCTGGGTAGAGGTGGCAGTAGTGGTAGGCACCTGGCACCCCCTGGGTAAGGGTGGTAGTAGTGACAGGCATCCAGCCCCCCCTGGGTAGAGGTGGTAGTAGTGGTAGGCACCTGGCACCCCCTGGGTAAGGGTGGTAGTAGTGGTAGGCACCTGGCACCCCCATGGGTAGAGGTGGTAGTAGTGGTAGGCACCTGGCACCCCCTGGGTAGAGGTGGCAGTAGTGGTAGGCACCTGGCATCCCCTGGGTAGAGGTGGTAGTAGTGGTAGGCACCTGGCACCCCCATGGGTAGAGGTGGTAGTAGTGGTAGGCACCTGGCACCCCCTGGGTAAGGGTGGTAGTAGTGGTAGGCACCTGGCACCCCCATGGGTAGAGGTGGTAGTAGTGGTGGGCATCTGGCACCCCCTGGGTAGAGGTGGCAGTAGTGGTAGGCACCTGGCACCCCCTGGGTAGAGGTGGTAGTAGTGGTAGGCACCTGGCACCCCCATGGGTAGAGGTGGTAGTAGTGGTAGGCACCTGGCACCCCCTGGGTAGAGGTGGTAGTAGTGGTAGGCACCTGGCACCCCCATGGGTAGAGGTGGTAGTAGTGGTAGGCACCTGGCACCCCCTGGGTAAGGGTGGTAGTAGTGGTAGGCACCTGGCACCCCCATGGGTAGAGGTGGTAGTAGTGGTAGGCACCTGGCACCCCCATGGGTAGAGGTGGTAGTAGTGGTAGGCACCTGGCACCCCCTGGGTAAGGGTGGTAGTAGTGGTAGGCACCTGGCACCCCCATGGGTAGAGGTGGTAGTAGTGGTAGGCACCTGGCACCTCCTGGGTAGAGGTGGCAGTAGTGGTAGGCACCTGGCACCCCCTGGGTAAGGGTGGTAGTAGTGACAGGCATCCAGCCCCCCCTGGGTAGAGGTGGTAGTAGTGGTAGGCACCTGGCACCCCTGGGTAAGGGTGGTAGTAGTGGTAGGCACCTGGCACCCCCATGGGTAGAGGTGGTAGTAGTGGTAGGCACCTGGCACCCCCTGGGTAGAGGTGGCAGTAGTGGTAGGCACCTGGCACCCCCTGGGTAAGGGTGGTAGTAGTGACAGGCATCCAGCCCCCTGGGTAGAGGTGGTAGTAGTGGTAGGCACCTGGCACCCCTGGGTAAGGGTGGTAGTAGTGGTAGGCACCTGGCACCCCCATGGGTAGAGGTGGTAGTAGTGGTAGGCACCTGGCACCCCCTGGGTAGAGGTGGCAGTAGTGGTAGGCACCTGGCACCCCTGGGTAAGGGTGGTAGTAGTGACAGGCATCCGGGCCCCTATGTGTATATGTGGCATTGGTGATGGGCATCCCGCCCCTATGGTGCTGCTGTTTCTGGAGTAAGTAATTTCTGCATCCCTGTGTGTGTGTGTGATATGTCGGGTACGTGTAGTTTGTGTTTGTGGTTGGTGTCTGACCTACCTTCTGCGCCGTACGCGTCCGTGCCTGTTCCGGTAGTAGATGTAGAATATTGGTAGGATCGGAACGATGGGATTCATTGTTGGTTCGTCTCGTTCGTCTTTGTCGTTGCTTCGCCTCGTCCTCGTCGCTTGCGTGTTCGTCTCGTAGCCGTGGATCGTGTTCTGGCGCAAATCGGAGCTTATGTGCGCCTCTCCCGGATGCTTTGACGTGCCGTGCGTAGCGACAAGTTCGGCGCGTACGGGAAGCGCATCGTACTTGTCCGGCCGGACGGGGCTGCTTTTTGGCTTCCGGGCGACTCGTATCTGCGTTTACGGATCCGGCTCGGTCGGGGATCAAGACCTGGATTGGGTGAGTACGACTGGGTCGGAATCTGTGCTGTTGTGCGCATCGTACTTGTTCGTTCGGATTCATGTGCGGATCGGTCGGGAAACAGGCATTCGCATGGCTTTTTTCCCGACCGAATGGCGTTGGGTGCGTCTCCGACCGAGATCGGAATCGACCCCTAAATCTGAAAACAGTGCTTAGAAGTCAATAGCACTATAAGGGTACTTGATGTTGCTCTAGACCTCGGGTAAATCCAAATTCCAAGCCGACTGCGATGGAGTGCAGGCCGGCTACAGGGCCCAGGCAGGGCCCGCTGAAGAAGTACCTTGATTGGAGTAAGCGTTGGTGTTGAAGACTCGATGCGTCGATTCCGATTCACGAAGTCGGGTCAATGTGTTGAAGTCGAACATCGCAGCGGTATCTTCGGATCAGCGCTGCATCATCATTGAGGCTCACAGTTGGGACCTCGGATCGTCACTACCTTGTTGTCAAACCTCGCAGTCAGGTCCCGTGCCATCGTCAAGCTGCACAGGGATGTCCTCTGATCGCCACTGCGTTGGCATCGGGGGCACTGCATCAGTTCCAACCTGCGCAGAGATGACAATGCGCCAATTTTGGAGCAAAACAGCTGCAGGACACACATCTGAGGCCAAGGACTGGAGGGGCAGCTCATGCAAGGGAGGATTCACAGATGGCCGAGCCCAGCAGTTGAAGCAGAGTTGAAGGGAAGTCTCTGATGGCCCTGAGACTTCAAGAACCGGGGCAAGCCAACAACCCCTGGAGAAACTTGGGTTCAAGGATGTGAAGAGCAGGTCCAGTCCTTCTCACTCTCAGGCAAGAAGCATAAGGCAGTAGGCCAACACAGCAGATCAGGTAGCAACATGTCAGTCCCTCCTGCAGCACAACAATCAACAGGCAAACACAGCAAAGCATTTAGCAAAGTGGTAGTCCCTCTGCAGCACAGCAGTTCTTCTTCCCAGCAGAATGTCTTGGTTCCAGCAAAGTTCTGATTTGGTGGTATCAGAGGTCCAGTACCTATACCCAGTTGTGCCTTTGAAGTGGTGGAGACTTCAAAGAGGCCTGTGAAGATCACAAGGTCCCTGTCTTTCCTGCCCTGGCTCCAGACTCACTAGAGGGGGATATGCAGCTCTTTGTGTGGGGACAGGCACAGCCCTATTCAGGTACAAGTGTCAGCTCCTCCCTCCCAATCAATATCTGAAAGGCCCATCAGCCTGGTGATGGGGCAGCAGGATGCAAATGTCACACCCCAGCTCCCTTTGTGTGTGACTGTCTAGAGGGAATGCACAAAGTCTATCTATCATCCAACCCAGATGTGTATTCAGAGACAGTGGCAACTTTCTAAAAGTGACATTTTCAGACTTACCCAATTTAAAATCTGAATTCCTTATAAGCTGTGATTTTAAATTGTGAGTCCAGAGACACCAAACTACAAATCTCTATCTCTTCCCAATTGGAAATTACACTTAAAGGATGTTTTAAGGCAATCCGAATGTTAACCTATTGGAGAACGATAGGCCTTGCAGTAGAGAAAAACACATTTAGCAGAACCCAAAAGTACATGTCCTACCTTCTAAATACACTGCACCCTGCCCATAGGGCTGCCTAGGGCGTATCTTAGGGGATGACTTACATGTGATAAAAGGGAAGGTTTGGACCTGGCAAGTAGGTTAACTTGTCAGTTCGAAATGGCAGTTATAAAACTGCACACACAGGCTATGCAGCAGCAGGCCTGAGACATGTTTAAAGGGCCATTGAAGTGGGTGGCACAATCAGTGTTGCAGGCCCACTAGTAGCATTTAATTTACAGGCCCTGTGCACATGTAGTGCACTATACTAGGGACTTATAATTAAATTAAATATGCCAATTGTGGATAAGCCAATGTTGCCTGTTTTGAGTACAGAGCAGAAGCACTGGTTAGCAGTAGTAAATTGTTCAGAATACTAAAGGAAGCAAAAACAAATTCAGCAAAAAGGCGAGGAGGAAGGAAAAAGTTTGGGAGGGACCCTACGGAAAGGGCCATTTCAACATCCTGGTACTGAAAGACTCCTAAATTTGCTTTAAGCTACTGTGAGGCTTACCACTCCCAAAGGATAATATTGGGTTATCTTATTACATTTAATAAGTGATAATGTTTGTTGAGAACAGGTAGAAATGTCAGACTTGGTTTAATTTAAAATCCTCTTTAATGGTAAAGCCACAATTCTGAAACACCACTTTTAGAAAGTTGGCATTCTCTTGTCCATACGATTTGGTGCCTGCAGTCTGTGTCCTGTGTCACATGATTGTGTGGCAATTGGCCTTTGTGTATTCCTCCCAGACAGTGATACAAAAGGAGACCAGATGTTGTCAGGATGGGCCATCCTGCCTGGATGGGTGGGACAGAGCTCTGCACAGCCCCACTTACATTTTAGAGAAGCGGCGTCGGTGACGCAAAACAAAGGACTTTACACTAGACTTTTGTCCCCCCAGACATCCAGGGACCAGGGCAGTGAGGAAGAAAATTCCAGAACCATCTGTGGGGGGGATTCTACTCCTTTCTTCCACTTGAAAGCTGGCACAGGTATAAAAAAAAGATCCTCAGACCACCTCTTCAGTTCACTCCTCGGCCTGAGGAGGACACTCAAAAGGCCTGTGCTGCACTTCGGTGGACTGCCTGGCTGCATGAGACCTGCTTTGTCCTTCAGAGGACTGCTCTGCTACTGGAAGCCTGCCTTTAACCCTCAGGGGACTTCTCCGCTGCTGGAGGACTGCCTTGCTGCTTGAACCCAGAACTACCAGAGTGACTCCAAGGGCTAGTTGGCTGTCCTCCTGTTCTGAGCCACAGGGACACAAAAGTCTCCAGCAAATTGAACCCTGGACCAGGACCCTGCCTGAATTGAGTCCTACCCTCCAAGTGGTGCCCACCAAGGCAGGGACCCTTGGAAAGGGTGCTAAAGGTGCCCAAACAGCCTGAATCCAGAGGAGACCTGGATCTACCTGCTCATTAATCCGCCCAAGTTGCATCGCCGTTTACCTGACTTCGCGGTAGCTCCCATTACGTTCTTCTCTAAAGCAGCAAATCCTATTCAGCAGCTCCTCGCAGAAGGTGAACAGGCCTTGTGGAGCCCTCGTTGGCTACAGCCTGCAGCTTTGTCTTATTGGAGATTTTTGACTTTCAGAAAAGAGACTATGGGCTTGATTTAGATTTCAGCGGACGAGTTACTCCTTCACAACGGTAATGGATATCCCGTTCGCCGAAATATAAATCCCATAATATTCAAAGGGATTTATATTTCTGTGGATGGGATGTCCATTACCGTTGTGACGGAGTAACCAGTCCGCCGAAAACGAAATCAGGCCATAAGTCCGAACTAGAAATCTTCACACCGCCGGCTGCCTTGCCCCGCTGAACTTTACCTACTAAAAGTCTTCTAAGTCAGAAGGTAAGCCAAGATCGGGCCCTATCCACCTTGTATATCCGAACTGTACTCCATCGTGATCGGCAATAACTTTTGATTTTGCCACAGTCTCGCACGACTAGATGTTGGCGCTTTGATCTTTTAGGCGCTAGTTTTTACTAAAAACTTTTAAAAATTCATCACACCGGTTCTACTGATTGGATTTTTGTCATTTTAGTGTCAAATAATTTGTTACATTTTACTCTATTTGTTTTTAATTGGGTTAAGCACAGGTGATGTTTTGTGGTTCACCCTGACAGGGATTATGGTTGTTGCTTGAGGAGGGCTCACACCCCCATCAACCAAAAAACTGGGAGGCATATTAGCAAGACCCACGTTAAAATTAGCGCCGTTTTAGCGGCAGGAAACTGCCGCTAAAACGGCGATAATGGGCTTGCTAATATGCGTTATAGAATTCCAATAGAAGCCCAGGTTAGATGTGCAGGACATCTAACCTGGGCTTCTATTGAATTCTATAACGCATATTAGCAAGCCCATTATCGCCGTTTTAGCGGCAGTTTCCTGCCGCTAAACGGCGATATTTAACGTGGGTCTTGCTAATATGCCCCTAAATTTCTAAGATCTGCCATGGCTCTTTTCTAGTCATTTAGATGTGAGGAATATTAATAGTCTCACAAATGTGACGGATATCCTGTCTGCCCTATTATAAGCGTGTTATATCCTACGGCACTTGTAATAAGGCAAACGGGATACCCATCACATTTGTCACAGAGTAACCTCTCCTCCAAAGTCTAAATCAGATCCAAGCTTTTTTATTTTTTAAACTGCAATCTTTGCAGTTCATCAACCTACAAATACACACCTGTTGTTAATGAGGCGCTTGACTCTTTGGAAGATGAGGTAGGTTTGCATTTTTCTGATGTTCGGGTATTGAAATCTAGCATCAGTAGCTGTTGTGGAAAAGAACTATTCCATCCGCTTGCTAGCACTAAAGAGTGTACCAGAGTAACATGCAGTGTGCCAGAGTGTCTGGAGCAAATTTGATTGGGAGAGGCAATGTGGGGTGAACAGAGAAAGGGGGTGTTGGAAATGGCCCTTTTTGCAGGGTTATCCCCAAACTTTTTGCTTCTTCCTCCTACTTTTTCCTGACCTGTGGTTGTTGGCGTTAGGACTCTGGGCACTTTGCCACTGCTGATCAGTGCTAAAGTGCATATGCTCTCTGTGTAAATTGTTATTGTGATTGGTTATCCATGACTGGTATATTTGATTTACTGGTAGGACCCTAGTAAAGTGCACTAAGTGTGCCAGGGCTGGTAAATCAAATGCTACTAGTGGGCTTTCAGCACTGGTTGTGCCACCCACATGAGTAGCCCTGAAAAGTTGTCTCAGGCCTGCCACCGCAGTGCCTGCACACAGTTTGTTAACTGCCATTTTGACCTGGCCAGTGTACCCACTTGCCAGGCCTTACCCTTCCCTTTTCATACACATAGGACACCCCTATGGTAGGCCCAAGGTACCCCCCTGGGCAGGGTGCAGTGTATGGTAAAGGTAGGACATGTACTGGTGTGTGTAACATGTCCTGATAGTGAAATATTGCCAATTTCGTTTTTCACTATTGAAAGGCTATCTTGCCCATCGGACAGAATGGGGAATGCGTTATAACATTTTACAAGCATATCTTCCCATAGGAGTAAGATAGAAAATTGGAGTCTGGAATCCCTGAACTCAGAATTTAATGACACATCTTTTAGTAAGGATGGTTTTTAAATTCTGTGTTTGAAAATAGCACTTTTAGAAAGTGGCTATTTTCTTGTTCAACCTTTCTGTGTGCCTCTGCCTGGTTGTGGATTGACTGTCTGGCTTTGGAGTGACAGGGGCTGGGGTGGCTCCAGGAGTCTGGGTGAGTCAGCCTGGACTGAATAGGCCAATCTGCATTTGGAGTGGTGGGAGGAGTAGTATCTGTCCCTGACTAGGGCTGTGCCTGCCTTCCACAAAACACTGGCTCCACCTCCTGCGGTGCGTTTTAAGACCTTGGCCCACCTTCACAAAGGAAGAAGTTGTGCACTGGCAGAGTTCACCCAGAACTGGTTTGGACTGGGTCCAGGACCCCTTACACATAGAGAACAAAGACTTTTGGGGTATAAATATTAGAGCTGAAACCCCTGAACTTTAGACTACTTCGTGATCAAGAGGAACCTTTTGCCAAAGAGGACAGCTGAAGAGACTGAGGAGAAGTACTGCCCTTGCTGTGTGTCTGGGGTTGGCCTGCAGTTTGCTGTTCCTGCTAAGGAGAAGACAAAGGGACTTTGCTGTGTGCTGTGTCCCCCCTGCTTGAAGAAGGACTTTGCTGTGTGCTGTGTCCATCTGTAACCTGAAGAGAAGTCTCCAAGGGCCTGAGAAGAGCTGGCCTCCTGTTGTGGAAACTCAGGGACACCAAAGTTTCCAAGATCATCCTGGAAGTAAAAAGAACCTTTGCCAAGGAGAAGAGCGTGAGAAACTGAGAAGAAGGACTGCCCTTGCTGTGTGTTCTGGGGCTGACTTACATTTGCTATTCTGCCAAGGGAAGGAGATGGACTTTTGCTGTGTGCTGTGTCCTCTTCTGAAAAGGAAATCTCCAAGGGCCTGAGGAGAGCTGGCCTCCTGTTGTGGGAACTCCGGCATATTAAAGTTCCCAAGATCGTCCCTGCGAAGCTGGAAGCATGTGTCTGCATACAGCTGGTGACCCCTGTGAAGCCTGCCGTGTTATTTGGAGATCGTGATTTTTCTCAGCCTTGACGCTGTGTGCCTGTGTCTGCACACGGTCCTGCCTGCACTGAGAGCCTCATAGAATCGGCGCGCTGCAACGCGGTGTGCGCGTGTCTGCACACCGTCTGACCGGCACCGTGGCTTTCGTGGGGCCGACAGCATGATCACCCAAGTGCTGCGTGTGCCTCCCCACTGGCCAGAGTCGTCCACGAGAAGCCCTGCGAGGAGAGAGAAAAGCTGTGCTGTGATCCCCGGCTGCGAGGCGTTGTCTGGCAACCGGGATTCCTCCGAGATGCTCCGCCGTCGAAGAAGGAGTCGCCCAGCAGGACGTCAGCGCCGAGTCAGAGGGAGGCACCGCGCTCGAATCCAGGAAAGCTGCTCCGTCCATCCCGTGCAGCGTCTGCAAGCAGAGGGCTCGTATTCGTGACCAACCTGAGGCGCAGGCAGCAGTGAAGAACCCACCACAGCAGGTAAGGCTCGCAGCAGCGGTCTGAGCCTGCGAGCTGAACTGTAAGCCTGGGCGTAGTTGGCATAGTTTGCGTAGTAGCACTTCACATAGCTATGTGAAGTACATTTTGAACTACACGTAGCTATGCAAATTGCGTAGCTGTGTGCTTGACTGCACTGTACAATAATTGCCAAAGGCATCTTGCACAGTGCAAGTTAAGATAAAATAAATATCTCTGTCTTTAAATGCTAAAAATGCATATAGTCATTTCACAAAAGTGAAAACGATAAATTAACAAGCAGTGAGAGAGGTGAGATTTTGGGATCCTCCCTAACCTAGGGAGAGAACCAAGCAGATGCCTTGAAAACAAAAAGCACATCTTTTGAACGATTCAGTGGTGGTCCCATCCTCTTAGGACCACCCCAAGCACAGTTATTGGTAAAAATACAATCCCAACCAAAGGCCCTGCAAAGCATTATGGGACGAGATTAGCAGTGGGCAGTGAATATTATAGTATCCAATATCAAAATAATTCTACAAAGAGCTGCAGTTCCACTAGTCGTTACTAGATGTCCCTCACGAGTCAAATGCAAAAGCTTCATGAAAGGGTTTCAATGCTTTTGCATTTGACTCGTGAGGGACATCTAGTAACGACTAGTGGAACTGCAGCTTGATGTATTAATAATTTCAATGCTTTTGCATTTGACTCGTGAGGGACATCTAGTAACGACTAGTTGAACTGCAGCTCTTTGTAGAATTATTTTGATATTGGACACTATAATATTCACTGCCCACTGCTAATCTCGTCCCATAATGCTTTGCAGGGCCTTTGGTTGGGATTGTATTTTTGCCCTTAACTGTGCTTGGGGTGGTCCTAGGAGGAAGGGACCACCACTGAATCGTTCACATGATATGCTTTTTGTGTTCAAGGCATCTGCTTGGTTCTCCCCCTAGGTTAGGGGGGACCCCAAAATCCTCACCTCTCTCATTGCTTGATATTTTGTTGTCAAAGTTCACTTTTGTGAATTGGTTATGTGCATTTTAGCATAGAAAATTGCTTTATCAAAGCATTTGTAGTTTATTATACTGCTGCTACGCTACGTCAATTAGCACAGTTTTTCACTCTGCTACGTGCAATTTGCGTAGTAGCGCAAACTTTGCATGCTCCATGAGCGTAGCGAAGTATTATGCCCAGGGTTACCGAACTGTACATTCTTAACCTTGCCCGGATTTCAGCCCGAACTAGCGTAATTGGGGGTTGCGGTACTGAGGCCCTGGCCCGGTCTCCTGATATGGTTGTGAGCATTTGGGGGCATTCGGTTATTATCGCTGCCCGCAAAGTCAGCTGTGGGGAAACGCTGAAGGGCTCAGCGCAGCCAGCCTCGTGCCCCGTGACAGGCACTAATAAGCAACCGCTTACTAAAAAAGAGGAAATACAGGGGCATATTAGCAAGAAGAGGCGATAATCATCGCTAACCCTGCTTAGCGTGATTTTTTTATCGCCGGCTATCGCTGGAATATATCGCCACGCTAACGCTGTATTAGCAACGATTAGCGCTATGGCGATGAATATTCCAGCGATAAGCGGGGAAATGGGCCAACATCGCTGAAAAAACAGCGATGTTGCATGGAAATGGGAGAACACCTTGCTGATACGACCCTGTGGTCGTATCAGCATAATCCACCCCCCATGTTAGGTATGGCTAACACCTGCTAATTGCAGGTGTTAAATAAATGAGCGATGACCCCGGTTAGCGCGACTTTTCACGTCGCTAACTGGGGCCATGGCCACCTTGCTAATAGGCGATAGGCCTGTTAGCGAGTGTTTCCCAGGTTTGTTCGTCGGGAACGCCCACTTTGCATGTCATTAGCGATAAATATCGCTGACATGCAAAGCAGTAAAAAAACGGGCGCTAATGCCCGCAAACTGTCGCTAACTGCTGTTAGAGACAGTTTGCTGATAGGGCGATATAAATATCGCCGCTTTAGCGGCAAAAAGTGCCGCTAAAGCGGCGATAGTGCCCTTGCTAATATGCCTCACAGTCCCTGCAAGTGCCGTATTTTTTAGACTGTTTTTGATCACATTATATTTGCCTAAAGACATACAGAATCTGCAATTTTGTCTGCAACAAGAACCTTACCAAGAACATTTCAGAGAATAAGCTTTCACCGTGTATGTTGGATTTTTGTCGTTGTGGTCTTGTGAAATTTAGATAAAGATAACTTTATTTTTCTAAACCTGTGTGGTGTCCATTTGTGGTGTTGCACTGTGTTACTGTGAGTAGTGGTACAAATACTTTACACATTGCCTTGGGGATAAGCCTGTCTGCTCGTGCCAAGCTACCAAGGGGGTGAGCAGGGGTTATCTACAGTGTGTTTCCCCCTTACCCTGACTAGAATCAAGGGTCTCTATTTGGTCAAAGGTACCTACCTCTGCCAACTAGAGACCCCCATTTCTAACAGGGGGAAAGTTGTGAATCTCACTTTATGAAGAGTTCCACATGAGACATCAGTGTTCTGTCCAGTACCAGTAGCTGTCAGGCAATTGGGCTTGTGTGCAATTTTTATCACATAGGCTTAATCTGCTATATATACACACAGCAGTTATTTGGGTACCCATATCTTGCTTATTTTTTTTTATTTTCCTCATGCTTACACTGAAGGAGATATTTTCTTTTGCGGGGTAGCAGGTTCAAATAGAAATTGTGAGACTGTGTAACCAAATGTGTGCAAAGTTTGCTATGCCTGTAGAGTTCACAATGAAGTGCACATAAACAACGATGAGGGAAATATGTATCATCAATTTATATTCATAAACCGATGGTGAACATGCCTGGGGAAAATACTTATTTCCACATGCACCCACCCTTGCATAGAATGCCTCCAAAACCCTTAGTTGTCATGAGTTACATATGCTATATTATCCAACTATCCAACTTTGTCCACTAATAATGAAGATCTGACACTAGTGGTACAGAAGAAAGTAGGGAATGAGACAAAGGTTTGTGAATCATAATCAAAAAGGTGTAGGAGAAAATGATTGATGATATCATGACACCAAGAGAGAGACAGTGTCCAGAGAGAATATGAAAAACCTGAAGATGAGAGAGATAGGCTGACATTGCCGAATTTCCCAGGAGATGGAGAAACACCCATGAAAAAGATTAGATGGAAATTATTTTAATGCTGTACCACAGATCCTAAGCAAAGCATCTATTATTAGAATGATGAGATGGTCTACTGTGACAAACATATAAAACTTGAGTAAGGTCAGGGTAGAGGTAAGGTGGGTGTGATTGGTGGACATGATGAAGTTAGTCCTAAAAGAACAAAATATCAGTGGAATGGGGAGCATGAAAATAATTTTGAAGAGGACCGAAGAGCTTATGAGTAGATAGGTAGAGGTAGAGCATGGTAACCACAGGATATTTCAGTGTTTTGAAGAGAGAAGGTCAGACACAGGGCAATATTTTGATAGAGAGGATGGATCAGCATTATTCTGTTAGGTGTACAACCCAGTTGACTTAAAACAATCTGAGTAAGTTAATGAGCAATATGAGTGACTGAAATTGGTATCTAGGCAAGAGTGTACATAAGAGGAGAAATATGGATAAAATGTTATTGAGGTAAAGGGAATCACAGGGAGAGCCAAAGGAGGTTTTTGATTTGATCAATTGGATATTCCCTGCCAGGTTTTTGCAAAGAAGTCTGTCAGTAAAGGTTATTGTTAAGGAGATGGAGTATGGCATTGGGTTAATAAAAGTGATAGTGAGTGTGTATCTTATGATAGTAATTTTTGAGAAGCATGATGCGAAGGCATGATCTGAAAGACTGAATAGCTTGATAGTGGTGTAAGGAGGGAAAGGACGAGTTAAGAATGTGAGAAAAAAGTTGATGATGTGGTTGAGACAATAGTCTACAAATTGTGAGATGCCTCCACACCCTCTGATGGAGTCAGTGGTTTGTCCAGTTGTCAACCTGACCACATACTTAAATATGGATAGAAACAAATGTAAGTTGATGTAGCACTATTGAGATTCAAGTAGGGGGGTTCTGGCATGATTCCTGAAGAAGGGACTTTGTCCTGAAATGTATTGGGCATTATAATTCCGATTGGAATCAACAGAGGATTTACCATTCTATATTGTTTTTGGAGAGACCGATGGTCTCAGGTTTACTAGGTCAGGATTGGTCTTTGTATTAGCAGAAGGTTAAACCACTTTATTGTTACAATATAAGTAGTCAAATTGAGAATGTAAAATGAGTGTGTAATTTGTTTATATTGTTAGATAAGCTAAAACGCTGTGCACACTAAGTCCAAGGTACCAGCGATACTTGCCATTTTTCTGGTTATAAATTTTACATATGATTGGCAGCACACAATTCAGCATTGCACGCATCACAGACAAATTTTGAGTAGAAGCAGCATAGTAGACACAAACTGGAGTGCACAATACACACATACTATGATTCAAAAATTACCATCAAACCTGCTCCATGTTCAAGGGGAAGTGACTGTGCAGCTGTTCACAGAGCCAAGACATGCATGTAACCATTTTGAGCAGTAGTTGCATGAAGTGTTAACTGGTTGAGGCCAGAATGGCCCTGCACAATTGTACAGAGAGGTTTGGCCTTGTCCACCTGTTTCCGTTGCCCACCTCTGTCTCTCAGCAACAGTGGAGACAAATGGCAACACCCTCACCAGCTGTCAACAAACATTTGCCTTCATAAAGGGTGGCAGCAGGCTGTGTCGCTACCCTATGCTCATCCACATGGTATAGAGATGAGAAGCTCTAGTAACTGTCTCTGTCTGACACTTCCCCACCACTCTACCTGATTTAAGCCAAACTGAAGCCACAATGGAGTGGTACGCACCGCCCCACCTAACAACATCTCCTTAATTATTCAAACACACTGAAGTAATTGTAATTGTATTTATATAGTGCTTACTACCCCTGACGAGGCGCTGAAGTGCTTTTCTTCAAGTAGCACACTATTAAGAAACCCAAAAGTGGATTATTGGTGGGTTAGTAGGAGGAAATATAAATTGTTATTGGGAGTAGTGGAAGTGACAGACATGTGAGTCAGTCAGATGAATAGGATAGATGAGGGAAAGGATTTAGAAATGATTATTTGGGAGTTCATAATAGTAAAAGAGATTTAGGATGAGTGAGATGTTAGTTGGATATTAGGATAAAGGATGGATAAAGGAGGGAAAAGTTTGGAAAGAGTTGTTTGGGAGGAGTCAGAGAGTGAAGGTAGTGGATATTTTGGAAGAGGAATAGTATGAGTCATAAAGTGATGATTTGATGAGGTTTGGGAAGAGTAGTTTTTTTTCGCTGCAGTGGGAGGAAAATATATAAATATTTAGATACAAGACATATACTTACATAGAGATTTTAACTTAATACGCATGTGTAAAAGAATCAGGAGATATAAAATTGTACTGGATAAGTCCCATATGTACATGCATGGATAAATATTTACAAACTCGGGCTTTTTGTTTTTGATGTGAATTAAGGTTTTATTTTTACATTTGTCACCCAATATTTCAATAATGAAGCACTTATAGATAAAATTGCCATATCATATTTACACATTGTAACAGATATGTGTTATTATAGGAAAGTAATTCCATAAGCATAAACTCATCTTATGTGTTATTCATGTATTGATCTACTTGTATATGAATGTAATTCTAAAATTATTGCTCTAATCATATTTACACATTATGACAGATACATTTTATGAAGGGTGGAAGTTTCAGCCCAGCCAGTTCAATGGGCGATTTAAGCACCAGCAAATGGAGCCTCAAGGTACACATAGTGCACAAGATGTCGGGAAGCCCAAAATATAACTTGTGTTTAATTCAATATCTTAAGCAGCACATCAAAATAATTAAAAGGCAATGGTCATCTCATCTGACCAGAGCTGTCATTAGAAAAGGGTGGAATACCTAGAAAGGAGGCACTACAGCTCCAACCACGTCACCAAATAAGCACCCAAACAGCACTCACGGGCCAATGAGCCGCTCTGGTCGTGCAAGCACTTCAGGCTGGCTTTGCACGATGCTCACCATTAAGTACCTTTCTGATTTCATTAGTGCTCTGTGCACATAGTTCACTCACCAGTCACCACACAATGTTTAGTTCTACTGGGACAATTCACAGCATTATGCCAATCCACTACCTGAAGGTGCAGTGACATTGTTTCCTCGTGCAATCTACAAACACAATCAACAATTTGCTGCGACATGGCATTTTTCTGGGGACAACACATGCAGAATGTTAAATACTGGGCCCCAATAAAGCACAGTGCTGCTGATGAGAGTTTACTTCACTTCTGCTAAATCAGCGAAATGACTTCTCACCGGCACACGGTACATTTATTGCACGCGGGGGGAGATAAAAAATCAATTAAGCCGCTGACATTTGCAACAAACGCCTCAACCAGCAGCAGCAACGTTCATTAAATGGGCCTGCAGCGAGCCGGACTGTGTAAATCAATGCCCGCTTCAGCACAATGCGCTTTGATTACTGTAGCGTGGAACACAACCTGGCGCCCATTTTGTATGGCCAAGCTGGGATCTCATGGAGAAGTGGGGACCAGGCCGCTAGGCAGTGATCTTCTTAGGAGCATCCTGCGTACGCTGCCAAAAACAAGTGCTGTCTGATTCCAAGGCTATACTTTTGATTCCACCTCGTGCCCCTTCCCAGCACCTCCGACACTTCCTGTCTCTTTCTCTCTTCTTTAATGGCTACTTCCTCCCTTTATCTGTGTTTTCCTTTCTTTCTCTTCCTCCTTTACTCTCCCTTTTCTGCCTTTCTCTCTTTTGTATGGATGAAAAGCTGACGATGAGAAATTAGTTATGGTCCCAAAAATTGACTGCCAGAGCCCACCACCTGCATCCACTGGCACAAATTAAGCATTATAGTCAGGAATGACTTCTAGCCAAAACAGGGCTTGAACTCGGAGGCGGGAGAAGCCCTATAAGGCAGTTGCAAAGTTGGCTGGTTTTATTGCAGCAGATTAAAAGTGCTACTGGGTGCAGTGGCCTAACTTAAAGTGCATGTAGGAATATCACACAATGTGCCTCTTGCTCATTGATGGCACCTGGGTTCATTTGGTGCTAGGACCCCTTGCACTGCCGTGTCACACCAGTTCAGTGATTCCCAAACTTGGTAGAACCATTACCCTCTTTTTAGAACGACAAACCTTTGCGACCCGCCTAACTTTAATGGACAAGAGGGTGGGCAATTTTTGAATGTAACTAAAGCATCGTGTGGTAGTGCATTGTCATTTACAGTCAGCACATTTTCTGTTCAAGTGGCCATTCATTTTGCGCAGACATACAGTTATACTGGCACAACGATAGAGCGCACAAATGACAATGTGTTGAAATCGGGTTTCCGTGAATTGTGTATCACCATGTTAAGTGTCTTGATCTGTTTTGTTCCTATTAAAATCTCTGTTTCCAGCACAGTTCAGAACTACAAAAAATGTGCTTCATTTTTACTTTTCCTAATTGCTGAATGAATACAATTATTTTACAGGTATCTACATTGTGCAGTGTTGCAAAAAAATCAACATCCCACTTTCCTGTAATCCACCAAGACTGTCACATAATTCACTTAAAAACTCCTTTTGCTTTGCAGTTGGAGAAAGAAAAGTAAACATGAATACCATAAGCAGTAATTGTCAGAAGAAATATAGCCTATCATTTGACCTCTGTCTTCCAAGCACTAAGGGGCTGATTACAATGCGGTAGTTTACGGCTCCGACCATCGGTCGGAGCCATTCCTACCGCATCGTAATCAGCTGGTCGGATTCCTTTCCGACTGACCCATTAGAATGGTGTCGGTCAGAAAGGAATCCAACTGGTCATTACGACTGGCTTCCGACAGGCTCGGAGAGCCCGTCCGCTAGTCGGAATGACTTCAGTAATCCCAAGGGTGGCTCTTTCCGCCCAAGGTATTAGAATGTTGGATTCCTACAGCCTTTATGTGCCGGCCTATCCGACACAGAAAGGCTGTAGGAAGTCGACTTTGGGGGCCCCCAGCAGGGCCCCTATGGGTGCACGGCATCCGGTTGGAGGCCAAGGGGGTACCTATGGTGCCCCCCTGTTGATCCCTGCACCCCGTGGCAAGCACCTTGATGTGCCTGCCACAGGATGTAGGGATGAACTGCACCTCACCGTTTTACAATGAGAGCATGCATTCCGGTTGGAATGCATGCTCTCATTGTAAAGAATAGGAGTGCGACCGAACACTCCTAATTGGTCGGTCCGGACCACCGACAGGAGGTCGATCGGTACCAGTACTGAAACGATGTCGGGCGGACTTAAGTCCACTGAACATCATAATTAGGCCCTAAATGTGAGAGATAAATACAGAATTTAAAGGCATCTTTATTTATTGGTCAGACTTTCATGACCCACCAAAAATCGGCTGACGACCCTCCAGTGAGTCGTGACCCACGGATTGGGAAACACTGCACTAGTTTTTTTTTTCTGACACTACAATAAAATGTAATGGTGTTCCCAACCTATTAAGCCTAGGCCTGGGCAGAATTTCGATTACACTGGAGTAATCAGAGAAATTTTGATAATTTTGCATTACGCTTTGATGCAAAATTACCGGATTACTCCTGCTCACAAAATTGAGAGTACTTTGGGGCTAAAAAGCCTACTGTGAGAGCACATTTAGCTTGGTCTCAATATTCGGTCTCTGCTGCACATCTTAGCGCAAAATGCATCCATTTTGCTCTAAGAATATAGCACTAGGGGCCGGATGTACAACCCACCAATTTGCGACTCGCAAATTGCATCGCATTTGCGACTCTCAATTTGCGACTCTCAATTTGCGACTCGCAAATTGGGATGTATAACAGTGTCTCGGACACTGTTAGCTATTCCTAATGGGGTCGCAAATTGCATGCCTCATGAACATTAATTAGGCTGTCGCAATTTGCGACCCCCATTAGGAATGGCTAGCACTCCCAAAGATGGTGGCCTGCTGGGGTCAGCAGACCACCATGTCTGGGACTGCAGACCGTTTTCCTTAAAGGAAAACGGGATGCATTTAAAAAAAGGCAAATTAAACTTTTCAGTTTTATTTTTTTAAGGGCAGGCAGTTGTCCCTGGGACCACTGCCTTCTCTTAAAAATATTTTCTCACATACTCACAAAGGGGAAGGGGTCCACTGGGGACCCCTTCCTGTTTGCGAGTGGTTTACCTGCGAGTGTTTTGCGGCCACAAATGCGGTCGCAAAACAATTGTACATGGCATGGTGACTCGCTATTAGGACGCCCCTTCCTAATAGCTGGAGTCGCAAATGCTATTTTGCGAGTCAGTGACTCGCAAAATAGCATTTGTACATGCCATTACCATTTTTTGTGGTCGCATACGGGAGGATCTCCCGTTTGCGGCCGCAAAAAAGGGTCATACATGTGGCCCTACATGCCAGTAGTAAGTTGGCGGAAAATCCTACCCCAAGAGCCCATTTAGCATGCACGAGTGACAGTTTTCACTCGCTATTTGTGTTCTGTTGCATTTAGCGCTATTTCTTACTGCACAATGCATGCTCGGGTCCATTTTGGACATGAAGGGGCCTTTCTTCACCAATAAATAGCGCTAAATGCAGAATTACTCTTCTTGGATAGTTCAAGCATAGTGTCGTTGAATTCATAGGTAATTCCGTATGATTACAGTACATACCTCCTTTGATTACATTATCAGGGTCTGCTAATCTGTGACACAGAGGTATTAGGTACTGTGCTTGCATTGAACTCCAGCATAAAAACACTTTTTGCAGGAGAAAGGTGATTGCGGGGTGGGGCAGGTGGATACCAGAATGTAATCTAGACCATTTATATGACCCGAGAAAGTATAGGTTGTATCACCACCGCCAATCGCTGCCGGAGTTTTTGGTTCTGTATTCTGTTTCTTTTTTTTGTTACTGTAACACTTGTTTTGTTCCATGGGATTTGTGCAATACATATGGCACGGAGAAATGTACTTTATGATGTTGACCGCAGACTTAGTCCCAGGTTATTCTTGGGACCGTTGCGGACACTGCGAGGGCACTCGGATGTATGTAGTGCATTTTTATGTAAATCTCACACATTGTAACCACGTGCGCCGTGATGTATACAGATGACTTCGCAATTCTGCAATAAAAACAAAGTGAAAAAAAAATGTTTGAAATATACCTTACTGCGTATCTAGTTTTACACAGTTAGCCTATACAATTCAAGGCTCATATCACTAGATTGTTGGTGTCCTCCCAAATCTTATGTCCATGTTGAATGAACACACACACACAAACACACACGCACTAACCTTTGTCATGACCACCACTGGCATGCAGTGAACAACTGTGTAACATGCTACATTGGCTACAATTGTTGGAATGAATACAGTACCTGAACAGCACAATCTTTCAAAACAGCAATCCCTTAATGTTGTGTCACAGACTGTGGATGTCTGGTGAGAATACATGATCTACAACTGTCAAAAGGTTATGGATTGTGCTGCTTCTGCGCACGTCATTGAACCATATATATGCCGCTTTTATCAAAACAAGTAAATGGCCTCCTTGTGGCAGTATCATTTAGGGAGGATATCACATAATAAATGCATATGGCTTGGTTGCATGCAAATATTTGAATTCCAGCTTACGTATGTTAACTGTACTAATGACATCGCCCAGCCATCATGTTATATCAGAGGACACACTGTAAACAGGACGGCAGTATTCTGTAATACATCAGTCAGGTATGTTTGTTGTCTCAGATATTCTGTAACAATGTGTGATTTCACGCATTACAATGTCACCTGAGAACTACTAACGTTTAGAAGGCACATGTAGTCTGGCTTATCTATTTTATCTGCTTCTCCACTTTTACACGCCCACAGCTCCTCCCAAGAGTGACTCCAATCTGGGCTCCCATATCACCAACTGTCTGGCTTCACCATTTGAGAGCAGGAGATACCACAGGCTCTGTCCACGTACACTGATCACTTGTGGCATAAGCTGGTAATACATGATACTGTCTAATTGACTAAGCCAATTGCAACCATCATGAAGCCAAAATTCTGGATTACATTTAGAAATAGTTTGTGTCATTGTCTCATATACACTAGCTAAGCTACGCCATGTCATGTATGTCATCATGATTTTGTTCATATCTCCACCCTACACAAGTCCATGAACTAACAAGTAGGGGTGGGTGGAACTCATGGAGTTCTACTCTGCAGAATTACAAGGAATTATCCAAAAACTCTAGGAAATTCTGTGGAGTTCCGCGTGCGGCAGAATGCCACCACCCTGTCCCACACACAATGCAAGAATTCTTCAGCACATCAGCCATGGCAGGCCTCGCAAGCCAGCCCCCCAGGCCCAATTCCCGATTTAGATACAACATAGCGCTGCATATAGTTAGTGCTTTAGATAGGAAGATCGCCCTCCACACAAGCGGGCAGATTTACAAGCCCCCTGCGCCACCAGTACGTCACTTTTCGTGACGTACTGGTGGCGCAGGGGGCTGCTCCATATTTACAAGGAGAGGAAAAGCCACCCTGCGTGACTTTTCCTCTCCTTGTAAATACGGCCCCTTCACACGCAGCACTTTGCGGTGAAGAGGCGTTCCATGGGTGTTGCTGTGGGTGTTCCCACGCAACACTCATGGAACAAGACACATCTCCAGAATTACAAGAAATCGTAACTCTAGAGATGCGTCTGAAAGCTACGCCACCCTAGAGGTGGCGAAGAGAGGCGCAACGAGGAGAAATGTTTCATTTCTCCTCGTTTTTTCCTCTTTCAATGCGTGCTGCATTCTACAGCACGCATTGAAAGAGGAAAATGCTTGTAGTGATTGTTTTTGTGCAGGAAGGTGCCCCTTCCTGCACAAAAACAATCTCCCCACGACGCAGGCATCCTTGCACCATGGTGCAAGGGTGCCTGCGCCGGCGCAGGGCTGCAGTTTGTGCGCCAGCGCAGGGGGAAGCACAGAGATGCGACATATTCTTGTAAATATGTCGCATCCCTGTGCTTTCCAAACTAACGCAGCGCGGCGCAGCAAAGCAACTTGCTGCACCGCGCTGCGTTAGTTTAACGTAAATCTGCCCCAAGGTGTGCATGGACCTCGTGTCACGCCAGGCGGGAAGCGCAGCTCCTCTTGGTAACAAGAGATATAGGACTCCTACCAGGCATGACTGGCATTAACGCAGGTGGGTGGTTCTGCACTAATTTACCCAAGTACCTACTTTCTTCCTTAACACCAAAAGCAGACGGTGCAGGGTGGTCACAGGTCATTTACCGTGGCAGGAGTGAGAGACACTCATCTAGGATCCATCCTTCCCAGATTGCTATTACCAGTTTTCTCTGTGCTCCGCGGAGAAGGTGCAGAAAAATGTGCCTTCCTCCTTTCAGTAGACGTGGCAGTAAGACCCACCTAAAGCAGTCGCCATTCCCTTCCCATCTTTCATTTAAAGCGCAACTGTGACAAGAGAAGATTCCTGGCTGTGACATATTCTCCCATGCATGTGTACACTTCAGCTTCCGATGCCATCTTGACTGGCAAATTCTCAATTTAAAAAAGAAGAATACCCATTTGCACAAACTCAGTGGAGAACACCATGTTAGCTCGAGATGATGCATTTTCCAAGTATGAGTGCTGTGATCTTTCAAGACATTTATTTTCCTTGACACTAAGGTGCAGATTTACAATAAACTAACGCAGCACGGTGCAGCAAGTCATTTTGCTGCGCCGTGCTGCGTTAGTTTGGAAAGCACAGCGATGCGACATATTTACAACAATATTTCGCATCTCTGTGCTTCCCCCCGCGCTGGCGCACAAACTGCTGCAATGCGCCGACGCAGGCACCCTTGCACCATGGTGCAAGGATGCCTGCGTCATGGGGATATTGTTTTTGTTCAGGAAGGGTTTCCTTTCTTAACAAAAATAATCATTAGAGGTGATTTCCTCTTTCAATGTGTGCTGCAGAATGCAGCACGCATAGAAACAGGAAACAAAAACGAGGAGAAATGAATACATTTCTCCTCGTAACATTCACACGCATTTCCAGATTTACGATTCCTCGTAAATCTGGAAATGTGTCTGGTTCCATGGGTGTTGCATGGGGACACCCACAGCAACACCCATGGAACGCCCCTTTCACGCAAAGTGCTGCGTGTTAAGGGGCCATATTTACAAGGACAGGAAAAGCCACGCAGGGTGGCTTTTAAAGCCACGCAGGGTGGCTTTTCCTGTCCTTGTAAATATGGGGCAGTGTATTGCGCTGCCAGTGCGTCACAAAAAGTGACGTACTGGCAGCGCAAGGGGCTTGTAAATCTGCCCCTGAATGTACTACTCCACACTGTTCGCTTGTCGTATTCTGTCTGAGGATGAGGGGTCAAGGATCATCCCAATAACCAGTGGGACTGATATGATTCTAGACAGAGACCACTTGGACAAGCAGCTTCCTCCTATCCAACGCGGCGCTGTTTACACAAGCCCACTCGTCAACTATACATGCTCAGAACAGAGACACTGACCAGCTGCACATGCTTGGGCTGTTATTCACAGGGAGTGCTAGGAAGGAGGGGTGGTGTGGTGATTTAGCAGCCCGAGATCGCTGATTAATGCATAACTAGATTCCGTGAGTGGCATAGATGAGCAATGGACAGACTATCGAAATGCGCCCTTTCTATATTTTTCTTGCGTCTGAACCAAATTAAGCCATAAGGCGATTTTCACCATTCCCAACCAAGAGAAACAAAACTAGGGGTGAGCACCACGGCACTGAGTGCTGGTAAACTCCACCATGCGGCGTAGGTGGTGTTTTTGTTGAACTCTACACTCCAAGCGGAGCACGGAGTAGGCCTACTAACAAGTGACTAACTCTCATCCAAAACTGGACTAGAAGCGCCATAGGAAAATCTGCGTATCTAACATGACTAGGAATAATGAAGGGTTGATGAGGTTTGCCTCCAAGTTAGGCAATAAACCAATTGCTCAGATGTTCACCCTTTATAATGCCACAACAATTTCAACTGCAGTGTATGGTGCAGGGATCTGGGCTATCCTGCTCCATACCGGCATCCGCTGTTCACTTGGAATTGGGAGCAGATTTCCTTTTGGATAATCTTGAAAGTAAGCCTCTCCTATTATGGTGATCTGTTTGGTCCAAACAAGAAACTATGGGGCATATTATCAAGCCATTTATTGCCGCATTAGCGGCACTTTCGTGCCGATAACGCATTTTTTTTATCGCCCTATTACCAAGCTGCCGCTAACAGGCGTTAGCGACAGCTTTCCGGCGATAGCAGCCGGTTTTCCTATCGCCTAGCATGCCAGCGATAGTTATCGCTAATGACATGCAAAGTAGGTGTTCCCTCTCAAAATTTCCCGAAAAATGTCGCTAACACCACATCGCACTATTAGCAATGATGGGCTGGACCCGCGAAGCGATAAAAAAAGTCGTGCTAAGGCCCCTTAGCTTCAGGAACCTAAGACCAGAAAAAAGCTGATCTAAAAATGGTGATAAAGGGAGGCATATAAGGGAGACCAGCTCAGAGCCCCATCTGAAGACCCACTGACGCCATGGAGGTACTAATCATTCAGCTTGGAGCCTCACGAAGGCAACAACCACCACCGCCACTGCCACCTCCCCCAGGACCACCACCGAGGCAGCGCCAAAGAAGACAGCGGGCCCTGTGCAGACGCCTCAGCCTTGCAGACCTAACGCCAGAGGATGTCATTGCCCACTACAGGCTGAAAGGACATCCATCCAACACATCCTGAACCTGATAGCCCACAGGCTGACGGCACCAACATAGCGGAGAGCCAATATCCCTCCGCAGACAAAGCTGCTGGCTGTGCTGCACATGTTGGCCTCTGGGACCTTCCAATCAACAACGGCCAGAGTCGGTGGAGTCTCACAGGCAGCCTTTTCAATCTTCCTCCCAACTGTCTTGGATGGCATACTCAGCCTGATACCCCAGCACCTTCACTTCCCCAACACTGTGCAGGAACAGATTGAGACCAAGCAAGGCTTTCACGCCATAGCCGGATTCCCGCAGGTGTTGGGGGCAATTGACTGCACACATGTCCTATTTGTGCCCCCTGCGATCAGTGCACACATATACTGCAACAGAAAGCACACCCATTCTATGAATGTGCAGGCAATAGTGGACCACCGGGGCAGGTTCACCAATGTCATAGCCAAGTTTCCAGGGAGTGTGCATGATTCCTACATCTTCCGACAGTCCATCATAAACCAGCGCTTCCAGGATGGCACATACGGAAATGCAGTTCTTGTTAGTAAGTACTAACTTAACACACCACACGCCTCAACTCCACAGACATGCAACTCCCAATTGTGAGAATCCATATGTCACAATCTCACATACAACATGGCAATCAACATGCCCACTTACCAGACCCAACAACACAAGGAACTGTGGGAACTGTGGCTAGCTATATAGACAAACCATCCCCAAAGGCTTAGCCCCTCTGCCACTCATTAGCAAATGTGGGGAGAGGTGGGAACCATGTATGTGTGATGGAGGGACTCGATCCATAAGGAAAGTATGTACACAAGGCCCAGTGTGTCGGTGTTGTGCTGGACAGTCGGGACTAAGCTGAGCGCAGACGTGCCCATGTGGTCATATAGTGTGTTTCCGTAGACCAGCCTGATGGCAATGACTGTGTGGGTGACTGTCTTACCTGACAATGGGGGGATCCATTGGAAGGTTGAATGGAGGATGCAGAGGCAGGTGAATCAGCTGCAGGCCACTGCGTCGACCTGTTGGTTCATGGAGAGGGAGGAGTCAAATACGGTGCCTAGGTACCTAGAGTTGGGGGGGCTACCATTGCCCGCTGTACGTTGCAGTTGCATAGTGGGACAAGTGTGTATGTGCAGTTGGAGATACATGTCTGTAAAATGCGGTCTTGTGCCATTGGTGACGACTGCAGCGTTGTGGGTGTTGCTGTTGATGGTGGTGTGTAGCATCTCCTTGGTGACTGAGCTCCACTAACTGTGTGTGGGTCCGCATGTGGTCTACGGTGGCTTGGGGTTCACCGACAAGGAAGTGTATGCGTCTGTGGTCACTACATGTGCGTTTAGTGGGGTTGAAGAACTGAACCAAGTCTACACATGCAAAGAAGGTGTCAAAGGTGTGCGCTGCCTTGTGGCTCAGTGTGGTGAAGATTTGGGACAGTCTGATGTCAGCAAACATTTCCTAGAGTGAAATGGATTTTGAGTAGTCGTGGTATGTGAGTTAGAGGCTACGCACAGGAATGAGTACGTAGTCCAGGGAGTGGACGGTGTGGCGTCTGATGATGTTGATGGTGTGGGTGACACATGGCTAACATGAAATCCAATATTGCACAAATCACATACCACAAAACTATCAACACTAACAACACAGCCTGCATAACCAATAATGGACACATCTCTCCATCACATGTCACAGGTGATCAAGGATATGCACTCTGCCCGTGGATGATGACACCCCTCCGAAACCACACCACCCAGGCCCAGAGGCAGTATAATGCGGCCCTCAGACGTAGCCGGTCCATTGTGGAGCGCACATTTGGCGTGCTAAAGTCACGTTTTCGTTGCCTGGACATCACAGGTGGCAGATTGCTGTACAGCCCCGAAATGGTCAACAAAATCATACTAGCTGTATTGCACAATATATGTGTGAGCACCAATGTTCCATGGATCCAAGTGCCTGCTGCACCAGACGATGACCAGGATGATGATGAAGATGAGGCAGGTGGAGCACACCCCACAGTAAATTCAGCTGGGGCAAAAGATGAAAAATGGGCGTGCAATGGGGTAAAAGATGAAAAATGGGCGTGCAATGGAGTAATGGTGAAAAATGGGCTTGCAATGGGGTAAAAGATGAAAAATGGGCGTGCAATCGGCAAAAGATGAAAAATGGGCGTGCAATGGGTAAAAGATGAAAAATGGGCGTGCAATGGGGTAAAAGATGAAAAATGGGCGTGCAATGGGGCAAAAGATGAAAAATGGGCGTGCAATGTGGTAAAAGATGAAAATTGGGCGTGCAATGGGGTAAAAGATGAAAAATGGGCGTGCAATGGGGTAAAAGATGCTTTTCAGTGTGTCATATGCAATTAGCTTGGAACCTACTTCCTCCTCCAGATCAATAACCTCTAGGACAAGTATGTGGACCACACACTGGATGCAGCAGCCAGCACACCCGCACCCCTGAGACACCAACCAGCCCATCATCTCCAAATGGACACCAGGCACGGATGAATACACCGCCTCCACCATGAAAGGCATCCACTCGGGGGCCCACACAGACCCCTGGCCCCCTCACATCTACCACAGAGCCGCATCTGCCATCGCACACGAACCACTACGCAACATCAACACCCCCTTCAACACAGGCACCTTCACAGACAACTGGAAGCATGCCGAAGTCATGCCCCTGCACAAGAAGCACACAGCTGACCCCACCGACCCCAATAACTATCGGCCCATCTCGCTCCTCACCTTTGCAGCCAGACTCGCTGAGAAAACAGTCAACAGGGAACTGATTCATCAAAGAGAACGCCATCCTCGACCCGTCACAATCCGGATTCCGAAGCAACCCCAGCCCTGAGAATGCCCTACTTGCCGCCACAGACGACATCAACACCATCCTGGACCAAGGACACTACGCAGACATCATCCTACTCGACCTTTCAGGAGCCTTCACCAATGTCTCCCACCGCACACTAGTCACCAGACTACACGACGCAGGTAACCAAGGTACAGCCCTGTACTGGATCAGATCATTCCTCACCGTAAGAAGGCAAAGGATCAGACTGCCATACTTCATCTCCGATCCCACGACAATCACCTGCAGAGTCCCACAGGGGTCATCACTGAGCCCGAGCCTCTTCAAAATCTACATGGCCCCCCTCGCAGCCATCGTCCAACAACACGGCGTCAACATCCTATTCTACGCTGACGACACCCAGCTCATCCTCCACCCCACCAAAGACCCCACCACTGCCTAAAACAACTTCCAGAAAGGAATGCAACACGGTGCAGTCTGGACGACCAACAGCTGCCTGAAGCTCAACCCCGAGAAGACAGAAGACCTCGTCCTTGTAACCACCCCTTCAGCATGGGTCAACACCTGGTGGCTGATGGCCTACAGAAGACCACCTCCCCCCGCAGACCACGCTAAAAACCTCCATATCATACCCGACTCATCACTCAACATGAACCAACAGGTCAACGTCGTCAGCTACAGCTGCTTCAACACACTCCGCTTCCTCTGCAAGTCCTTCAAATGGATCCCCCCTGAGTCAAGGAAGACAGTCACCCACGCACTCATCACCAGCAGACTGTACTACGGAAACGCACTCTATGGCGGCATCAACAAGTCCATACTCTGCAAACTCAAGACAATACAGAACACCGCCGCCAGACTCGTCCCCGTCATCCCCTGGCACAAGCACATCAGCCAACACCTACGATGACTCCACTGGCTCACAGTGGAGAAAATAGTCAGCTTCAACAGCCTCATCTCACGCCTACAAATGCCTACACAACAACGGACATACATACCACAATGACAGAATCAACTTCGACGTACCCAAAAGAAAGCTCCAAATTACTAAACTCTCACTGGCCAAAACCCCTCGCATCCACTGAGCCAGATCAGGCGGAAGATCCTTCTCTCACATTGCAGCCAAGACCTGGACCGAGCTACCGGCAGACATCAGACTCGCCCCCTCCCTGAACACCTTCATAAAGCCCTTCAAGAGCTGGCTCTTTGGTTAACAGATCTCCCCCCCCCAGCGCCTTGTGACCCCCACCCCTGATTGATTGATTGATTTGTTGTCAGATATGCAATTATGGTGTCACCTGGGGTGAAAGTTGCAATTTAGGGTGTCATGTGTTGTGAAACATAATATTTATGGTGTCATTTGAGTGCTAATCAAGCCTTTGATGTTGTTACAGGGCTCTGAACTGATTTTTGCTCTAAGACTGTACATCTGTGTATGGACTTGCTCTTAGCATGAAGATCTGGCCGCTAAAACGACAACGCAATGCTTTTTTAATCCGCCCGATGTTAAAATACATCGCGCAACACATTGTACAATACAAAATATTACTCATGAGCCTATTTCGCGCAGATTTTCACCGCTTTGTCAAAAACGGGCCACAAAGAGACAGGAAGTGATGTCTGCATGCTTCCTGTCTACTGGAGTAGTGTTCTGCACTTTCACTTTCTCTTTTGAGCACATTGCTGGTGATTGTGGAGAGTGTTGGAGGTGTTTGGTGGTGTGTGCTGCAGTTTTGAAATTTGGAGAGTGTTGCTGGTCCTGTGTCCTGTTGATAGTGTCTGTGAAGTGTTGTGTACTGATTTATTGTGTTTTACTGTCTCTTGTCCTCAATCTTGTCGGGTGTCTGTCTTGGGGTAGTTAACTTTCTTTGTTGTAGTTGGGGATATTTTAGAGGGTACTTTTTTTTTCTGGCTGTGGGCTCACAGGTGTGCAGGGAGATGCCGGCTGTGGACAGGGAGGGCAGGATGTCCGAGGGGGGCATTGAGGGGCTTCCTGTGGATGATAAAATTCTACCTGCCCCTGATGTTGGAGAGGGGAGGCCGTATCTTTCAAGGGTACAATGTGAGTGTGCGGAAGCTGAGGTGGGAGCGTGTGCGGGTGCAGATGCTCCGGTGCTTTAGAGTGGACCGTACCGTGCGCCAGTGGAAGCACCGCTGGCAGGATCTGCTGGCACATGAAGCTGACCTCCTGGACTACGTGGGAGTCATGACTGGCCTACAGGGTGGTAAGTACAAACTCCACATTTAATCGTGAACACTGTAACAAATGAAAAATAGGACGTGTGTGACACTGGTGTCAAAGTGAGAAAAGGTTGCTGAATGAGGTGGGAGACGTAATGCTTTCACGCCTAATGTTGGCACATCCGAGACACAACGCTGCATCACATTGACAAGCATAGGGTGCAAGTCTGTGTTACCCACTGCGCTGGAGCAACACTTAGCACTTTAGTGCCATAGCTGGCACACCTGCGCAAAATGTGCATGCAGCAGAAGATCGTTTGGGTATGGCAGGGGTGACTGTATATGAACTATCCAAGGAATTGTTCATGTGAGCTGTATGCTGGCCAAAAGGTAGTGTTCAAATGCTGTCCTCATGAATTGTGGTACGTTAGCTACGCTGCCCTGTGAACATAGTTACTGTGTGACAATGTATTTCATATGAACAAATGGTCAAAGGAAATCGGACATCTCCAGATTGTCATACACCAACAACCTCTGTGAAACTGCCTTGTACAAAGAGCATGGATAACATCATGATGCATGTAGTAATGGTGCCTTGTGGATGTCTCACACTACTATTATGTGCATGTTAGCTAGCATTACAGTCTTGTTTGTCCCGACTCAGCATTCACAGGTCTGGTGTGAATGGCAGTCAAAGTGGACCCAATCATGTAGCCAACATGAAACGCAACACTACAGTTACGTAGCATTTTCTGTCATGGTGGTGATTGGTATGAGGAATACGACACATATGATTTGACGTCTGATACCAACACATATTTATTTACTTGTCTCACAGATGGTCGGCCACCAATCACACAGGGGGACATCGACAGCTTCGAGGACCCACACACCACTGGTGAGTTTGGACATCATATATTGGCATGGTGCGGTAGCATGGATGTCTGGGTCAAATGATCAACGTTGTAGTATGCAGTATGGGTGTGTATCACATGTCCCTTGCCTACAGTGTGATGTATTGTGGAAGTCAGAAGTGTGCACAAATCGGTATGTGAATTTTGAGCAATGCATTGGTCTCACAGTTGTAACTTGGCCCATCCCCAGTCAGTGATACACATTGAAAGTAAGGTGTATACCATTGAGACCCTATCGCCAACACAACGTCACTTTCATTGAAGTTGTGTTGTCAATAGGGGCCTAGCATCATGAGCGAAGCAGCGTTAATCCACTTCACGTGTATTAACGTTTCCTTGTTAATGAGGCACCCTTTCACGCTGTGTTTAGCGTGAAAGGGACGTGCAGTGGGTGTTGTGGTTGGCGTTCCACAGCAACACCCATTGTATTTGATGCTGCCCCCTATGTACAAGTGCGGCATTGATAGATGGCAGCGCACAATTTAACACCAGTGACATCCTGGTTGTAATCTGGCTAAATGAGGATGAATGCTTTTTTCAAATCATTTTGGCTTTTTACATGTGAGCTGCCTTGTGCAGCACACATGGATAAAGAAAAATAACATGGTTTGTATATGTATAGGAAGGTGGCCCTTCCAGTACATACAGAAACATTTTTTAATATTCCCTATTGTATCTTTCCTGTGTGCTGCACGAAGCAGCACACATGAAAGTTACCACATGGTATTCTAGGATTGACTATGTGCATGAAGGGGCACCTTCCTGTACAGAAACAAACCTCCCCTGCAAACACACACCCTTGCACTCTGGTGCAAGGGTGCCTGCATAGGTGCTGAGTTGTGAGACTTAGCGCCATCGCAGGGGGAAACGCAAGTCTGCACCACATCCTTGAAAATAGGGTGCAGACTTGCGTTTGCAACGTGGCGGAGGGAGGCGTTAATCCGAGGAGGCTAACGCCTGTCTCCGCCACTTCCTTGTCAATATGCCCCTAGGTCCATGGGTTCTGTCACCACAGCATATGCCTGTGGATTGCAGAGCACACTGATAGGATAGGAGACATGTAAGTGGGGTTGTTGATGACTATCAGATGACAGGGAATGCATGTACATCCTTGCCTGAGATGACTGTGCAAGTGTGCCCGTTGATGCACAAGGAGGCAGTGCTTTTCAGTCCGTAAGTGCTCAGACACAGTTCGGCACTGTGAATTTGTAGGTATGCTGCATGCCATCTTCAAAGTAGTGGCAGTGTGTATCTTTGAGCCAAGCATATCAATGGCACGTTCGCCAAACACACAGCAAAGGTGGCCCGATGAATCTCATTGGCATGTTTGGCCACTGCAATGGTGTTGACAAGCTGTCCCCTTGAGGCCATTCCCTGATTGACTCTGGATCAGGTGTGGGAACTCCTCTGTCCCAATTGGTGTCATTACTGTGCACGCATTTACCATGCATGCTTTAGCTCTGCCTTCAATGCTGTGCCATTTATTTTACAATGCAGGGCTCTCCAACGCTATCTGTGAGAAAGCATTACCCCTAACAACACTATGAGCATCATGACTCCACGATGCTGTTACAATCGGGAATGCATTGTGACTGTTTGTGTTGTTAAGGCCTGCGTATTTTGATTCACTACGGAGTGAGCTTAGCGGATACAAGACATGCATGAGTGAGTGTGAATTTAGAGGAAACGATTTTTCCCCCTCTCTGCGGCAACACTTCACATCTTGTGTAGTAGTGTTGGAGAGCGCGACAGTGCATCATGTATAAGTCAGCGTTCAGCCACACAATGGGTTTCCATGTGTGCTGCATCATGCAGCATAGTTGAAAGTGTGAGTAGGGATGTCCCAGGATTGTTCCAGGGCAGGTAGGGTAACCTTCCAAAACATTAACAAGCCCCCCGTCACACAGACACCCTTGTACTCTGGTGCAAGAGTGCCTGTGTTGGCGCTGACTTGATGAACTGCACACAGTTGTTGGGGGACACAGAGGCCTGCACATGGGCATTGTACATATCATGCAGCACTGTGTCACTGGAGAGGATGAGGGTGGTGCTACACAGGGAGGGCTAATGCCTCCCTCCTCTGATTGCTTGTACATGTCACCCTCAGTCCGGGTATATAAGGGCACCATCGTTTGACATTGTCAGTCTCATTTGGTTGTGACAGTACATGTACCATGCCATGCACTGTCATGTCAGTCTCCCCAGTGTCCAGGTCCCTCTCTGACTTCACATAGTTACGCTGGAGTGTAGGCTCCCATGTTTAAGTGATCTTGTATTACAGATGTGAATGGAGTACATTGACATAGTCTAAAGGACTCAAAATTTCCATTGTTGATATTTTACAGACAACATGACGCCAGACGAACAACATGCCTTCCAGGTGAGGAAGGACCCCTTCAAGCATGTAAAGAAGGTGGCAAAAGGGTACCGCAACATGGCCAAGAGGCACCAGGAGGAACGGAAGAAAGGTACACGGAAGTCGGTGCCCGAGCTTGCTACAACTGGCACACAGCCCATCCCAGGCCCCTCTGGCGTCAGTGGTGGGTCCCAACCTGGACAGGTGTCACATCCCCCTACGGCCACAACCCCCCAAGGGACAGTCCCACCTGCACCTGGCGATCAGGTGGTGCCATTTACAGTGAGGGACAGGAGGATCCTGCATGATAACAATGTGTTCCTGGCAGAGATCAGGCGGGAAATGGCTGATCTAAACAGACATGTCACGGACATGAAAAAACACTTTGGACTCCCATGATGCCTGGGCATGTTGTACCCTATCCCCCTCTTCTCCCTTCCCCCAATGTTTTAAATCTGTTATTAGGTAGTGTTAGGTTAGTTCTTTTAATTGTTAGGTAGTGTAGTTTTAGCGTAGGTTATAGTTAGTGTTAGCTTTTAAGGTAGATTTTAGATATTTATCATTATGCCGTATTTGGGGATAAGGTTCCTTTTCCTTTGGGTGGGGGGTTGATGTACTTGTTGTAAAAAGATTTTTTTTTTAAATACAAAAAAAAAATATCTTTATGTAGGTTACATGTGTAGTTAGTTTATGTATAGCTTAGATATCTTTGTCCTGTCTCGTGGTGTGCCTTAAGGGTGGGAGGGGGGTTGATGTCTAGGATATGTTGTTGCGTGTTTAGGATTAGTTAGGGTAGATAGTTTAGGTAAGAAAGAATTTTCTAGTTAGTTTAGATTTTAGTAGTAGTTCTAGTGATCAGTGTTAGTTTAGGTTAGTTCAATCTTTTTACTGTTCGAATAAATGTTCCCAACTTTGGATTTCTGCTTGCACTTATGTCAGGGATGATGTTGGGGAGTGTGGCTTATTCCCTTGTATGCAACTCATACCATCACTGGACAATCCATTGGAATCTGTAAGTCTGGTCATGACATGTTAGTTCACCGGATGTATTGTGTCAGGATACCTTAGATGTGAGCACAGTGAACTTGCATGGATGACAGGGTGGCAAGTTGGATTTACGGCCTAGTCTAGGGACAGTCGTTTGTGACGTTCTACATCTTCAGTGTGACTCACGGAGTTGGACAGCACATTGTTGCCCATTTACAACACAACCTAGGGAGATGGCATGGATAGGAAATACAGTTAGCTACTGTTGTCCATCATGGAGATGGATGTATGCGCCGGGTACCACAGATTCCGTCACACAACTGCATATCAGATGCTCCTGGCGCTGAGTACATCTACATTGCACAGACCTTGCCACACTTGCTGCGTAGTGCCAGTGTGTCAGCTTCCTTTGCAAGATATGTTCCTGTGCATGGACGCTCAATGTCCGGCCCATGCATGATTTAGTAAATTTCTGTGTCCATTGTGAACAGCACATGGAACAACAGTGTTCCTGATTCCCAAAAGTCATCTGAGAGTAAGTAATGACTTCACATTTTACGGTACTCACAAATGGCATTTAGGAGTAGTGCAGTTAGGTATACTGACTTCACTTGTCCTAAATACCTTTCGTGACTCACTTAACTTGTCAAGTTATGATTTTGTCCCAGCTAAAGTTTTTGTGCAGGCACACTGTTCTGCTGCACACAAGGGGGTAAATGTTGCATTGCTCCCTGTGGTGACAGTGTCATGGACACTTGTCCCAGCTGTTACTTCTGTCATTGGCTCATAGTGATGCCACCCTTGAAATGTTGGCCGTGCATCTGACTATATGCTGAGTGCAGTGCACCACACATCCCTAGACACATTGCCCGATACGCTCACAGTGGTCACAGCATGAGAGGGGTCAAATGTTTGATTGCATAGTTTGTCGACAGGGAGGGGCTGACTGACGCCTTGCACTTTGGGGTGAGTCCCTATTTGCAACTCTACTTCACTGAGGCAGACATTGTGGTTCCATATGTGTGTGGTGGACATGTGCCCTTCTGTGTCTTCATCAATGTGAATATTGTGTGCAACATCTTGGGATGTGACATGCAATGTGCACCACCACAACAGGCTTTGTCTACCCCGTAGTGTGTGAGTAGATATGCCAAGAGATATTTGTTTGCAATTGTTAAGGAGGACACTACTTGTGGCCTGCATTTTAGCACACATGCCTTTTCCTTAATGGACGTGGGGCTAGGTTGGTATAGTGCTAGATTGTTGTTTTTGAGCAATGAGGGCACAGCTAGTTCACCCATACCCGGCCATCTCACTGCCTATCTGTGTCAGGTAAAACAGGTACATTGCTCGTATTTCCCTTGGTGTACCTTCTGGTGGATACAGTGTCCAAACACTTTTTACAGACTTCTATACTTGATTGGTCATGGACGACACACATCTGTGTGAGTAAAATATTTTTATTTACATTCAGAGGATGAAGACTGGACCAGTGCTTGGCCATACATGCCCACATTGCATTGATGCCCGTTAGAGGGCCAGACAGAGTCCTTTGGTGGTAACAGGTCCAAGGGAAGAGGCAGAGTTCAGTCCGCAGGCTGATTGCAGTGTCATTGGTAAGAAAAAAGTGATATGGCAGTCCATGTGGAGGTCCAAGGTGATTGTCGGGGGACAGTGGAAGACAGTGCAAGATGATTTTCCGTGGCATGATACTAAGCCCGGCACCAAGGAGAAAACTGGCCTTTTGGCGTAGATGAATGCTACCGCTTTCTCCTTAGCACAAATGCACTATCATCCTCCTCTTCGTCCTCTGATCTGTCATGTGCCTCACATGTGGGTGGTGGTATAGTGAGTGCAGCACTGTGAGGCACTGACACATCAGGTGGCGGAGCTGAGGATGTGGAAGCAGCAGTAGCATTCATCGGCGCCAGACCTTGTGGCAGCAATGAAGTGATGAGCAGGTGCAGGGCATGATAGATCCCAGCTACATCACGCTGGTGTGCGGCCTGGCAGCCATATCTTGTGCCTGCATCCACTCCATGCTCTCCATTATCCGACAGATGTTGCCCAAATCCTGGCTGACATTGCTGGAGCCAGTCTGACCAGACAGTTGTTGTTGTCTCAGAATCATGACTCCAGCAATGTCAGCCATGGGGCGTTGGAGAGCATCGAGCGGGCTGTGGGTGTCCGTGATCTTCTGCATGTGGTCCCAGATGGGACTCAGACACCCACGTATGGCCTCAAGTTTGTCCGCCAGCCTCTCAAACCCCACCCGCACCTGTTCAGCCATCTCCCACTGGACCTCTAGCACACGGCGTTGGAAGGCCAGATGTGGGTCCTCAAGGTCCTGGGAGCCAGCTGTGGTGGGAGGTGCTTGCTGCTGGTTGGTTTGTGCAGGGGGTGGGGTTGCCACAATGCTGCTGGGTTGCCCTGCTCCTGGAGGTGGGGTGCTGAAGGAGTCTTGCAGATTTTGGAGTTCGTCCTGATTAATGGTGGGGTAATCATCCTCGTCATCAGTGAAGGTTGGGCCAGTCTGCTGTCCAGGAGGTGATGTCTCTCCCTCTGCAATGTGATAGGGGAGATACAGTTAAACAGTGTTTTTCATGTATGATCATGCATTGGATGAGTTTACAAGCAGACTGCAGGACAGTGTACATTCAGACTGTTTTTGAGGAGATGCCTATTTGTTGCGGGATAGTGATAATTTTGAGGACATCATGGATGTGATGTTGTTGTTGTACATTGTCATCTCACAGTTTCCAGCCATGACAAATGTGATTGTACAATTTCTACACACAAGCGTCACCAGTTGTGTCCTCTGTTCATTTGTGTGAGTAATGCAGTTTGTACCACATAGTAGTCAATGTTGATGAGCTCAGATTTGCATGTGTGTGCACTGCATTGTGTGATGGTGGCACCTCCAGCTTTGGTTTAGCTGCCCGTTATACCTTTCAGGCAATGAGCCTTTCACTTCTGTGCATTTACAATGCTGAGATGATGCAAACTGGGTGGAATATGCGTCTTGATCAGAGTTGGGGGACTTGTGCATTGTTTGACATCAAATGTCTTGTTTGCGTCAGGGGTTGTATATACACGAGGATGTGTCAGAGTGTGACCTGCTTGTTTAAGGATGTTGTCCACACTCAGCCACCTCAGTGAGGTGGCCTGCACCATGTTAATATGTCGGGCTTGCAGGCATGCTATTCATCATGCACTGTCACTTGCCTTGTCAATGTGGCTCACGGACACGCAGCATTGCAGGGTACTGCACATGTGCATGTGTTTTGGGCAAGATTAGTTTTGTGTGAGGAGGGCCCCCTTTAGGCACATTAGCAATGAGAGCCTACTTACTGTTTCAACATGTGCTGCACTATGTAGTACACATGGACATCCAGGTAGCTTTGTCTATTGTGATTTGTCTTGTGTGCATGTCATCCTTCATGTTTTATCTTGCATGCATTGCTTACTGCCCTCCGGTTGGCTTACCCGTTGTGAGTATGGTGCAGCGTGAGTTTCTATTGTTGTTGCTGTCTGAACAGACAGTGTCAACACCCATTACCCTCAAGGTTGACCCCACGTGTGGTGTGTAAGTGGTCAGTTTTCAGATGTATGTACATTTCATGATGCCTATTTATGGTGCTCAGGCCTTGTCACCGCCACCCTCACAAGAGATGCAAATGGCCGGGTGATGTGTGTTTGGATATGTGCCGCGCAGCTGCTGACATGGATGATACATGCTGTCCTGGTTCTGGTATTCAATGCCTGGCTTAGCGTGTGGGTGATAACTACCTGACTGCATATTTGTTCACTGACACAGTTGACTTACCAAACATTTACGTTTAATTGCACATGATGGTGTGATGAGCAACTCACGTCAGGACTGATGTGGAATGCTGTTTTCTGTATGGCAGATGTGTACACTTGGGGGTGGAGGAGTGCAATTTGACCTAAAGGTTGAGGGTGCCATTTGGGCCTTTGTCATTAATTGTTGCAAATTTGCTATCCTTGCTTGTTGTCATACTTTGGTTGTGATACTGCTTTACAGGCACATTGTGGTTCTGCGAGTATGTCACACAGACAAGGCATGCAGTACATATTTGTGTGACACATTCCTGATCTGCATTGTCCACGTACTGTGGTGTTGTAGGCATATCCCCCTGCTCATTGTATTCCATCGCCCTTTGGGTGAAGTGTGCTGTTTGTGTGCATTTTTGGATGTGCAGTTTTTATCCAGTGGCCTACATGGTCAATTTGTTGTGACATTGCATGTGTGTGTGGTATGCAGACTCACTAGATGCTTCCCCACTTGGTGTACACCGGACTGCATCTCATGAACAGGCAAGGGTGCACATTGCCTGGAAATGCTGGTGGATGTCAGAATTTCCCCCTTGCCACATCACCATGCACATACAAATCGCCTGCACAAGGACGCATCTCTCTCTGACGCCAAAATGAGGATGCACTGTGAATGTGACTGATCATGTGCACGAGTAGGCATGCCACCCCCAATATCAGCACACCTGCAACATTGTGCACATGTGTCTGAGTTGTGTGCAGGAATGTGCATGTGCATATAGGTGGACTTTACTGCGCATACACAACCTTGCACACAACTCAGACACACGTGCACAATGTTGCAGATGTGCTGACATTGGGGGTGGCATGCCTCTTCGTGCACATGTTCAGTCACATTCACAGTGCATCCTCATTTTGGCGTCAGAGAGAGATGCGTCCTTGTGCAGGCGATTTGTATGTGCGTGGTGATGTGGCAAGGGGGCCATTTTGCCACCCTGCCGCATCTCAAGTTAATGTGCCACTTTGCCATTTGATGTAGCACTTATTTAGTGGTCTGATGTTGATCTTGGACTGTGTTGGGCTTACTTTTCTGTGCACATTTCCAAGTCTGTGTGCCCGCAAATATGTGTTGTGCAATGCATTGTTTGAGTAGGGTGATATGTGTCTATGCCACCATGGACAGGGGTATCCGGAACATGATCCACAGTAATTGTGGGTATGCGCTTCAATATATTTAATTGTACATGAGTGTCATTGGGCCCATCCACCCTGTCCCCCCAGTCCCTGGTTGTTGCTCACCCTGTTGTTGTGTCTGGTCACGTTCAGCAGTATCCTGGCCCGCGACTCCAACCACCGTCTCCTCACTGATGACTCAGGACACCTGCTCCTCCAACTCATCCAGCTCTTCCTGTGGCGCTGGACTCCCACCTCCAGTCTGCTTTGCTGCTTTCAGGTTGGCTGCTAGTTTTTCCTTGGTTTTGCGCTTGGTATCATGCCAGCGCTTCTTGCAATCGTCCACTGTCCTCCTCCTCTCTCCAACAGCATTCACCTTGGACACAATGTCCTGCCATATTTCTTTTTTCTTGCCAATGTCACTGTGGAGGTGACAAAAAGTTCTTATTGGTGTTCAGTCACCTCCGCAATCAGGACCTGTTTTCCTGCTGGCTGAACTTGGGATTCCTCTTCCTCTTGGCCTTCACATGGGTCTCTGGCTGGTCCTCCTGGGTATTTGTGGGGTTGTTTGTGGCCTCTGCACTGGTCCCTGCTTCATCCATGGCTCGTCTGGTATTTTCCATTTTTTTGGGTCTTTTTCCTGCTTGGTGGGCCTTTTATAGTGCATTTTCGCGCTGAACGTGAGAAATGCAGGCCTGGTGCCAATTAGCGATCGGATTCTGTCGCTCATTGGCCAATCGCCACTTTTTTTACGTTAGCGTGAGATTTTTTATCGCCGTCTAGCTAAATCTATCGCTGTCCATTTCCGCCGGAAAAGGAAGCTATCGCCTGCTAGCGGCATGTTGCTAATACGCCGCTAATATGGCGATAGATTCCGGCGTTCGGCGGCGATAAATAAACTCACGGTGAACGCGGTTAGCGATAAAAATCGCCATTTGTTGCTAATATCCCCCTATGTTTACTAAATCTATTCATAAGGACTGTATGGGCCTAGATATGATGAATAGAATTCCCTGGTTATGATATATATATAGTAGGCCCTGTTGGGACTGTTGGACCCAGAGGAAATGATAAGGTACTCTATAAAAGTTATAAAAGAGCATGTGTTTAGAGTCTGCAGTGTGAAGAAAGAACAAGTAGACCTCCCCAAGGTGACAGTGGGGCGGTATATTGTATTGAACAAACAGTCTAGATGTGAATTGTGCCTTACGATAATCAACAATGTATAGGATAGGTACATTTTAACTCGTTTTCATCTTCTCATTTTCATTGTTTGACTGCATTCCCAAAAGATGAAGGTTGGGGTTCAATTAATCGAAAATGCCCCTGTGATAATTGGTCAGAGCAGATAACCCAGCACTTAGCACTTTGTTGTAAGTTTTACCTTATTCCCAGGAAATCCCTTCTTAAACCCCTTTTCCTACAATAAAGACTCATTCATTACCAGGCGGCGTTTATCCCCTTCGGTGCGTCGGATGGCCGGGGGCCGTCCGACGCACCAGTGCTCATGTGCGTCGGACGGCCCCCGGCCGTCCTCGCACATGGCACAGGGAATCTCTCTGGTGCGGGCACCAGAGGGATTCCCTTAACCCCCCAACAGCCTCGGGAGCTGGGGAAGAGCTTCCCCAGCTCCCGAGGCTGCATGCACGGTTTCCCTGAAATGACGATCAGCACGCACGTTGCGCTGACGTCATTTCAGTAGAAACCGAAACTGAAATGAGCCAAGAGGCTCATTTCAGTTTTGCTTTCTACGTGCTCAGGAGGCTATCTCAGCCCCCTGAGCATGTAGAAAGACGGGAGAGGTATCATTGGAAAGGGGAGAATCTCCCCTTTCCAATGGTACCCCTCTCCAGTGTATGCCTGCTTGGGGATCGCCCCAGGAGGGCGATCCCCAAGCAGGGATCCACCCACTAGGCACCAGGGAGGGGGGAGCGGCCCCTTGGGCAAGGGCCTTTGCTCCCCCCATTTTTTTTTGTTTTGGGCACAGTCAGTCTTTCTGCCCCCCCTGGGGGGCATATGGGGGCAGTAGCCCCCAATATGCCCCGCCGGGGGGGCAGAAAGCCCACTAGACACCAGGGATTTTTTTTACTTGGAATTAGGGGTGGGGGCTGCCCAATATGGGCATGCCAATGCCCCCACCTCTCCGACGTAAAATGACAGACTTTCTGCCCCCCCTGGGAGGCAGATGGGGTCAGTAGCCCCAATCTGCCCCCCGGGGGGGCAGAAAGCCCATTAGATACCAGGGATTTATTTTTTAAATTATAATTAGGAGTGGGGGATGCCCAATATGGGCATGCTAATGCCCCCACCCCTTCGCCGCAAAATTACAGTATTTCTGCCCCCCCTGGGGGGCAGATGGGGGCAGTAGCCCCCAATCGGCTCCCCCGGGGGGGCAGAAAGCCCACTAGAAACCAGGGATTTTATTTTAAATGCAAATTAGGGGTGGGGGCTGCCCAATATGGGCAGGCCAATGCCCCCACCCCCCCAAATTACAGTCTTTCTGCCTCACCTGGGGGGGCAGATGGGGGCAGTAGCCCCCAATCTGCCCCTCCTGAGGGGGCGGAAAGCCCACTAGACACCAGTTTTCTTTTCCCCCCGATGAATGTAGGGGTGGGAGTTGCCCAAGATGGGCATGCCAATGTCCCCACCCCTCCACCCACAAAATTCTAGTCTTTCAGCCCCCCCCCCGGGGGGCAGATGGGGCCAGGAGCCCCCAATCTGCCCCCCCGGGGGGACAGAAAGCACCCTAGATGCCAGGGATTATTTTTTTTATAGGCCCGGGGTGGGGGTTGCCCAGAATGGGCATGCAAATGCCCCCACACTACCCCCAAAGAAAACAAAAGACTTTGTGCCCCCCCAGGAGGCAGATGGGGGCAATAGCCCCTGATCTGCCCCCCGGGGGGGGAGAAAGCCCACTAAGCGCCAGGGATTTTTTTTTATATAGGTAGGGGTGTGGGCTGCCCAGAATGGGCATGTCAATGCTCCCACCTCCTAAAAAAAATTCTACAGTCTTTCTGCCCCCTGGGAGGCATATGGGGCAATAGCACCTTATCTGCACCCCCGGGGGGGCAGAAAGCCCACTAGCCACAAGGGATTTTTTTTCCAAAGTTCGGGGTGGGGGCTGCCAAGAATGGGCATGCCAATGCCCCCACCCACCCCAAAAAAGATGCCACAGTCCTTCTGCCCCTCCTAGGAGGCAGATGGGGGCAGTAGCCCCTGATCTGTCCCCCGGGGGGGGGCAGAAAACCCACTATGCGCCTGCAATTATGCAGGCTTTTTTATACGAAGGGGTGGGGGCTAACCAGAATGGGCATCCCAATGCCCCAGGCCCCCCAAAAGAATAGCCACATTCTTTCTGCCCCCCTCAGGGGCATATCAGGGCAATAGTCCCCGATTTCCCCCCTCCCCAGGGTGGCCGAAAGCCCACTAGGCATTGACTTTTTTTCGGAATGTGCCTACCTGTAGATTTTGGGTCCTAGCGCAGCCGGCACCTAGGGAAACATAGCAAACCTATATATTTTTGAAAACTAGACACTGAGGGGAATCCAGGATGGGGGGACTTGTGTGGGTCTCACTAGGTTCTGTTACCCAGAATCCCTTGCAAACCTCAAACTTAGTTAAAAAAAACACATTTTCCTCACATTTCTGTGAAGGAAAGTTCTGGGATCTGCATGGATCCACAAAATTCCACCCACCACACATACCCCAAAGTCTTCCGAGAAAAATGGTACCTCACTTGCGTGGGTAGGCCTAGTGCCCGTGACAGGAAACGGCCCAAAACGCAACGTGGACACACCACATTTTCACAGTGAAAACGGACCCTTTTTTTGCAAAGTGCCTAGCTGTAGATTTTGAACCCTAGCACTGCCGGCACCTAGGGAAACCTAGCAAACCTATACATTTTTGAAAACTAGACACCCAGGGGAATCCTGGATGGGGAGACTTGTCTGGCTCTCACCAGGTTTTGTTACCCAGAATCCCTTGCAAACCTCAAACTTTGTAAAAAAACAAACATTTTATTCACATTTCTGTGGTGGAAAGTTCGTAAATCCACAAATTTGCTACCACCCAGCGTTCCCCCAGGTCTCCTGATAAAAATGGTACCTCACTCATGTGGGTGCCCCAAGTACCCCCAATGGGCAAGGGCCCAAAACGTATTGAGGAGACATCAAAATGACCTATCACAAAACAACCTGGTTTTGCAAGGGGAGTCACCTGGGTTTTTGGCCCAGAGCTCGGCGGCCATCTTGGGAAACCTACCAAACCCACACATTTCTGAAAACTAGACACCCAGGGGAGTCCAGCGAGGTATGGCTTGCGTGGGTCCCCCAATATTTTCCTACCCAGAATCCCCTGCAAACCTCAGATTTAGCTGAAAAAAAATCACTTTTTTCTCAAATTTCTGTCTGGGAAAGTTCTGGAATCTACGTGGACACACAAATTTCCTACCACCCAGCGTTCCCCCAGGTCTCCCGATAAAAATGATTCCTCACTCGCGTGGGTGGGTCAAGTACCCGTGACAGGCAAGAGCCCAAAACGTATTGAGGAGACATCAAAATTACCTATCACAAAACAACCTGGATTTGCAAGGGGGGTCACCTCGGTTTTTGGCCCCGGGCTCGGCGGCCATCTTGGGAAACTACCAAACCCACACATTTCTGAAAACTAGACACCCGGGGAGTCCAGCGAGGTATGGCTTGCGTGGATCCCCCAATGTTTCCCTACCCAGAATGCCCTGCAAACCTCAAATTTAGCTGAAAAAAACACATTTTCCACATTTTTTTGGGTGGAATCACTGTGCCGGCACAAATGTCCTACCCCACAGTGTTCCTCTCAGTCTCCCGAGTAAAATGATACCTCACTTGTGTGGGTGGGGCAAGTGCCTGTGACTGGGAAGAGCCCAAAACATAGGGATATAGGGTATAGCACCGACAATTCTAAGCGCTACATTTTTTTAAAATACGTTTTTAGCCAATTCTGCATTGGACACCCACACAAGTGAGGTATCATTTTACTCAGGACACTGAGGGCCCGATTCTGATGCGGGTTGGAAAAGCTTCCCGACCGAGGGCCTGATTCTGATGCAGTTAGGAAGGCCTCCTAACGGCATTTGCTCCTTCCAAATCGGATCGGGAACGTGTCTTCCCGACCGAGGGCCCAATTCTGATGCGGTTAGGAACAAATGTTCCCATTGAAGTCAATGGGAGTTCAACCAAATCGTATCTGGAAGCATCCGGATGCATCCTACTCCGCCGGTCAGACTTTCCCGATCCGAGTGAGTCGGACACCATTTCCCAACCGATTTGGTCGGGAAGCTTTTCCAACCCGCATCAGAATCGGCCCCTAAGAAGAATGCTGTGGTGTAGGACATTTGTGCCGGCACCGTGATTCCACACAAAAATATGTGGAAAATGTGTTTTTTTTCAGCTAAATTTGAGGTTTGCAGGGGATTCTGGGTAGGAAAACGTTGGGGGTTCCACGCAAGCCATACCTCAGTGGACTCCCCCGGGTGTCTAGTTTTCAGAAATGTGTGGGTTTGGTAGGTTTCCCTAGATGGCGGCGAGCCCGGGCAGAAAAACCAGGTGCCCCCCCCCCCCAAATCCAGGTAGTTTTGTTATAGGTAATTTTGAAGTCTCCACAACAAGATTTGGGCCATTTCCTGTTGCAGCCACTATGCCTACCCACACATGTGAGGTAGCATTTTTATCGGGAGACCTGGGGAAACGCTGGGTAGTAGGAAATTTGTGTCAGCCCGGTGATCCTACAACTTTCTCACACAGAAATGTGAGAAAAAATTGATTTTTTCAACAAAATTTGAGGTTTGCAGGGGATTCTGGGTAGGGAAATGTTGGGAGACCCGGGGGAGACCCGGGGGAGTCCAGCAAGGTATGTCCACGCAAGCCATACCTTGCTGGACTCCCCCGGGTGTCTAGTTTTCAGAAATGTGTGGGTTTGGTAGGTTTCCCTAGATGGCCGCCGAACCCGGGGCCAAAAACTCATGGGACCCCCCCTTGCAAAACCAGGTTGTTTTGTGATAGGTAATTTTGATGTCGCCTCAATAGATTTTGGGCCCTTGCCTGTCGCGGGTACTTGACCCACCCACGCGAGTGAGGTAACATTTTTATCGGGAGACTTTGTGGAATGCGGGGTGGGTGGAATTTTGTGGATCCTCACAGATTCCAGTACTTTCCACCACAGAAATGTGAGGAAAATGTGGTTTTTTTTTTTACAAATTTTGAGGTTTGCGAGGGATTCTGGGTAACAGAACCTGGTGAGAGCCAGACAAGTCACCCCATCCTGGATTCCCCTGTGTGTCTAGTTTTCAAAAATGTATAGGTTTGCTAGGTTTCCCTAGGTGCCGGCAGAGCTAGGGTTCAAAATCTACAGCTAGGCACTTTGCAAAAAAAGGGTCCGTTTTCACTGTGAAAATATGGTGTGTCCACGTTGCGTTTTGGGCCGTTTCCTGTCGCGGGCACTAGGCCTACCCACACAAGTGAGGTACCATTTTTCTCGGAAGACTTTGGGGAATGCGGGGTGGGTGGAATTTTGTGGATCCATGCAGATTCCAGAACTTTCCACCACAGAAATGTGAGGAAAATGTGTTTTTTTGGACAAATTTTGAGGTTTGCAAGGGATTTTAGGTAACAGAACCTGGCGAGAGTCAGACAAGTCACCCCATTCTGGATTCCCCTGCGTGTCTAGTTTTCAAAAATGTTTAGGTTTGCTAGGTTTCCCGAAGTGCTGGCAGAGTTAGGGTTCAAAATCTGCAGCTAGGCACTTTGCAAAAAAGGGTCTGTTTTCACTGTGAAAATGTGGTGTGTCCACGTTGCGTTTTGGGGCGTTTCCTGTCGCGGGCACTAGGCCTACCCACAGATGTGAGGTACCATTTTTCTCGGGAGACTTTGGGGAACGTGGGGTGGGTGGAAATTTGTGGATCCATGCAGATTCCAGAACTTTCCACCACGGAAATGTGAGGAAAATGTGTTTTGTTTTACAAATTGTTAGGTTTGCAAGGGATTCTGGGTAACAGAACCTGGTGAGAGCCAGTCAAGCCACCCCATCTTGGATTCCCCTGGGTGTCTAGTTTTAAAAAATGTATAGGTTTGCTAGGTTTCCCTCAGTGCCGGCAGAGCTAGGATTCAAAATCTACAGCTAGGCACTTTGCAAAAAAAGGGTCCGTTTTCACCTTGAAAATGTGGTGTGTCCACGTTGCGTTTTGGGCCGTTTCCTGTCGCGGGCACTAGGCCTACCCACACAAGTGAGGTACCATTTTTCACAGCAGACTTTGGGGAACGCGGGGTGCATGGAATTTTGTGGATCCACGCAGATTCCAGAACTTTCCACCACAGAAATGTGAGGAAAATGTTGTTTTTTTTTACAAATTGTTAGGTTTGCAAGGGATTCTGGGTAATAGAACCTGGTGAGAGCCAGTCAAGTCACCCTATTCTGGATTCCCCTGGGTGTCTAGTTTTCAAAAATGTATAGGTTTGCTAGGTTTCCCTAGGTGCCGGCAGAGCTAGGGTACAAAATCTACAGCTAGGCACTTTGCAAAAAAAGGGTCAGTTTTCCCTGTAAAAAGTAAAGTGCGTCCACGTTGCGTTTTGAGCCGTTTCCTGTTGCGGGCGCTCGGCCTACCCACACAAGTGAGGTACCATTTTTATCGGGAGACCTTAGGGTAACACAGAATTGTAGAGCAACTGTTATTACCTATCGACTTTCGATGCATTTCTGCCTTCCAAATGAAAGACAATGTGTAAAAAGAAGTCATTTTGAAAATGACCTATAATTTTCATGCTAGTATGGGTACTCACAATTTCGGAAATGTGCAAATATCTACTGTTTCTAAACTCTATATTTTGTTCCAATTTCAGAAATACATAGGTGTCTTTCATACCGATTTTTCCATGTATATATTTTCCCAAATTAATTGCTATATACCCGGTGCATAATAAAAAACCATTGCAAGACACTGCTCAGTTATTGGCTCTGGGTTCGTCGGGTTCTTGGTGAACCTACAAGTCCTATATATCCCCACAACCAGAAAGGTCCAGCAGATGTAACGGTATATTGCTTTCAAACAGCTGTCATAATTAGAAGAAGTTACAGGTGAAAACGTTGACACAAATGGCTGTTTTTTTCAACAAAGTTTCAATTTTTCCAATATTTAACTGTTAGTTTCTATAAAGAAACCTTGAAGGATATACACAAATGACCCCTTACTGAATTCAGAATTTTATCTACGTTTCTAAAATGTATAGCTTTCTAGGATCCATTATTGCTTTCATACCCATTTCTACCATTAACTGGAAGGAGGTTGAAAGCACAAAAAATAGCAAAACTAGGCTATGTCCCAGAAAAATGCCAAAACTGTGTAACAATGTTTGGTTTTCTGACAAAAGTCTGCTTGCCCCTGAAAGCTGGGAAAATGGTGATTTCAGCACCACAACCCCTTTGTTGATACCATTTGCAGGGAAAAAACAGACGCTTTCATCGGTAGCCCTTTTTTCCCATTTTAAAAATAAATAAAAAATGTAGCTATATTTTGGCTAATTTCTGGGTCCCCTCCAAGGGAATCCACAAACCCTGGGTACCTTTAGAATCCCCATGATGTTGGAAGAAAAGGACGCAAATTAGGCGTGGGTACCTTATGTGGTCCAAAAGTTACAGGGGCCTAAGCGCGAACTACCCCAAATAGCCAAAAAAAGGCTTAGCGCGGGGGGGGGGAAAGGCCTAGCAGCAAAGGGGTTAAGCATCTGTATGAACTAGGGATGTGACAGTATGCTATAGGATCACCCTGTTTCTTTCTAAAGTGATCCATATTAGAGCCTTATTAGATGATTCAGGGAATACAATCAGTTAATTTGGTCTAGGCCCTCATGATGTACCCCAGGCTTTGTTCTGCTGTCGCTATGCTTAGTGGTTTTATTGGTTATATTCTAATAGTGTTAGATTACATCTATTTTAAACTGTATTGGCTATTGTATGAATATGGTGCTAATCTGTGAGAGGGTTGTTTTTATTGTATTTTGTAACCTATTTATATGATTGTTCTTTTAAAAAAAAAGAAAAGTTTAAAAAAATGTACGCGCTACAGAGTCAACCAGATATTTTGGTTTAGGCCCTTATTATGTGCCCCAGAGCTTGCTGTATTTTATTATGTTACGTTTTCTCCTTTAAATGTACTGGTAATTGTGTGAATTTGGTTCTATTGTGTGAGAAGCATGTTTTTTACTGTATTTTATTGTATTATCGTGATGCTTTAATGGTTCACATAATTTGAGCTGAATAAAGCCTATTTGACTTGAGTTGACTTGAGCTCATTTACTGTAGCTGGAAAGAGGAGCTAGAGGATGACACTCCATCCATGAGTAGATAATGATATGCAGTTCTGGAACACAACCACCTGCTTCAGCAGCCTGCATATTACAGCGGCACATAACATTGTAGAGGAGGAGAAAAGTGTTGGCCTTATCAGGATAACCCCTTACCAACACATCATTTCCAGCTACCATTTTACTCTTGGGGACAATTCTCTAGATTGTAAGTGCTCAGGCACAAGGAGCAAGGCCACAGGTGCTTGTCCAAAGATGTAGGACTCACCTACTTGAAAGACACACCCTGCAGATACTAAAGGTGTATTCCTAGCCTAACTCTCTTCAGTGTGCTCTCCAAAATCAGGACAGGAATCCAGAGGTGATCAGTGGCCCTATTCCAGCCTTCACTCCCTACACCGCACACCCTGAAGACAATGCTCCAACTGCTATCCAAACAGGTGGTTGAGATGGCCACACATGCATGGTGGGTCGTGTTGGACCAGACATACTTGGCATGGTTTTCCCATCTTTTTTGCCTTCAATTTTCCTGTCTTTGCTAACTTTCATTTTTGCTGGCCATGGGACTCTGCATACTTTACCACTGCTAACCAGTGCTAAAGTGCTTGTGCTCTCACCCTACCAAGGCATGCAATGAAGACCAAGAGCAGGGTAAGGCATGGGGATAGGAGCGCTGGCCCGCCGATGCCGCCAGAAGGCGGCTGCTGCTCTCACTGCAGAGAGACAGCACGTCCCACTCACCCAAGGCAATCAGGCAGGGCATGACAAGCGTGGGCAGCACAACTGTGTGCGCAGTTTAAACTGCCATTTCGGCTTGGCAAAATAAACAAGTTGCCGACCTAAACCTTGCTTTTCGATACATATGTCACCCCTATGGTAGGCCTTAAACAGCCCATGGGGCAGGGTGCCGTGTATTTAAAAGGTTGTACATGTACTTTCAACTTTGACATGTCCTGGTAGTGAAAAACTCTTAAATTTGTTTTTCATTACTGCAAGGCCTACCTCTCCCATTGGATAAAATTGGGTTACCTTATTACATTTAATGAGTGATAACTTTCAATTAGGAGTAGGTCTCTAATGAATTGTAATTTAAAACACTTTTTAATGGTAACGTTGGATTTTAAGTAAGCCTGGGCGTAGTTCGCGAAGTAGCGCTACGCGAAGCTACGCAAAGTGCAGTTCGCACTACGCGAGCTACGCGTAGCACTACGCGAACTGCGTAGTGCACTGTTCGCAATGATTGCACAGTGCCGGATGCTTGTCCGCACTGTGCAATCATTGAAAACGGCATCTTGCACAGTGCGAGCTGTCTTTTACTGCCGCTCGAGTAGATTTTTACTCGAGCGGCAGCTTTCTCAAAGCGGACTGGTAGTTTCTCATCGCGAGCGGTCGCGAGCATACGCGACCACTCACAATGAGAAACCTGACCTCCCCGCGTTGAGAATCTCGCCGGGAGGTTTATTTTCCACGCTCGCGATCGGCAACTTGATGTTGCTGATCGCGAACGAGGAAAAAGTCTCGCCGGGATGTCATTTTGCTTGCTCGCGGTCGCCAACTTGACGTTGAGGACCGCGAGCAAGCAAAAAAGGACCGCTGCACTACGCTACGCTACGCGTGTTTGCACTGTGCTACGTGCAATTTGCGTTGTGCGAAGTAGCGCAAACTTCGCAAACTACGCGAGCGTAGCGTAGTGCTTTGCCCAGGGTTAATTTTAAGTCACAATTCTGAAAATGCCACTTTTACAAATATTGCTTTTTCTTGTCTCAAATTTGGTGCCTGCAGCCTGTATCCTGGGTTATATGACTACATGTAGCTGGCAATTGTTTTTTGTGTATTACTCCCAGGCAGTGAGGAAAAGGGGAAATAGATGTTGGCAGGATGGGCTATCTCTGGCTTGATAGGGGGACGGAGCTGTCACCTACCACACTTGCACATCACAAAGATGCTGCCTCAGCCCACTCACAAAGAGTTTCACACAAGTCTTTCGTGCCCCTACCCAAGCTGGGGCCAGAGCAGGGATGAAGGAAATTCCACACACCTCTGTAGGGGGAGGACTCTAGCATGTCACCCACTTCAAAGTGGGCACCAGGTGTAAACAGTGGACTCTCACTTCACTACACTTCTGGACCTGTGGAAGACTCAGAAGAAGGACTGTTGTGCTGCTCTGCTGCAAAAGGACTGCCCTGCTCCCCTCCTACTCTGCTGCCCTGTTGCCTGAGTGAGAAGAACTGGACCTGTCTCTTGAACCTAGGACCCCCGCAAATGACTCTAAGGCCTCCTGATCACAACCTCGGAACAGAAAAGCCTCCAACCATCTTGACCCCTGCAACTGCTTTACGTTAACGTCTTACGCCGATGACACACAGATTGTCGTGTCGTTAACTTCAGATGATCAAGCGGTTTCTCGTAATTTCTGCTATTCCATGAGAGAAGTTAGTAACTAAATGGCTGCTAATTGTCTTAAGCTTAATGCCAGTAAGACCGAGGTGCTGCTGTTTTGGGCTCAGCCTCTGCTTTGGTCACCATTGTGGTGGCCTGCGGCACTTGGAACACCTCCGTCTCCAGTTGAGTCAACCAGGAACCTGGAAGTTGTCCTGAATAACAAACTGTTCAGTCACGAGACACCTTTTTTTTTTTATTGTAGTGCTTTATAAGCAGACATAACATTAACATTAACCTGCACTCTTCCTGCTGTGAGTCCTAACACCCAAGTGGTGCCTCTCTAGTCCTGGACCCTTGGGAGTGAGGCAATGCCAGCTCAGCTGTTGTCTCTCTACCCGAACCAAGGCAGTGCGACGCAAACCCGATGCAGCTCTTTGCAGCATCTCATCAGAACCAACGCAGTGCAACGCAACTATGACACAAGCTCGCATCGCAGCAGCTCATCAGAACCACAGATGTGTGACACATCCTCAATGCAGACCTCACAGCTCCTCACCAGAACTGATACAGCATGCTACAGTCTCGATGTAAACCTGCATTGCAACCTTTGCAGCTGATCGGAACAGCTAATGCACGATGTACCCTGACGTGGACCTCACATCGGTCCTCGGGACTGCTGCTTCGCAGCCCTCCGTAGCCAGGATTTAAGATACACTTTTCAGCTGAACGAACTTGGTCCTGTATCCGGCCTGTGCTCTATTGCACTCAACCTGAGCTTGTGACTTTACCCCAATCTGGCACGACCAGATAACCACAGTTGTCGCTTTGTGCTTTTAAGCACTATTTCTTCCTAAACCTTAAAAATTGCATATCTCTGGTTCAACTGATTGAATTGTTGTTGTTTTGGAGTCAAATATTTTTTTACATTTTACTCAATGTTTCTAAATTGGTGTGGGATTTTTCTTATATTGTGTTTTCACTTTATTACTGTTTGAAGCGCTGCATAAAATTGTCTCTAAGTTAAGCCTGACCGCTTTTGTGCCAAGCAACCAGAGAGTTGAGAACAGGTTAATTCCAAGTTTGCTTGTGCTTCACACTGACAGGAATTGTGATTGCTGCTTGATTAGGGTTTCATCCCCCTTAACCAGTAAGCCAATTTCACAGGTTGTCTTGAGGATGGACAGCTCTCTGGGAGTAGGATTTCTTTGCCCAGCAGGAGTCTGTGCCACCAGGTGTCTCCAAGTTGGAGGGATTCATAATCTCCATGTCCACCTGTCTGGGGACCCTGAACAACCATCTGCACCCCTATGAATCCTGATTCAGTGGCTAGACCGAATGAGCTCTTGGAAGGATGGATTTGAATCCTACAGGCAGGACAAAGTGGCGATGCACTGGGAACATCGCTGAATGGTGAAACAGGACAACATCAAGTGACACGCTGCGGTCCTGCAGCTCATTCGCACCGTATGCACATCCACCTTTACAGTTGAGCAGTACTTTTTTTGTATGATGAGTTTCCACACTCCCAGCAGATTAATATGTATGTGGCTGTCTGGCCGCCACTGAACACCTTCCAGAATGAGCCTTTGTGAATTACATTTTTCGCATACACTCCAATCATACAAAAATGGCTTTGCGAATGTAGGCCATTGTGTTCATTGAACCTGATTCTTAAACCCATTAGTGTAACTTGGATGCACAATGTCGTGCATCTATGCCTCCAAATGACAGATCACTATTTTGGTACAGATATCACTTACTACTGTGCAAAATCCACCCCTTGGCTGGATTTTAGTCAGTAGTAAGTGTAGACTGCCCCAATGGAAGTGCTGTTGGTGGTGGAGCTGCCAATGTGGTAAGCACTCACATATTGGTAACTTTATGGGCCTGGGTATTTGTAATCAATAACGTGCCTATGCCACTGCCCCCTGCACTTCTCAGCCTATGCCTAATTTTAGTAGGCATAAGAAGTGACATTAGTGTGTGATATTGACCCCCTACTCCAATGGCACCTGGTGACTTTTGAAGCTGGTGGGGCACGCACATAAATGTTGAAAAGGCTTTTTATGGATGGTAAATATTTTATAAATAGAATGTGCTCCGATCGCCTCTGCATTACGAATTTAGGGGCATATTAACAAGGGCTTTATCTCCGGTTTTGTGGCTTAAAAAGCCAAAAAAGTGGAGATAAAACTAATGCCCGATTAACAAGAGGGTGCTAACATGCATAATCGCATGTTAGCACCCCTTTTCCCGTCGCCTCCCTTTGCATCTCTAATGAGATGCAAAGTGGGCGTCACTGGGCGTACCCCGGATGGACTACCTTGTAAAATATCGCTGATGTTCACATCGCGATATTTACAAGGCAGCCCAAAGGATTTTAGCACACGCTAGATTTTGGCGAAAACGGCGGTTTTCGCCAAAAACTAAAGTCTGCTAAAATCCTGACTTACCTATGCTTAACATAGGGGGTGGATTATGCTGATACGACCACAGGGTCGTATCAGCAAGGATATCGCCGTTTGCAGGGAACATCGCTGGCAATCCAGCGATGTTCCCTGCAAACGGCGATTTCCGCAATCGCTGGTATTTTTATCGCTTTTGAGATAAGCGTCGCTGATAGCGCGCTATCTCAGCGATAACATCCAGCGATAGCCGGCGATAATTATCCTAGCGCTAAGTGCGCTTAGCGATAATTATCGCCGGTTGTTGCTGATATGCCCCATTATTTTGCAACGCAGAGGAGATTAGGGCACTTTCAATTTATAAAGCATTTACAACCAGTTATACTGACTAGAATAAACACAATCTTACCTGCCATCTGGATTCACCACACCTTCAGCTGCAAACAACATCCAAGGTCATATTCTCCTGCATCGCACTAGCTGCCTCTAAAGTTTCTGTGCATGCTGGTCCCACAAAAAGTCCCACGCATCCCAGCCAATCCAAGCACTGCTTTCATGCTGTTTACAATAGTAAACAGCATAAGAGTAGGGCCAGGATTGGCTAGGAGAGACAAACACAGCGCCCCTCCAGAGACCAATGGGACTGTGTCTCTTCTGTTCAAACTCCCTGCTGGCATTATTTCTGAAGCCTGAAGTGCGCATGTTAGGCTGGCCAGAGCAAAAACACTTGCCAAACTGACATGCGCAGTTCGGTTAACTGCTCCTGGTTGTCACAATCATTGCAGGATAAAGAATGCTGTAGCCCTGCCTCTAATGGGGAAAAAATTAACAGCAGTATGGTAAAAGTGAATCAGGAGTAAATAATGTGTGTCTCAGGGGTGGGGGCTTGCAGCAGGGGGTCAACGCCCCCATGCTCCTATAAAGGAACCGCCCCTGCCCAACTCTAGCTTCATTTATGGGCGTGCATGGGAAGGGATGTCTTCACATGGAAGGATGTCTTCATGTAAAGAAAATAGGAGCAAAAAAATGGAATTGTACATTTGTTCTAACCCTTCCGCTGCAGGATTCTACTCTGCACACACTTTTCAGTCACAGGGCCATGGCTAACAGGTATTCACCGTGAAACTAAGAGTAATAGAATCCAAGGGTAACACATGCCAGTTCTGAGAATTCCTAAAAGTGAGCAGTCCTCACGGATATGATAGGCATGTCTGCTGCGGCCTCTAGTTTTGAGCGTATTTGCATTTTATGCACAAGGGAGTAGAAAACTTGATGTATCTGAGAACCCACGGTCCATTTCTAAGAAACAGAGGGGCATATTATCAAGGGCTTTATCGCCGCTTTAGCGGCACTTTTTGCCGCTAAAGCGGCAATAATTTTATCGCCCTATTAGCAAGCTGTCGCTAACAGGCGTTAGCGACAGCTTTCAGGCGTTAGAGGCCGCGTTTACCATCGCCTTGCATGTCAGCGATAATTATCGCTAATGACATGCAAGGAAGGCGTTCCCTACTAAAAGCGACTGAAAACAGTCGCTAATCCCACTACCCCTATTAGCAAGGCAGGCGAAGCGATATAATAATTCGCGCTAAGCGCGTTTATCGCTAGATTCTAACACCTGCTAGTGAGGACGACTTACCTGTTTAAAGTATAGGAGGTGGATTCTAATGCTGAATCCACCTTAGCAGTTAATGCGAGAATATCGCTGGTTTTCCAGCGATATTCTGCTTTACCGCTATCGCTGGAAATAATATCGCTATGGAGATAAACCTTACTAATAGGGTGTTATCTCAGCGATATTTTCCAGCGATAGGCGGCGTTAACCAAAGTCACGCTAAGCACGGTTAGCGATAAATATCGCTATTCCTTGATAATATGCCCCTCAATCTTTGAAATTTTATAGTTCCTGAAATCGGTTCTGGGAAGATATGTCAGTAAACTCGATGTCAAGGTTAACGGTTCAGTGTTTGACTCCTGGGACATTTCACATCCTATGATCCTTTGACCTCGATGCAAGTTTGACATGTCGGATTCATTAAAAAGTTGCCATTCAAATTAATTATAATCAAAGATAAATGTATTTATCAAGCAGCATAATGACAATTAGCATAAAAAAGTTTATAGCTGGAAATGCATTACTTTCCAGAAAACCAAAATGTTTGTGGATGCGTCTTATTATTTTGTGCTATTTGCATTTATCCTCAAATACAGAAAGATGCTGTTTATAGGATGGCCTCACAGGTACCAGGCTGCGTGTGTTTTCATTGCAGTGGAGTTTACAGATGTCAGAAAAAACCAGGCCCTATTTGACAACTGGTGGCGCCAAATGTGACAATCTTTGTCAGTGCTCCCCTCATGACCTCCTTCCTCAAAATATCCTCACGACCACCCTCCAAGTGGTCTTCATAGTCCTTCTTTGACATGTATTTATTTTGGATATAGCACTACTCATCCCAATCTTGGACGTCAGAGCTCTTTAACATCACACACACATATCCTACAGAGACAATCAATCATACAATTGTAAAAATAAGTGTATAGAAAATACATATAAGGCAATGAGGCTACAAGGTGTAGGAGTCACATACCATCCATACCGGTTGGAATTGTAAGTTAAGAGTGTTGTACTCAGTCTGGAGAAGCACAACAATTCGAATAATGAAAGACTGAGAAAAATACAATAAGATCCAAAACATATGCCTGGCATTTTCATGGAGCTCTTTGATGCCAGTTCCTTGATCACTAGCTATGTTTAAAGCATTGTACCCTATGTACTGCAAGTAACAAAAGGATCTCTGTGACAAAACTGGGTTTTCTACATAAAAAGCAAATCAGTGATCAGCATGTAACGCGTTGTGCTTTTCAGCAGGCATATGAAGGCTCTATGCTATTTTATGATGAGCCAAAACTGCCACCAGACACAACTCAGAACTCTCCAGCAAGTACTTTAATCACCAGTTATCTCTCCTGAAAGTTGCTGCCCACACAAAGAACTCTGCCGCAGGTGCCTTTAACCTGGTGACATATTTTGAAATGGCTATTCCACAGAGCTTGCCACCCAGTGTAGTGGCATAGGCTGCACCACCATTAAGCCAGCATGGTAAACAATGTACACAAAGTTGGTATAAATACTTCCCTGAATTGCTCGAGCGATGAAGAGAATGTTATATTTAGGGTTTTGATGAGGGTCTAGTTGGAGAAGGCATCCTTCCTTTTTAGGTCTCGGCTAGGCAGCGCATGCGCTGTCTCGTCGAGAGATGCTGTATACAGTATAGCGGGGGAAGCTCCGCCCACTTTTCGGCCATAAATTTGATTGGCTTCAATAATAAAATCTGCATTTTGATTGGTTTTGGGCTTCTTAGTCCCGCCTCCTGACTGCCATTACGTCATTTATACTCTTCCGAGGCTATCTGTGGAAATAAAATCTATAATTATGCCCCTTCGCTGCCCTCTGCGCGATCTAATTATGCCCCTTTGCGCGATCCCCTTTGCGCGATTAATAATTGCCCACATTAAAAGCCGGCACCATTTTGTTTTTAATTCACCCTTTGGTGTCCCAAGACCCCGAGCACGAGCACGACACCCCTGCACCTGGTTTTCCTCATTTTCACCATCTGTCTCTGTGGTTTCTGCCAAGTCCGGGAAACCAGTACATGAGTTCCTGCTCCCCCGCAGAGATGGTTCATGTTTCTGACATGAAGCACGAGCACAAACCCCCAAATGAGGAAGCCTTCCCTTCCAACTGTCAGACTATTTCACATCGCAAGTCCCCTCACGAAGCCTAAGACACGCCCCCATTTCTTCACACTCTGCTCCTCTTGCTGAATCTTTGTTCCTCTATCTGCCACGACCTGTTTGTTCCTCTATTTTGCCTCGTGACCAAGACTGTATAAATATTCTGCTGTTGAAAATAAAGAACACCCGCACTTAAAGAGAGGGACTTGAGAGATTGCTCCTGTGCCCGCTTGGTGCTGGAAGCGCTCCCTTTAACTCGAGTTATTGGTCTTCTCCTCCTTCATTTGAGCACCACGGACTCCTCGCTTTGCATTGACAAGAAATTATGATTTATTAAGCATAGAAATTCAGAAATGAGGTAATAAGTAAATTTAATTTACCACAGTAATTGGCGCCCGAACAGGGACCTTCCCTTTCCCCCACGCGCCGGCGATATTGGACCCGGTACTGTCCCCTCCTGACCGTTGACGGACTTCAAAAGTGCACAACGCGGGGAATTCCCGCTAACTCCCTCGAGGCGAAGAGGGGGACCGACTGTGGCCCAGCATCCACACGAGGCGGTGAGGAAATAGCGGAACGTCCTGAACCAAAGCCCAACCTGCGAAGCAGACGAGTCCGAGGTTCTACAAATCCCACCTTGAAACTGCGCGCCGCGTTTTCCCAAAATCTTCAAGAGGCCTTCCAGTTACTTTTCGGTGAGTACTGCTGAAAAGTATAAAAACGAACCCACAGCTTTTGTGGGGGCGGTAAAGATACGCGTTTTTTGGTTTCTCACCTATCTTTGGTGGGGACTACTAAAACTAGTATAAAAGACGGACTCACTACCTTGTGGGCACGGTAAAGATACATGTTTTTTGTGGGTTTCTCACTTATTTTGTGATGACTACTAAACTAGTATAAAAGACGGACTCACCTCTTTCGTGGGTACGGTAAAGATATTTGTTCTGTTTATGTTTTTCTCACTTCTAAAATCTTTGAAAGTCTTGCCATCATGCCTATTTTCTCGAAAATACGTAAGATGGCAACCAAAGGAGTATTCTTGAGAAGGAAATTCCCCTTCCTCCTCGGGATACTCCAGGACACTTCATGTATGCAAAACATGGTGTCGGTGCACTTATTTATTGTGATCTATGGGTAGAATATACTAAAGACCTAGAACTCAGATATAGATGGCCTGAAAATGGTAGTTTTGATACGGAGTGTATTATGAAATTAGAGGAACAGTTATGGAAGAAAAAGAGAGTCCGCCAGTCACAGAGTGACTCAGTAGAATTATGGAGAAAAGAAGCCCATAGGAGGCAACAGAAGGAATTGCATAAAGTTGAAAAGGGTAAGAGAATGTCAGAGCAGGCCAAGAAAGAACAGTTACAAGAAATAGGGAAAGAAGTAGTTAGTGAAAGGAATAAAAGGGAACAATCAGCCATTTCTACTGGTTTTTATCCTGTATTGCCATCTGCACCTGAAAACCTTAACATTGCATCAGCACAGCCTACAGCCCCACCACCAGAGGATACTTTTACTAATTTTCTCTTAGATACTCCACCACCCTATGAAGTTCCAGTCATTCAACACCCTCTGCCTCCGCCACCCCTTTCACAACATAACGCACCACCTCTCACTCCAGAAGGGGGTGCCGTAGGTCCAGACCCAGGTAAAACAATTCCCGACTGCCCCTATGACCCGACTCCGAGCAACACAGGGGAGGCGGGCCGAATAAGTAAAATACTTCATGACTCCTGGGAAGAAATAAGACATCTACCAGCAATTGACACGTTTCTTCAAGCGGCCTCTGAGTTTCTTCGTACTGGAGAGAACTCACGAGCCATTAACGCTATGACTACAAGAAGATCACACCCTGTAAAAATGCACATGTATAGGTTCCTCCTTTGCTGTTTCATAAAACACATACAAGCAGAGGAAAGAAATGTACCAGTTTCACTTTTTGACTTATTAGATTCCGCATCCGACCACACTAGTCTAGAACTTATAAATGATGCACTAGACAGGTTCACCCGTAATGTGACCCGTATTCTGCAAAACTTGCAAACAAATGAAGAGAATAAGAAACTTGAGGAGGAAATTACTGAACCTACTGAAAAAGTCCTACCCGTTCGTTCTTCCGCCCCTAATTCACGAACACCCCCGCCTACATTCCTCCAAGGTCACTCTGAACGGTCATCTCCAGATGAGTTATTTGAAAATACATCCAATGCATTAGACTACTGGTTAGACCAGGAACCTCCGCTTACACCGGAGGAGGAGGAAATGGCCAGAACTGCGACCCTATGGGTCTCTCAATATAAGATATATGACAATGATCTCATAGCCCAGCTTTTTCTAGCATTACCACGCTCACATCAAAGATTAGCAAGTCTCTACATGGTACAACATCTCATCACACTCAATGACACTCATTTTAAACATGATCCAAGACTCGAAGATTTTCTGTCTGACTGCGCTGATAACATGTTCCTCCACAATAGTTCAGTTTTTCTTAACACATTTATAGATTTTAGACAGAAATACCAGAAAGTGACTGGATATAGATCTCCCCATAATACGTGTGGATCAACTAATAGACTTCCTCAAACACGCCAGTTCCCCATGAGAGAGGTCCACCCCAGAGCTGACACGAATGGCGCGCTACAACGCGTCTTCATTTATGTACCCTTGACAAAACTTGAGTTACTAAGGATGAAAGAGATGGTTCCCTCCCACTCAAAGGATCCTGCTGGATTCTTTAAGGAATTAGGAGATGTATTAATGATGGGAACATATACTCTTTCTGATATCACAGCAATTCTGAAATTATTGTTGCCATCAGGTATATATGACAAACTAAGAGAAAAAGATTGGGAAGTAGCAGGTGAACACATTAAATGGACTGAACTTCAGAATGACGAAAATACTAGAGTAGCAGGTCAAGGTATAGGAGACAAACTAAAAGCACTTCCTGGCACTATTTTAAAGGTGCTACCACAGTTACTAACAGTGAAAAAGGAGGACTGGGATGCCATTTCCTCCTGCAAACAGAAACATGGTGAAGACATAGGAGATTATTACACTAGACTTGAAAAGTGTTTTGCGGTAAATAGCGGCCTTACGCCAACAAGTGAAGCTTACCCGCATCTGTTTGTTTCCAAATTAGTAGATAACGCCTTGCCAGCCATTAAGGACAGAGTACTAAAAGTAGAAAGTACCTGGCAAGCACATACACCTCCACAGGTGTTACAAATGCTACAATATCACCAGAATCGCATTAGGGATGAAGAAGAAAATGATAAGAAATGCATGAAAGACACAAAGATGAAAGCATTAGTAGCCCAAACTGCACCCCAGCGTCAACAGACACCAAGTAGCCAGACAAATATAAAAAGCACTTGTAATTATTGCAAAAGATGGGACACTTCGTTAAAGATTGCCCTGTCTTAAAGCACAATTTGGCTACTGGTAAGACCAAGCCACGCCCATATCAGCCAAAACAGAATGATTCCCTAGACAGTTCAACACCTTCAGTTCCACTGACAACACAAATGGCCCAAATGAATATTATAGACAGCGCCTACACTGAATATTACCCAGATTTCTCATGATGTTGCCCAGAGAGAGAAGATGACAAACTGCCCCTAATCCCCATTCCAGTAGATCAGACAGGTCCATTTATAGAGGTCCGACTTCTTGGGGAGGATAGGAAGTTTCTACTAGACACTGGGGCCAGTAAAACAACAATAAGCCATCAAGAGGTCCCAGAGGCTCCTCTCTCGGGTTCAAAAAGTATTTCTCTGGGTTTCTCGGGACAACCTGTGACAAACGTCACGTCAAAGCCACTGCCCTTGCAGGTTGGTCCCCTCATGACAACTACAGATCTTATATTGACAAAATCATGTCCAGAAAACTTGCTTGGTATAAAAACATTGAAAGAATTAGGAGCTGTCATTGTTTGCTCACCTACAGATGTCAGACTATTTCTGCGAGATTTCAAGGGCCACTACACAAGTAGAGAATTAGATGAGCGTTTGAAAGATTTGCCACACACCCTGTGGGCCACTGATTCCACCACAGTAGGATGTATGGAAATAACACCTCACAAGGTTACACTGAAAGAGGGAGCCCAACTACCACGCATAAGGCAATACAAAATTCCACCTCAGGCTGAACAAGCATTAATGTTAATTATTCAGGACCTAATACAGTCAGGTGTGATTAAGGAAACAACTTCTAACATTTGCAATTCCCCTGTTTTACCAGTTCATAAAAAAGTGGAACCAGGAACACCACCTGTCTACAGACTAGTGGTGGATTTGAGAGAGCTCAATAAATGTGTCGTTCCACAACACCCTGTGGTTCCAGACATCTCCACCCTACTCACAGCCATAGATGCGGAAGCAACGCATTTTTCAGTCATTGACTTGAAAAACGCATTCTTTAGCATACCTATTCACCCAGACAGTCAATACCTTTTTGGCTTCTCCTTACAAGGACGAAGTTTCCAATTCACAAGAGCTCCTCAAGGTTTCACAGAGAGTCCAAGCGTATATAGCCAAGCATTAAAAAGACAACTAGATACTGTTCAAATGCCCACGGATACAGCCATACTACAATATGTTGATGATATCCTCATTACGGCCAGATCTGACGCAGCATGTGCTGAAGCATCACTACTAGTACTAGAATTCCTAGCTGCAAATGGCCATAAAGTTTCCCCTGGTAAGCTCCAATTTTGTTTACAGCAAGTGGCATACTTAGGGCACTTGCTGTCAAAGGAGGGTAGGCAGCTTACACAGGAACGCATCCAACTCATACAACAAATACCACAACCAACAACACAGAAACAAGTTCGAGCCTTTGTTGGTCTCACCTCATATTGTAGACAGTGAATCCCACAATTTGCACTCATTTCCAAACCGTTAGTGCAGCTGACAACACTCGAAGCTGGCGCTACTCCACAATTACCCTGGACAGATGAACACACGCAAGCCTTTCAGTCTCTTAAAAAAGCTATGTGTCAAGCCCCAGTGCTGGCAACACCTAATTACACCAAAGATTTTACATTATTTGTAACAGAAAACTCAGGTACAGCACTATCAGTTCTGACCCAACTTCAAGCAGACAAACATAAACCATGTGGTTATTTTTCAAGCACATTAGATCCAGTAGCACAAGCATTGCCTGCATGTCTAAAATCAGTAGCAGCTACTGCACAAGCTATTAGACAAAGCGATTCTATTGTATTGGGACATCATCTGATAGTTCAGGTCCCACACGCTGTAGAACTTCTGTTAAACAGAACACAAACACAGCATCTGACAATAGCCAGACTCACCGGATATGAGATGACACTTTTTCAGCCACACATTGAGATTAGACGCTGCAACATTTTAAACCCAGCAACACTGTTGCCACTGACCTCTCCTACTGAAGAAATTCACGATTGTATTGACATAATTGATTTAGTGACCAAACCAAGACCAGATTTACAAGATACTCTCCTTGCTAAGGCAGAAATGACACTCTTTGTTGATGGTTCATGTATGAGACTCCCCACAGGAGAATTAGCAGCAGCCTATGCCGTCACAAATGGTACAGACACTTTAGAAGCACACAAGATAGAGATACTGTCGGCACAGGCAGCAGAACTCATAGCCCTAACACGAGCATGTCACTTAGCAAAAGGAAAGTCAGTTAACATCTACACTGATTCACAATATGCCTTTGGAGTTGTACACAACTTCGGTACATTATGGAAAGAGAGAGGATTTCTCACATCACATGGGTTCAGAATACAGCATGCAACACTCATCACTGCCCTCTTAGAGGCCAGTCAGTTACCAGAGAAAATCGCAGTGCTAAAATGTAAAGCGCACACAAAAGGAACAGATGAAATATCAAAAGGAAATGATTCTGCAGACAGTGCAGCCAAGTTAGCAGCAAACACAGAATTAAGTATACCACACCGCCAATATTCAATACGAGACCCCTTTTCTGACATCCAGGATGTCCAAAGTCACGCCACACCACAGGAACTGCTAGAATGGAAGGAAAAAGGAGGGGTCCTTACAGATCAAGGCTGGATGACACCTGAAAGAGCAGTATGGTTTCTACCGGATGCCATGGTACAAGTTATGGTAAACACCATACATGGACCAGCACATCTGGGAGAAAAAGCAATGTTAGACAGCATACAGAATATATGGCACAACAAACATTTGAGAGCTGCAGCCAAACAAAAAGTTAAAACGTGCATGATTTGTAATCAGTTCAACCCAGGAAAAGGCACAAAGGTGGAACAGGGAGGATTCCAACCCCCTGACCATCCATTTGAAGTTCTCCAGATGGACTATATCCAGATGGAGAGATGTAGAGGTCACAAGTATGTGCTAGTTGTAGTGTGTGCTCTGACCAGATGGACAGAAGCCTATCCCGTCCCAGATTACACTGCAACGACAACTGCTAAACAATTAGTTAGAGAGTTTTTCCGAGGTATGGGTTGCCCCGTGTCATCTACTCAGATAACGGCCAACCTTTTTCCTCTGAACTCATGAAGCAAGTGTCTCTTCTGTTAGGGTACACTTGGAAGTTTCACTGTGTAAGACATCCTCATGCAGCAGGTCTAGTAGAAAGGCACAACCAAACTTTGAAGACAAAATTGGCCAAGATATGCACTGACAAAGGCGTGGACTGGATGGTAGCCTTACCGGTTGCCCTCTTCTACATGCGTATGGTAGCCCATTCCAGAACTGGCTTATCTCCATATGAAGTGGTCTTTGGCAGACCACCAAATATGTGGGGTACGCCAAGGCCTAAAAGAATAACTGATGTTGACAGTACTATGCTGACTGACTACCTGGCTTCCTTGATGTCTGCACTCCAATCTTGTCGTTCTCAGGTTGCTGCCACCTTCCCTGACAAAACCAACCCGGAAGAACACGCCATCCGACCCGGGGACTGGGTCCTCGTGAGGAACTTCGACCGGACCAGTCCCCTCCAGCCCAGGTGGAAGAAGCCAAGACTCGTACTACTAACAACACGGACAGCAGTGAAGGTCGAGGGCAGGAAGGGCTGGCTCCACGCAAGCCACTGCCGGAAACATTTTGGACAAAAAGACACTGTTGCTGATGGCCCTGCCAATCCCACTGACATTGTGACTGAACAATCTTTATTGCCTTTGGAACTAACCCCACAACAGGATTACAAATCAAAGTTAAGGTCTGCCATTCGGACTCTGGCTAATTAAGTCCATTGGGCATCGGTCCAGTGGTGAAGCGGTTGGAGCATGGGAATGGATTTTAACACCTTGACTATGTGGGAGAAAAAAAAAAATGAACTCTAGAAAAAGACATAATGGTCCTATTATATGTTTGACAGTATTATTTTTCCTCATGGCAGTTATGACGTGTCTTGGTTGGATTCTCCACACTGTTTTTCCCCCAACACAACACACCTCTCATACACCCAACAGCACTCAGGAACACACCTATCACGACCTACCCCCTCATGAACAAGCCCATAGACTAGCCTTGCGAAACAATACCTTCATACAGATGCTACACCACACTCAGCAAGCCAGTAATAGCACCAATTGTTGGATATGTGGCCGCATCCCACCTCATCAGAAAAAGGGAGGGATGCCTCTTTTTCTTTCCCATTCTCTTATAATGGAACTTGTGAAGCCTGGTTCGCCCTAATAACAGCTGACGCTACTACCCCCACCTCCTGCCCTGACGGAAATAATTCATGCAAGAATGGGTGGCCTTGGGGGATTTAAACAAGGTACTCAATACTGCCTGTTACCCTAATAAGGAGGGAGATCCTCAGGCGACCGGTACAGTCCTAGAAAGTGAAGAATACAAGCAAGGGAACATGACCATGCCCTACAAGATGTTAAATACCAAACCTAAAAAGAATGCTGGTTCCCCTTCCATCTCGGTCTCACCAGTAAAAGGACACCTGTGCATCCAGAAAAATGGCTCTGTTCCATTAGGACACAGTGACTGTCATACCACTATAAGTTTTGAAGACAGAGGAAAGTCCTCATTTCTAGCATCTCGCCATACTTATTTCATCTGTGGCCAAACGGCCTATGTGCAGCTGCCCTTGAACTGGGGGGAACTTGCTATATAGCATTCCTGTTACCCCCTGTCTTTGTGGCCCCATCCACTTACCACAGAGACCTCCTAGTGCCCCATGTCAGACATAAAAGAACGATCGATACCTCCTTGGTTGACCAAACGGAAACCTCATGGGAACAGTATACAGATTTTAACAAAGGGTTCTTCTTCTTTGTTGGCCCTGTACAGAACAGCAAGCTTATACGCAGGTTGACAAGGACCTTAGAGGCTGTAGTAAACCAGACGGCGTCTGCCCTGGGGAGCTTAACCCAGGAGCAGTCTGCCATACGATTGGTTACTCTCCAAAATCGCCTTGTCCTTGACATCATCTTGGCTGACAGAGGCGGAGCCTGTAAAATTATAGGCTCTAGCTGCTGTATATTTATTCCTGATAATTCCCCATCTGTATACACGGCCATAACAAAATTACACAAGATAGCCGTAAGTTTACATCAAGAACCTGGCACTTGGACGTGGTCTGACTGGTTCTGGAAGATAATATCGTCCTGGGGATGGCAACTGCTGTCAGCAGCAGGCATAATATTCCTGATAATAACTGGATGCTGCCTTTGCATCCAATGTGGTCCTGCCCTATGCGGTCTATGCGCTGCAAAATGCATTCCTAAACCACTTGTCCAGCAGAGAGAAAGGGAAAGAATCATGTTACAAGAATGTATAAATGATCTCATGCAAATTGAGATATAATGTAGGTACACTCTGGGGCAAGGAGGGAATGTGGAAATAAAATCTATAATTATGCCCCTTCGCTGCCCTCTGCGCGATCTAATTATGCCCCTTTGCGCGATCCCCTTTGCGCGATTAATAATTGCCCACATTAAAAGCCGGCACCATTTTGTTTTTAATTCACCCTTTGGTGTCCCAAGACCCCGAGCACGAGCACGACACCCCTGCACCTGGTTTTCCTCATTTTCACCATCTGTCTCTGTGGTTTCAAACCCCCAAATGAGGAAGCCTTCCCCTTCCAACTGTCAGACTATTTCACATCGCAAGTCCCCTCACGAAGCCTAAGACACGCCCCCATTTCTTCACACTCTGCTCCTCTTGCTGAATCTTTGTTCCTCTATCTGCCACGACCTGTTTGTTCCTCTATTTTGCCTCGTGACCAAGACTGTATAAATATTCTGCTGTTGAAAATAAAGAACACCCGCACTTAAAGAGAGGGACTTGAGAGATTGCTCCTGTGCCCGCTTGGTGCTGGAAGCGCTCCCTTTAACTCGAGTTATTGGTCTTCTCCTCCTTCATTTGAGCACGACGGACTCCTCGCTTTGCATTGACAAGAAATTATGATTTATTAAGCATAGAAATTCAGAAATGAGGTAATAAGTAAATTTAATTTACCACATATCAGCCCCTTTACTTGTAAAACCGGTTTGTTTCCCTGTCTCTCCCCTTTCCCTTTCGCAGTCCGTAACTTCTTGTACCACATTCACCCCTCCACCCCCTCCCGTTCGTGCCTTCTTTCATGCCGGCACTTCCATTTAAAATGCAATAGGTCTCGGGTAAATCCGAGTCCTATTGCATTTTCAAGGCTTGTTTGCAGTGTGATTGGTGGGTGAATTTGCACTCTTTGTCTCGCATGCGCGCGATGCCTTACATCGTGCGCATGCGAGACAAAGGGAGGCAGAGACAGCACAAGGAGCAAAGCAGGACGAGGTGAAGCGTGGCCGGGTTCCACTCCATCCTCCCCACCCACAGATCACCCGCCTGACTACACAATGCTTCTTTCTTGGCGTTGCTGCTCTTTTCAGGAATACAAAGTACTGCAAGCGTGTGTCGGGAGGAAGCACTCCTGCGGTCTGCGTGTCTCCTCCGCTCTCGTCTCGGAAGCCCCTCTCAAAACCACGGACGGCTCGGACCAGCACACGGCACCTCTTCCCCCAGCCGCCAGGCTGCCGCGATCTCAGAGCGAGGTAAGGCTGGTGTGGGCGGGTACTACTGCCCTCTATGGGACCCGGCGTCCCCGCTGTGGCACACGCGGGTGCAGGGTGCCACCCCGGAACACATCGTAAACCGTGCACAAACACCGTGTGTGCACCAGAGAAGGGTGTGAATGGGACGGGTGTGGTTAGGGAGCTGCTAGCAGGCACTGGTGGTTGGGAGGGCGATTCAGCTCCTATGGTGGGCACAACGGGTCAGTTTTTGTTATAGTGGCCTTTCTTCATCAGTCTGATGCTTTCAGGGGCACCAGATGCTGCATTCCAGTTTGCTGTCCCAGGACAGCAGGCTGCCCAGAGTTGAAGAAACCGCACAGTACACAACTGAACCTACATGAAGCATGTGCCCCGAACATTCCACTTAGTAGGAAAAGCCCACCTCTGCTCTGCAACTTGTCTGCCCTGCTCCCTTTTGGGTCATGTCCAGCGAACACTTCACACATCGCTGGAATTAAGGGCAGTATGCATAGGTTGATGGTAATGTGAAGGGGAGGAGCGCTTGCTGGTTTGATACTCCCCATTACTACAATCTGCAAATGGGGCTGGGATTGGCGTTCCTGACCTTTCGCTCTCCTGCCTTTCCCCTCGGCAGCCTGCAGCCAGTCCCCAAATTGCCAGGCTCTGTAATTAGCAGAGTGCGCCTGTTTAAGTTAAAAGCTTTTTTTTTTTAACTCTAAATGAAACTCGAGGAGGGACCTGTCTGTCCTCTGCTTATCTAGGGAGTCACTTTCTGGTCAGCCCTCTCAATTTATATCTCTTACATTTAATCAGCATTAAGGTATTGCTTGTTAAGAGCTTTGGCTAATGGGGTTGCTAGACGCTTTTGTCAGTCGAACGTTTCCTTTTTATCATATATTTACCTTTGAAGCACAATTGGGGGCAGGCAGCACATAACGTGCTTCAAAAATTCTGAAGGTATTAAAAAGGTCATGGAAAGAGTTCAAAGGCAGGAAATGGTGCCTCAGGGTTTAGTGCAGGGGCTAAAAATGTAACAAAAGCAATTATGGAGTAATGCATTGGATACATCAATTTACATAAAGGTATGATGCGTTTGGGTAACTACAATGCTAATGGATTTTAGAGTGGTGATGATTTCTGAGTCCTATTGTTTTGTTACAGTGTAATTGGTACGAATCTGCTTTATTGTGCGGTTTTCAGGATCAACGTTAATGGCCGGGGGGTAAAATGAACACCTAACTGCAGAATTACAGAAATAGCTGGCTTGGGGGAAAGAGAGTCCTTTTGATAGACCTTGCATTCAAGTTTGTGCCCCAGGGTGCTTGTTTACCAGGTGTATTGCTTTCTGCTGAGGAACTCTAGCTAATCACTTTAGCATTCTCTAGATTCCAGTCCATAGAACTTCTCTTCCACGAGCACCCGTAAACATAATATTTTTTTTCAAATCATATATTTTCAGCAATATAACCACCGAAGGCCCTGATATATTAAAAACAGAGCTTTGGCCTATACCATTTCCCGCTAAAAGGCAATATTTCTCTCCATGTCTTCACATACCTGGCATGTCACACAGTTTGGTGCTTACTTTCCCTCCATGTTCTTACTTTCCCTCCAGTAGATGTTTCACCACCCAGGGTAAGGTGCTGCATAGCTAAATACATAGCTAAATACATATAAGGTCCCAAAGACGAGATCGTTTGCATTGCAAATGCTTGTTTGATATTGTGTTGCTTTTGCATTTCCAGACTTGCCAGGGCATTGCTCAATGTAGTGTTGATGCAGCAGGAAATTTAAAGTTTGTTAACAGTTTTTCTGCCTTTTTTGATGTTGTTAGCTCTGTAGAGTAAGAAGATTATGAATTTTAAAAGAAGCTGGAAATGACTGCCAGAAAAGGTCTCCTGTGTGCCAAACAAATTAGGAATTAGAAGGACCAGGATACTACCACTGACGTCCTCCCAGAACACATTGCATAGCCAAAAGCTCTGGAGGTAAAAAGCATATGCAGACTAGTCCATAAAGTCACAAGTTCACGGGGTCACTTTGTGTTCTGGTGTTTTTCTCAACTATAGCACAGTATCTTTGTGCAAATGCTACCCGTAGGAGGTATTGGAATTTTATGAGCATTTCTTGTTTGTGGCAACAAATTAGTTGTTCCCTGTTAAACTCCAGAATATCTGGGTGTCAGGATACTGTTACTATTGTGTACCGAGACCTGTTGAGGTTGTGGTATCCAAATGGGCTGTCATCATGCAATTAAAAATGTTGACGTCTTAGAAGGGCAAATACCAATCTTTCTTTAGATGGGTTATTTTTTTAACATTGTGAACCGGAGACAAATTATGAAATAAATTTGCCATATTGCCAGTACACACTTTTAGCGCCTCCATTTGCCCTGACCCTCTGTTACCTGATGTGGATCTTTTGAGTCCTAACTAGCACAGTGGGGAATTATGATAAATTCATTATGTTACAAATTCAATGTAACAAAATTTAACTTGAAAAAAATAACTCCTTGTGGCCCTAGTAAATTCCCTTGGTCAAAAATAAAGATAACTTAAAAAATGTTACAAGGAAGATAAATCTGATATATATCCAGGCAGGGCCCCACTGACCCTAGACTCCACTTAAGGATGCACCCACTTATCTGTAGATAGCTAGTATCACTATTACTTCCTAGGGAGAACCAAAGGGAACCAATCTGAAAACATATCCATGTAGGGCTCTAGGGATGACATACAAAATTTGCTCGAAACCCTGGTCATCCACAGACATTTGGTATAACAATCCAGCCATCCTTAAACTCTGTCTCCACATGAAGTGACATCACTGGTTCCCTGCAGTGCCATCTTTAAAAGAAGAAACCAAGCAAGCACACTTCATTCCCTACCACTCATCTGCTAAAGAAGTGACATTCCTCATTTCCCACCAAAACCATTTTTAAAAGGAGAAGAAGTGCAATCAGACTACGTTTCCCAATATCCACACTTACACGAAGAGACAGCAATGCCTTCCACAGCATCCATCCGTATGGGAAGTGACAACACTTCCTCTCTTCTCCCTGTTTCATCAACTCCTCAGGGCATCCCACCAACCAGGTGTCCTGAATAACAGATCGACACAGACAATGACATTGTCTAAAATGGCCTGTTAGGGCCAAATAGGGACTTGGCAAGAACCACTGTTCCAAAGTAGCCTTCAAGGTAAGATATAATCATGTGCTCCACCGATCATCCCATACTGCCTATCCCCACAATCGTACCCAGACCTTGATGACATAAACACCCACATAGCATCCTCACAAATCATAGACCCATCTTTGCACACACTTAGCTACCACACACCCTCAAACTACAAAACTCGAACTCGTGCTCATTAAAACTTACTCTGTACTACTCTATGAGCCACAGTTCACTAACCTCATCATCTATTACAAGCTTGATGCTGTCTTCATCACAGAAACATGGCTCACCCCCACATCCTTCTTGCCAGAGGATATAGCATCCACCGTATGACCTGTGCACATAAGAAGGGAGGAGGCATTGCTATCATCCATAAGTCTTCCTGGTCCTGCATTCTAGGCAAGCAAGAGACATTCAACTCCATGCAGCTCCTGATTTACCACTTCCCGTTCTCTACAGCTAACACCACCACCTTCCAACTCAGCTACAGACCCCTCAGGCAGAGCAAGGACATAATTGATGAATTCTTGGATTTCATTTCCACCTCATCCTTCCGATAGGCGCACACCATTCTCTTGGGTGACTCCAACCTGCCAGGCAACACAGGCTTAAAAAAAACAAGTGACATCCTCCTCAACCTCATTGATACATTTAGCAAGGTACAGCATCTTAGTCAAATAATACACCCCAAATGCCACAGCATCAACCTCATCTTCTCAATATCGCTAACAATTCAATACAAACCACTCATACCCCTGAACTGGATAGACTACCTCGCCATCTCTATCTCCAACATCCCACTTAAGAGAAGACTAAGTCTTCAGATCCTTCAGAGACTTCTCCATTGAGAATGCTTGAACTCATTTCTTGCCCTGCCAGTATCAACTTAATATCCAACACCAACGCCCTTTTAAACCTTCACACTTTTACAAAAACCTGTAGGTGCAAGCCAAAATAGTCAGCACCCTAGTATTCTAAGGACCTCACTGACAGTAAATGTTCCTTCTGCAGACAAGAAAGAAAATGGAAGCTCACAGAACTCCTGATGACCTCATATTACTGAAGTTCTCTTCACAACACGCAGACAGATTATATCATGAGACTAAGAAGAGTACTATACCAATTTTCAATAATTCTGGATTTGGGATTCTGGATTTGGGTCTCTGATGACCACAGCTGATGTCGCAAGGATGTGACCACATTTCTCAGACTCCATGGTATAAGCTTGCTATGAGCTGGCCTTGCAGACTGTGTCATATTGCTCATTAGTGGATGGGGAGGCAAAAGAGGGTGGAGTCCCAAGAGTACATAGATCAGCACTTCTTGGGCAAATAAGAAAAAAAACCAGAACATTCCATAAGATCTAGAACATTTTCAAAAGAGTTAGAGGGCCGCAGACATTTCCAGGTTAGTAAGAGCTAGGAAAATTAAAGCACCAGTCACAGTATACAATGGTTGGTGGGAGCTCTATTCTGGTTTTGTAGTTTTGCACCATTGTGTCCTTCACCTGTTATGTTTTACTCCCATTCAGTTCCCTCAGGTGGTAAGGGCAGCTCAGTGTAACCTTTCCTTCTGCATATTCTGGGCTGCTTGCTGCCATTCAAGAATTCTTTCTTCAAATTCAAACACTTCATGTCATTCTGGCACTTGGCATTTCTACTGTTGGAGGCAGTCCTCTGGGGGCTAGTCACAGCCTCTCACGGCCTCTTTATTTCCACACCCTGGTAAGCCCTTCAACTGATGCTCATAAAACATTGTTACCTGTTGCATACAAGTATATTTAGATTAATGGAACCCTGTTTTATAGGATTACGGGGGTTGCCAGTCACTCCATTGCAGATCAAGCATTTTTGCTGCACCCCATCAACCAGTCCATGATTCTGAGGTCAGCAGGCCAAGACGCTTAAGGAGTGTTTCTTCTCTTTTTACCTCGCTTTCCCTTTTTTCCCTGTATTGTCAATGAAGATCCTGGAATTAATTGCAGATCTGTTTTGGCTGAGAGCAGAACAAATAGGGTTAGCATTGGGCTAAATTCCAGTGAAATCCTGAGACCAACACGATCAATGAACCCACCAACAGAATAAGCATAATCTTCAAGACAATCAAGCACTGCATAAACTGTTTGCCACAGCTTCCTATCCCATACTCCACAGACAAGTGCAATGTGGTCAATCTCTTTGTCAGTGAAAAAACACAAAAGATAAATAGAAAATCAGCAATACTAAGCCTGTTTCTCCTCCTACACCCACCACTTCATGTGGAATCCCTCAAAGGTCATCCTTCAAAGCTATATCTATCACAAATCTCGCCAACATAATCAACTTTCTAGAAGGATGATGTTTTCTCTTGTCCTTCATCAAACCTGTCACTAGGGAAGCTCCCTCATCCCTAATATCTAATGTCAATACCACCCTCACTCAGGGATATTTCCAGAAGCTCTCAAAACAGGGCAGATCCTCCCACTTAAAGGAGAAACCTATAATAGACTCTTATTAATTCATCCTAACTACCAGCCCATCACTCAGCTCCCCTTTATCGCCAAGATCATTGAAAAACCAGTTTGCCCTCAATTCCAGGAACACATTAATGCTAATAATCTCCTGCACAACCACCAATCTGTCTTTAGATCAGGGTGCAGCATGGATTTACACACAATTGACAGCACCCTCCTGAGCACAGAGAAAGATGATCTCTGTCTCCTGAAAATGCTGGACCTCTCAGCTGCCTTTGACACATATGACTATCCTTCCCTCATCCACATCCTGTAGTCTTGAACGGGATTTTCTGGCAAGGTCTTTACTGGTTCTCCTCCTACCTTTGTAACTGACACCAGTTTGTTCTCAATGCACCTCCAGGTCCAGAAAGATCCACCTCATCCAGGTCTGGATGTTCAGCTTCTAACTCAAGCTCAACCCCACCAAGACAGAATTCCTGTAATTTGCCAACAACAAACAAGAAATAGTACTAACCTGACTCAGTGACATGCGCCTTGCCAGCTTCACACTCGAACTTTCACTGAATGCAAGGTCACTTGGATTCACCCTGGACACCAACCTCACCGTCAGGGAACACAGTATTTAAAAACAAAAGGCGGCCTGGTACCAGATCACTGACATAATATTGATGCATACAATAGCAAAACATTAAAATATTGGAAATTAAATATTGATAACAAAAATATCTAATTCCTATACTTAACTACTAAAACCACAACTATTGAGAACAGAAATGTCATGAAAAATATTGTTTTTTACCTATATGGAAAACAGAAATATCGGAAACAAAAATATAATTACCTTTAAATAAACATATAAAATGTCAAACATATTGATTCACACAATATCAACTAAAATAATATTGCCAAAATAATTAAATAATAATTAAAAAATGTAAAAAAATAATATACATAAATTAATGAAAATAAACCTAAAACATTTTATACACATGTTTAAATTAAACATAAATATATTACAACAACATTTTTTCCATTTATTCCAGTAAATTATATTCCTAAAATCATAAAAATACAACTCAAAAATATTGCCATTAGCTGCAAAATTTATAACAGCATCCTAAATATTAATAAATATATATATAGATAAATATATATATATATTTATATATACTATCAAACTACATATCATGCATTAACAATAAAAACGTATAAACAACTTTAACCAATACAATAAGTTAAATCAACAATATAAAAGGCACACTAATTTAAACAACTGAATACTTCAGAAAAGGTTAACGCTGCAAGCCGAGGAAACTCTGCTGGATTTTCTCACCAGACCTTTAAAGAAGAAATATACACTTCACAACAATTACCTAACCAAGTAAGTATAACTTATATCTAAACTAAAACATACTTTTTAATAATCTTAAAAATGTAAAATAACAAATAATTAATCAAACACTCTCAAACTTCTATCTCTTTACATGGACTTCCTAAAAGACAAATCTGTGAATTTAAAAAGCAGAAAAAAACAAAGACCACAGACCAGCAAAAAGATATAAGAAAGTAAAGTTTACATAAATGTTAGACCTTTGATCCTTAGGGGGGTCTACCGCCAAACCTTTTGCCTGCTTACCTCCTCTTTTTGATGAATCTTTTTGTTAGCCTTAGAACTCTGAGCACTTTACCACTGCTGAGTAGTGCTAAAGTGCATGTGCATCTCATCTAAACATTGTAACATTGGTGTACACTCAATTGGCATATTTAATTTACTTGTAAGTCCCTTGTAAAGTGACATACCATATACCCAGGACCTGTAAATAAAATGCTGCTATGGGGCCTGCAGCACTGATTGTGCCACCCACACAAGTAGCCATTTAAACAGCTCTCAGCCCTGCCACTGTAGAGCCTGTGTGTGCAGCTTTACTGCCACTTCGACTTGCCATTAAAAAACTTTTGCCAAGTCTTAAACTCCCCTTTAATACCCATGTCACCCCTAAGTCACCCCTAAGGTAGGCCCTAAGTGTCCCATAGGTCAAGGTGCTGTGTACATAAAAGGTAGGGCAAGTACTTTTACGTTTTGCATGTCCTGGTAGTGAAAAACACCTATATTTGTTTTTCAGCTTTATGAGGGATACTCCTCTATTAGGTTAACATTGGGACTTCCTTAATGCACTTTCAACTTGTAATTCCCAGAAAGGAATAGCTATATCTTCGGAATGGTAATGCTAAATCCTCTTTACTAGTAAAGCTGGATTTAACATTACTATTTTAGAAATACCACTTTTAGAAAAAGGACATTTCTCTGCTCTTACAGCTCTGGGCACCTGCAGCCTGTCTTCAATAAACATCTTTGGGGGGTGACAGCTACACTTTGTGCATTCCCTCTAGACAGCCACAAACACAGGATGGTTAGGTGTGTTTAAGTACTCATCTGCATTCTGATGCCTCTCCCTGGGCAGGAAGAGAGGGAGATGCTGACACTTACACCTGAATAGACAGTGCCCTGTTCCCACACAAATAGCTGATTACCCTCTACTGATGGTCTGGAGCCAGGGCTGTAAAGAATGGATTTCTGTGCATTTCAAAGACCCTTCTTTGAAGTCACCCTCACTTCAAAGGCACAAATGGGTATAAGAACTGGGTCTCTGACACCACCAAATCAGACATTTCTGGACCTGTTACTGAACTCTGCAAGAAGAACTGTTGTGCTGCATCAAAGACTGACACTCTGCTGGACTGCTGATCTGGAAGACCTGCTTTTTTGCTGGTCTGCCCTGCTGCCTGCTGCTCTTTGACCCTGCTTTGGGAAACTGGACTCTGACTTGCAACCAAAGTGATCTCCAAGGGCTTGTTGGCTTGCCTCCTGTTGCTTGAGATTCAGGGCTATCAAAGTCTCTACACCTGTTCCTGTGCCTGGTTCACTGATAGTGGGCCCAGATACCTGCACCAGAGAAATTGACGCATCTCCAGTCTGCATATAACAGAACTGGCACACCAACCCTGTTGTGGGAGCAGAACCCGTGCATGGCTCTCAGAACCAACGCATCGCCTAGAGAGTCCGATGAATCGGAACTGAGCATCGTGCAGCTGCAGTGTGGAGAGATCAACGCATCCCCTCGACTGCGTGGAGAAACCCAGCACATCGCACTTCGGAACCAAGGCACCTCAGCACTTCTTCTTTGGAACCAATGCATCGCTGTCATTGCGTGGAGTAAACCGACCCGTCACCTCGACTGCGGACTCGTTATTGACGCATCGCTCCGCTGCACCCTGCATCTCACTCTTGCCACCAGGATCAAGGTACTGTTCCCTGGGCCTGCGTGTTTCGTGTCCCTGGCCTGTGCTCCATCAGTTTGTGGTGGAAACAGGTGTAAAACTCATGGGTGAATGTAGAAAGCTATATATTTCTAGAAACTAGACAAAATGTCAAATTCAGCAAGGGGTCATTTGTGTAGATCGCTCATGGTTTTCCCAATGAAAGTAATTGGTGAATTAAAAAAATAACAAAAATAGGCAGAAAAAATAGGGATTATAAACAATACAGATAGAGACAATCTTTTCATCTGCTTTTGTGCCTGAGGGCTGAATTACTAAAGAATATATACCATAATATCCATCAAATTCTTCTTGTTTTAGGGATATAAATTGTATGTTGGTTGTCCAAAAACACACTATATCCAGAGCCAACAACTAAGCAGAAGTTTACAATAATTTATCAATGTGCACCAACTATGCTACAATTCATATGGTAAATTCTATGGTTAGATTTAAGTGGGAACAGTCAATGTCACTGTCAAGGTTTTATTCCAAACTCCCAGGATTGGTTTGATGCTCAAGTGGGTCCACCTCACAATCGCCCCACCCTCTGAAGCAGAGACGGTTGGGGGGATTAAGCGAGGGAGGGAAAAGATGGGGACAGCTGGGAGGGATACCTATAAAACAAAAAAACAACATTATAAGAAGCAATCGATATCACTATGCTATTAATATCACCTAGCACTTGTTACTATTTTATAGGTCTCTAAATACCTGTAAAAGAAAATACGGCTGAGCTGAGTATCACTCCAAAAGGAGTGTGCCTTCCATCATCTGGAGGCTCCTCTCTCTTTTCTCAAAACTTTGTCTAAGAATAGGAAACACCATTTAGTGATATGACTTATGCAATCTTGTAACCATTCACACATAAACACGCCTGTTTTACCCACCACAGATACCAAACGATCTTGCATCACAGGGGGGGTTGAGCCAACTCACACACCACATCCCCCTGCTAAGAAAAGGAAAAAATATATAATATTCTGCATCGATCACCACATCATGATTATTCCGGTTTGTAAGGCATTAATGTACTCATGCCCTTTTGGTCCGTAGGGTATAACAAGTCACTGCTGTTAATTTCACAACAGTGGAATCAAACAAGAACTAATACTCCAATATGAAAGTTGAAAATATCAAGGAAATGTAATTTGCATAAAATCACATTGCATTTCCATTTCACGGCATGTGATTATTTTCAGCTGTGTAGGTATTAATGTCTTGGTAGCCTTTGTTATGAGCCCCTTCTACTAGACTTGATCAGTAAGACCTCTAGGGTTATTTGGGCAAGCCCCCACCTCTAGGTGTTAGCCTTTCCTTCTCCCGGGCACCAGTTGTTGAGTTACTTTTCCAGGTTTGCCCTCAGTGAGGATTGTTTACTCCCGTCCAAGAATAATGAAAACAGTGACAGCGTCACCCTTACTGCCTCTCGCTGACTCCTGGTAGGGTTCTCTCGGCTCGGAATACTTCTGCATCTGCACAAAATACGCAGCAAGTGACGATCACAGGAGCGGTTCTTTTAACGTCCAGGTCACGGTGTCGTCACTTGTGCATCTGCGGAGTATGGCACACGGGTTGCTGGGAAATGTAGTTTGACTTGGAGACGTAGGACGCAATCCACGTCAATAGGAAGGCTCGGTTCTACGCCTCCTCATGAGGATCGGCAGCATATACCACTGTATTGCCGAGATGTCAGAGAGGTGAAACAGTCACCCCTTTAATGCCCAACACCTTCCCCCAATATGATTAGCGTGAAGAGGAAATAGTAAATGTCACCCCTGGAGTGTCCAATGCCTTCCCCAAATTGATTTAGATTGGAGTGGGAACAGTATGTCACCCCTTTAGTGCCCAACACTTTCCCCAAATATAGTTAGAACAAGCATTAAAAATGCAATAGGTCTCGCCTTTCATTAAGTTAAAGCCATTTGCTTTGCTATACAATACCATTAGCTAAGCAAATGGCTTTAACTTAATCAAAGGCGAGACCTGTTGCATTTTCAATGCTTGTTATACTTGTCATGTGATGTATTTTTCTCTTTTTTGTACGAATGCTCGACTGTATCTTTTATGGATGCGTTGCACCCGAATAAAGAAATATATATATATATTATAATTTATAACATGGCTGGGATACAGTCTGCTACAAATCATAAAATACCCTGTGTTCTTTCTTAGAAGCACGGACTCATTCAGTGAGCACTTGCTTTCCCCACCCCCTCTCCGCATAAGGGTCATTGCACACAACCATGTCATCTGAGTGTGAATCAGCAGCCTCATATGTTGCAACAAATAAACATGAAATACTATGGTAGAATGTACATAATAGAAAATAGGTCTAACATAACATAAACGGCCTGTGATTGTGACTCTCGGCAATTAATGTGTTCACTGCACATTTCTCGATGTGTACATGTAGTTTTTATTTGCATCATTATCATATGCACTCAGGAGTATTAATTCCCTGTATCAACCTTGTCAGTAGAGATGGGCGCACAAATCATTGCAGCTGTTGTATTTATCCACTCAACACATCTTCTTTCTTCAGCTCTTTCTTGTTGCTCTGACCGACAATGAGTGATGTCATACACGGGCCGACAATGTCACAGAGCATCGTGATGAAAATATAACAATGAAAATAAATATTTCCAAAAATTACACTGTATGTTCTTTCATCCTACATGCATCAGAGATAGGTATCAGGTGCACATTAAAAAGAGAGGCTGAATTAAAAAACACATATGGATGTGATTTAACGGCGAGAGCGGTCGACTTTGAAGCTGGCGGGAGGCTCAAATATCCAGTGATTCTGGGCAAATCACGTAATCTCCCCGTGCCTAGAAATGAATGTGTCCCTCTATAATGCAACTGGTGCTCATGTAAAGCGCTCTGATACCTTCGGGTCGAATTCGCGCTACATAAAACTGCAAAAAAACAAACAACCTGAACATTCATGGGTTTTAACAAAAAAGACTGCTTCCTGGAGCCCACTCGTGAGTAAACATGGTGCGTAGGGAACGTTTCAACTTCCTTCATAAGTGTGGGGTGACAACTGACAATTTTTTTTGGGAAAGGCTGGGGGGATAAGAGCTGATGACCCCCCCTACAGGGCACAGTTTGCTGTAAATGTTGCAATTGCCTTTACATAGCGCTTACTGGCCCTGACGAAGCGCGTGATTGGTTCTCGCACAGTATGGATTAGCACTTCGCCTGACCCGCCGCTTTCTAACTGACCATTTTCTACCATCTGCAGATATAACCGTTGATTCTGGAAGAGCTCCATTCACAAAGGCGCCGTCCCAGCAGGAGACTGCGCCCAGGACAAAGGGCGCCCAAAGCCAGACAGTTAAGCGCCATTTTACCGTTAAGCACTGCGAATTGACTCTTCCTGGTCTAAAAAGCACCTGATAATGGTAAAGATATGCAGAACTCTTCGGGCCTGTCATAATGATGAAAGATATAGGCGCACCCGATATTGCACAAGCAAAGCAAGTGAAATGTATAGAGATATAATTGTGGTCAGCAATGCGATAGTGACGCACCCAAAATAAATTCACACGTATTTCTTTCTTAAACATCTGTTCCAATTAAGCTTTGCTATGCAAAGTCGTACAATGAATAGAGTTTGTGCACTTTAATGCGCGCGCGCACGAAGTACCATCGGCCCCATGCGATTCCTTATTTAACGCAGCTGTAGCAGAGAAGTATTCGGAACCCAAGGATTCCCTGCGTCCCTTCCTCCTCCTCCAGAAACCTTAAATCACTCTGGCAGGTAGCTGGGAAGCAGCTGCTAATGATAGTTTTGCTCTGGAGTACAGGAAGTCATCCTTTAACCCCGCCTGCCGTTGTTTGTCTCAGACTGGTGACAAAAGAACAGATGTGAACAAGATGCCAACTGTGGGTCTGGTCACAGAACTGCAAGAAACCTGGAAAAGCAGAGAGGCTGCGATACACACACACAATCTGTCGAATGACAAACTCGAGTTCCGGTCGTTTCACAAAGCTTCCCTGGCTAAGCGGACATCCAGGCGAAATATTAGACACATCAACATTTTTGCAGTTTCACATAGCGCGAACTCGACCCTCAGATCTCGGAGTGCTTTACATGAGCTCCAGTTACATTACTCCGTGTCACTTTTTTTGGGCGCGTATTCACAAGTTTGTTGAGCCGATGGGAACTGGGTTCCTCAGCTCCAACGTCGGCAGCTTTGACAGTGCTCTCCTCATACTTTCCAGCCAACCTACTGAAATACAATTTATAACATCCCTCGTTTTATGTGGCATATACATACCTTGTCTTCATTTGCACAAGCGGGTGAGGTGGTATTCACAGATTCCCTGAGGAGCGGGAGTCCAGTCGCCGGAGGAATTAATGAAACATCTTCGCAGGGACTGGGTGTAACTGTGAAACGGCTCGAAGGCCAGGAGTGACGTGTATCTGTAAAGTGCATGCTCGCCCTATCTCTTGGCAATATTATTGACACAAAAAGGATGTTTGTTACTCAACTCATTTGGACTTGTACCCAGTTCAACCGCCAGGATTCGAACCTCTGACCACGGGATCAAAGGACTGTAGGTGAAACAAACTCACACGAAGGGAGACGGGGAAAACGAAAGGCGCGAGGACTGTAGGTGAAACAAACTCACACGAAGGGAGACGGGGAAAACGAAAGGCGCTTCAGCCATTGTTGAAGCTAAATGCCGTAATAGTAAAAACAAGCGTGCGCGCCTCGCGCTGATGAGGAGAGGAGGAGGCAGCAGGGGGAGGGGAGAGAGGAGGGGGCCTGGGCCTGTTTCCCTTGCGGGAGCGAGCAGGAACCATATATTAATTAAAACCAGATGGTTTTAAAGCTCGCTCCCGCAAGGGAATCGCCAAACGTGCAAGCGTTGCCATTGAAAGCAATGCAACGCGTGCACGTTTTTGGGGCCAAAACTGAATCGATTACTAAAGGTCTCCCACGCAGCGCTGCGTAGGCGAGACCTAAAAATAGCCATATGCTTTCTTGCACAGCATTTTTGCCTATTTTTGCAAAAACGTTTGCTATATTTTGGATGTTTTGTCGTATTTCACCAAGTGAAGCCACAGACCTTGGGTACATTTTGATTTCCCAACATGTGGGGAAAAGGATGCAAATTTGGCATGGTTAACTGCTGTGGGAAAAAGGTGTGAAGGTTTACACATGAAGTGCCCCAAACGCCGATAAAGGGCTCAGCATTGGGGGTGGAAAAGCCTAATCAGTTAAGGGATTAAGGCCAGCCCTTCAGTTGCTGTGTTCCACGCAGGAAACAATTTTCATTTATAGGGTCATGGTTGACAAGTATTCACATGTGAAACTAAGTCAGTGATAGGTTTCCCGGTAAAGGAGTGCCAGTCACGAGGCTTAAAAAAATGAGTAATTCTCTACAAAGATTACATTTATGCCAGTTAGCTTGTTGGCATATTACACGCAAACAGGGGTTAGAAAAAAGTGATGAATCTTAGAACTGACAGAACTTTTCATCATCTGAGAAATTGTATCTTTGAAATGTTATAGATTCTGGAATGGGTTCTCGGAAGATATGTCAGTAAATATGATGTCATGAATAATGGTGCAGCGCATAACTCCCTGGCAATTTCACATCCTTTGACCTCTATCAGAGTCTGTCTAATGTGGCTCTCATTAAAAGGCTGCCTTTCAAATTAATCATAATCAAAGAGCAGTGGAGTTTTCAAGCACCAAATTGACCATGAGTGCAATCGAGCTTAGAGCTTGATGAAATGCAATATTTTCCAGGAAAATAATGTTTATATGTGCATCTCATTAATACTATGCTTTTTTTCCGTGTATTTAGCACCATGTAGCCCCAAAGCACAGCTAAGTGTTTTCTGTAGCATGGGATATCTGGACCTGCTGTGCCTGGTAACATTACATCGGAAACTCAAGCTAGTGTATATATGTCATAAACGATACATATAAAAATGGCTCATCCAAGTAAAAAAGGTGCACTGGGGAAGGGGGGATTTCTGTAGGGGTCAAAAGAATGTCAAATTAAGAGGCAGTGCATGTAAATTGTGGGGACAGAGATGGGGAAACTAAGGGGCATATTATCAAGGGCTTTATCGCCGCTTTAGCGGCACTTTTTGCCGCTAAAGCGGCGATAATTTTATCGCCCTATTAGCAAGCTGTTAGCGACAGCTTTCAGGCGTTAGAGGCCGCGTTTACCATCGCCTTGCATGTCAGCGATAATTATCGCTAATGACATGCAAGGAAGGCGTTCCCTACTAAAGCGACTGAAAACAGTCGCTAATCCCACTACCCCCTATTAGCAAGGCAGGCGAAGCGATATAATAATTCGCGCTAAGCGCGTTTATCGCTAGATTCTAACACCTGCTAGTGAGGACGACTTTCCTGTTTAAAGTATAGGAGGTGGATTCTAATGCTGAATCCACCTTAGCGTTAATGCGAGAATATCGCTGGTTTTCCAGCGATATTCTCGCTTTTTGCCGCTATCGCTGGAAATAATATCGCTATGGAAATAAACCTTACTAATAGGGTGTTATCTCAGCAATATTTTCCAGTGATAGGCGGCGTTAACCAAAGTCGCGCTAAGCGCGGTTAGCGATAAATATCGCTATTCCTTGATAATATGCCCCTGAGCTTCCTTTTCCTGACCTCCTTCTGTGCCTTTTGTTCCTCATACTGTTGATAAAACAGAAAATGGTAGTGTTTTTTCGGCAGGTTGCCTGGCTTTTGGATGTTGATAGCTCTGTAGGTAAAGTAGATCTTAAAAGGGCTGGAAATGACAGCCAATATAGTTCTCCCCAGCTTGGCAATATGTTTCTATTTTCTCTAGGACAAGTACGTTAATACTCTGAAAGAGGAGGCTACCACCACTGGCACCTTCCCAAAAATATGCATCTATAGTACAAAACATCCAGGGGAAGCAGAGGATAGTCCATAAGGACCCTACTCCATAAAGTCAGTCATTTTCTGCTCTCCATTTTCACATTATGTATTCCTTGAATGCTATCCATGCAGTGTTTAGAGACCTCAGTACAAAGTGTTTCAATTTACTGAATATTCCTGTTTTATTGAAGTGCATTGCTTGATCCCTGTTAAAGTCAGAAATTCTAGACGCCGAGTACTGTGAGTAATGTGTGCAGCGCCTTGATGAACTTGTGGGATCCGATTGGACCTTAATCAGGCAATAAAACATGTTGACACCTTAGAAGATGTGTTGGTCAATTGTTTCAGTCAATGGTACCCAGGAAACAAAGGGCCACATGCATCAAAGTCAGGATTTGCAAATCCTAAATAGTGAATTTTAAGAAATCGCTATTTAGGATTCGTAAATCCTATTCATGTAGGAATTGCAAAAGAATTGCGATTCCTACATATTCCTTAATTGCGACTCGCAAATTGCGAATCGCAATTAAGGAATAGCTACCCATTCATTCCTATGGGCCTAGAGGCCCATAGGAATGAATGGGAATTGCATGCGCAATTTGTGAGTACCAAATTGGTACTCGCAAATTGCGCATGCAATTTCAAGCGTGCAAGGGTGCCAAAAGGACACCCTGTTGCACCCCTGAAATTGCCATGTTACCACATGTTGCGCACATACATGCCCCAAGGGCATGTGTGTGTGTAACATGAAACTTTGAAAAATGCACTTTAGCGCATTTTTCAAAGTTTTTGCAAATTACCATCAAGTTCAAATTGATGGTAATTTGCGATCCCTAATTGCGAATTCGCAATTTGAAGTTTGCATCATTCATTGCATTTAGGGAATTGCAATTTGCGATTCCCTAAATGTATTCGCAATTTAAGTAATCGCAAATTTTGCGATTACTTAAATTGCGATTTTGCATTTGGGTTGATGCATCCCAAATGCAAAAATACTGGTCGCAAAGAGGCAGATTCTGCGAATCTGCCTGTTTGCGATCGGTATTTTCGTTGATGCATGTGCCCCAAATTGTGTTATACATTTCCGGATTGCAGGTAGTCAGTTCTATCACCCCATCACCCCTGCCCCTCAGTTACTGTCCACTTTCCCATCATTTTGCCTCAATTTGGATTCCTATAGATTAAATGCCTGACATAAAATGGGTACATAGCCGTAAACCAGGATAATGTGTGTTAGAACTGGCATCCGTGGCATGATTTTTCCCTATCTTTTTGCCTCTGCCTTCTGTATTTTTGCTGCGTGCTGAATTTTGTTTTTGCTGGTCTAGACGCTTTGGGCACTTTGCCACTGCTGATCAGTGCCAAAGTGCAAGGGCTCTCTTTATAAATGGTGAATATGGATTGGTGTTTCAATGATTGGCTTGTTTGTCTTACTACTAAGTCCCTAGTACAGTGCACTGTGTGTGCCCAGTGCCTGTAAGTCAAAAGCTGCTAGTGGGCCTGCAGCACTGATTGTGCCACCCACACAAGCAGCCTTTCAAAGGGGTCTCCGACCTCCCACTGCAGTGTCTGTGTGCAGTCTCTACTGTCATGTCTACCTGGTAAGTGCACCCATTTGCCAGGCCCTAACCTTCCCTTTTATTACATGTGAGTCACCCCTAAGGTAGGCCCAAGGTACCCCTGTGGGCAGGGTGCTGTGTATGTGAAAGGTACTGATTGATGTGTGTGACATGTCCTGAAGGTGAAATACAGTTGTATTTTGTTTTTCACTATTGAAAGGCTATCTGTCCGATAGGATAGAATGGGAGTTTATTTATAACATCTTATAAGTATAACTTCCGATTGGGACAAGGTAGAAAGATGGAGTTTAGTATGCCTGAACTCAGAATATAAAAATGCATCTTTCAGTAAAGATGATTTTTATATTGTGTGCTTGAAAATCCCACTTTTAGAAACTGGGTTTTTTCTTGCTTAGCCATCCTGTGTGCCTCTGCTGGTTTGTGGATTGACTGTGTGGCTTTGAAGTGACAGGGGCTGGGGATGTGCAATAACTGTAGACAGCCACTGGGGGGGGGGGTTTGAGGTGTGTCCTGCCTTTCCTGGATGAGTCAGGGCTGGGCTGAATAGACCTGGGCTGCATTTAGAGTAGGGGGAGGAGATTTCCTTGCACCCGAATGTTTCTGGTCTGCCTTACACAATGCTGTCTCCACCTCCTGCCGGGAAGGTGGACCAGAGAGGACAGAACTGGTTTTGACTGAGCACAGAGCCTCTCTGCCACAAGAGAACAAAGACAATTGACCATAGATAGTGGGATCCTGACCCCAGAACTTTAGATTAGTTCTGGACTCAAGAGGAACCTCTGCCAAGGAGAAGAGCTGGTGTTGGACTTGGCCCTTTGTGCAGGGTCACCCCTGAACTTTTTGCCTTTTTCTCTGACATGGTGTTGGTGGTTTTAGGCCTATGGGCACTTTAGCACTGTGGTCCAGTGTAAAGTGCGTGCGCTCTCTGTGTACATTTGGTAAGGTTGGCCTGCCCTCCCATAGGAATGCATTGGGGATTCCCTGATAAAGTGTGTCAGTGATAATTCCTGGGATGGGAGGAGCAGCGTGGTCGAGTTTAGTATGTATGAAATTGTAAGAATAATTGCTGCGCAATGGTGTGCGCAGATTTATGATGACTGGTTGAGAAATGCCACTTTTAGAAGTTGGCGATATACCACAACAATCGCCAATACTGATATCGATACAAAGTCTTATTCCCAACAATCACACGTGACACTCGTAGTGATCGAAAAAATAAATTTCTTAATGTTTTATTTTTTGTTATAAAGTTCAGTGAATATTTTTCATGAGTTAATTCATTTTTTTAGCATGAACATTACACATTATATGAACCACAAAACACTATACAATATTTACACAAGAGACAATACGGTGCATTTGAAAACTTAAAACGTTGTTTGAGAAAGCTCAAATCCTACCCAGAAGTAAAGAGAAAAGAAAAAAGAAAAAATGAAAAGACCCAAGGGAGAAGTTAAAAAGGGAAATTACAAAACTTAAAATACAACACTGTCCCAGGGAGGGGAAGTCGGCCAAACTGTTCAGTATTCAGGTCGTAAAAACTGGATTTTGTTATTTGCTATACATTCTATATAGACCTGTACTTCGCATTTGTTAATCAAACTTGTTTGGACACAACGACAAGGTCTACGCGTTTCAAACCCGATATTGTTTTGAGGGTTTTCCTCAGGACCTAGGAAATAAGCTGTAAAACAGAAAAAGAAAGGGTGCATGTGTTACCATCATTTCAGACACGCAAGCACTCACACATACCTCTATTCATTATTCTCCATTTAAGACACTTTACCTTGTCTGTTCTTTTGTCAGCACCTTTGTGCTTCACAGCATCTCAGTCGCTGTTCGCGTTAAAAAGATTGCACTGTTAGCCAAAAAAACATGGTAAGGGAGAATTAGTTCGCCCGACTCCATTTACACAACAACCAGCGCTATCATGGTTACTATGTTCATTAATATTACCTTTGTCAGATGCAATTTATGGCCCAACAGCGATTATGCAAAAGGGGACGCAAATTTTCAATATACTCGGCCAGTCATATCTGCCAGAAAAAAGAGAGATAACCTTCATGGACACCCGTTCAAAACTTGTTGACAAGACCTCAGTTTCCTAACCACATGGTGTCTTCCACATACCTTAATTGTTTTCTTGTCGGCATCTAATAAAGGTGATTGCAGATCCGTGGAGTGAATCTGCAAGGGCAGAAAACAAAAGGTTGCTACATCCGAATCTACAGTTCTTTTTTAAGTCAGTTCAGAAACAAAGCCAGGGAATGACTGGGTGACGGCAGTCTTTCAATACCTTGCGTGTCTCAGTTGAGAGCTGTATAGCATCGTCCGTTTGTCTTGAATACCAGCGCATTAGTAGCGGAGATTGGCGCTTTTGTATGTCATCACGCAACGCGTCAATTGACTTCATCTTTGTTCCGTTTTTTGAGAGGAGAAAGCTTTATTGATTCGGATGTTTGGGTGTTTTCTGACTTGTACCAAGAACTAGGCCACGTCTATTTTAACAAATTATTTCCATTTCAACAGGATTGCTGTTACGGGACCTTTGTGGCCTGAATGAGCGTGAATTTTAATTGCGGGTATTTTGTGTACGCGCAAAGTGTCTTCTGGGTGATGTAGTCTAAGATTTTATTGGACACATTGCAGGGCATCTATTTTTGTCGAGACATAAATGAATTTGGTTATAAGACATCCGTAGATGTACATTACAGATTGTAGATCTCAGAAAGTTCATTTAGTCCATTGACGGCAGTGTTAAATTTCACTATTAGCATTGCTTCTCTTTGGAGTAGTGTACTTTCAACATCCCCTCCTCTAGGGTTGTTCTCAATTTTTGACAAGACAGTCCATTTCAAGTCGCTCACATTGTGGTTATGCGACGCCCAATGGTTCACCAAAGGTGCATTAGCTACTTGTCTTCGGATCCTGGACATGTGCTGTGTGATGCGTTGACGAGCCTCTTGATTTGTTTTACCAATATATAGTTTTGGGTATGGGCAAACAATGCCATATACTATATTTTTGCTTTTACAATTGGTAAAAAACCATGCTTCCATTTAGTGTTCTTGAATTCAAAAAGGGCACCCTCTATTGTTTGTGAGCAACACGAGCACGTTCCACATTTGTGGTGTCCAGTGATCGGGGGCAAACCAAGTTGTGTTCTTAACGTGCTTCTGTTTTGAGGTCTCTGTATTGATGCACGAACAATTTGGTTTCCAACACTTTTGTCTTTTTTCAAAGCAAACAGGGGTTTTCTCCATGATGTGTGAATCTTCTGTACAAGGTGCCAGTTTTGGTTAATCACCCTTTTAAGAAAGTTGGTCTGAGAGCAAAATTCTAAAACTTTTAGAAGTTGGCATTTCTGTGTGCTATGTGTCTGCCTGCCTGATGTGAATTGCATGTCTGGCTTGTGAGTGACAGGGGCTGGGAGGTGTGTTTGGCTCCAGGAGGGGCAGGGTGAGTCAGCGCTAGGCTGAATAGGACATCTACATTTGGAGTGGTGGGAGGAGTAATCCCCTGACCCTGGATAGGATTGTGCCTGCCCTGTACAATGCTGGCTCCGCCCCCTGTGGTGTGTCTGATCACCTAGCCCCCACCTGACAAAGGGGAAGAGGAGCTTGGAAAACAAAGTGCTCCAAATCCCCCCTGAACCAGTTGCATCTGGTTCCCCCATGCCCTGTCCTGCAGACAAAGAGATTTGGTGTATAAATGTAGGGGCTGTGACCCCATGTTTTTGGTGCTGTGCTGGTGTGCTGTTCCTGACTTGCTGGGGGCTTGCTGCTGCTGGGGCCCAGGAGGAACCGCCATGGGGGCTTACCTCCCTGCTGGAGGGCCCTGTGTGCTGGCCTCCCTGGGCCCAGCTATGCCCCTTGGACCTGGGAGAACTTTCTGCTTTGACCCTGTTACTTTTCTTTTGATAGTCCAGGACCCAGGACCTTTGCTGCATTTTGCGCCCTGGGAGCGCTTTATTTTGAGTTGCCCCAAAGAGGAGGAGAGCGTGGGCTGCGCAGCGCGGTGCTGCCCGTCCTTTTAGAGGGAATCCCAATGTGAGGGATTCCCCCGTGATGCTGCTTTAGGAGCGGGTGCCCACCGCGCATTGATGCTGACTTCGAGCTGGAGCATACCCCGCTTTATGATTATTTCAGATAGCGGGTGCCCACCCCGCTTTATGGTGCCTTTGGAGCGGGTGCCCACCCCGCATTATGATTTATTATTCGAGCAGGTGCCCACCCCGCATTGCGGCCAAAGGAAAGGAGCCTCCGGCCGCCGCGATCGTGCGGCAACCCGGAAGTCAGGCGCATCTGCCTGGCCTGGGGCGGTGCCTATGGCCAGAAGGAGGAAGTCCCGCAGAAGCCGGCGAGAGAAGGCCTGTGATCCGGCGGGCCTCCCGTGAGCGGAGGGAAGCCCCGCATGCAGGAAATGCTGGCGCTGGACAGCGGGGCTCTCATAGTGAGAAGAGAGCCCCGCGTATTGCTGAGCTGCCAGGAGGGCCGTCCAGAGCCTTGCAGGCTCCGCCGTGAAGTCCCGGTCCCAGAAGGGGGACCGGGCGAAGAGAGGAGTCCGGAGCAGAGAGTCCGGTGAGTGGAGCTGGTGGGGAGGGGGTGTGTGTCGAGGCACGCTATCGGTGCCTGCCCCCGCAGTTGCTCCCCCGAGGCACAGAGGTGCCAGAGCCTCTTTGAGTATTCACAGCGGTACCGCCGTGGCGGACCGCTGCAACGATGGGGCCAATTTTAGTTAGAGAGCCCCAGTGGGGCCCCGAGGGCACAGTCATGCCAGGGCCCATTTACTTTGTCCACAGCTGCCCCGCCTGACAGAGGGCAGCTGCAACGTTTGGCGCATTGTTGTGTAGAGAGCCCCACAGCAGGGCCTCTCTGGTTATTTCCCAGTTGCGCCGCCGTAGCGGGCAACTGCAACGTTTGGCGCACATTTGTTCTATAGAGTCCCAGTCGGGCTCTCAGGGCACAGTCGGTGCCAGTGCCTAATTTTCCTCATCACAGCTGCACGGCAATTAGCGGCAGCTGCAACGTTTAGGCTCACATTTCTTTGGGGGCATTTTTGACTGAGATAGGCGTAAGGTACACTCCTGCGCCCCAGCGCAATTGCGCACTTGTGAATTCTGCTGCATTGGCAGCCGCCCTGACATTTTGGACACAGGGCATTTGAGCCCTCTGAGAAGGCCAGTTGGCCAGGGGGACTGTTAGGTTGATAGGGCGCCAGGCCCTAATGTGATTTATGTGGTGCGCAGGAAATGTGATTCATGTACTGTTATTCATGCACCTGATTTATGCCTCTACTGTGGTTTATGTTATGAGGTTTTGCATACTGTGATTTATCCCTAATGTGAGTTATGATTAGGAAGTTATGGTCTAATATGTTTAGGCTTATGAGGTTGGCGTATAATGTATTTTGCGCCTGATGTGATACTGTGCATAATATGGTTTATGTTGCAGGATAATGCTGAGTACAGTGTTTGCCAGTAATTACTGGTTGTGTTCTATGTTTGTTATATGTTCTACATTTACTATCTTTACTAAGTGATGGTTCTGACAGTGGCCCAATTGGCCCTGTCAGGTGTATATAATCCCCTGTAAATATTGCCTAGTGCCAGTTGGCACAGTGTATATTGTGTGATTACTATTCTAATGTGTTTATGACTATACAAAGGCTATTTTTATATATAACCTTGTGTGGAGTTCCTTTTGTGGTGTGCCTAGTATGTTGTTGCTGTGTGTGGGTTGCGCAAACGCTTTACACATTGCCTCCAGGATAGGCCTGACTGCTCGTGCCAAGCTACCACGGGGGTGAGCAGGGGTTATCTTCGGCGTGTAACTCCCTTGCCCTGACTAGAGTGGTGGTCTCTGCGTGGCTTTGGCGCAAGCCTTAGCCAACCAGAGATCCCATTTCTAACAGCTGGGAAACCTGAAGGAGAAGTACTGCCCCTTTGCTGTGTGCTGTCTGGGGTTGGCCTACAGTGGCTGTTTCTGCCAAGGAGAGGATGGTGACTTTACTGCATGCTGTGTATCCTGCTTGAAAATGATCTCCAAGGGCTTGAAGTAGAGCTTGCCTCCTGTTCTGAAGTCTCAGGGACACAAAGACTTCACCACCAACTCCCCTGAACTTCCTTTGCTGGGAGTTCTGACCTGCAAAGAGGTGCCTGTTCCTGTGTTGGGCCTCTGGAGGTTGTTCCTGCTGCTAGGAGCTGGGAAAAGAGAAGCAACTAAAGAAGTGTGATGCATCTGCACCTCTTTCGGATTCATCGCCGCCGTGCAGCTGAAGAAACTGACGCAGTGCCTGCCCACAGCTGGAGAAATCGCCGCACGCCGAGTCTCATGCACCGATCTCCAAAGTCCGAGATCGCCTCACCGACTCTGAGGCAGGCCCTGCTGTGCGACTTAAAGAACGAAGCATCGTGGGACCGATGCTGGAGAGATCAACGCAGCGCCTTTGCTGCCGCATCGAGAGCCGACGCATCTGCGAATCCCAAGTCTACATCAACGCCGGGGCCGCAGTAAGAAACCGACACATCACCTCCCCGCACAGTAAGAGACAAACGCATCACCTCCGTTTCAGTAAGGAACCAACGCGTCACCTCCCCTGCGTGGCAGTAAGGAACCGACGCATCACCTCCCCTGGAGTAAGGAACCGACGCATCACCTTTCCTGGGTGTTATGTTGGATTTTTGTCGTTTTGGTCTTGTTTTGTTTAGATAAAGATTACTTATTTTTCTAAACTGGTGTGATGTCTATTTGTAGTGTTTTCACTGTATTACTGTGTATGTGCACAAATGCTTTACACATTGCCTCTGAGATAAGCCTTTCTGCTTGTTCCAAGCTACACAGGGGGTGAGCAGGGGTTATTTTAGAAGTGTATCCCCCTTACCCTGACTAGGAAGAAGAATCCATACTTGGACAAAGGTGCAAACCATTGCCAACTAGAGACCCCCATTTCTAACATTGGTGGTCAGAGGGGAGGATTAGGACTTGTATTTGTGCCTAACATACAGTGATTAGCGTACTCTACTAGTATGGTGCAGACCATTACGCAACCACATACTATCTGGTGATTTTTCTTTCTGGACTTTTTTGCCACTTGTGAACTGCCAATTTTCACCATGACAAAACCAGCATCAATTGCATCTGTGGATAACGAGTTTGAAGAGGATAGGGTGGAAACCTACACTGTGCCACAATTGAAATCCATCTGCAAGAAAATTAAAATCGTAGTAAGAGGCCTCCTCAGAAAGGAGGAATACCAAAAGGCGCTGAGGGCCTGGTTGGAATCCAGGAATTCCAGTGAGCATACAGAGGATCCTATGGTGGAGACAGAGAATTTAGATTGGCAGCAGGAGGGTCCATTGGTTCTGCCTGGAGGGAGGGTGTTTTCCAGGGAGGGCAGCAGTGTGTCTTCAAGAGGTCTGTCTCCAGAAGAGCTGGAGGACAGAGAGAGAAGCAGGGTGCATGAGATAGAGCTTGCTAAGCTCAGGTTGGGCAAAGAGAGTGACACGGAGGATAGGAAATTGGAGTTAGAGAGGCAGAAACTTGCCATGGAGGAATAGAGGATGGTTTTAGAGCATGAGATAAGTTTGAAGGAGCTGGACATAAAAGCCGAGAGTGTGGAGTCCAGTTCCAATGGTGGCATCTTTTCTTCAGTGCCTGCGGAAGGGAGGGTATACATCCCTGTTGGACTTGGCCCTTTTGGCAGGTTCACCCCTAAACTTTTTGCCTGTCTCCTAGCCTTTTCCCTGTGTAGTGTTGGTGGTTTTAGGCCTCTGCACACTTTAGAACTGTGTCCCAGTGTAAAGTGCATGCGCACTCTGAGTGCGTGTGGTGAGATTGGCCTGCCCTCCCATAGGAATGCATGGGGGATATGTGTGTCCATGGTAATTCCTGGTGTGAGAGGAGTGCAGGGGCGAGTTTAGTATGTGCGAACTCGTGAGAATAAATGCTGCGCAATGGTGTGCGCAGATTTATTGTGACTAATGGAGAAGTGCCACTTTTAGAAGTTGGCATTTATGTGTGCTCTGTGTCTGCCTGCCTGATGTGAATTGCATGTCTGGCTTGTGAGTGACAGGGGCTGGGGGTGTGTGTGGCTCCAGGAGGGGCAGGGTGAGTCAGCGCAGGGCTGAATAGAGAGATCTGCATCTAGATGGGAGGGAGGAGTTGCACCTGGGACCTGAATAGGGTTGTGCCTTCCCTCCCCAATGCTGGCTCTGCCCCCTGTGGTGCGTCTGAGCACCTAGCCCCCACCTGACAAAGAGGAGAGGAGCTGAGCACAACAAAGTGCTCCAAAGCTCCCCCAAACCAGTTGCATATGGTTTTCCCCCAGCCCTGTGCTGTGTGACAAAGGGGGATATATGAATAAAAGAAGGGGCTGTGACCCCATAAAAAGGTTCTGTAGTCGTGCTGTTCCTGACTTGGGGGGCCTGCTGCTGCTGCTGGGCTCCAGGAGGAACCGCCACGAGGGACTGCCTCCCTTCTGGAGGGCCCTGTGTGCTGGCCTGCTTTTATTTTAGTTTGAAGAGCGCTTTTATCCCTTGTTCCTGAAAGGAGCATTTTACTGGCAACGCGCTGTTGCAGAAGTGACTGCTGAGGGACTCCCGAGCGTAGGGATCCCCCCCCTGCGCTGCTGATCGAGTGGGAGCCTACCCTGCGTTTGCCTCTGCTTTTGCGGGTGCCCACCCCGCATTTGGGTTCTCTAGCGGGTGCCCACCCCGCTTTATGCACATTTTACGAGCGGGTGCCCACCCCGCATTCATGCCTCAGTGATGTCTTTTTAGCGGGAGCCCACCCCGCATCTGTGCTCCGCTGGCGGGTGCCCACCCCGCAATTGCCTTTATTTTAAAGCGGGAACCTACCCCGCCTCCGTGAGCCCCGGCCAGAAGTCCCGGCCCCCCAGGAGAGGGACCGGGTGAAGAGGAGAGAAGGCGCCCGGGAGACAGGAAGTGTCCAGCGGGGCTCCCGTGAGCTGTTGGGAGCCCCAGAGCCGGCGAGAAAAGGAGAAGAGTCCCCGCCAGGAGAGCCGGTGAGTGGAGCTGGCTGGGGGAAGCAAAGTCGAGGCACCACTCCGGTGCCTCTTTCCCGAGCGGCCCCGCTGACAGAGGGCCGCTCCAACGGGTGGCACATTGAATTTAAAGGGCATAGTGGTGCCGGTGCTCATTTTCAGAAAGGGCACCTTGGACTTTAAGAGTCCCGGAATGGGGCTCAGGTGGCACGTGTAGTGCCCGTGCCATTTTTCTCCCTGGGGGCAATGTTGTCTTGACCCAGAGGCAAGGGGGTGTGTCGGGGCACATTGTCGGTGCCCTGCCCCTGGGGTCGCCCTGAGGCAAAGAGGTGCCCGTGCCTCTGTCTTCTTCACAGCTGCACCGCCGTAGCGGGAAGCTGCAGCGTTTGTGGGCAATTTTGGATGATTAGAGTCCCGGCATGGGGGCTCAGAAAGCACAGTGGTGCCAGTTCTTCTAGTGCCAGTGCCCTTGGCTTCCCAGTTGCGCCGCCGTAGCGGACAACTGCAACGTGGGGGCAGATTTTGTTGAGAAGCCCCAGTGGGGGCCCCAGAGGCACGAGGAGTGCCAGACTTTATTTGTGCATTTTGCCAGCTGCCCTGCGAGAGCGCAGGCAGCTGCGACCTTGGGGGACAGTTTCATTTTTAAGTTGCGAGTCCCAGAGAGGGGTTCAGGGGGCACGCTGGTGCCTGCGTTCATTTTCACAGCTGCCCAGCAATTAGTGGGCAGCTGCCACGTTTAGGGTGTGCAACTGCGCACTTTGCTTTGCTGCTGTTGCAGCCAGCCCTGACATTGCTGGACATAGGGCATTTGAGCCCCTGTGAGAGGCCAGTTGGCCCGGGGGCCAGTTCCAGGTTGTGTGCCCCCGATTGGGGCACCCTGTGTTTATGATGATTTATTGCCCCCTGTCATTATGTGATGCCTAAGGTCAATATTATAACAGAAATTATTGGGTGTTTCATTACTTGTGTTTTACTTACCTGTTCTGATGGTTATGACCAGGGCCCAATTGGCCTGGTCTTGTATATAATCCCCTGTGAATATTTCCTAGTGCCAGTTGGCACAGTGTATATTATGTGATTCTGTGTCTAATGTGTTTATGATAATACAAAGGCTATTTTTTATATAACCTTGTGTGGAGTTCCTTTTGTGGTGTGCCTAGTGTGTTGCTGCTGTGTGTGTGTTGCGCAAACGCTTTACACATTGCCTCCGGGATAAGCCTGACTGCTCGTGCCAAGCTACCAAGGGGGTGAGCAGGGGTTATCTTTGGCGTGTAACTCCCTCGCCCTGACTAGAGTGGTGGTCTCTGCCTGGCTTTGGCGCAAGCCTTAGCCAACCAGAGATCCCATTTCTAACAATCCCTAAGGAAGTGGTCAAGGATTATGTGAAAAGTGAGGACATTAGTCCGTGGTTCAAGGGGTATGAGGTAGCAATGAGGTGCCAGAGAGTCCCTGAGAGAGACTGGGGAGCGGGGCTGTGGAGCCGCTTCATGGCAGAAGGGAGGGATACCTTGCTAGCCTTACTAGAGGAGGATAAAATGGTTTATACTCCTATGAAGGAGGCCTTAATCAGGAGATATGTGTGGAATTAAGAAAGGAGGTAGACTGAGATGTAGTTTTATCCAAATGGTAGATTTATTCTTTAGTTCAATCAGGACAGGAACATTAGAGGATAAGATGGTTGTAGTAGTATTGAAAGTAGTATCAGGAAAATCAGCCCCACCGGGAGCAGCATCCCTGCTGCTCAGCCCACATACAGCAACTGACAATTCCACTCAAACATACACACAGGGAACATTCTATGACATCACTTACACTGGCTGAGCAGCAGAGTACAGAACACAGAGAAAGGACTAGACAGAGAAGAGAGCAGGATACCACAATATGGCTTGACCCCAGAACTATATAGGCAGAAGTTTAGGGCCTGTAAGAAACTTGAATCATACACTTGGGTGGAGTATAATGCCTACTTTTGCAGAGCGCTGGATGGTTGGGTAAAGGGTAGCCAGGTAAGTGATTTTCAGGAGCTCTATGATTTGATGGCATGGGAGCACTTGTCTGCTAATGGTTTTCCAGATCTACGCCTGCACTTGATTGACAGTAAGCTGACTGACCCCAGGAAGCTTACTGTGGAGGCGGACCTATGGGTCAGCACCAGGGTCCACAAGGGGCATGTGGGAGACTCAGCCAATGGTGGGCAGGGTCCCCAGCAGAACAATGGAGGGGACAAGGGTAAACAAAAGGAGTTCCAAAAAGGGCCCCAAAATAATTTCAAAGAAAACCAAGGGAAAGGTTCCCAGCCCCCCGGTGGTAAGAAACCATGAGTCTCTTCAGGTAAGCCTGCAGAGAAGGGTCCCCGCAAGTGTTAGGCTTGTGATCAGGTGGGTCACTTCATAGGGATCCAAAGTGTCCCAAAACCACCACTGCACCCACTGGTGCACTGCCCCGTGGGTTGACTAGCGTAGCCTTGGGGGAGGAGTTGGGGCCCCAAGGAAGGTGTGAGCCAGCAGAATTGACCCTTGTCTCACTAGGGGACAGTGAGATGGTCCCAAGGACCCACCTGCCCACTAACACTAAGAAATACATGCAACGGGTGACCATTAATGGCCATAGGGTGCAGGATCTGAGAGACAGTGGAGCCAGTTTGATAGCTGTCAGTTGTCGGCTAGTGTCTGAAGTGCAGGTGGTCCCCAACGTACTTTACCTAGTAGTTGCAGCGACAACTCAGAGTGCCTCTGCAAGGTGGCACAAGTTTCTTTTGAGTGGGTGGGTCTCAAGTAGTTGTGAGACCAGCCATGCCTGCTTGGTAATGGCCTGGAGAGTTCCCCTTGGGAGAAGGTGGAACACAGGTCTCATCTGGAGATGTTGGGTCTGCCTGAGTGGACGTGTGTGACCACTCGGTCAGTGGCAGCCAGTAAGGGCAATCAAGAGGACCTGAAGCCTTATGAGTGGCCCAGATGCCTGCCAGAAAGAGAAGAGGCAGGGGGCGCCAGAAACCGGCCTGAGGTTCCCATGGTCCAGGAGGAGGTAGACCTTAAGAGGGATGCCCTGGAGCCTACAGGGGAGCAAGTGGCCGAACTGAGGGACCTGCCTGAGCTGGCCCATTGGCGGCAGGAAGGGGGTCCCTCCAGGAAGGAATTCTGCAAGAAGCAGCAGGAATGCCCTTCTCTTGTTGGTTTGCGGCAACATGCTGCATACCTGGCAACAGGTGATCAGTCTGGATCACATTGGATTTACTGGGAGAATCGTCTACTGTATAGTGAGCCTAAGGTTGCTGAGCCTGGGTCAGCCTGTGTGCTGGTGGTACCCCAGCTCTTCAGAGCCTTCTTACTGGGTCTGGCTCATGATGTACCTTTGGCTGGGCATTTGGGGCAGGACAAGACCTTTGAAAGGCTTGTCACCCACTTTTACTGGCCCCAGATACGCAAGGACTCTGACACGCATTGTAGGACTTGCCAGACTTGCCAGGCAAGTGGTAATAGTGGGAGGAAGTGCAAGGCTCCTCTCCAACCTTTTCCTGTAGTCAGCACCCCCTTTGTGAGGGTGGGTATTGACATTGTGGGGCCACTGGACACCAAGACAGCCATGGGCAACAGGTTCATCCTGGACTTGGTGGACCATGCCACCCGGTACTCCAAATCTATCCCTCTCCGGACAACGACAGCCCCCGTGGTGGGCAGGGCGTTGATGGGGATCTTTTCCCATGTAGGGTTCCCCAGAGAGGTGGCATCCGACCGGGGTACCAACTTCATATCCAAGTATATGCAGTCCTTGAAGCAGAAGCGCAGTGTTACCTATAAGTTCACCACTCCTTACCACCCCCCAAGGTAATGGGCTGATTGAGAGATTCAACCAGACCCTAAAAGGCATGATTCTGGGTCTTACAGAACCCATGAGGCGTGAGTGAGATGTCCTCTTATCATGCCTACTGTTTGCTTACTGGGAGGTACCACAGAAGTCCTTAGGGTTCAGTCCCTTTGAACTCCTGTATGTGCTTCCTGTGAGAGGACCTCTGAGTCGGATCAAGGAAGGCTGGGAGAAAGCTCCGAGTAAACCTCCCCAGGATGTATATAGCTACATGCTGGCCTTCAGGAACCAGACTAAGCGCTTCAGACAACCTGCTCAGGCGAATCTGGAAGCCAGCCAGGAAGAGATGAAGGGGTGGTACGATCAGAATGCCACTCTGATCGAGTTTCAGCCTGGCCAAAAAGTGTGGGTCATGGCCCCAGTGGAGCCTTGTGCACTCCAGGACAAGTGGACTAGGCCCTTTGAGATGGTGGAGCGCAAAAGTAAAGTCACCTACCTGGTGGACTTGCAGTCTCCCAGGAACCCTTTGAGGGTCCTACACATGAACCACTTCAAGCCCCACTTGGAGAGGTCCGAAGCGGGCATGCTCCTAGCAACAGATGATGGAATGGAGGAGGAGGCTGAGCCTCTCCCTGACCTCCTGTCTGCTAAGGAGCATGATGGGTCAGTGGACGGTGTAAACCTCTCCCCCGCCCTGACCCCTGAACAGCAGAGGGACTGCTGCCAACTGTTGGGACAGTTTGCTGCTCTGTTCTCCCTGACCCCTGGTGTCACTCAGTGGGGTGTCCATGAGGTGGACACTGGGGATAGTCCTCCTGTAAGACACAAAATCTACAGGTTGACTGACAGGGTCAAAGCTAGCATCAAGGAGGAAGTCTCCAAGATGTTGGCTCTAGGGGTGATCAAGCCCTCAAACAGCCCTGGGGCCAGCCCAGTGGTCTTGATCCCGAAGGTTGCCACACCCGGTGCCACGCCAGAACTCCAGTTTTGTGTGGACTACCGAGGATTCAATTCAGTCATGAGGATGGATGCACACCCCATCCCCAGAGCTGATGAGCTCATTGATCGGTTGGGAGCTGCCAAGTACCTTAGTAAGTTTGTCTTAACGTCTGGAAACTAGCATATTGCCTTAACTGATGGGGCCAAGAAGAGGTCTGCAGTTTCAACCCCAGAGGGGCACTACCAGTTCCGGGTGATGCTCCTTGGGTTGAAGAATGCCCCTGCCACCTTTCAGAGGTTGGTCAATCTGGTGTTGGCCGGACTGGAGGATTTCAATGCCGCCTACCGGGATGACATCGCAGTGTTCAGTGCTACTTGGGAGGAACTTCTGCACCACCTCTGGGAAGTGTTGAAGGCCCTGTAGAGGGCAGGCCTCATGATCAAGGCCAGCAAGTGCCAGATCAGGCAAGGATCAGTGGTGTACTTAGGGAACCAGGTGGGAAGTGGCCAGGTGGCGCCTCTACAGCCTAAGATTGACACCATTCTGGCTTGGGAGCCCCCAAGACCCAGACAGAGGTGAGAGCCTTTTTAGGCCTCACCGGATATTACAGGAGATTTGGCAAGGGGTATGGCACCATTGTTGCCCCCTTGGCTGAGCTGACTTCCAGGAAGCAGCCCAGGAAGGTGAACTGGACTGACACCTGTCAGCAAGCTTTTGATGCCCTGAAATCTGCCATGTGCACGGCGCCTGTGCTCAAGGCGCCCAACTTCTCAAAAGAATTTGTGGTGCAGACAGATGCTTCAGAGCATGGTGTGGGGGCTGTTCTCTCACAACTAAATGATGAGGGCGTAGACCAACCTGTAGCCTTCATTAGTAGGAGGTTACTTCCCCGGGAACAGAGGTGAATTGCGATTGAGCGTGAGGCTTTTGCTGTGGTCTGGGCGCTGAAAAGGCTGGGGCCCTACTTGTTTGGGACTCACTTCTGGGTTCAGACCGACCACAGGCCCCTCAGATGGTTGATAGAGATGAGGTGTGAGAACCCACTGTTAAGGTGGCCCATTTCCCTACAGCGGATGGACTTTATGGTGGAACACCGCCCTGGTACAGAACACACCAATGCTGATGGTCTGTCCAGATTTTTCCGCCTTAGTGAAGAGAACTCCCAGGAGGGTGGGTAGTTCTCCCCACTTTTCAGCTGGAGGGGGCACGTTTTAGACCTGGCATCCGTGGTGTGGTTTTCCCTTCTCTTTTTGCCTCTGCCTCCTCTATTTTTGCTGTGTGCTGAATTTCATTTTTGCTGGTCTATATGCCTTGGGCACTTTGCTACTGCTAACCAGTGCCAAAGTGCATGTGCTACCTCTATAAATGGTGAATATGGATTGGTGGTTCCATGATTGGCTTGTCTAACTTACTACTAAGTCCCTAGTACAGTGCACTGTGTGTGCCCAGGGCCTGTAAGTCAAATGCTGCTAGTGGACCTGCAGCACTGATTGTGCCAAACACACAAGCAGCCTTTCAAAGGGGTCTCAGACCTGCCACTGCAGTGACTGCGCACAGTCTCTAATGCCATGTCGACCTGGTAAGTGCACCCACTTGCCAGGTCCTAACCTTCCCTTTTATTACATATGAGTCACCCTAAGGTAGGCCCAAGGTACCCCTGTGTGCAGGGTGCAGTGTATGTGATAGCAAGGACATGTACTGATGTGTGTGGCATGTCCTGTTAGTGAAATACAATTGTATTTCGTTTTTCACTATTGAAAGGCTATCTGTCCCATAGGATTGAATGGGAGTTTATTTAAAACATCTCATAAGTATAACTTCCCATTGGGACAAGGCAGAAAGATGGAGTTTAATATGCCTGAACTCAGAATATAAAAATGCATCTTTTAGTAAAAATGATTTTTACATTGTGTATTTGAAAATACCACTTTTAGAAAGTGGATATTTTCTTGCTTAGCCATCCTGTATGCCTCTGCTGGTTTGTGGATTGACTGGCTTTGGAGTGACAGGGGCTGGGGATATGCATGCACTGTAAACAGCCACTGGGATGGGGGAAGGGGTTGACATGTGTCCTGCCTTTCCTGGATAAGTCAGGGCTGGGCTGAATAGACCTGGGCTGCATTTAGAGTAGGGGGAAGAGATTTCCTTGCACCTGAATGGGCCTGGTCTGCCTTACACAATGCTGTCTCCACCTTCTGCCGGGAAGCTAGACCAGAGAGGACAGAATTGGTTTTGACTGAGCATAGAGCTTCTCTTCCACAAGAGAACAAAGAGAAATTGACCATAAATAGTGGAGCCCAGACCCCAGAACATTAGATTACTTCTGGACTCAAGAGGAACCTCTGCCAAGGAGAAGAGCTGGGAAAACTGAAGGAGAAGTACTGCCCCTTTGCTGTATGCTGTCTGGGGTTGGCCTGCAGTGGCTTTTTCTGCCAAGGAGAGGATAATGACTTTGCTGTGTGCTGTGTATCCTGCTTGAAGAAGATCTCCAAGGGCTTGAAGTAGAGCTTGCCTTCTGTTCTGAAGTTTCAGGGACACAAAGACTTCACCACCTGCTCCCCTGAGCTTCCTTGCTGGGAGTTCTGACCTGCCAAGAGGTGCCTGTTCCTGTGTTGGGCCTCTGAAGGTTGTTCCTGCTCCTGGGAGCTGGGAAAAGAGAAGCAAATAAAGAAGCGTGACGCATCTGAACACGTTTCTGACGCATGATCGCTGTGCCGCTGAAGAAACCAACGCAGCGCCTGCCCGCGGCTGGAGAAATCACCGCACGCAGAGTCTCGTGCACCAATCTCCGAAGTCCAAGATCACCACACCTACTCCGACGCAGGCACTACTGTGCGACTGCAAGAACCAACGCATCATGAGACCACGGCTGGAGAGATCAACGCAGCGCTGTTGCTGCCGCATCAAGAGCAGCCGCATCCCCGAATCCCCATGCATGGCACCGGGGCACCAAGTCTACATCAATGCCGGGGCCGCAGTAAGAAACCGACGCATCACCTCCCCGCACAGTAAGGAACAGATGCATCACCTCCCCTGCGTGGCAGAAAGGAACTGACGCATCACCTCCCCTAGAGTAAGGAACCGACGCATCACCTTCCCTGGGCATAAGGAACCGATGCATCACCTTCCCTGCAGCTGCTTTTGTTTATGATTTTGACACATCCAAGGTATTTTGTGTTGAAAGTGATGCATTTATAGTTTGCTAGGGACAGAACTGTTTTTACCTTCTAAAAGTCATATTTTGATTATTATATGTTGGATGTTTGTCGTTTTGGTCTTATTTGGTTTAGATAAAGATTATTTATTTTTCTAAACTGGTGTGGGATCCATTTGTAGTGTTTTCACTCTATTACTGTATGTGTGCACAAATGCTTTAGACACTGCCTCTGAGATAGGCCTGTCTGCTCGTGCCAAGCTACCAAGGGGGTGAGCAGGGGTTATTTTAGAAGTGTATCCCCCTTACCCTGACTAGGAAGAAGGGTCCCTACTTGGACAGGTGCAAACCATTGCCAACTAGAGACCCCCATTTCTAACAATGTAGCACAAGTCAAAAAGAACTAGAATTAATACAAAAAGTTTAAGAAGCAAACTGCTGTTGCCCTAAATATACTAAGGGTAGCCCTGTAATGATACTGGAAAGTGTGCCCCTAACATGCAAAGTGAAATTTTTCATGATGTGAGGGCTGTTATTCTTTTTGACTCTATAGATGGCGAACATCTATTTGAGTGTCCCATTTAAATCTGGTGCGGGCCTTTTGATTTTCATCCAGGCCACCTTCTGTGCACAAAGTACTAGTTACTTTATGGGCCAGTCAGTGGTGATCTTTTGCTCCCAAAACCTTTCTATTGCCTATTTTCTCAGGGCTATGATATGACTGAAGACTCTTTGTAGGAAATCTGTTGTTATATTGTGGAATCATGGAGAGAAATGAAGAGGGTCTTAGCACTGTTATTGTTGATAAGGTTGTGGGTGTAGATGCAACCAAAACGTATGAAAAATGCTCCAGCAACAATAACGATAGCATAGCATTGTAGTACAGCTGATGCGAAATGTCTAAAATAATAATTATTTCACCAATTATAAATGAGTAAAGATTAATTCAAAAATTCTCCAAGAAAGGCCAGCCCGAAAATACAGCCAAAGAGGGTTCCACTGATCCCAGAGACTCACCTTAAGAGCACCCCAATCATTTATAGCTATCTAGTATCACCAGCACTCCAAAGGGAACCAAGCTGAAAAAATACTCATGCAGGGATCTGATCTAGGGATCATATGTACAATTTGCAGGAACCTCCAGTCATCTACAGACCTCTGGTATAATGATTATGAAAAAGGTCAAGGCCACCTTTCATTCACATGTATCAGAAATATTGAAGGAAGATCTCCAGGTACAGGAAATGTGCTTTACCGTGAGCAGAGTCCTAACTAGACTAGATCTCATCAATCAACATGTTACAGTACACTTTAGTATTCAGTATTCTTTCATTCCACTTAACTGGACATCCAGCAAAATCAGTAATTTCATCATGACACAGATTCATATGGGTGTGCAATGTTTCTCCTGCATCATTAATCACTATAGGTAAATGTATTAGCATTATACCCAATTACAGCATTAAGAAACAATTGCCATATGTATTCATATCACCACTCCTTCAAACGGCTCTTTGGCCACAGCTTGGCGGTGAACAACGCTTTACAAAAACTCAAAATAAAATTAAATAAGTACAGTGTGTCCATAGGCTAAAAGTCCTCCTCCGGGCAAACAAACTTCCCAAGCAGATATCGACTCAATATGGTAATTTTGGATGGCTGTTAGATTCCAATCCTTGAACTTTTGAACAGAAAAATTAAGGTGAAATGTTTAACACAAGTGCACATTTGGGTATTTTAGCTAAAGAGAAGTAACTCAGCACATGGGAATTTGTTAATTAACTTTCAGCTAATGGAATTTTGGTAGCTAGTTATATATTTCAGTGACACCAGATTCGAACATATGGGGATGCGTTCTTTCCTTAAGCAAGTCCACTGACCGTTAGTGGAATTGCTCCCTTCACGGTACAGCTCCACCGGGTAGCTGCTGCTCCCCCTATTGCTGCTGCTGGCCCACTGGTCAGGAGTTCGAGGCACCCCTCCACCTGCAGGCTCCTGCCTGCGCCTCATCACTGGTGGTCTAGTGGCAGAACATCACTGCTCTGCTGCTAGGGCTGCCCCTCTGTCTCTCTTTTTTGCTTTTTCTGTTGTGCCTTCATTTCTGCTCTTTTTTCTGCCTTTATTCTGTTTTCTGTTTTCCTCTGCTTTTTTCCCTTTTTTGCCCCTGCCGCTGTGATCCCCACGCCCCCCCGTGACCCTTCCTGCGTTTCCTGCCTCCCAGTTGTCCAGCCCCCCCGCAGCACAACATAATGGAGGCTGCTACGCGGTGAAGAATGCAGTCCACTGACCTTTAGTGAACTTGCTCCCTTCACTGCGCATCTCCACCTGGTAGCTGCTGCTGCCCCGATTGCTGCTGCTGACCCACTGGTCAGTAGTTCGAGGCCCTCCTCCACCTGCAGGCTCCTGCCTGCACCTCATCCCTGGTGGTCTAGTGGCAGCGCGTCACTGCTATGCTGCTAGGGCTGCCCCTCTGTCTCTCTTTTCCAGCTTTTTCTGTTGTGCCTTTATTCCTGCTCTTTTTTTCTGCCTGTATTCTGTTTCAGCCTTTATTCATTTTTCTGTTTTCCTCAGCTTTTCTCCCTTTTTCGCCCCTGCCGCTGTGAACCCTGCGGCCCCGCCACCTCCAGTGACCCTTCTCGCTCCTGCATTTCCCGCCTCCCAGCTGTCCAGCCCCACACAGCACTACTTAGTGGTGGCTGCCGTGCCGCCATGCCACTGGCATGCCAAAGGCAAGCCCGTCTGCGCCCATCCGCACTGGACCGCGCCCAGCACCAGGGACCCTGGTACTCGGACCTTCCACCGCTACAATGCTAGCACCCTCCTCAACTCAGGACGCCATGACGCCTGCCACCTCGCCTCGCCTCGCCGAAGGAGACCCATGGACCCTTCACCTGCCGGAACTGCAGCCACACCTTCATCCACGCCAACACGCCAGCTCCTCTCGCCGCCTAGCCGATCAACAGCACTCCCATCCGGCTCAACTGCATCCTCCACATGCGATCCCTCCACAAACACGCTACAGAAATCTGGGAGCTCCACGACACCGCCTTTCTTGACATTGCCTTCTTCACGGAAACCTGGACCAACACCTGTTCTGGACCGGACATCGCCATCGCCATACCCGACGGCTAAAAAAATCACCCCCAAGGACCGCCCCGACTGACCAGGAGGAGGCATCGCCATCATCCACAAGAACACCCTTGACTGACCAGCATTCAAACGACCCAACAACAACCATGGAACACCTCTATTTCCAGATCCAGATCAACCCCAACAACACCCTGCATGGCACCCTCGTCTACAGGCCCCCCAGCCCCACCCTCTCTTCACCGATGGAATCATAGACCTCATCGCACCCCAGGCTCTCGCATCCACCGACTACATCCTACTCGGAGACCTCAACTTCCACCTGGACAACCCCGGAGACCAGAACACCACCTCCCTACTGGAGAACCTCACCAACATCGGACTCAAGCAGCTAGTCACCGCACCGACCCACACAGCCAGACACACGCTCGACCCTGTTTTCTTCACGAGTGGGATCATCACCTACAGCCACACCATCGAACTCCTCTGGACCGACCACCACTGCGTACATCTCCCCTTAGCCATGGCCACCATACACCATCGCCCTCAGCGCCCCCGTCGCAGCTGGTACATGGCCACCGAAGAACTTGTTGTCGACTACCTCAACACGACCACTCCGCCAACACCAACAGATGCCAACACCACAGCACGCAACCTTTACTCATGGATCTCCAACTCCGCTGACACTCTGGCACCCCACAAGAAGACACCAGGCAAGCAACACTCCAAGAAAGCCAGCTAGTTCTCTCCCTCCCTCCACGAGTCCAGAGCCACCTGCAGACGATTCGAGAAGAAATGGAGGAACAACAAAACCCCGGAAATCCACGGAACCTTCAAATCCACTGTCAACGCACACCACCTTCTCATCAAAACGACAAAGAAAATGGCCTTCCAAGACAGAATCAACGCTAGCGCACACAACAGCAAATAACTCTTTGCCATCATCAAGGAGTTCACCAGGCCCAACAGCGAGACCACAGACGTCCCACCTTCCCAAGACCTCTGCAACAAACTCAGCACCTTCTTCCACCACAAGATCAGGCAGATCTATGACAGCTTCAACACTTAAGGCCCTGCAACTAGGCCTGCCACCACTGCACGTAACAACGCTGCACACCAACAGATCGTGCTCAACTGGACTCCGCTCACCACCGACGACACACTTAAGAGCATGAAGAGCATCCACTCGGGAGGCCCAAAGGATCCTTGCCCATACCGCATCTTCCATAGAGCAGCCGCCCCCATCAACCCCCAGCTTTGCTGCACAATCAACTACTCCATCGAAACCACTACCTTCCCTGATGACTGGAAACACGCTGAGATGAACCCCCTGCTGAAGAAGCCGTTCGCCAACCCAACAGACTGCAAGAACTTCAGACCCATCTCCTTCCTCCCCTTCCCAGCCAAAGTCATTGAGAAGGCCATTAACGCCCAACACTCTATGTTCATCAAAGAGAACCACGTCCTGGACACCTCCCAATCTGGCTTCCGAAGCAACCACAGCACCAAGACCGCACTCCTTCCTGCACCGACAACATCTGCCCCTTCCTGGACTGGGGCGAAACCACAGCCTTCATCCTACTGGACCTCTTGGCGGCTTTTGACACCGTCTCCCACTGCACTCTAATCAAGAGACTCCACGACGCCGGCATCCATGACAAGGCACTGGACTGGATCCACTCCTTCCTTACTGGCCAAACACAGCGAGTCAGACTACCCACGTTCCTCTCAGAACCTACAGAGATCAGCTGCGGAGTGCCCCAGGGCTCCTCCCTGAGCCCCACCCTCTACAACGTCTACATGGCCCCCCCTCGCAGCCATCATCAGAAGCCATGGACTCAACATTGTCTCCTACGCCGATGACACCCAGCTGATTCTCTCCCTCACCATCGAACCCACAGCAAAATCAACTTTCACAGCGGAAAGAAGGACGTTGCCACCTGGAAAAAAGACAGCTGCCTGAAGCTCAACTCGGACCAGACCAAGGAACCCCTCGCACCACTACGGACCATGCACACAACCTCTGCATCATACTGGACTCCTTGCTCTCAATTAACCGCCAAATCAACGCAGTATCTTCATCCTGCTTCCACACGCTCCGCCTGCTTCAAAAAACATTTAGATGGATCCCCACAGAATCCAGAAAGATGGTCACCCACACTCATCACAAGCAGACTCGACTACAGTAACGCACTCTATGTCGGTGTCACCCAGAAACAGCTTAGGAAACTACAGAACATCCAAAATGCAGCAGCCAAACTGGTCCTCGACATCCCCGCCACAGCCGCATAACACAACACCTCTGACAACTCCACTGGCTCCCAAACAAAAAGGGAATCTTCTTCAAGCTCCTCACACATGCCTACAAAGCTCTCCATGACACAAGACCAGAATATCTGAACCACCCCTCGCATTCCCTACACCCGCCAGACAGCTCTGCTCCCCCCAACCTGCCCTGGCCTCCATCCCAAGGATCCACAAGACCAGAAGCGGAGGAAGATCCTTCTCCTACCTTGCCCCCAAGACCTGGAACACCTTTTCCCTCCACTTCAGGCAATCCGCGTTGCTGACCCAAATTAGGAAGGACCTCAAGACCTGGCTCTTCGACTGAATCTCCACACCCAGATGGATCAGCAGCCCCCCTACCCCCAGCACCTTGAGACCCTCACAGGTGAGTAGCCGCGCTATACAAACCCATGATTGAAGGTTGTTTTCATAGGACCCCATCACCAGACATTTTCCAAGCTCAAAAACTGCAATTAAGACTAGGAAGGATCATCTCAGTAACATTTCCAGATTATTTTTCCAGCCTTTGTTTCTTAAAGGCAAACTCTGCTTTTATCTTATTTTTTCATTCTCTCAAGTTTAAAATGTAATTTGCATTTGCATGAGGCTATGTCACTGTGGTCCTTCAGCTGCCCATTAGTGCTTTCAGAAAATTAAGAGTTTCACTGGGGGAAATGAGACAGAGGAGGCTCAGAGGTAGGACTTTGAGGTCCAACAGCTAAGGGTGGGCGATAAATTCCACTCTGTTGGTGGAGTTTGTAGAGTTTTGACCACTCTGTGTTATGCTTGTAACGCAGAGTTCTGGCCAAACTCTGCCAACCATGGCCTGGCAGATTATTTTTTTGTGCGCGGCTCGCCAAGGGTAAGTTGGTGAGTGAGAATTGACATCCCTTAGCATGATTTGTGGGAGCTAGGAGGGCACCTGGTGAGATTTTCTCAACGTGGGTGGTTGCGGCTATTCGCAGTGAAAAAGCTGATGCAAAGAAGCACTGCCCTCTGGTGCACCACTTGGTGCCATTTGTGCTAATTTGCAGCACGAAACAAGCTACCGGAGCTAAAAATCAGATTGAGCAGTGCGACGTGTTCCACCAGTTTGCAGAACTCCGCTGAATCTCGCAGAGTTTTTATGTAACTCCGTGGAATTCCACGTAGTGGAACTCCGCGAGTTCCACCCACCCCTAATTAGAACCTGATTGGAAATTGTTTATATTAAGTTCCTGTATGAAAACAGACATCTCTGGTAGATGGTGAAAAAGGTTCCTGGAACTCAAAACTTGAGCAAAGGACATATGGTAAAACAGCATTCTAAACTTGCTGGTGGAAAAAGCAGAAGGGAATCTTTGTGACCTTTCATTACAATTTCCATACTAATTTCCTCAAAGCGCAGGTAAATGATTTAATGTTTTCATTTTAAAATACACCAATAAAAATATCAATTGTGCTAAAATCTACAATAAACAAATGATACAAATTCATTAGTGATCAAAGAACTCACGGACATTTGTGAACTCCTTCAAATAAAAATAATCTACACATACCCATCACACACAAATGGCAATCTCCATGCCGAGAGATATCACACATGTAGAAGAGGCATAGCTATCATACCCAGAAGGTTACTGCACTCTCTAAACGCCTAGCCTCTCCTAGCCTTAGACACCTTTGAATGCCTATAAGTATGTATCACAATATCACCCACAAACCATTACACCTTTATGCAAACAATCATCCATATAAGAGCAACCCCAAATTGATTGACCTAGCCCTGATTAAGATTTTGACATACTTAAAGACCCCTAACAAAAATCTTGGAATGCCCTTGTTAAAAAAAACATAAAGAGACTCAAGAATAGCTTCCAACTATGATTTGGATAGGTACTCACTTCTTGACATCATTGTCTTGAAGTAGCCAAATTTTATAGTAATGTGTTCCCTGTAGCAAATAGGTCTCTTGCAACAGCACAATGTAATTTCTATTTTTATGGATTTCATTAAATGTGTTTTTTCTTTTTAGACTTTTTGAATTTCAAAATAATAAAAACATGTTGTCATACCAAAGCAGCATTCATATTCTTTTGTGTAAAATATGGATAGTACGGATATGAGAAGAAAAAAGAGTAGAGAAGTGTTGAAAAACCTTAGTTTAGTAAGTCATTATATACCATTCTGACAAATGCTTTCAAGATCTACAATTGATCCCATAAAGTGCACAAAACCTAGAGAGAGAACAAAACTAAAGCACAAAGTGTGAACACAGAAGTATAAGATACCCTTCAAACTCATGAAGATTCATAAAGTATCTTACATTTTTCATATCTATTATGTGCAAAAAAAGTGCAAATCTAACCTGACCTTCATAGATGCAACACTTTACCCTCATATGTTGGTTGATTAATCACATTTGATGATGCCCGAACAACATTCAGGATAGGGCAAGGACAGTTTTTAGGTCTCGCCTGGCGACGCAGCGCGAAAGCGCTGTCGCTAGCGAGATCTATTGTTACTGACTTGCTTCGGAAGGGAGACAGGAGCTGTGCACGCGCAGGACGGACTGGAAATGTGAACGCGCCCGTGAACACGCACGCGATGTGCACATCTCCTGTCCCCCTTCCGTCCTCGCAAGCCTCATGCAATATCACTTTCTTTTTTTTTAAATGCGCACGCAAGCTGCAAGCGCGGCGCGCTTTACACGCACAGCATGCCTCACCCCACTTACCTGCTCTTGTGGGGACTCTGCGCTGCTCCTCGGCTGGTCTCCGTCTTCAGCCGGTCACTGCAGCAACACGCGGGGCTCCGTCTTGCTCCCAGGAGCCCCGCCTAAAATCCTGCTTTGGCCGCACCATGCGGCATTCACGAAGGCGGGGTGGGCTCCCGCCGGACTTCCTCTACTGTTTTATTTTTTTTGCTTTGGCGGCCCCGTCCCTGAGCCGCGCAGCACTTCTTCAAGTACGGCGAAGTCCGCAGGCGCCGCCACTGGGCACGAGCCGCAGGCCACGCCGATGTGCACGCTCACGGCGTGCCTACAACGCGCGCATGGCGGTCTTTCACTTTCCCTTGTTATTCTGAGCAGTCGCTATTGAATTGCCTCTTTCTAAACGTATTTACCGTGGGAGGGGTGATGAACCAGGAAACGCCACTACCAGGACTACTCACTACGCTGCGCTTGTATGCTCTGAGGAAAAGTCGGTCCCGTCCTTGACTGCACAGGGAAGAAGCAGAATGGAGATCACAAACGGGGGAGCTGTGAAGTTTCAGGTAAGAATTGGGGAGAGTGCGCCCCCCACCGCCCCTCACCTTCTGTGGAGAGGATGTCCTGTATTCAGCATTCTGCCTCAGTGCACCCGGCGTCTTGTATCTGAGGGGAAACCTGCTTAGAAAGGAGTTGATTTCTGAAAAGGCTTGTCATCTTATAGGCAAGTAGGGCTGGTGCAGTGATTCGTGTCAGTATAAATCTGGCACTCCACATACTTTTCACCAGATTCGACCGGCCTTGGAGGCACCGGCCTGCTGGGTAATTTGTTACTTTCTCCATTGCCTGTATATGTTCTCACTGTGTGTGCTAATCTCTACTTCTGTCAGGATGTCTTCAGGTTTGTGTCTCTGTTCTGTTATAGTCTGCCCTCTACTGCTCCACTGATTGTATTCCCCGTGTCCGACCCCTGGTGTCTCTCTATTCTGAGTGTCTCCTCCCTGCCAGTCTGTATCCCAAGGTGTGCCCCGTCTCTTCTTCGTCACTTTTCCCGTGTGTCCCATGTCGCGCTGTGTTGTCTTCTGCCCCACTGTATAATCTCCCTCTCTCTGACCCCTTGTGTCCCTCTGCCTCTATTGTAGGGCTCCTGGTGTCGCTGTTCTTTTTCGTGTCCCTTAGTTTGCTGTCTCTATTAGTCACTTAGCCCAGGTGCGTCACTCTCTGTCCCAGGTGACTTAAATCTCCTTTCACATGTTACATGTGTCTGTTCTGTGCCACTGTCTGTCCCCAATTTGTCTCCGGCCTCATCTCTTCTCGGTCTGTTCTGTCACTGTTACCAGGTCTCGTTTCTCCTCTCATCAAAGTGACTCGTTTCTTATGGATACTTCTAACCACAGATCTAACGTTGGGGAATATTCCCTAGAGGTGAGACTGTATCTGGAAACTTTAAAGCAGTACTCGTGCGCACCGGTAGGTGGTATCACACAGCTCCAGCCTGTCATTTCGGTAAACGTCTCCTGCCCCATTAAAAGTACAGCCGCCCCTCAGACACGCTCTGCTGTAAGCGGTGCAGGGCTGCCCATTCGGTGCGTGGCACGCCTGTCTAGAACTCCACGTTCTGTCCTGACGTCATTTATTTTCAGGCTACGGAGTTTAGGCGTTGTTCTATTTAAAGAAATGCAGACTTTGCCCTATTAAATGTATTGCAGCCCTGCCCGGCAGATTTGTAGCGCGCACTGTCACCCGGGAGGATATCTTGTAGCCCAGGTGTGAGTCTAGCCAAGCCCTTGGCACAGTGGGACTACTCGTCTCGAAAAGCTTGGTTTTCAGAGTAGGTTGTTATGTGTAGTGGCAAATTGTTCCACACTTTAGGAGCGATGTGGGAGAAGGCGCGCCTGCCAGATCTGGTTTTCCCTATGTGTGGCATGTGTGCAAGTAGGAGTCCGGACGAGCGCAGGTGGCTGGAAGGCTGGTGAACGCAGCTTTGATTGTTGAAGTCTGCTATGGCCCACTGGAATTATGCGATCGGCGGATGTGGCGATTTTCCACATAATTATAGCCTTGCCGCTTTTGCCACATAATCCATTGTCTGGACATAATCTGCAGATTTGAATCAAAAAATGTTTTGTTTCTAGCTCAAAGGGTTCAAAAGTTACTCAAAATCCAGTGACATGTGTTGCTGTGCAGTGAAAGGCCCCTAGCAAAGCTGGACCTTTTTGTTTCGTGTTGCTATATTTGGGTATTAAAATAGTACTAATGAGGTCATATCAATTCCCAGACAGTGTTACCGAGTTTAACAAGCATCTGCAATGCAATAGGTCTCGCATTTACGCGAGTTTGAGCTATTGGCATTTTAAATGACAATGCCTTTTATTTATGTTTTGGTTTTAAAAACATAAATAAAAGGCATTGTCATTTACAATGCCAATAGCTCAAAGTAGCGTAAATGCGAGACCTATTGCATTGCAAATGCTTGTTACAATATGCAAAGCTGGTGCAAACAGCCAAAGAGATCTGGACAGGATTTCCAGACTCACCAGAGATAAATGAAACCATGACAAAATTATTTGACTTGGTTTTATGAAGAAGGCATGTGGCCAATATATATTTAGTGCTAGGATGGGACAAAGGGGAGGAGGGGGCTCCAAAAAAGCTAATGGGAGGTCATAACAAACAACGAATGGGAGAGGTCTTCAGATGAAGGAGGTATCCAGCAATGGCAGGAAAAAGGTGGATCTATTCAGTTACTTGCACAGAGTTCATGGGGCTGTCTGAGTTGTGCTGAGGACAGGGCTTGGTTCCTGCATGCGACATGGTAATACCCAGCTGAACCAAGGTTTGGAATAGATTTTCTGGTCACATTGCACCTTATCACGGGAAATCCCATAAAAAAGACCCCAAACAGTGACAACTGGGCATTGTCTTTACCCCAAAGCATGCTAAACTACAACATAGGTTCACTGTGTTGGGCGACATCCTGGCCAAAATGTGTATAGAAATACACTGGATCAGTCCCCGGGATACGCAGCTCAGTGAGGGATGTGATGGAATGGGCGGTAGTAGAGGGGGGTCATATTAAACAAACTAGAAGGGGCAAAGAGATCACTGACCGAGACCAGGACGATTTAGGAGTTGTCAGACCTTTTTGTTCACCCCCAGCACTTGGATGTCCAGGAGGGGACATAGGAGAGGATTGAAATGGAAAAACAGATTATACAAGGGGAGGACACACAATGGGATGAAGGCTGAATAAAAGTACAAGACCACGGTCTTTAAGAGAAACTCGCGTTGGGGCACGAATGTAGCAGGAGATGGGAACATTTGACTTGGATGGGGGCACCATGGATACAGGAGGGACTGCAGTAGGTAGTTATAACAGAAGAATGCATGACCCAAGTAGTGCAAAAGAAGTGCACTAGCACACACCTGGGGTGAAGTACAACCCATCCGCAGAATCAGGGGTGGCTCCTCCGCTAAGGTGGAGGAGCGTCGAACCACAAGAAAAATAAAATGTTAATAACAAAGCTATTATCATTTTATTTTTATCTATTCTCTGGCGCTGCAAAGGTATGGGCAGAGCGGGGCTGTGCCGGCCGCAGAGCAGGGGGAGGAGTGGTTTGCACACTCCAAAGTGGGCATGACTGCTTAGCCGGCCTGTCTGGCCCAGCCAAACAGTCATGTGCACTTTGCATGTTCCCCACCAGGCTTCATTACATAGCCTGGTGGGCAACATGCCCAGTCCCCATCTGAGCGCCAATCCAGGGCACTCAGACCAATCACAACACTGCATTGCAGCATTGTAATTGGCTTAGGGGAGCCAATCACAACGCTGCTTTGCAGCGTTGTGATTGGCTATTGGGAGCCTGTGTGCTTCCTGTTCCTGCACGAGTCGTGGATGAAGAGGACGGAGGAGAGACAGCTGCCGGGAAGGTATGTGCGTTTTTCTTTTTGCTTATTTTTTTCTCCCCTTTTTTTTTTTTTAGCCCCCCTTCCCCACCACCCCAATCCCCGGTAGCAGCTGCTAACTGCGCAGAATTCTTCTATGGAAAATGGGAATTTTCTAAAGCCTTGGATTCCTGACTGATTATTGAGTCTATTTATTTATGTTTCTTCCTGAGCTGCCACTGGCATGTTTTGTGCCATATGTTCTTGTTGTTCAAACTAATGTCCAAGAGTGTAACTATCAATGGTGCAGCAGGTGCAGTGGCTCCGGGACACAGAGTTCTGAGGCGTTCACTAAAACCTGTTTATTGCTGTATTTTTCTACCACACCAGCAGTCAGAGGTACAGTTTCCCTTGCTTCCACTAGGGCTCATGGCCCCCTTGTTGTACTACTGGTAAAGTGCATGCTTTTGCCAAAACTGAAAACTTTGGGGCAGATTTACAAGCCCCCTGCGCAACCAGTACGTCACTTTTTGTGACCTACTGGTGGCGTATCTTACTGCTCCATATTTACAAGGACAGGAAAAGCCACCCTGCGTGTCTTTTCCTGTCCTTGTAAATATGGCCCCTTTACATGCAGCACTTTGCGTGAAAGGGGCGTTCCATGGGTGCTGCTGTGGGTTTTCCCACGCAACACCCATGGAACAATACACATTTCCAGATTTACGAGGAATCGTAAATCTGGAAATGCGTGTGAATCCTACGCCTCCCCAGGGGAGGCGCAACGAGGAGAAATGTTTTCATTTCGCCTCGTTTTTTCCCCTTTCCATGCGTGCTGCATTCTGCAGCACGCATTGAAAGAGGAAAATGCCTGTAGTGATTGAATTTGTGCAGGAAGGAGCCCCTTCCTGCACAAAAACAATCTCCCCACGACGCAGGCATCCTTGCACCATGGTGCAAGGGTGCCTGCGCCGGCACATGGCTGCAGTTTGTGCGCCAGCGCAGGGGGAAGCACAGAGATGCGACATATTGTTGTAAAAATGTTGCATCCCTGTGCTTTGAAAGTGACTCAGTGTGGTGCAGCCAAATGGCTTGCGGAATGCACTCAGTCCCTTTCATTGTAAATCTGCCCCAAAGATGTTAAAAAATAAACGTAACAGTCCACTTATTCTCATTGACGAATGCACATAGTGTAGCATTAGCCCACGTCTTTTGAATCATTAGACCAAACACAATTTTCAAATGGGGGCATTGACCTTAATACTAATGGAATGAAACCTGATATTTTTAAAACTTAAGACAGATACAGTTGTAACACATATGGAATTAGTTGGACGTTTCTGTTCTTCCGGGAAACCCATAACATCCGTTCTATAATTTACAACCCTATCTCATTTTTCCTCAATATCGTTTGTCTTTATCATCATTAGAATATAAATGTTGTAAACCTAATGAATTAAAAGATTTTAAGATTTCCATAAAAAAAAACTTTGGTGATCTGAATATATGAATATATTTCATGCTGAGAAAGCATACATTCATTGTATAGTAACTTGGTTATTAAATGGCTGGAAATGTGTATGTTTAAATAAGTTTATAAATTATAAATTTCATCCTTGAAATATTGGGGTCCACTACACTCCCAGGGGTGGCTCCTCCGTCTGAGTGGAGCGTTGCCCCACTAGTCAAAATGCCCTAAAAAAGCCCCAGAGATGAAAAGTGAAATAGTAACAAAGTTAGTTTATTACCATTTTATTTTTTTATTCTCCCTGTCCTGTACCGAGTGTCAAGATTGGGCAGGCTTGTTGTGCCATTGCAGCAGGGAGGAGGGTGGGCTACCTTTACACTTTTCAAAGTGTCCGTGTCCCTTTGGCCAGCCAGACATGTGCCCTTTGAAAGCTCTAACACAGCTGTCTTAAGGCAGCTGGGTTAGAGCAAGTGCAGGGCTCCCGTGTCCTTGGGAGCGGCGAGAGAGGCCGCTCTCTCCAATCCTAGCACTGCTCTTATGCAGCATGAGAGCAGCGCCAGGATAGGTTAGGGGAGTTGTTGAGGGTCTCACGCTGGAGAAGACGAGAAGAAAAAAACGGACCGGAGTTTGGAGGACGTACGTGATGGTAGGTGTGTTTTGTTATCTTTTTCTATATTTAATGTGCCCTCTACCCATTTGCCCGCCCCACCCCTCTCAAGTGGTGCCAGCCGCGACTGTACACTCCTGCTGCTTAATTTATCTTAGCAGGCAAGAAAAATGGGCAAGGCCATGGGGTCAGTGGTCAGTAGCCAGAGAGAAATGACCAGAAGGGGTAGGAGTTGAAGGAAATGGCCCGATTCGGGTCACTCGGGCCACTCACGACCACCTCTCTGCCTTCTACGAAATTAAGAGTCGGTCAGACAGTAGAGAATACAAACCAATAACAGTTTATTCAAAGTTCGCTCAGAGCGGAGCAGAGAGAGTCTGACTTCAACAAGCATAACGATACATTATGTACATTTCAGAATCAATGAAAACCCGCCCACCATGGAATTTTCCAGAGGGACGCAGCTGGATAGTAAATTACAAAGGAGTAAATTTCGATTCTGATGCAGGGCACACATTATCTATCTCTCAAGGTTACTCTGCCTGTGCCCGCCACTAGACAAGTGGGAGAGGGTTACATAGAGAGGAAAGGTATGCGCTAATAAGAACAGTACATTCATTAGTGTAGCAAAACTCAGCTCCAAAGAAACATAACCTAGAGAAGGCCATTTCCGAGAAATGGCAGAGAGTTAGTTTCAATTATAATATAAAATGGCGCTGGTACACAAAATGGCGCCGCAAATGCAAACTTATGTGAAACAATACGGAGGCATAATTTTTAATCTGACAGACCCTCCTTTTAGCATGAGCTAAGCAAACATATCAGGATAACAAAAAGGGAAAAAGACATGTTATACAATAAAACAGAGTACTTCGATCTTTAGCAACACTCGATGTCTTCGGCTTCAGGGAGAGAATCAGTAAGGAGGGAAGAAGTCTCAAAAATACCCTCGTCGATCTGCATAAGATCGCTTGGTATCATGAATGGATACTCTCTTAGGGGCGAGAAGGGTGGTGCAGTAAGAACAACACAAGGGAAGACACTGTACTAGAACACAGCAAGCAATCAGAATGACAATAAAATAGATCACCCTCTCAAGGATCCAACCCCATCCACCAAAGAGGGACCAACTCCAATTTCCACTCTCCATTCCCTTGACATTTTCCAAGATATCTAAAATGTGCTGGGTAATGTTCTTATCCATATTAGTGAGACTGACTACACACTGGTCTCCTACTACTGCGCACACACCACCGCTCTTAGCTAGGATGAAATCAACAGCATATCTAGTTTGCTCGAAATATATCCGCATGCTTTCCAATTGGGTGGTGATGTCATGCAGAGCTGCTACTGTGGAATTAGAAAGTATCTGCAGCTTACATCCAAAATATTCCCTGGCACTTACACCCCTAGCCATAGCGGTACCACCAAATGTAATGATGGAGGAAAGAATATATCCAAAGGTGATACCATTGCTATAGTTATTGACTTCCAGGTCTGTCACCCCTTCACAGAACTCCTTCGTCAGTGTTCTTTTCACCCATCTGACCTTTGGCTTTTCATGTTTGCAGGGCACACCTAAAGGCAACACCATCCCAAGGGCCACATCATCTGTACCATTATGCAAGTCAGAATAAGTCCCATTAGACAGGAAGAAAAACCCGGGGTGTGCATAAATGGGCCTATCATCATCTCCAGCAGCATATCTAGAATTTCACCCAACAGTATGAGGGTCTTTTGGATCTACCATAGAGTACGTACCCTTACGTAAGATTATCCCTGAGCAATTAGCATACAAAATGAGGTCAGTGTAATTGACAATTGGGCAACATGCAGGGTAATAACCAGCCTCTCGGGGAACTGTCAATTCTTTGTACTGCCAACCCACCAGTGTGACATTCTGCTCCTCCATATAGAAATTATCACAATAAGTGTTGTTGTTACATCCTGGATATCCTGTACCTCGAGGCTTTCGATGATACAAACATGGATCTGGATAACCAAATCCAAATACTCCTTGTACCTCTGCGAAATCAGGGGGCTGAGTATAAGTGTAATTAACAAGTGATAACGGATATGCAGTCCATAAGCTAGTAACAGACTCAGTAGGATAACAAGCAGTACCTTCTCCAAAAAAACTTTTATGTGTGTCAAAAAACACATTACTCGGGGCTGCCCTTTTCGTACGAACTTGAGAAACAATCTGGCGTTTAGTACATGACAATGCATTCTGATTACATTCCAAAACCCAGGACACTCCGCCCAGAACCAACAGCAGCAATAACACAAGTACAGCACATAGCGTTTTTTGTTTAGCCGACCAAAATTCACGTGTATGGGCAAGGGGAACCACTGGCTGCTCTTCGTCGGCAACCATTCTGCCAAAGGGGTGCATAACGAATGATAAAGCAAAGTGGCAAATCTCCAGCAAGAGAAGTATACAAGTTCCCAGTGTCCGTCAGAGCCTCACTGGTACAGGCTCCTATCGTTCATCAACGTTGGCGCTCTTGAGCACCGGCGGTGGAGCTTGCTCAGTCCTAAGCTCACAATGAATCCCACGTCGCACAGGATAATGTACCCCCCTCCTAGGGAGCACGTTCGAGCTATCCTGTCCAATGTTAGAACAGTCCACCAATCTCACGACACCCAGAACTAACAACGCTGGTACTATAGCAAAGTACACCCTAACTTGCACAGTCCATCCCTGCCCAATCTGACTTCTCCTTTGGTGCACTATTCCTCAGCCGAGGGCGCAAATTGTACCTGGTGACTCCAGGCACAGAGGGGTCAACAAACAGCGGCTCCTTAATGGCTCGAATCTCTGGAGGGGCTGCTGCATTTAGCACTTCATCATTCTCTGCATCCGTTTGGGTCCATATTAACTTTGCATCGCTGTAGGGGACGAACTGAGGCACCTTCTCACACTCAGTGTCCCCTATGCCATCCCTCACCCACTGATCAAAGGGTAAGGGTATCCTGCGGCAGTGGCTGGCGTTGATCCAGTTCTTTCGGCCAGCGACCTTCACAGCGGTTCGAGTGGCCAGGAAGACCTGTTCAGGTCCCTTTCAGCGGGGCTCCAAGCTCTTGTTCCGCTGGAAGTTCTTGACCGGTATGAAGTCCCCATGTGGAATATCGTGTGGGTGGAAGGGACTCACGGACCTGTTGGTGAATAGAACGCAAATTTTCAGTTAACTGATAAAGATAGTCTGTTTACAATGGATACTCAATATCTGAGAACCTACGAGGGTGCGGGACGCACCAGACATTTGCCGGGCGTCCAAACATGACCTGGTAGGGTGACAATCCTGTCCAAGAATGTGCTGTGGTTCTTGTTGATAAAAGAGCCAATGGTAAAGCATCTGGCCACTGCAATCCTGTTGTCTCCTGAATCTTTGCCAATTTCAGTTTGAGAGTACCATTGTACTTCTCAACCAAATCTGCTGACTGTGGGTGATTTGCAGCATGAAACTTCTGTTTTATGTGCAAACCATCACAAATTAACTGGATGACCTTTGCATTAAAGTGACTTCCGTTATCACTCCAGATCAAACGGGGCGAGCCGAAACGAGGAAAGAACTCATTCAGGAGTACCTTTGCAGTCGCAATGGCTGTATTGTCTTTAGTGGGGTAAGCTCAACCCATTTACTGAATGCACAAACAACCACCAACACGCACTTCAAATTATTGACCCTCTCTAACTCAATATAGTCCATCTGGAGGACTTCAAAAGGGAAAGTGGGTGGTGCAAAATTACCAGGTGGTGTAGGGGTACCTTTCCCAGGATTGTGCATCATGCACACCATGCAGTACTTCACTAAATGTGCAGCAGTCTTCGAGATGTTATCATTCTGCCATACAGGGTCTAACAATTTGCAAATACCCTTAGCACTGATATGGGCTGGGCCATAAAGCCATCGTGACTACAGGGAGAACATATGCATCTGGCAACATCCATCTCTGCTTTCCTGACTTGTCAATCCAACATCCCTCATCGTTCAATTGTGCTGTACTCTCTTGCCACACTGCTAATTCCTCTACTGTGGCTTCACTTTGTATCTCCTTCACGTTCTCAAGTGTATCCTCAAACATGGAGACCTCGGGCACCCACCGAGCGGGACCTGCTACGAACATTCTTTTCATTCTAGTTCGGGCTGTTTCCTTAGCTGTGTGACCTTTACCTACATCGTCAGTAACTTTCCTATGGGCGCTACACTTTACAATTGCCAATTTCTTAGGGAGTGTCAAAGCAGACAAAAGTCTCAATATGAGGTGGCCGTGTTGGATCTTTGTACCATGGGAAGTAAGGAACCCTCTCTCTGCCCTGAGGTGCCCAAAATTGTGCGCAACCCCGAAGGCATACTGGCTGTCAGTATAAATATTGACAACCAGTCCCTCACTCAATTCGCAAGCTCGTATTAGGGCAACCAGCTCTGCCGCTTGGGCCGACTGATAGGGTACTCGAGATGTCTCAACTATTTTACATAGCGAGGTGATAGTGTATGCAGCAGTTGTAGTGCCATCTGGTAACTTAAAGCAAGAGCCATCAACATATAGGTCCCCTTGAGGGTCAGATAAGGGAACGTCAGTCAGGTCTACCCGTCCTTTCGTCTCTTCTTCCGTCCGGAAGATACAATCATGTATGTCGATCTCCTCATTCTCAGAAGGGAGGGGTAGTAACGTGGCTGGGTTCAATCAATCAATCAATCAGGGGTTTGTTAAAGCGCGACTACTCACCCGTAAGGGTCTCAAGGCGCTGGGGGGGGGGTGCAGGTTCCATCCATCAAGGAGGGGGTCTGTCGAAAAGCCAGGTTTTGAGGTTTCTTGCGAAGATGGGGAGCGATGTTGTCTGTCTGAGGTGGAGCGGAAGGGCGATCCATGCTTTGGCCGCGAGGAAGGAGAAGGAGCGGCCTCCCGATCTGGTCTTTCTGGTGCGGGGGACCACGGCGTAGGAGAGCTGGGCTGATCGTAGGGTCCTTTGGGGTGGGTGGAATTTGAGTCGGCTGTTCAGGTATGCTGGTCCGGTGCCGTGGAGGGCCTTGTGTGCGTGGGTGAGCATCTTGAAGGTGATTCTCGCCTCGACAGGGAGCCAGTGGAGTGTGCGCAGGTGCTGGGAGATGTGGCAGTGTTTTGGCAGGTTGAGGACCAGTCTTGCGGCGGCGTTCTGGATGTTCTGTAGCTTGCGGGTGAGGTTTTTGTTTATTCCGGCGTAGAGTGCGTTGCCGTAGTCGAGTCTGCTGGTGACCAGGGCGTGAGTGACGGTCTTTCGGTGTTCGAGGGGGATCCATTTGAAGGTTTTACGAAGGAGACGGAGGGTGTGGAAGCAGGAAGACGAGACAGAGTTGATCTGGCGGTCCATTTTGAGCTCGGAGTCCAGGATGATTCCCAGGTTGCGTGCGTGGTCCGTGGGGGTTGGCGGGTTTCCGAGGGCGGGGGGCCACCAGGTGTCGCTCCAGGCATCGGGGTTTGGGCCCATGATGAGTACTTCTGTTTTGTTGGTGTTTAGTTGTAGGCAGCTGTTTTTCATCCAGAGTGGCACATCATTTAATCGTAATATGTTTTTCAAACAGCGTTAGCTCATAGCTTTTCAGACGTGCACTGGTGAGGTGCTGTGTCTTTGTCTTATTCAAAAGTGCATCCACAGCATGGGGTACCATGACGTCAGTATCAAGTATGAGTCCACCCGATTGTCTTAACGAGACAGCCACAGCCACGACCGCTCTTAGACAGCTCGGGAGGGCTCGTGCGAGAGGGTCAAGCACAGCAGAGAAATAAGCACACTGCCGTTGCTTATCTCCAAATTTTTGTGTTAAAACAGAAAGCGCGCAACCGGCCATCTCATGGATGTACAACACAAACTGCTTAGCATAGTCGGGGGTGCTGAGTACTGGAGCCGAACAAAGCACAGTTTTCAATTGCTCAAAAGACTGCTGACATTCAGGCATCCAGGGCAGGGGTTCATGCACATCTTTTAGTGTTAGAGCAAGTAGGGGCTTAATTAACAGCGAATAGCTAGGTATCCACTGCCCGCAATAGGAAGTGATAACTATGAAAGCGCGCACATCTTTCTGAGTTTGCGGAACAGGCATTTTAACAATGGTACTGATGCGTTCAGGGGTCAATCTCCTATCCTCCTTCGACAGTAGGTGACCTAAGTAGGTGACCTCCTGGTGACAATAGTGAAATTTGGAAAGGGAAACTTTATTTCCATGATGTGCCAAATGCAACAATAACTGAACTGTATTGTCCCTACAACCTTGCTCTGTGTCAGAAGCGATGAGCAAGTCATCAACATACTGCACTAATACATTACCTGGGGAAAGTGAAAGAGAATCCAATTGGCTCTTTAATGCCTGAATATAAATACTCAGGCTCTCCGTATAGCCTTGAGGAGCGCAACAGAACCTAAAGCTTCTACCAGCTAGGGGGAACCCAAACAGATACCTGCTGTCAGGATGAATGGGAATACTGAAGAACGCGTTTTTCAAATCAATGACAGAAAAGAATGTAGCAGAAGAAGGAATCATTGTCAAAAGAGTGGTAATGTCAGGAACCACTGGAAACTGGGGAATCACTATTTTATTAACTTCACGCAAGTCAATCACAAAGCGATAAACGTCTGCATGATCATCAGAGGAACCCGAAGGTGTCCGTTTGAGAATGGGAAGAATAGGGCTATTACAAACATTAGCAGTCGTCTCCTCAACCACTCCTTTCTCAATTAAGTCCTGTACAATTTGCAATAAAGCTCGCTCACCTGCCTGCGGTAATTTATACTGAGGGATGCGAGGTAAAATAGCATTGTCTTTAACTTTGATCGAAACTGGCGAGATCTGTAACAGTCCCACATCTGTGTCACCTGTCACCCAGGGGGTTGGTGGCACGTCTTTAAACTCTGCAGGAAGAGGCGCATCTTTGGACAGACATTGCGTAGCGCATACTACATCTGGACCCATTGTCATGTAAACTCCTGCCGGGGAGCAGTAAATCGTAGCATGCAATTTCTTCAACAAATCCAAACCCATTAGATTTTCTCCACAATTAGATGGCAACAAGAATGGCGAATCCACAGTGAAAGGACTAATAGTCAATGCAAGAGGTTTTGAAATGGGGCTCACAACCGGTACACCAGAAAAACCTACCGAAACATTTTTATGGCCAGACAGAGCCGCCCTAGGGACCAAGGAACGAGAAATAGAACTGTTTGTTGCACCTGTATCCACCAAAAACTCCTAAGCCGAGCCATGCAAATCCGCAGTAACATACGGACCGCGTTGATCCACAGGTATTGGAAATGGCCCCTCACTCTGTCCTTGGCTGTCCTAGCTGTAAGACATACCTGTCACTTCATCCATATCAAAATCATCATGATAATACTGTCCTCCCCGAGGGTCGTCAAAACAGTTCTGATCAGAACGACCCTGCGAGGCCACAGCATTCTGAGCCCTGTCCTGACCACCAGCTCCACGACCCCGTCCATGAGAACCTCGTCCTCTCGGGACCGCCACCTTTTGCAAAAGCACAGGACACTCGTTATGCCAGCGTCCCTCCTCTTTACAGTACGCACACTGATTCGGCCCTGAAGGCGTGGTATTTGGCGGCCTGCTAGTGCGTGATAGCTGTCGGGCCGAACCACCACGTCCTCTACCATTCCCCCTAGAAGCCTGCTGCAACAACACCTTCGTCTTCAAATCCTTGTGCTTCTTCTCCGTCCTCTCCTTATCCTCATTTTCCCTATGTTCGTAATACTGCGCTATATTCAAAATAACAGAAGGGGAAGACGTGGACAAGGTGCTCTCGGACGCCGGCAATCGGGTCGCAATCTCAGGAAGCAAATTGGAAACAAATCTATTAACAAACAATCGAACACCACCTTCAACCGACAAATCCTGTCCACTATAATCTAGAAACACACCCTCAAACCGAGTGAAAACATCTGACACACTCTCATCCTTCTTCTGACGGCAAGCCGAAAACTTGTCCCAATCAACCTTCCTCGGAGGAATAAGAGAATGCATATACGTAATGATACGGCTGGACAAAGCAAGTATCTCTGGTCCAGGCTTATCACCCTGCTTCCGTTCCTGATCCTATACTTTAATTTGATCCCAGGTACCACCCAACTCCGCAGCATGATCCTGTGTGTGTACTTGTCTCCAAATATCAACCGGAACTAGTAAGCCAAAAAACATTTCAATATCAGCAAGTGTCATCACTGTTGAAGAGGCAGCTTCAGTCAATTCTTTATAATGCGCAGTTGGATTCTTCCTAGGATCAGGTAGCTGAGTCTTAAGGGACAAGACTTCACTAATTTTCCATGGAGTATAAACCCATTGTTCTTGGAAATGGGCCGCTGCCCCTGGTCTAGTAACAACATCGTGCTGATCCCTTAGCTCTGGTCTTTCAGGTTGATAGATAGGATGAACCTCCCGCATCGGAAACTGAGATACCGGGGTGGGGCTCTTCTCAAGCAGTCTACCCCGATAAGCAACCAACGTCGCAACATTACTAAAAACTTGACCAGGCACCATATCAGAAACATATACATGATCCTGAATACCATATAAAATCTGAGGTGCTACATCGTTGAAACACTGCTCCCAAAGACCGATCAAAGTAGCAGACATATGTGTAAGGGCATGCTGTTGCACAAAAGGCTCATAATCTTTCATTACACTCCACACATCTTCCACACCATAAATGGGGTTTCGGGCCCACTGCGCAGCCTGATTAGCCACTACCTTTTTCTCTGCATCTCCCATCTCCGATCGCACATACGTACCCATTCGCTCTTTAAACTTCGTCCAGTCTCTATCCTCGAATCCACGTACTGGTGTCCCACTACTCGATAATGTCGGGGGATGGAAGAACACAGTGGGAGTAGAAACAGAAGTAGCAGGCACTAGCGTCACTGCTGGCTGCGTCGCAGGTGTAAGAGCTGGCGAAAGGGATGTTGAAACAATAGGTGTGGCTGGAGTACTAACAGTCATAGTTGCTACAGATGGCAAGGACAAAGAAAGGACAGGAGGGGCCGTGGCCAAAGCAGTCTGATCGACAGTAACAGAAGCAGAAACAGCAGAGACAGAAGAAACGGATGGCTGGGGCTGTAAGGGAAGAGCGGGATATATCCTCTGCGTGGCATATGGGGGTGGGAGTCGAGTATCTAACAATTGTTCCACAAACATATAATTTTCTTCTTGGACCACATAAGATTTATCAATTTTCAATCGAAATCTCCTATCTTCACGTTCAACCCCTGTCTCTTGTTTCTCTCTATCATGTGCTACAGCTTTCTGAGTCAGTGTTTGCATTCTCCCTTTCCGTGCCTCTTTCTATGCTTTCATTTGTCTCTGTTTAGCCTCCTTTTGCCGTGTTCAAAGAGAATCAAACATAGACTGTCTACTTCGCCTTGTAAACAATTTTTCCTGTAAAAACCCAATTTTTTGTTCATCAAAAGTGGCCGTCAATGGCCACTGCAACTCGGCATTGTCCCTCGTATATTTGTGCCATAACGTACTAAACATAATAGGGCCAAGGCCATGTTTCACATACATATCAAAGTTCGGAGTGCCTTCTGGAGGCGCCGACTGACTTTCTTCCAGTCGAGCATCAGCAGAACAACAACGACAACAAGAAACCAAGAATCGGCAAATTCCAGGCATTTTCAAAAGTGAGCCAAATTCATTATGTTGCCTGGCAAAGTGTTCACAAACACTTTGTACCAAAATAGGCCCTTAGACCGTGCCAAATACAAACTCACCTGGTGCACACAGGTCAAACGAATTTATTCTCCACTGCCGACTCTTCGGGCCAAACGGTCAGATCCAAGGGTTTCGCCATTCAGGACTCCAGTCGGGATGACCGCTGGGCGAGGCATCAACCGGCCAGACAGACGTGGCAGCTGCGAGTTCAGGAACTCTCTCGTGCAGGCATCCCTGGTCCGCCCGTTCGACCCGACGATAGCCTCGACCTCCCCACCAATCCTCAGGAGGGTAAGAGCCACTCACCTGATGGAGTCCCTGTTCGGGTGGCAACTGAAGGAAATGGCCTGATTCGGGTCACTCAGGCCACTCACGACCACCTCTCTGCCTTCTACGAAATGAAGAGTCGGTCAGACAGTAGAGAATACAAACCAATAACAGTTTATTCAAAGTTCGCTCAGAGCGGAGCCCTGTCTGCCCAGTCGCTAAGAGTGCTGCAGAGAGAGTCTGACTTCAACAAGCATAACGATACATTATGTACATTTCAGAATCAATGAAAACCCGCCCACCATGGAATTTTCGAGAGGGACGCAGCTGGACAGTAAATTACAAAGGAGTAAGTTTCGTTTCTGAGGCCGGGCACACATTATCTGTATCTCAAGGTTACTCTGCCTGTGCCCGCCACAAGACAAGTGGGAGAGAGTTACATAGAGAGGAAAGGTATGCGCTAATAAGAACAGTACATTCATTAGTGTAGCAAAACTCAGCTCCAAAGAAACATAACCTAGAGAATGCCATTTCCTAGAAATGGCAGAGAGTTAGTTTCGATTATAATATAAAATGGCGCTGGTACACAAAATGGCACCGCAAATGCTAACTTGTGTGAAACAATACGGAGGCATAATTTTTAATCTAACAGAGTGAAGTAGAGAGAGGGATGAGGAAAATCATGGAAGTAAGAGTCAACGCAAGCATCCAAGGTGCAGTTCGGTAAGACGCAGAGGTGGGGTAAGTGTTGTTGAAGTGGCTTTAAGTAGGGGTTCGGACTAAGTGGGCTGAAAGTTGTCTGGCCATTGCAGCAGACACCTACATTAAGCAGCAGAAACAAGATGGAGTCCCACACTCTACACCACCCCTTCCCCATGCTTTGTACTAGTATGACTGTAATGATGTTGACAAACTCTCTATGACTACACTGTTAACCACAAATGTTAATGACCTATATCTACTTGACCCAGGAAAGCCAGGCATTATCGAATAAGAAGTAGTTTTATTCTTTCTCATCGCCATTTGTTGCTTGAGGCACTCTCCTCTCTTCCAAATACCGTTCTCAGGAACTCCACACATACACTGGTGATCATTGCACTGTGAATATCTGTCATCACTTATCAGTAAAGGCAGTGTCTTGATGCACAAAATTCTGAAGGTGCGCCCTGTGGTTCTGGCTCATCTCTTGCATTTGAACAGATTGGAGTCTTTACGGGCTTTAGGACCTTGTTGAATTGGGATTCGTTTTTTGTCCAATCTAAGGCCCTCATATATGGGTGTCCTTAAAAGCCAAAGACATTTATTTTTCACATCTTCTGCATCTTCTGCCACTACATGGCTGCTTTTTCTCTTTCCTGCAGCAAAAGCAAGCAAGCATTGGGAAGATCATTTGGCCTTGCCCTTGATCCCGTGGTCAAGAAATACTGGTTTTGCCAACATTTTTTTGTCTTAGATGGCCGCCCTGTGCCCACATGCACATGCAGCCACCGAGGAATGTTTTTTTCATTAAGCGTAATAAAAAAGCCTTTGAAGCAACTATGAGAGTGCACATATGCCCTCCTGTTCAGCCATTTTTTAAAGGAGTGATGCCTGTCTGCTGATACATTAATAAGCGAGCAGATATAGTGAAGGGAATGGTGGAGTAAGAGCACACTGTGGAGGCTAATCTTTAGATGATGAGGGGGGGCTGGGAAACAAAAAGGGAGCAGAAAGAGCAAGGAATGTGAGATAATGGATGAAGAATTTGCCTCGCATTGACCGTGATGCATAGCATCAGCAGTGGAAGTATACAACTTATCCAGTCCAAACACAGCAAAACCAAAATGCTTCTTGGGCAGGACAAACAAACCAATGGGTAAGGAAGCTATTGAATCAGGAGCAAGGAACAGAGATAGACAAGAAAGACATTGAATTATGAGCAAGGGGTGGACACAGTGGGCAGTAAAAATCTATGGAATAAGCCTTCTGCCATCCCACACCTAAAGCTGTCTGTCGGAAGGATCTTAACAGCACGTCTTTCCTAAATACAATAAATTGTTTAGGCTGGATAATGACAACCAAAAATAGATATGACTGCCAAGAAAGAAGCAAAACTCAAAGGAAAAAACAGCAACACTGGTAGAAACCAAACTCTCCAAAGTGCACAATACATAATGGTGTAGCTGATGCACTTATTAAAAGAGGCTAACAAGCACAAGCTTCAGCAGTAAAATGTCCTGAATACTCAAAACAGCCTGCAAACGGGAAAAAAACTCTTCTTGATGGCAGCATTTCTTCCACTTTCACTTCTACTCGTTTGAATTGTATTTAAAATTCTCTTTAAAAATAAAGTCAGATATTAAGTTACTCGGTTGGGACGCTAGAGGGCACGCGGCAAGATGGCTGCGCCTTAGTGCAGCTCTGCCGGCCTAACCGTCAATCCGCCCATTATCCTACCTAATAACGTGGCATCCAGCTCCATACACCGTGGCACAGCATTGTTAATGTGCCCAGGCAAATACTGGAGCGGCCTGAAGCCGGAAGACTGAGGCAGCAAGGAGAATTCGGCCTGGTGCGGCGCGGCGGCATCATGGCGGCTGCCGTGCGTGGCTGAGAACCGTGCACTTCCCGGACTGCTGCTGCCAAATCTGTGGTCGCGGGCGGGACCGTGCGGGTCTCGGTGGAGCTGTGGAGCCCTGCGCGCCTGAGCCAACATTAAGTGCGTGGGCTGCGGGGACCCACGGGGCCGCGGCGTTCTGATTGCCGTCTGAAGGCCTACCTGGGTCATGCTGCGGCCGCCTTTGCTGGAGCAATGCTGGGGACTGCTGAGGTGCCACGAGGCCTGCTGTGCTAGGGCCGCGGGGCTGTGATGCGTTGCTAGTGAAGCGGCGGGGGCCCTGCTGATCTGGTGCTGCAGTGAGGACAGCTTGAGCAGAGGAAACTGGACAGCGAGGCCTGTTGCGGTGGGTTGAGCCCCCCGGAATGTTGCTGCATAGCGGAGCGTGCCTCCCTCATCTACCCATGCTACCCCCTTGGGTTTGGACGCAGCGGGCGCAATAGACTCTTGAGCTCCTCGGATTGCGAGAGACAGAACGCACCGGACCTGCTGGATTGGCCTACCCCATGGTGTATGGAGAGGTGGTTCCCCTGGCCACGTGTGGTTGACTGCCTAACCGCCGCAGGTGTGGACTTGTGCCGGGATCCCGACCCCTGGATGAGGGCTCTGCAGCTGCAGCCCATGAACCCTGGTGTGGGCGTTTGGGCACGCAGAGGCACAAACATACGCAGCGTTCATCCGCATAGGTTAACTGCCCTGGAGGTGCTATGCGGGGAGATTGCGCTTCTGCTGCCTGCAGCTGCAGCTACCTGCGGCCGCCTCGTCACGTTGCTGAGGCCCAGAGCTAGTGCGTTGGTTGATCCCAAGATCCACTCAGCATAGCGTCGGATCGGGTTGCCCCCCTTGAGGCGTGATTATTTGCCGCCTCTGTGACTCATCGTGGACATAACTGGTGTAACGAGGGAACTGACCACAATGGGCAAAACTGATAAGACTCAATCCCGCCTCACGTTTAAAATGCGTAAGCCTGGGAGGTCGCAGCAAAGGCAGAATTCGGACTCCGAATTAGATGCTACGACAGAAGCGGCCCCTACGCTGGAGACAACGCTCCTGGCAATGCAGCATAGTCTGCAGCCGATCGATGGCAAGATTGATGCACTAAATCTACGCATGGACCATATGTCAGCGAAGCTTGACAAACAGGGCGCTAGGCTAGGCGAGGTTGAGAAGCATGTCTCAACAGCTGAGGATGACCTGCAAAATGTGTCCAATAAAGCCCTGAACATGAAAAAAGTCTTGGCTGTTATCCAAGCGAAGAATGAGGATTTGGAGGCCAGATCGAGGCGGAATAATCTGAGAATTACGGGCCTGCCAGAGTCGACCAACACTGGGAAGCTAGAGGTCTATGTCGAGGTGATGCTTAAAGAAATCTTCAGGGCGGAAAATCTACCCTCTATGTTGATTGTGGAACGAGCGCGCCACTCGCTGGTGGCTCGTCCGGTCCCTGGGGCCACGCCGTGTCCAATCATCGTGCGGTTGCTAAATTATGGCGACTGGGACTCGATCCTCCGCATGTCATGAGAAAAAGGCTCTATTAACTATCAGGGGAATGAGTTAGTCTTTTACCCAGACTTCACTGAAGCTGTCCAGGCAGCGAGGAGGGAATTTGTGCCAGTCAAAAAGCTGATGATGGCGGAGAACATCCTGTATGCCATGCTCTACCCTGCCCGCCTGAGAATCGGGACGGATGGGTCCTCCAAGATCTACAACAATCCTAAGGCTGCCATGGAACATGCTAAATCCCTGAAAATACGGCGATGTGACATGGCCAGCGAGCATGAGGAAGAGAAGTAGTGAGTAATTATCTGTGATCGCAAATTATTGCTGGGTGGTTATGGCTGCTGCTGTCTGAATGTTTCGGAGGTCAGTGCTCGTGCAGGATGCTCACTGGATGGGGACAATAACACGAGAAGTATCCTATCACAGGGTACCTACACCTCGGACATACATTCTGATGGCTGTGTGAGTATCGCAGGGGCACTGGATGTGTGAGGCCTCATGGGCACTTGACACTAGTTGGACCGTCATGTTGTCACAATGGACATGTTCCGCTACCTCACTGTTTAGTGGGAGGCTGACTGTACTCTAGCTAGATTCCCAATGGGTGTACCTCACTTCTTTTTCTGGGATATGTTTCCAGGGGGGATTTGTTCATTTTTTATTGGGTTGTCTTTAGCAAGTTGGGGGTGCTGAAGCAGGTGGGGGGGTTTGGGGGAGGGGGCGATCCTTTGCAGGTGCAGTGCAATTTAAATGCAGTATATTATCAAACATGATTGGTCTCTCTGGGAGGTTTTCAATGCGGGATCTTGCAAATTATGATTAAGAAATGAATGTCTGGGTGGTACTGTTAAATTAATAACATGGAATGTCTCAACAACCCCAAAAAGATCCATAATGTGTTTGCTTTTCTTGATTGGCACGATATCCAGGTGGCGTTTCTGCAGGAGACGCATCTTATCAAGCATATGGAACAAAATGTGGGGGCTCGCTGGGCTGTGGTACGAGTGGCAGCATAGTATTCCTCGTATTCTAGAGGAGTACTAGTGTTGGTCAAGAGAGGTACCCCGTTCACTCTGCTTAAGACTGAAGCGGATGAGCAGGGAAGGGTGCCTCTGGTACAGGGCAAAATGGGTGGCACAACTGTTTTATTTGTCAACACTTACGGGCCTAACATAGACCACCCTGCCTTCTACAATGATGTCTGGAGGCGTATTACGTCCTCCCCCCCCCTGTAGTAATATGGGGCAGGGACCTAAATGTATATCTGGATCCTCTGCTTGATCGATCTGCTGACACGGTGTGGCAGGGGAAACAGGCCGCACATGTGCTTGCGGAGCTGATGGAGGCTGAGGGTCTACTGGATATTTGGAGGTGCCGAAACCTTGCCGGGAGAGAGGGTACTTTTGTGTCCACAGTGCACGGATCGTGTTCCAGGCTGGATTACTGGTTGGTCTCCAAGGAGGTGTGCCCCTGGGCAGTGACAGTCAAACACTTGGCTAAAACACTATCCGACCATGCTCCCATGCTCCTCGAGCTGGCTGTGCCTGTTTTTGCCAGGCCGCCATTTCAGTGGCGGCTGCAGCCATCGTCCCTACTACACCCTGTGTTCCGGGCCACGATTGGCAACGCTATTACAAATTTTTTCATCGAAAATGAAGGTTCGGTTGACGGGGCAGGTACACTATGGGAGGCTTTTAAGGTAACCATTGGGGGGAATGTATTGGGGCGCAGGCAGGTGTATTAAAAGCTCTCCGGAATAGGCTACTGGTCCTAGCTGAGAAGATTAGTGCGCTGGAGCATGGTTATGAACAGAGCCCCTCGTCAACAGCTCAAATTAGAGAATTGATATTGGAACACAATCAGGTTGCGGAACAGGAGATACTGCATAGGTCCAGGAGGTGCAAGGCGTGCTTTTACGGGGAGGGAGGCAGGCCCAGTCGTTCTCTGGCGCATAAATTGGCTCTTCCAAAGGGGTAGGAGCATATCGTAGAGATGTTGGATAGCGATTTCATTGCTCATCACACCACTCCCGAGATTAGCAAGGTGTTTCTTGACTTTTTCTCCGATTTATATGGGGATGGGCCGTCGGCAAGCGACAGTGAGATCTCTGGCTATCTGGACGATATCGCACTGGGATGGCTGTTCCATGGTCAGTGGGAATATTTGACACAGCCTTTTACGGTAGAGGATGTCAAAGAAGCTATAATGGCACTGCCGTCCAGCAAAGCGTCTAGGTTGGATGGGCTGCCTAGCGAGTGTTATAAAACATATGTTGAGGCTCTGGCTCCGAGGTTGCTGGAGGTATTTGCTGAAGCATACAAAAATGGTGCTCTGCCCCCTACCCTGAGGGAAGCGCTTATTGTAACATTGTTGAAGCCGGACAAAGAAGCTAATAGGTGTGAGTCGTATAGGCCACTGTCCCTAATAAATATTGACACAAAAATATTGGCGAAAATTATTGCTAATAGGCTTCAGCCCCTGGTCCCAAATTTGATTCTCCCGGACCAATCGGGATTTGTGCCCAAGCGATCAACCATGCATAACCTACGTACCATTTTTCCAGTGATACATCAGTTAGACCCCGAGCTCCCGGCCGTAGCGGTGCTCCTGGATGCGGGGGTACATGTTCATAGTCCTGCAGAGAATGGGGATGCCGCCATTTTTCCTGAAGTGGGTGCGCCTCCTGTACACAGGCCCGGTCGCCAGGATACGCGTTAATGGGTGTGTATCATGTCCAATCACAATATGCAGGGGTACCAGGCAGGGCTGCCCCATCTCCCCAATGCTCTTCTCGTTGGCTCTCAAGCCGTTGGCATGTAAGATTAGATAGGGACATGCTAACGCCGCTCTGGGATTTTGGCAGCGCCCGCTTGCCATATCACTGTATGCGGACGACATGTTGCTATACGTCCGGGAGCCGGCCACGTATCTGGCATCCATACTAGGTGAGTACGTCCTATTTGAGAGACAGTCAGGGTTGAGAAAAAATTGGGCAAAATCCACGGTCTTCCCATTAACTGAATGCACTCAAGAAATTGTCTTGGAGTATCCGCTTGCCTGGTCAACGGAGCCAGTTAAAAATCTGGGGGTCTGGGTGCACAGAGACCCTGATTTGGTGCTCAGGATGAATTATGGGCACGTGATAACGAAAATTACCGAACAAGTCGCCCGATGGACGCATCTTTCATTGTCATTGGCAGATAGAATAGCGGTGGTGAAGATGACTATTCTTCCCAAACTCCTCTACTTGGTTGTAAACATGCCAATAGCCCTGAATATGGCACTATTTAAAACTTTGAAGATCTGTTTGTTTGCTCTGGTATGGGCTGGTAAGCAGACGAGATGTTGCTGGGGCACTCTGACGCTGCCGTTTGAACGGGGGTTTGAGGCGCCAGATCTGCGTCTGTAGTACCTGTGCGCGCAGGCGCAATTCGCACATTATTGGCATTTCCCCCAGCGATATTTACCACACTTAGCTGTGGAGGAGGACACTGCCTTTCCAATCCCGCTAACCGCTATGGTCCTACATAATTGTGATGGGGGTACCAGGAAAGAGATCAACACGGTCAGGAGCACTGTCAAGGCGTGGAGGGCTCTGGGTGCTTGTGCGGGGAGGGAGTATCTGTATGCGCCAGCCATGCCAATTGCTGCGCACCCGGGTATCTCCGCGGCGCAGGAGCGTGGGGCATAGAGCGTCCTGCAAAATGCAGGAGTCGCTAGGCTCGGGGACATGTATATTAATGGGCTGTTCCTATCCCTGGATGACTTTCTGGCTGGGCAAGCATATAAGTCAATGCATGGGTTCACGTACACTAGATTGCGCATGGCTGTGTGAACTCTTTCTCCCGAGTTACCTCAAGAGCCAAAAATGCTGAAAGCATTACAAGTGGTTCTTACAGTGGGGAAAAGCAAGGGGCTGACTAGACTATACAATGCTTCCCAAAGGGAAAATGACATGTCTAGCTCCTCATCTCTTGATAAATGGAATAATGAGCTGGTTGTCCCAATGGCCTGGGAGGACGGGGAGGCATGCTGTGCCCTGACTGGGCACTTAACTGCCAATTACAATCTCCAAATAATACATTTTAAATACCTGCATCAGCTGTATTATACTCTTGCGCAACTGATGAAATATGGATTACGAGAGGATGCTAGATGTGTTAGATGCGGGGATGATGGGGCTAACTTTATGCACCTGGCCTGGGGATGTGCTACTATACACAACTTCTGGCAGCGTGTTGTGCAGGTACTAACCGACATGACGCTGGATATGGTTGAGTGCATGCCAGAGCTCTGTCTGCTGGTGCTGATGAAGAAGATAAAGCCATGTAACAGACGTATAGTTGCTATTTCTACTCTGTTTGCAAAACGTGCTGTAGCAATGCATTGGGGGGGGGAGGGGCAGAACTGTCCCAACCTTGGTAAAATGGATCAGGGACCTTGTGTATTGTAAAAAATAAATGGAGGCATATGCTGAGGAGCTGCCGGTGCCATCCAGACCTAAGGACTTTTGGTCACCACTGACAGCGTACTTGACGGAGCACCCAGACATGTTATAAGTGCTTGTGGGTAACTAGCATATTTGTGTTAGTATTGTTTTGTAAGACCAGGAAGTGTACACTAACTACAATTGTGATGGGAATACGGTATACTGCTCAGCACGCTCTGCTGACTGTTTATGGTTAAGATAAGGGGGGGAGGGTAAATAAATGTATCCTATGTGTTATCCTGTCAATTTGCATCGTGGACACATGTGCACGCTGAAGTATGCAATTTTGCAATGCAATAAATAAAATAAATAAAAAAATAAGTTACTCTTCTGAAAATTCCACTTTTAGGAAGTTGGCATTTTTCTGGAATGGCTCTCCTGTGGTGAGTTGTATATTGTGTATTGGGGACAAAAAGGGGCCTGGGTGTGAAGGGAGTGGGTCTTCTTGACAGGATGGCTGGGGAGAAGTTGTGGCTTGTCCTAATTAAGCTACACAGGACCCTACCTCCAGCACACGCAAAGAAACCTGATGCCAGGCCTGCCCTTGTCTTTGTCCACGTAGCAAGCATGGAGCCAAACCCAGGCAAGAGGGAAGAACTGGCCAGAACTAGTTTGGGAGTAGACAAGGGATTGCCCTCAACCAAGAGCTGATACTGGGGATAAAAGTGGCACCCTCAGAACCATTTATCAGAACACTTCTGCATGACTCTGGATGGAGGAGACACAGCAGCCCTCATCGTCCTGGACCAATTAACTTGGTCTCCCACCACATCCTCATCCAATGCCTACATATTATTGGAATCAAGGGACATACACTATGATGGATCTGCTCCTTCCTTACTGGAATAACCCAATCAGTCATCCTGGGACCGTACACCTCTGATGCCCACAACCTTATCTGCACACTTCCACAAGGATTCTCAATACATACATGATCCCCCTATCCAGTATCATATACTCTCACAACATGAACGTCCTCTCCTATGCTGATGACACACAACTCATTGTCTACCTCACAGACAAGATGCCCAGTTCCTGGATCAAGTTCAATGCCTGCATGATTGAAATCGCCTACTGGATGAAGACCAACTGTCTGAATGCAGAACACCGACAAGATCAAAATCATGATCTTCGGGAAGAGCACTTTATCATGGAACTCCACTGGTGGTCAACAGAGGTAGGACACCCATACCCACCACACCCACCCCTACGCCCTCACCAAGAACCTCTGGATTGTCATCGTCAGCAAACTTGACATGACCGCCCAAGTTAATGCTGTCACCACCTCATGCTTCCATACCCTGATGATGCTGGGAAGATTTTCAAATGGCTCCCAATCAACACACAAAAAACCCATCACATATTCCATTGTCACAAGCAAGCTGGACTACAGGAACACCCTCTATGCCAGGATCAACAAAAAAACTCACAAGAAGGCAGCAGACCATTCAGAACTCGGCTGCCAGATTAATTCTCAACCTCTCACACTGCACTCATATCACACCACACCTGAAGGAGCTCCACTGGCACACTCTATTTAAACGAGCCCAATTCAAACCCCTCACCCATACTTTCAAGGCACTACATAAAACTGGACCTGTTTGGAAGGTCTGCTTTCACAAACCTTACAAACACCTCTACTCTTCATGACTCTTACTTGCACATGTCTCATGCATACCGGATACAAGGTCCAGCGGTCAAGCAATCTTGTACATTGTTTCTAAAGCAAGGAATAACCTGCTGCTACACATAAGAGCCTCCTCCTCACTTCTTGAATTTCACAAGAGTAGCCCCACTAGACCTTAGGCTTGGCTGAACTCAGACCTGTTCAGTGCCAGGAGACTATCCAGGTGATAGTGTGCTCTACAAATCTGCACAACAAAACATATCTCCTGGACCTATGGAAGATTCAGAAGAAGGACTGCCCTGCTGTCTGAAGAAGGAAGACTGGACCTGCTTGCCTAGATCCCAGGATCCTCAGAAGTGACTCCTAAGGTCAGTTGGGTGACCTCCTGTTTTAGCATCAGCTCCAGAGGTCTTTCTGCAACTGCCCAGCTGACCAGCACCACCTGGACCTGCCTGAGTCCTGCTGCTGGCCAGTGCTGGAGTGAGTCCTGATCCCCAAGTGTTGCCCCAAAGGTCCTGGACCCTCAGCTGGCATCAGAGTGTATTCCTCCTGCCTCAAACTTACGAACTCTGCACAGCAGGCAAAAACAATTGGTTTGGGGCTCTTTGCAACCATGAGACGACTTCTCACATCAACAACGGTTATCATGTCTCCTGCGAACATCATGTTCTGATGGAGACCTGCTCTTCATGCCAAACAGCCACCAACCATGTGTCCCACCAATATGAAGCTCGAGCAACGACTGCTCCTGGCAATGACAACAAACTCATCTTGGCTTCCACCAACGTGAATCTCCAGCTGAGGCTCTTCTCGTGGACACGGTCTCAAAGAAGGTAAACTATTCCCTGGGACAAACCTGGCCCCTGTATGCGATTCCCACTCCATTGCAGTAGGCTGAACCTTGAACCGCTCCAGCACGACCAGCTCCTCATGAGTGATGCTTTGTGGTTTTTGGCGCTATTCTCACCTAGAAATTTTAAACTGCATAACTCCAGTTCTACTGATTGGATTTTGTCATTCTGGTGTCATTTTCTTTATTACAATTTACTCAATTCTTCTAAATTGGTTTGGGATTTTTCTTGATCTGTGTTTTCAATTGCTCTTCGAGTGCTGCATAAATACTTTACACATTGCCTCTACATTGAGTCTGACTGATTTTGTGCTGAGCTACAAGAGGATTAAGCACAGGTTTATTTACTGATTTTTGCAGTTCACCTTGACAAGGATTGTGTTTATTAGTTGAGTGGGGTTCCACGCCTCTCAACTAATACCCTAAATTCTTACATGCGGGCATTTCAGAAATTATTTGAAAGTGTTGAAGTAGCTTATGAAGCTTGTTATAAAATAGTGGCTTCCCAAATTTCCTCTCGTAGAGGATGGTGTAACCCGATGCATTTACTTGGTTAGAAAACTCGAAAGGTGCCAATTGGAAGGAGTCCAAGAGAGGAATGTTACAGTTAAACGCTTGCTAGACAATGTGCAGTTAGCTCTGGGTAGACAACCATTGCTATACCCACGGTAGAAATGGTGCAATGACCTCAGATATGCAGACTAGGAATAGGATGTCTATCATATCCGGCTGCCAGGATATCATGTGAGCTTGCTTTCAGTGCAGCTGGGCTGTCATCGATGACACAATGACCAACATGATAACTGAAAATATCGAGAGACTAAATATGCTGAAAATAAATATGTTCGTAATGCCCCAGATATGCCCTGCTCCAGATTAACTTTCACAGGATTCATCTGAGTTTGCAGATCTAGACGTTACTGCCCATTCCCCTGTTGCTCCAGAGGACTGTGGTAACAGCCATTGGAGTTTTATTTTCACTGTCTAGAACTTACGACTTACTTAGGAAAAAGTATAGCACACACAAGGTGAACAATAAAGAAATATTATCTTTCATTCACACTCGATTTCAAACAAGGACGAACCAGGTACAGCTTCTTTCCCAGACAACATATAAGCTTTTATAGATTTTATAGGTCCGTGGTATATCACCTAGGACCTAGTACATGAATATTCATGAGTATGCTCAATGTGTGATTATACAGAATGTTTGATGTGACCCATTTGCAAATTCAATACTTCCTACAAGAGGATTAAGCACAGGTTTATTTACTGATTTTTGCAGTTCACCTTGACAAGGATTGTGTTTATTAGTTGAGTGGGGTTCCACGCCTCTCAACTAATAACCTAAATTCTTACATGCGGGCATTTCAGAAATTATTTGAAAGTGTTGAAGTAGCTTATGAAGCTTGTTATAAAATAATGGCTTCCCAAATTTCCTCTCGTAGAGGATGGTGTAACCCGATGCATTTACTTGGTTAGAAAACTCGAAAGGTGCCAATTGGAAGGAGTCTAAGAGAGGAATGTTACAGTTAAACGCTTGCTAGACAATGTGCAGTTAGCTCTGGGTGGACAACCATTGCTATACCCACGGTAGAAATGGTGCAATGACCTCAGATATGCAGACTAGGAATAGGATGTCTATCATATCCGGCTGCCAGGATATCATGTGAGCTTGCTTTCAGTGCAGCTGGGCTGTCATCGATGACACAATGACCAACATGATAACTGAAAATATCGAGAGACTAAATATGCTGAAAATAAATATGTTCGTAATGCCCCAGATATGCCCTGCTCCAGATTAACTTTCACAGGATTCATCTGAGTTTGCAGATCTAGACGTTACTGCCCATTCCCCTGTTGCTCCAGAAGGCGACTCAGAGGACTGTGGTAACAGCCATTGGAGTTTTATTTTCACTGTCTAGAACTTACGACTTACTTAGGAAAAAGTATAGCACACACAAGGTGAACAATAAAGAAATATTATCTTTCATTCACACTCGATTTCAAACAAGGACGAACCAGGTACAGCTTCTTTCCCAGACGACATATAAGCTTTTATAGATTTTATAGGTCCGTGGTATATCACCTAGGACCTAGTACATGAATTTTCATGACTATGCTCAATGTGTGATTATACAGAATGTTTGATGTGACCCATTTGCAAATTCAATACTTCCTAAAACTTCATCTATGGCACCAGGAGCCACATTTTCATATTTACAAGCAATTTATATTGCTTTCCTCTTTTTGTGTTCCTATCATATAGTTAATTGATTTGTAGAATATTATAATAATGTATTTGCTCAGGACACTGTTTCATTGGTTCTTGACTTTTAAGATGAATATTTATTCACTCTACTGCACAACCTCCTTGTTAAGCATGAAAAGTTTGTGCAACAATGGTATGGCCATCTTCGTGATTTCCAACCAGCCAATGCACCTCTGAAATTTAGGCCCTGATGTTCTAGTGTTGTCTTTTAGTAAATGTCATTCAGGTAATATGATGTTCCATACGTTTTCTTTAATGTAGGAATCCAGACACACAGTGGATGTTGCTCTAAAATCATCTTCTAGATTGCATGAGCAGCTATTATTGATTGGCAACATGGACATAAGACAATAAAAATCATCTGTCCAACTCATGATGTGCAGCAATCAAAGTGTGGTGTTACTTATGAAAGGGAATGAAAAAGTCTATTTCAGTCAAAACCTAAAGACTATGGGGTAGATTTACGATACTTTCACGCAATGCAGCGCAGCAAGACAATTTGCTGCTTGGCATTGTGTGAAATGAAGAGAGCGGAAATGCACCATTTTTATAAAGATATTGTGAGTTTCTGCTGTCTCTTAGTGCTGGCGCATTTGTGGATGCCTAGCGCCAATGCTGGCGCCCTTGTGCCATGGAGAAAGGGTTCCTGTGTTATGGGCAGGCATGGTTTGTTGACAGTAACATTGGTCCAGCTTATAGAAGGATACTATTATTTAGAAATTCTGTGCAATTTGTTTTTCTAGCATGTCATAAAAACACTTGCCAAACTTGCTGGTTGCTTTCATGTATTTTACTTTCCTCACATGGGGACCTTTTGTTGCATTCATGTATTAGTTAAGAACCCCATTATTACCTATCTTCTAGAGGAGTTTTTTTGTAATTCTGAGCTGTTGTTTATCTGTAATTTTCTTTTTTTTCATTAGGTGAAAATAAGAATGTATGCACAACAGGCTCTCATAAGATCTAACATTAAATACAGGGGCTTTATTTTTACCATCTACTGCTATTAAAACGTTGTTTTCTTGCATCTGTATCACATACATAAATTGTAAACACTAAGGGCCCAATTACGATGTCGGATGGACCTGAGTCCATCCGGCGTCGTTTGGGAACTGGGACCGACCGACCTCCTGTCGTCAGTCCCAACGCAGTAAGTAGGATGCGACCGAACACTGTTTAGTCGCAATCCTATTCTTCACAATAGGAGCATGCATTCCGACCGGAATGCATGCTCTCATTGTAAAGAGCTGAAATGCAGTTCATCCCTGCACCCCGTGGCAGGCACCTCAAGGTGCCTGCCACGGGGTGCAGGGATCAACAGGGGGGCACCATAGGTGCCCCCTAGGCTGCCATCCAGAGGTCTTGCACCCATGGGAGCCCTGCTGGTGGACCCCAAAGTCGGATTCCCACAGCCATTCTGTGTAGGAAAGGGCAGCACAGAAAGGCTGTGGGAATCTGCTGTCGTAATCCCTCGGGCGGAAAGAGCCACCCTTGGGATTACAGGCCCCTTTCTGAATGGCCGTCGTGAAGCATTCGGAAATCCTTTTTGGATTAATTTCCGACCGACTCCATCAAAATGGGTCGGTCAGAAATTAATCCAAACTGGAGATTATGATGCCATAGGAACGGCTCCAACCAAGGGTCGGAGCCGTTTCCTACGGCATCGTAATCGGGCCCTAAATCAATAAATATTGCATATAAATAACATAAATAACAGAGGCTCTCATTAAATATTTGCACAAACAATATTAAATAATTATCAGCATGCAGTTACAACTAACCCCCTACAGTACCTCCTAATGTAATACCTAATGAATTACAAATATATACTACTTTATCATTTTCTAGATCCTTCTTTTACTAATATACAAATAGGAATAAATCTTCTAAAATGTAATACTACAATACCTATTCGTCTGTCTTAATACTTTTCTATTAAAATTCACAAAATGCCTGCAGACATTTACATTTTATTTTCTTCTGTTAAAGGAAAGCATCACAATTGATATACCAAAATAAAAAAGTAAAAATAAAACAGAAAACACTACTGGGGCTATTCACAAAGGTGACTTACACTTCTGAGTGATGTACGCTTGTAAGTATACTCTTACACTTTTGAGTAATTTTACTACTTTTGGTTATTCACCATTTACAAGTGTAAAGTTACTCAAAAGTGTATACTTACAAGTCTCCACCCCATTTGAGACAGGAAGTGGAGCCAGATTTATGAGTGTAAGTTGTTTGTGCCAAAAAGGACCAGTAATAAGTCCAGCACCACACACTGCCTACCACTGAATAGCGAAATACCTTCCCATAGAAAATAATAGGGTAGTGACCTAAAATAGAACTCTATAGGAAATTTAATTAAATGAATCAATATATTTAAAATAGTTAAGCATGTTATTGAATTAAATTCTATACATCACTTTTAATAATACTGAATACATACAATATAAATATTTTTCAAGTTAAGAAGGGATTCTTTTGGTTATAAATCTTTTTAGAAAATTTAAATCTAATTTAATATATTAAAAATAATTACATTTTAAATTTAAATTTGAAGGAACAGTGGTGATTTGATTTCGGGCTGCAGCAACACCAGACCATGTTTGCAGCATCTACTACGACAAACCTCTTGCAGCTCCTCCATTCGCCTTGACAGCTTCATATTATGTTCTGAAAATAAGTGTGGCCAACCTAAATAGATATACCTATGCAAGATGGCTACCATTCATATTTAATTATCTAATGTTTACCAATCCATTGTGGAACACAGTGTTTTCGTGTGATGTAATTTCCTGCCGAGACCATATTTAAGGAGGCCGGGCTGTGGACAGGATGCATTCACAAAGCATTTGAGTTTACATTTTTTGTCACCTTCATTGCGCCTTCAGCTAATTTTTTCTCTGGAAATGCTTGACTTTTCCTCTTCAGTTCCTCCTGTTGGATCTTCCATAGTTTTCCTTGATTCCTGGCTCTTGTCTGCCCTGTACATGCCTTGCTATTCTTTGTCCTACCTCAGCTTCAATCAACATTTCAGTATTGCCAAGATGATTTTTTTTTGTCTTTTAGCTTGATCCTCCTAATTAGGACTCTTCTAAGGAGACATCTGACACCTATCACTCCTGTGCAGGGTGATACTGTGACTACTCGGAGCAGTCAACCTTTCCTAGGGCCATTTAAGAATATTAAAGAGAGGAGACCTCTTCGCTGAACACATTGCTTTAGCAGAGATAAACTGTAGCCTCACAGAGAAGTGTTCTGAAAAGGAGTCAGAAGATTAGTTTAATTTTTAGTTGCCTTTCTCCAAAGGGGGGCTATCTTCCTGAAGCAGCGCCCACCTGCATGGCAGGAATTACTTTGGTGAGGGGTGAGAAGGAGAGGTTTTCTCCTCAAATGGCATGAACTTGCTGAGATCTTTCTTTGAAAGACGTTTTTCGCAGAAGGGGCACCAGTGGAAGTGGTGGAGAGCTTGCCACACAGATTTGGCAGCTGGTCAAGTCCACCACACCATTCTTCCTCATGGCAATTCTGTGATCACGGGCAATTTTTTTTCTCTCTGTCTTTCCCCATTACTTGCAAAATAATTGGGTGATCCTGCAGGAATACCAGTGTGCACTGCGCACCATATAAATACATTTAATTTAATAAGCCTTCACCTGGTCTTACTGTTGTAGAAATGCACTCAGGTGTAGATGCAAGCTGGAAGTTTTTCCACTCCTTGTCTAACCCTGCCCTTGCCACTTCCCATTCACCTTTTACTGTTTGAGAGGCGGTCGTGGCTGCTGAACCAGACTCCTCTGACAGGCCTTGGGCGGTGTCATCTTGAAGAAGGAGGTGTTATGCTTATTTGAGCAACTCAGAAATCCAAAAAGCATCCTCTGCTGTCAGAAACCATTTACTCTAGCACGCCAGCCTGACCATGAAAGAGAGAATGGCATTTATTTATAGCAAACAGTCCCTGCAGGTTAACAGTATTCCAGCTCCGGATAGTTCATTCAAGAATCGTTTGTAAACCAAAGCAGAACTGAAAGGTAAGCAGATGCCAGCTGAGAAGACAAGGCCTCATCGGAAGCGACTGTTCTTGTAAATTAAAGTCTTAAAGTGGCTGCACAGTGCAGACAGCGACCTGTGAAATCCAGATGGATGTTTACAAGAGATGCTACCTGCTCCGCCGCTTCCAGGTTACATCGTATTAATCTTATATAAATTGCATTCTTTGCTGGACCGTCTGGGTGACAATACATCGCTGTTTAAGTATATTGAAAGGTAGATAGCGCACAGGTGTCCCGATTGCCATGGAAACACGTCTCCTTGTACTTAATAATCTGCTTTTGCATCGTGATGGGTTTGTTTGACTCGAAGGATAATTATTGCTCTTCCAGAAGCGAGAGAATGTTGTCAACTCTAAAACTTCTCGAAACATCATAAGCTGACATTAATAACAATGTTATTCTCATGTAGTGTGTTTTACTACTGAGTGATATCAAGGTGCTTTACAATCAAATGTTGCCAAGTCGACTTGGCACTTGTTAACTCTATTTTGGAGGAATGCAATGCTAATGACTCTCTGATAATTAGTAACTGACATCTGGAGCTTGCACACAGACGGTAAGTAGCTAGTGTTAGAAATGGGGGTCTCTAGTTGGCAGAGGTAGGTACCTTTGTCCAAATAGGGACCCTTGCTTCTAGTCAGGGTAAGGGGGATACACTTCTAAAATAACCCCTACTCACCCCCTTGTTAGCGTGGCACGAGCAGACAGGCTTATCTCAGAAGCAGTGTGTAAAGCATTTGTGAACACATACAGTAATACAGTGAAAACACTACAAATGGACACCACACCAGTTTAGAAAAATAAGTAATCTTTTTTTAAAACAAAACAAGACCAAACGACAAAAATCCACAATACAGTTATCAACATATCTTCAAAAATAGGTTATTCGCTCAATGAAAATTTCTAGCAACAAATAACTCCACCTGGAGTTATTACCACGTCGTGACAGATGAAAATACCAAAGTACGGCGCCGACCGCGAGGTGCACGGCGTCAGCCCGGAGTCAAGCAGACCCACAAAGAACAGTACCTTGGATTTGATGAAAGCAAAGACGGTGCACGGCATCGGGGAGGTGATGCTTCGTTGGCACCGGGCGGTGTCGGTTCCTTACGACCCCAGGGGAGGTGATGCCTCGGTTCCTTACTGCGGTGCAGGGGAGGTGAGACGTCGGTTCCTCACTGTGTCGTCACGATGGAGGCGAGGCAGCGGTTCCTTGCGACGGTGCGATGTTGATGGATTCAGGAGTCACCCACGTTGAGGATCGACTCCGCGTTGATGAAGCACCGGCGTCGGTGAAGTCGGGGCTGCGGTGTGAGTCTGGACGTTGCATCGTGGATGTCACGAGCGGTGTCCTCAGCTCCGGTGCAGACAGCGGCCTTGATGACGGCTTCGGAGTCGATGCGGCACGGCGTCAGCAGGCATCAGGCCTATGGTGCAAGTCGGGGCGGTGCGTCGTGCTCTTCACGAGCGGTGCCCATGGCTTCAGTGCAGGTTACGGCGTCACTTGCCGGCATCAGTGTTGCAATTTCCTTCTGTGGCACCTGAACAGCAGTAGCAGGTGCGGAGAGACAGAAGGGATGAAGTCTTTGTGTTCCTGAGACTTCAGAACAGGAGGCAAGCTCAGTTTCAAGCCCTTGGAGATCTTTTCTTCAAGCAGGTGACAAAGCAAACAGCAAAGTCCTTTTCTCTTTTCCTTGGCAGCAAGTAGCCACTGCAAGCCAACCCCACACAGCAAACAGCACAGGGGCTGTATTCCTCCTCAGCTTCTCCGGCTCTTCTCCTTGGCAAAGGTTCCTCTTGATTTCCCAGAAGTGATCTAAAGTTCTGGGGTCTGGGTCCCAATATTTATACCTCTAAATCCTTTGTTCTCTGAAGGAAGAGTGTCTGTACCTAGCCAAAACCAGTTCTGTCTTCACTGGTGCAGCTTCCTGGCAGGAGGTGGAGACAGCATTGTTAAAGGTAGACCAGGCCCATGCAGGTGAAAGAAAATCTCCTCCCCCTACTCTAAATGCAGCCCAGGTCTATTCAGCCCAGCCCTGACTCATCAGACTTCTGGAGCCACTGCCCCTCTCCAGCCCCTGCCATCCAAAAGCCAGACATGCAATACACAAACCTAGCAGAGGCACACTGGATGGTTAGGTAAGAAAATACCGACTTTCTCAAAGTGGTATTTTCAAACACAGAATGTAAAAGTCACCCTCGTTTTTAACATTCCGAGTTCAGGCATACTAAACTTTATTTCACGAGCGGTGCCCATGGCTTCGGTGCAGGTTACGGCGTCGCTTGCCGGCGTCGATGTTACAATTTCCTTCTGTGGCAGCTGAAACAGCAGTTCCAGGTGTGGAGAGACAGAAGAGATGAAGTCTTTGTGTTGAGGAGACTTCAGAACAGGAGGCAAGCTCAGTTTCAAGCCCTTGGAGATCTTTTCTTCAAGCAGGTGACAAAGCAAACAGCAAAGTCTTTTCTCCTTTCCTTGGCAGCAGGCAGTCACAGCAGGCCAACCCCAGACAGCAAACAGCACAGGGGCAGTATTCCTCCTCAACGTCTCCGGCTCTTCTACTTGGCAAAGGTTCCTCTTGATTTTCCAGAAGTGATCTAAAGTTCTGAGGTCTGGGCCCCAATATTTATACCTCTAAATCCTTTATTCTCTGAAGGCAGAGAGTGTCAATACCTAGCCAAAACCAGTTCTGTCTTCACTGGTGCAGCTTCCTGGCAGGAGGTGGCGACAGCATTGTTGAAGGTAGACCAGACCCATGCAGGTGAAAGGAAATCTCCTCCCCCTACTCTAAATGCAGCCCAGGTCTATTCAGCCCAGCCCTGACTCATCAGACTTCCGGAGCCACTGCCCATCTCCTCCCCCTACTCTAAATGCAGCCCAGGTCTATTCAGCCCAGCCCTGACTCATCAGACTTCTGGAGCCACTGCCCATCTCCAGCCCTTGTCATCCGAAAGCCAGACATGCAATACACAAACCTAGCAGAGCGCACTCGATGGTTAGGTAAGAAAATACCGACTTTCTAAAAGTGGTATTTTCAAACACAGAATGTAAAAATCACCCTCACTAAAAGATGCGTTTTAACATTCTGAGTTGAGGCATACTAAACTTTATTTTCCTACCTGGTTCCCAGGGCCAGTTATGTTTATAAGATGTTATAAACAAACCCCCCATTCTGTCCTACGGGAACAAGTAGCCTTGCAATAGTGAAAAACGAACTAGGCCGTATTTCACTATCAGGACATGCCACACACACCAGGGCATGTCCTACCTTTCACATACAATGCACCCTGCCCACAGGGGTACCTTAGGCCTACCTTAGGGGTGACTGATATGTAGCAAAGGGAAGGTTTAGGGACTGGCAAGTGTGTGCACTTGCCAAGTCGACATGGCAATACTAGACTGCACGCAGGCTCTGCAATGGCAGGCCCGAGTTACCTTTTACCGGCTGCTTCTGTGGGTGGCACAATCAGTGCTGCAAGCCCACTAGCAGCATTTGATTTACGGGCCCTGGGCACACACAGTGCACTGTACTAGGGTCTGACTAGTAAATCAAATATCCAATCATGGAAACACCAATCCATAACAACAATTTACAAAGGGAGCACTTGCACTTTGACACTGAACAGCAGTGAACGACCTAAAGGTCTGGCATACGAGCCTGCGAGGCTGTGGTAGAAGCAAAGACATATCTTTTCATGTAGGAAAACGCCTCTGTCAAGTCTGTCCCTGTTGAGTTGGACTAAGAATTGGGCAAGCCAGAAAGTTACCAGAGAGAGCCGAGCTAGAGCTGAGTCAAGAATCTGGCTTGGCTCCATCAGCCCATTCACGAGCCGAGCTATATAAATATTTGCCATGTATATTGTGCAACATGCATCATGTAGAAACATGATAAAGGTTCCTCAAAATTAACAAAAGTGAACTTCTTCAACTAACGGAGGCATTTCACCTTAGTACTTCAGATTATACCACTGCAGTACAAGCGACCATTTTTAAATCTGAATTTAGAAAACTATTCCTGTCCCCTTGCCCTACCTACAATCCAGTTGAACTAAGAGACAAGTCAGTTGTCATGATTATGCCATATGTAGCTTAGATCCTTATTATAGATAAAACAACATTACATTACAGTCTATTAAATCAAATACAAGAGCTATTTGTAAAACGCACACCCTTATTTGAAAATACCCCATCGGCAAAATTCTAAATCAGGATGTTTGTGTTCAATCCTGGCTAGTTAATTAATGGGAGCAGCTTCCTCTTGTAAGATTTGCCCCCAAAATGTGTTTTTAAAAAAAGAAACATTTTAAGAATGTCCCTCTTATTTTTGTCTCTACGGGAAATCTGTAAAATGTAAATTTGCTATTTGTTGCATTATTTTTGTCATGTACAGTGCTGAGAAATGGCAGAAGAACCATATATAGAGAAGTAATTCTTAGAATTATTTTTGACGAATTTCATTAATGTTTTCCACATATTTTCATGAGGTTGCACAGTTTTGCACACCGTTGTAGGCTGACACACACACACGTTTAGGGGAATAGCATAAAGTTAGTCAGTTCCTGGAGTGCAGGAGAACCACTGCCCTCTCAAGGAGGGTTTGCTTGTTGGCCATTTCTTATGTCTCAGAGGGGAGCAGCAGACTAGAACCCCAAAGTCTTTACCAAAGACACAATGTGGAGCAGTGGTTAGAAGTCTGGATTCACCATCATGACTGCAAGTTCTTTCAGAATTGCCCACATCTCAGCATGCTTTGCAGGTTATTGCTTTTGTTGCACACGTTATAAGTATCCCAATATCAGGGCATGTCTTACCTTTCACATACAATGCATCCTGCCCACAGGGGTACTTTGGGACTACCTTAGGGGTGACTGATATGTAGCAAAGAGAAGGTTTAGGGACTGGCAAGTGTGTGCACTTGCCAAGTCGACATGGCAATACTAGACTGCACCAGGCTCTGCAATGGCAGGCCCGAGTTACCTTTTACCGGCTGCTTCTGTGAGTGGCACAATCAGTGCTGCAAGCCCACTAGCAGCATTTGATTAACGGGCCCTGGGCACACACAGGGCTCTGTACTAGGGTCTGACTAGAAAAATCAAATAGCCAATCATGGAAACACCAATCCATAACAACAATTTACAGAGTGAGCACTTGCACTTTGACACTGAACAGCAGTGGCAAAGTGCCCAAAGCATATAGACTAGCAAAACGGAGTCCAACACACAGCAAAACCACAGGAGGCAGAGGCAAAAAATGCAGGGGAGACCCACACCAATCATTCCAGGTCTAACACGTGTCCCCTCCAGCTGAAATGTGGGGAGAACTACCCACCCTCTTGGGAGCTCTCTTCACTAAGGCGGAAAAATCTGGACAGACCATCAGCATTGGCCTGTTCTGTACCAGGGCGGTGTTCCACCATGAAGTCTATCCCCCGCAGGGAAATGGACCACCTCAACAACTTCTGATTCTCACACCTCATTTGCATCAACCATCTGAGGGGCCTGTGGTCCGTCTGAACCCGGAAGTGAGTCCCAAACAAGTAGGGCCTCAGCTTCTTCAGCGCCCAGACCACAGCAAATGCCTCATGCTCACTCGCACTCCACCTCTGTTCCTGTGGAAGTAACCTCCTACTAATGAAGGCTACGGGTTGGTCTAGGCCCTCTTCATTCAGCTCCGAGAACACAGCCCCCACACCATGCTCTGAAGCATCTGTCTGCACAATGAACTCTTCTGAGAAGTTGGGTGCTTTAAGCACGGGCGCTGTGCACATGGCAGATTTCAGGGCATCAAAAGCCTTCTGGCAGGCGTCAGTCCAATTCACCTTCTTGGGCTGCTTCCTGGAAGTCAGCTCTGTCAAGGGGGCAACAATGGTGCCATACCCCTTGACAAATCTCCTGTAATACCCTGTGAGTCCTAAAAAGGTTCTCACCTCTGTCTGGGTCTTGAGGGGTTCCCAAGCCAGAATGGTATCAATCTTGGGCTGTAGGGGAGCCACCTGGCCACTCCCAACCTGGTTTCCCAAGTACACCACAGAGCCCTGCCCGATCTGGCACTTACTCGCCTTTAACGTGAGGTCTGCCCTTTGCAGAGCCTTCAACACTTCCCAGAGGTGGTGCAGATGTTCCTCCCAAGTGGCACTGAATACTGCGATGTCATCCAGGTAGGCGGCACTGAAATCTTCCAGTCCAGCCAACACCTGGTTGACCAACCTCTGAAAGGTGGCAGGGGCATTCTTCAACCCAAAGGTGGAGGCGTGGCTTGGTTCCATCATGGCTGCTCGGAGCTGAAGCTCCGTGATAGCCCAACGCCACGACAACCAATTGCGGTACTTCTCCTCACCAAAAAAAAGCTGAAAAGCTATCTCCCGATATCGGAGCTTTAGGTGCGTCTGCCGATGTGGGTGCCTTCTCCGTAAACCCCTGCCTTGCTGTGTTATCGGCTTTCAACCTGTCAGGCGATCGCGCCTCAAAATGGCACTGGAAGCTTAGCGGACTCGCTGCAACCTTATATCTGAACGGGGACCGCATACTCAGGAGCGGGCCCACTGGAGACTGCGTCGGAAGTGCAGCGTGTCCCTGAGCTGCCCGCTCTGCATACCCGGTGCACACAGAAGTGACCCGGTGAGGCTGCATTAAGGTGACTTCCTGCAAACGGCATCGGTAGTGCTGCTGCGACTGAACCCTGGACACCGGAACAACGCGGTGGTGAAAGGATCCTTGATCTCCAGTTTTGCTGTGGTGAGTCAAGGCGCAAACGCTAGCTCCCGTACCAGGAGGGATCGTTGTTGGAGGTTGGGGCCCCCCCATAGCGACCAGGCACGTAACTATGCACCAACGCGGCCCGCCTGACTCTAAAATGGCGGTCAATGAAACGACCGTGACATGGGAGGACTGCACATCGGAAGGAAGGCACACCCAATGGTCCTAAAGAACAAAATGGGAGAGAAAAGGCAGAATGACCTCCCCTTACAAAGCCAGGTCCGTAAGCCTGGTGTCCTCCTTTGGTCTCCCCCGGGCACTTCACGATCTGCGGGCCTACATCCAACTGGGGAGCCTGTGCGGAATGGGAGTTCCCCTCTCGGATGTGACACATTGCATCACTCACATGATAGCAGCAGAGACTTCTCTGGGAACCCCCCCCTGTCATATCGATCTGGCCAGGGGACTTTATTCCGAGCCAAACTTTTCCTTACAGAACCCTCTCAGGACAGAGCACACAATCAAATAACCTTTCCCCACGAGGGTGGAATCTTCTGATTGACCTCTGACTATGCCCCATGGGCGGATTCTAAAACTGTTTTACCACGTAATACACCATTATCCCTAAAGTTACCACCATGGTGTGTGCCCTTTACCAAAGCACTCCTTCTCCCCTTGTTGGGGAGGGATCCAGCATGTATACCCTGGAGTCTCAGAGACCCCCCTGAGAGAGTCCACAGCGTCAATGGAGCCACACACAGCGGAGGTGTGGGAATGGCGCCCCTTGCCAAAGCACTCCCTCTCCCCTTGTTGGGGAGGGATCCAGTATTTATGCCCTGGAGTCTCAGAGACCCCTCTGAGAAAGTCCACAGCGTAAAGGGAACCACACACAGTGGAGGTGTGGGAATGACACCATTTCCACTGGGATCACAGCACACCGGACGTTGGACACTGTTTTTCCTCATCTCCCGGTTGTGTTTCCTTCACTCTCCCCCTCCTCTTTCCCTCTTTCATTCTTTGTCTACCTCCCCTGCTCCTATCCTCTCTCCCCTGAATCTCTCCCCTTGTCTGCTTTTTCCCTTAGGTATATGTTTTTAGCGCATGTAACTACGCTCCAGCAACTTGTAACTATGCTCTGAAACTGTGTAACTTGTGACTATGTAACTAGTAACTATGCTCTTAAACAATGCTCGTCCTCATGTAAAGCGCTCTGATACCTCCGGGTCTAGCCAGCGCTATATAAAACTTTTCAAATAAATAAAATCGCCCGGAATTGGTGGTGCCCCTCTGGCGCCGAAAATGCTGACTTCTCCTTTGCCCCATCAGTTAAGGCAATCTGCCAGTACCCAAACGTTAAGTCAAACGTGCTGACGTACCGGGCAGCTCCCAACCGATCGATGAGCTCATCAGCTCTGGGGATGGGGTGCGCATCAGTCCTGGTGACTGAATTGAGCCCTCAGTAGTCCACACAGAACCGGAGTTCGGGTGTGGCACCGGGTGCGGCAGCCTTTGGGACCAAGACCACTGGACTGGCCCAAGGGCTGTATGAGGGCTCAATCACCCCTAGCTCTAACATCTAGGAGACGTCCTCCTTGATGCAAGCCTTGACCCTGTCAGTCACTCTGTAAATTTTGTGCTTTAGAGGAGGACTGTCCCCAGTGTCAACATCATGGACACACCACTGAGTGACACCAGGGGTCAGGAAGAACAGAACAGTAAACTGTCCCAACAATTGGCGACAGTCACTCTGCTGTTCAGGAGACAGGGCAGGGGAGAGTGATACAATGTCTACTGACCCATCGTGCTCTTTTGAAGATAGGAGGTCAGGAAGAGGCTCAGTCTCCTCTTCCATTCCAGCATCTGTTGCTAGGAGCATGCCCACTTCGGACCTCTCCAAGTGGGGCTTCAAGCGGTTCACATGCAGGACCCGCAAAGGGTTCGAAGGATACTGCAAGCCCACCAAGTAGGTGACGTTACTCTTGCGCTCCACACCCTCAAACAGTCCGGTCCACTTATCCTGAAGCGCACAAGGCTCCACTGGGGCCATGACCCATACTTTCTGTCCAGGCTGAAACTCGATCAGAGTGGCATTCTGATCATGCCAACGTTTCATCTCCTCCTGGCTGGCTTCCAGATTCGCCTGAGATAGTTGTCTGAAGCGCTTAGTCTGGTTTCTGAAGGCCAGCATATAGCTATATACATCCTGGGGAGGTTTACTGGCAGCTTTCTCCCAGCCTTCTTTCACCAGACTCAGAGGTCCTCTTACAGGATGGCCGTGCAGCAGCTCAAAGGGACTGAACCCTAAGGACTTCTGGGGCACATCTCTGTAAGCAAACAAAAGGCATGGTAAGAGGACGTCCCACTTACACTTCATGGGTTCACCAAGACCCACAATCATGCCCTTCAGGGTCCGGTTGAATCTCTCAACCAGCCCATTACCTTTGGGGTGGTAAGGAGTGGTGAACTTGTATGTAACACTGCACTCCTGCCACAGGGACTTCATATACTTCGATATGAAGTTGGTACCACGGTCGGACACCACCTCTCTGGGGAACCCCACACGGGAGAATATCCCCATCAACGCACGACCCACCACGGGGCCGTCACAGTCCGGAGAGGGATGGCTTCCGGGTACCGGGTGGCAAGGTCCACCAAAAGACCAGGATGAACCTGTTGCCCTTGGCTGTCTTGGGATCCAGAGACCCCACAATGTCAATACCCACCCTCTCAATGGGGGTGCTGACCACAGGGAAAGGCTAGAGAGGAGCCTTACACTTCCTCCCACTCTTGCCACTTGCCTGGCAAGTCTGGCAAGACCTACAATGAGTATCTGAGTGCTTGCGCATTTGGGGCCAGTAAAAGTGGGTGACAAGCCTTTCAAAGGTCTTGTCTTGCCCCAGATGTCCTGCCAAAGGCATGTCATTAGCCAGACCCAGTAGGAAGGCTCTGAAGCACTGGGGTACCCCCAGCACATGGGCTGACCCAGGCTCAGCAACCTTAGGCTCGCTATACAGGAGACCATTCTCCCAAGATATATCCAATATGATCAAGACTGATCACCTGCTGCCTGGTTTGCAGTCTGTTGCCGCAAACCAACAAGAGAAGGGCACTTCTGCTGCTCCTGGAAGAATTCCTCCCTGGAGGGGCCTCCTTCCTGCTGCCAATGGGTCAGCTCAGGCAGGTCCCCCTGTTCAGCCACTTGTTCCCCTGTAGGCTCCAGGGCATCCCCCTCAAGGTTTGCCTCCCCCTGGGCCGTGGAAACTTCGGCCGGTTTCCCATGCCCCCACCTCTTCTCTTTCTGGCACGCACATGGGCCACTCTTTCAGGCTCCAGGTCCTCTTGAATGCCCTTACCGTCTGCTATGGACCGAGTGGTCACGCATGCCCACTCACGCAGACCCAACATCTCTAAATGAGACCTACGCTCCACCTTTGCCCAAGGGGAGCTCTCCAAATCATTGACTAGCAGACAGTCAACAGGCATGGCGGGCCTTACAGCTACTCTCAAGGTACCTGAGACCCCCCCACTCAAAAGGAACCTGTGCCACTTTGCAGAGGCACTCTGAATTGTCAGCAGCAACTACTGGGTAGAATGCGTTGGGGACCACCAGCTCTTCAGACACCAGCCGACAACTGACAGCTGTCACACTGGCCCGGTGTCTCTCAGAGCCTCCACACTATGGCCATTGATGGTCACCTACTGCCTGTACTTTTTAGTGTTATCAGGCAGATGAGCTCTTGGAACCATCACACTGTCTCCTAAAGAGACCAGGGACATTTCTGCGGGACCCCACCCCTCTTGGGCACCCGACTCCTCCCCCAAGGCTTGTCATGATTCCCTTGCAGAGCGATATGCATGTGGGTGGGTAGGGAAAACTACACTAACCAGCATGCATCAGGTAGGCAGCCGGGTCTTACCTGGGAGGTTGAGCCACTATATAAGGCCTTCCTCTAGGGGGATCCAGTGCTTGTCACCTGCTGCAGTATCCGGATTTTGAGAATCAAATAGACGGAGCCGTTGAGAAGCGGATTTCCTTTCACGCCGCCAGGAGGACGCCGCGGAAGCCCTGGAGGCTTGTACCGGAACCCAATTCATCAGGAGCAGCTGGGCAGCTGCTTGCGTTGCTGCCTTCGCCACCAAGCGTGTCGACTTGGATTGAGGATATTCCTGAGTGGTCTGGAGTCCCGCGAGTGTGCGGTAAGCCACCAGGTCCCCCGAGACTGTTTGCATTGCTTTTGTTGCCTTTGCGTGAAGCGCACAGATATCGTGCTCCTTCGATTGTCCAATGGAAGGAACCATTCCGGTTCCTATGTAAAAGGATATTTGTTTTGTGTGGCTGTGTGATAAGGGGAACAGACCGGAGTGTCACACAGCAGTTCAGCATTTGCTGAGCACACCATGTTCTTTGCACACCTGTGTGAGATGTATCACACCAATGTTTAATTCGTTTTCCTTACTCTTGACATAGCGCTGACTCTCATGGAGAGAGCCTTTCCGCGCTAACCGTGTACTTTCTCTTTGGCTGAGATTTCCTACGCTAAGCTGCCCACTATTAGAGGGCTGGCATAAAAGGGTTGCATCATGCTGTGAGCTGTTGATGGAAATACCCTAGTGTGAGCATATTCCAGTGATCCCCGAAGTAGGAGATTTGTTAGGAAGAGTGCCCCCGAGTTTCTTTTCATTATTCCTTGTTTTCCCCTTTCCCTTGAGTACTGCAGTGCAGGGTGGAGTGTTTCCATCCCTCTGTGGGGTAGTGCAAAGGGGATTTGGGATCTACACATCGCCCCTGCTGGATTTGTCTCTGGAGGTTAGTGAAAACCATTTATTGTAACCTGACAGAGCGACAAGCCCAAGACGCACATCCAGCCTGGGCGATGGATACCAATGTGGTGCTAGCCACACTCCTGGAAACTATGTCTGCCTTACAGGTAGAAGTCAACGCCTTCCGTACTGAAACGCAAGAACTTAGGAAAGAGATGGGTACCATGCGTAGGGAAGTGGCTGGGTTAAGTAGGAAGGGCCACTCTGACCAGGCAGGGAGGAAGTATATCAAGGACTGGACGCTCCCGCCCCCTCAGCACAGGTCAATGGATCAACCCACGGGACCTGCAGACCCCATGGGAGGGGGTGCTACAGGCTCAGGGTTATTTACCTCCTCTCACACTCCCTCGGTTGGGGCGGGTGAGACAATACCGGTTCAGGTTGTCTATTCTCCGCAAATACCTTTAGCGGCCCGAGCGCTTTTATGGAGACCCAAAGAAATTTGGGATCTTTATTAGTCAGTGCAGGTTGCACTTCCTGTGCAAACCAATCCTATTCCACGATGACCAGGTGAAAACCTCCTTTATCCTGTCTTATTTGGGTGGGAACGCCGCAAGCTGGTCCATCCCTTTGATAGAATGAGACGACCCTGTGCTGTACAATTATAGTGACTTCTGCACGGAAATGCGTACGTTGTTCGACAGAAAGACGCACCTACTAACATCCGATAGGGAGCTGCTCACCCTCAAACAAGGTACTTAGGATCTCCTCTCCTACATTACCACGTTCAATCGGCTGGTGGTGGAAACAGACTGGCCTCAGGATAAAAGAACCTCCTTGTTTTATCAGGGACTTTGGGGTGAGCTGAAGGATGTTCTGGCCCAGGTAATTCATCTACCACACACGTGCGAGGAGCTAATTGATCTCACCATTTAGTTAGACCATCGGATGCAGGAGAGAAAAAGTGATAAGAACAAGGGCGACTTCAAATGCTTCATTCCTCGTGGTTGTCCTGCTCTTGGAGAAAGGAGCCCATACTCAAGAGGGACCGGAACCTATGCAGATAGGCGGAACACGAGGACCCCTTACCACGGAAGAGAGGGAGAAGCGAAGGAAACAACGTCTTTGTCTCTACTGTGGAAAAGCTGGACACTTTATCCTGGGAATGCAAGGCCCGAACGAAACTACCGGATAGGATGCCTCCAACAAAAACTCAAGCGGTGACACAGGGGTCATGGAATCAAGGAGAAGAGTCGGGAAACTGAAGGCCCTGAGCCGGTGTGAGACCCCTAGCTCGGGGCGTTCTAACAAGGAAGTGTCTCCCGTAATCGCCAACACTTTACAGCATACCGTTCCACACCTTAACTTAACGTTTGTGTTTCTTTGTGGTTGGTGGACGGAGCCCTAAAACAAGTACCCGCCTTAGTGCATTCCGGGGCCACCTGCAATTTTACTGATCGAAACTATGCCAATGATATAGGCGTGCCATGCCAGAAGAAGCTTGTACCCGAACCAGTGAAGGCAGTAGACGTAGACGGAACCGCGCTGACATCTGGCCCCGTCCGATACCATACCCAGCCTATCCTCATGCAATTCGGTTTAGACCATTACAAAACGATCCAGTTTGATCTGATTGACGCGCCTCATTTCCGCCTCATTCTCGGAATGCCATGGCTGACACTTCACGACCCCAAGGTAGGGTGGGCAAGTCGGTCAGTGGAAATGAACTCCCAATACTGTAAGGAGCATTGTACAAAGAATCATGCTGTAGCAGGAGAACCTGAGGAAACCCAAGCCTTGCTCCTATCTACGGGATGTACTGCTCACATACTGGGATGTGTGTCCACAGTCCCTTATGAGTATCAGCAATATACTAGTGTTCGACAAGAAAGAAGCAAGCCATCTTCCACCTCATAGGGATTATGATTGCTGGATAGATCTGGTCCCTGGAGCAGCGATCCCATGCAATCGTGTTTACGCCCTGACAGAACCAGAAACCCAACATCTGAGGGAATATTTGGATGAAAATCTGGCCAATGGGTTTATACGTCATTCGTCGTCCCCTGCTTCCTCTCCTCTTTTCTTCATCCCCAAGAAGGAAGGCGATTTGCGAACGTGCATTGACTTTAGAGCCATCAATAGAGTCACGATAAAGAACAGATATCTTCTGATACCGGTGCTGCTGGATCAATTAAAGGGGTCATCCATTTTCACCAAATTGGATCTGCGTGGAGCCTATCACTTGGTGAGGATGAAGCAGGGGGACGAGTGGAAGACAGCCTTCCGTATGATGTTTGAGCTCTTTGAGTATCAAGTGATGCCGTTCGGCCTCTGTAACGCACCAGCGGCTTTTCAATACTTTATGGATGAGGTGTTGAGGGGCCTGTTGGACGTGATGTGTATGTTCTACATAGACGACATCTTAATCTACTCCTCTAGCATCACCAAGCACATCACTCATGTGAAGCAGGTCCTGGAACGATTGAGAAAACATTCCCTGTATGCCAAACTGGAGAAATGCCTGTTTCATGCCTCAGAGGTAGAGTTCTTGGGGTACATCATCAGCGCCGGTGGAATACGAATGGACACAAGGAAAGTGGAAGCTATTACCCAGTGGAAATCTCCTATGACCCAGAAGGCCTTACAGAGCTTTATCAGGTTCGCTAATTTTTATCGGAGATTTATCAAGAACTTCTCGCATATACTACAACCCCTCACCCACCTACTCAAGAAAGGAGTAACTTTCGTGTGGTCCGAACAGGCGGAAGACGCTTTCCGGACATTGAAGTCCTGCTTCACGAAAGCACCGATATTGAGACACCCTGACGTACAGCTGCCCTTTGTCTTGGAAACCGATGCCTCGTATCACGCCCTGGGAGGTATCCTCTCACAAAGACATCCTGATACCGGACAGCTACATCCTGTAGCTTTTTATTCAAAAAAGCTTACTCCATGTGAGGTGAATTACAGCATCTCCGATAAAGAATTACTAGCAGTCAAGAGGGCATGTGAAGAATGGAGACACCATCTCATGGGGGCTAAACATACTATTGAGATCTTCACGGACCATCGGAATTTGTTGTTCCTGAAGACGGCCAGAGCCCATATGCCCCGACAGTTGCGATGGTCTCTCTTCTTTGCAGACTACGACTTTGTAATAAAGTACAGACCTGGGAACCAACACGGCAAAGCGGATGCATTGTCTAGGCCTAACAACTGCCCTAGAGAGGAAGACCAACCATGTACAACACCTCCTCCCATCCTGAGCAGGGCAATATTCCCTACTCGAGAGATAGCCTTGGTATCCGAAGAAGATTTCCTGGCAGACCTTAAACTAGAGCTGTTGGAAATGGACAAGCAGGCTTGGGTGGAGGAAGACCCCGGAAATAGAAGCGAGAAAGAGGACTTGCTTTATCGCCTCCATGCCTTGTATTTGCCGGAAGCCCGATTGCAAGAGCGGGTAATCCACTGGGCTCACGACACGTCCTTAGGAGGTCATATGGGTATCTACAAAACCATCGCCCTAGTAGAAAGACATTTTTGGTGGCCGGGATTAAGAGAATCAGTACAGCAGTACATCCTGGGGTTTGCAGTGTGCGCCCAAGGCAAGACCAGTCACACCAAACCTGCGGGGTTGCTGTGCCCTATCCCCATTCCAGACACTCCATGGTACACCGTTTCCTTGGACTTTATAGTGGAAATGCCACCAAGCAACGGACATACAGTCATCCTAGTCCTAGTGGATCACTTGACCAAGATGCGACATTTCATACCCATGAAGGCCATTCCTTCTTCCTCCGTACTATCCAGTGTATTCCTACAACATGTGGTGCGAGCACATGGCATACCAGTGGTTCTCATAACGGACAGAGGTTCTCAGTTTACATCCCGTTTTTGGCCAGAACTCTGTAGAATCATGAAAATAGATGCGCGCCTCTCCACCAGCTATCATCCACAAACCGACGGAAAAACGAAGAGGTTAAATCAAACACTGGAGCAAAATCTGAGGAGTTTTTTAATGCACCATGAAGCCGAATGGAGTACCTTGCTCTGGACTGCCGAGTTTGCATATAACAACAGCAGACACACTAAGTTGGGTTGTTCACCTTTTTACTGTTTGCATGGATACAATCCAAACATGCTTCCTTTCGATTGGCCAATAACAATCAAAACATCCGTCCATTCAAGCTCACCTCGCGCATCTACGTGCAGTACTCATAGACGCTAAGAGCCATTTGCTCAATGCACAAGAAACCACTAAACGGTTCGCTGATAGGAAGCGGTCCCCGGGGCCCCTGTATAAAATAGGGGATAATGTGTGGTTATCCACCAAGAATATACAGATGAAGGGAACCAACAGGCTGAAACCTAAGTTTGTAGGGCCCTATCCCATAACACAGGTCATGAACCCGGTAGCCATGAAATTGGAACTGCCACAAACTTGGAGAATCCATCCCGTTTTCCATATTTTCCTGTTACGTCCTTGCCTGCCTCTCACTCGACTGCTTAGTGGTCCAGACCCTGTTATAGTGGATGGGGAGGAGGAATACGAGGTACAGAACATACTAGACTCAAAGAGAACCAGAGGAAGGATCTATTATCTCGTAGACTGGAAAGGCTATGGTCCGGAAGAACGTACCTGGGAACCAGGACACAACCTACACTGTCCCCGCCTCCTCCGACGATTCCACGCTCGTCACACTACTAAACCTTGTAGTCCGCTGGGACGGCGGGCGTTGCGGAGGGGTACTGTCATGATTCCCTTGCGGCGCGGTATGCATGTGGGTAGGTAGGGAAAATTACACTAACCAGCATGCATCAGGGCAAGCAGCCAGGTCTTACCTGGGAGGTTGAGCCGCTATATAAGGCCTTTCTCTAGGGGGATCCGGTGCTTGTCACCTGCTGCAGTATCCGGATTTTGAGAATCAAACAGACGGAGCCGTTGAGAAGCGTATTTCCTTTCATGCCGCCAGGAGGACGCCGCGGAAGCCCTGGAGGCTTGTACCGGAACCCAGTTCATCAGGAGCAGCTGGGAAGCTGCTTGCGTTGCTGCCTTTGTCACCAAGCGTGTCGGCTTGGATTGAGGATATTCCTGAGTGGTCTGGAGTCCCGCGAGTGCGCGGTAAGCCACCAGGTCCCCCGAGACTATTTTCATTGCATTTGTTGTCTTTGCGTGAAGCGCACAGATATCGTGCTCCCTCGATTGTCCAATGGAAGGAACCATTCCGGTTCCAATGTAAAAGGATATTTGTTTTGTTTGGCTGTGTGATAAGGGGAACAGACCAGAGTGTCACACAGCAGTTCAGCGTTTACTGAGCACACCATGTTCTTTGCACACCTGTGTGAGATGTATCACACCAACGTTTAACTCGTTTTCCTTACTCTTGACATAGCGCTGACAATATCTGAGCAATATCTGAGGTGTTTTTCACTGCACCATGAAGCCGAATGGAGTACCTTGCTCTGGACTGCCGAGTTTGCATATAACAACAGCAGACACACTAAGTTGGGTTGTTCACCTTTTTACTGTTTGCATGGATACAATCCAAACATGCTTCCTTTCGATTGGCCAATAACAATCAAACATCCGTCCATTCAAGCTCACCTCGCGCATCTTCGTGCAGTACTCATAGACGCTAAGAGCCATTTGCTCAATGCACAAGAAACCACTAAACGGTTCGCTGATAGGAAGCGGTCCCCGGGGCCCCTGTATAAAATAGGGGATAATGTGTGGTTATCCACCAAGAATATACAGATGAAGGGAACCAACAGGCTGAAACCTAAGTTTGTAGGGCCCTATCCCATAACACAGGTCATGAACCCGGTAGCCATGAAATTGGAACTGCCACAAACTTGGAGAATCCATCCCTTTTTCCATATTTTCCTGTTACGTCCTTGCCTGCCTCTCACTCGACTGCTTAGTGGTCCAGACCCTGTTATAGTGGATGGGGAGGAGGAATACGAGGTACAGAACATACTAGACTCAAAGAGAACCAGAGGAAGGATCTATTATCTCGTACACTGGAAAGGCTATGGTCCGGAAGAACGTACCTGGGAACCAGGGCACAACCTACACTGTCCCCGCCTCCTCCGACGATTCCACGCTCGTCACACTACTAAACCTGGTAGTCCGCTGGGACGGCGGGCGTTGCGGAGGGGTACTGTCATGATTCCCTTGTAGCGCGGTATGCATGTGGGTAGGTAGGGAAAATTACACTAACCAGCATGCATCAGGGCAAGCAGCCAGGTCTTACCTGGGAGGTTGAGCCGCTATATAAGGCCTTCCTCTAGGGGGATCCGGTGCTTGTCACCTGCTGCAGTATCCGGATTTTGAGAATCAAACAGACGGAGCCGTTGAGAAGCGTATTTCCTTTCATGCCGCCAGGAGGACGCCGCGGAAGCCCTGGAGGCTTGTACCGGAACCCAATTCATCAGGAGCAGCTGGGAAGCTGCTTGCGTTGCTGCCTTTGTCACCAAGCATGTCGGCTTGGATTGAGGATATTCCTGAGTGGTCTGGAGTCCCGCAAGTGCGCGGTAAGCCACCAGGTCCCCCGAGACTATTTTCATTGCATTTGTTGTCTTTGCGTGAAGCCCACAGATATCGTGCTCCCTCGATTGTCCAATGGAAGGAACCATTCCGGTTCCAATGTAAAAGGATATTTGTTTTGTTTGGCTGTGTGATAAGGGGAACAGACCAGAGTGTCACACAGCAGTTCAGCGTTTACTGAGCACACCATGTTCTTTGCACACCTGTGTGAGATGTATCACACCAACGTTTAACTCGTTTTCCTTACTCTTGACATAGCGCTGACAATATCTGAGCCATATCTGAGGTGTTTTTCACTGCACCATGAAGCCGAATGGAGTACCTTGCTCTGGACTGCCGAGTTTGCATATAACAACAGCAGACACACTACGTTGGGTTGTTCACCTTTTTACTGTTTGCATGGATACAATCCAAACATGCTTCCTTTCGATTGGCCAATAACAATCAAACATCCGTCCATTCAAGCTCACCTCGCGCATCTTCGTGCAGTACTCATAGACGCTAAGAGCCATTTGCTCAATGCACAAGAAACCACTAAACGGTTCGCTGATAGGAAGCGGTCCCCGGGGCCCCTGTATAAAATAGGGGATAATGTGTGGTTATCCACAAAGAATATACAGATGAAGGGAACCAACAGCCTGAAACCTAAGTTTGTAGGGCCCTGTCCCATAACACAGGTCATAAACCCGGTAGCCATGAAATTGGAACTGCCACAAACTTGGAGAATCCATCCCGTTTTCCATATTTCCCTGTTACGTCCTTGCCTGCCTCTCACTTGACTGCTTAGTGGTCCAGACCCTGTTATAGTGGATGGGGAGGAGGAATACGAGGTACAGAACATACTAGACTCAAAGAGAACCAGAGGAAGGATCTATTATCTCGTAGACTGGAAAGGCTATGGTCCGGAAGAACGTACCTGGGAACCAGGGCACAACCTACACTGACCCCGCCTCCTCCGACGATTCCACGCTCGTCACCCTACTAAACCTGGTAGTCCGCTGGGACAGCGGGCGTTGCGGAGGGGTACTGTCATGATTCCCTTGCGGCGCGGTATGCATGTGGGTAGGTAGGGAAAACTACACTAACCAGCATGCATCAGGGCAGGCAGCCGGGTCTTACCTGGGAGGTTGAGCCGCTATATAAGGCCTTCCTCTAGGGGGATCTGGTGCTTGTCACCTGCTGCAGTATCCGGATTTTGAGAATCAAACAGACGGAGCCGTTGAGAAGCGTATTTCCTTTCATGCTGCCAGGAGGACGCCGCGGAAGTCCTGGAGGCTTGTACCGGAACCCAATTCATCAGGAGCAGCTGGGAAGCTGCTTGCGTTGCTGCCTTTGTCACCAAGCGTGTCGGCTTGGATTGAGGATATTCCTGAGTGGTCTGGAGTCCCACGAGTGCGCGGTAAGCCACCAGGTCCCCCGAGACTATTTTCATTGCTTTTGTTGTCTTTGCGTGAAGCGCAAAGATATCGTGCTCCTTCGATTGTCCAATGGAAGGAACCATTCCGGTTCCTATGTAAAAGGATATTTGTTTTGTTTGGCTGTGTGATAAGGGGAACATGCCAGAGTGTCACACAGCAGTTCAGCGTTTGCTGAGCACACCATGTTCTTTGCACACCTGTGTGAGATGTATCACTCCAACGTTTAACTCGTTTTCCTTACTCTTGACATAGCGCTGACTCTCATGGAGAGAGCCTTTCCGTGCTAACCATGTACTTTCTCTTTGGTTGAGATTTCCTCCGCTAAGCTGCCCACTATTAGAGGGCTGGCATAAAAGGGTTGCATCGTGCTGTGAGCTGTTGATGGAAATACCCTAGTATGAGCATATTCCAGTGATCCCCGAAGTAGGAGATTCGTTAGGAAGAGTGCAGCGGAGTTTCTTTTCATTATTCCTTGTTTTCCCCTTTCCCTTGAGTACTGCAGTGCAGGGTGGGGTGTTTCCGTCCCTATGTGGGGTAGTGCAAAGGGGATTTAGGTTCTGCGCATCGCCCCTGCTGGATTTGTCTCTGGAGGTTAGTGAAAACCATTTATTGTAACCTGACAGGCTACACTAGCCATTTCCCTGGGCGGTGCACCAATGGGTGCGGTGGTAACCTTTTTGGGACACCTAGGATCCCCTTGGAAGTGGCCCACCTGACCACAACCAAAACATGCCTTGGAACCCCTATGAACAGGCTTACCTGTCGGGATCCATGGCTTCTTTTCAGTGGGAGGCTGGGAACCCTTACCTTGGTTCCCTTGGGGATTACTTTGGGGCCCTTTCTGGAACTCCATCTGATTACCCTTGTCCCCCCACTCTTCTGCTGGGGACCCTGCCCACGCTTGGCGGAGTCTCCCACACAACCTTTTTGGACCTTGGTGCTGACCCAGCGGTCCGCCTCCACAGCAAGCTTTCTGGGATCAGTCAGCTTACTGTCAATCAAGTGCTGGCGTAGCTCTGGAAAACAATTATCTGACAAGTGCTTCCATGTAAACAAATCATAGAACCCCTGCAAATCATTCACCTTGCTACCCTTCACCCAACCATCCAATGTTCTTCAGAAATAGGACACATGCTCCACCCAAGTACTTGACTCCAGCTTCTTACAGTTTCTAAATTTCTGCCTATAAAGCTCTGGGGTCAACCCATACCTGGCTATCAAGGCTTCCTTCATGGGGGCATAGGACATCTGATCCTCAGTGGGCAAAGCTAGCAATGTCTCCCTTCCTTCTCCGATGAAGCGGCCCACAACACCGCTCCCCAATCTCCCTCTGGGACCCGGTGGGACCTCATCGCTACTTCGTAGGGCTTAAACCATTGCCCAATGTCCTCATGCTTCATGAAATCTTTGATGACATCTTTGGGAATGTATACCTTTCCTTCCCCAGGCACTGATGGTGTGCTGCCACCAGAGGGATTGATCTCTAAACTTTTTGCCTTCAGATCCAACTCCCTCAACCCTCTCTCATGCTCTAAAAGCATACTTTTCTCCTCCATGGCTAATTTCTTGCTCTCCAACTCCAATTTCTTACTCTCCATGCCACACTCCTTCCCCAGCCTGAGCTTTGCAAGCTCCATCTCATGCACTCTGCTTCTGTCCCTGTCCTCCAACTCCTCTGGAGACAGACCCTTTGAAGAAACACTGCTGCCCACCCTGGAAGGCAACTTCCCCCCAGTCAGGCCCAACAGCCCCTCCTGCTGCCCATCTAAATTTTCTCCCTCCACCATAGGCTCCTCTGTATGCTCACTGGCATTCCTTGATTCCAACCAGGTCCTCAGCGCCTTTTGGTATTCCTCCTTTCTGGTGAGGCCTCTCACAGAGATTTTAAATTTTTTGCTGACAGCTTTTAGTTGTGGCACAGTGTAGGTATCAACCCTTTCCTCTTCAAATTCGATATCCACAGATGCAATGGATGCTGGTTTACTCATGGTGAAAATTGGCAGTTCTCAAGATGCAAAAAATTCCAAGGAAAAAAAACTCTATCAAATGTATGTTGTTGCGTAATGGTCTGCACTATACTAGTAATGTACACCAATCACTGTATGTAAGACACAAATGCAAGTCCAGATCCTCACCGCTGATCACCAATGTTAGAAATGGGGGTCTCTAGTTGGCAGAGGTAGGTACCTTTGTCCAAATAGTGACCCTTGATCTAGTCAGGGTAAGGGGGATACACTTCTAAAATAACCCCTGCTTACCCCCTTGGTAGCTTGGCACGAGTAGACAGGCTTATCTCAGAGGCAGTGTGTAAAGCATTTGTGAACACATACAGTAACACAGTGAAAACACTACGAATGGGCACCACACCAGTTTAGAAAAATAAGTAATCTTTATCTAAACCAAAACAAGACCAAATGACAAAAATCCACAATACAGTTATCAAGATATCCTCAAAAACAGGTTATTTGCTCAATGAAAGTTTCTAGCAACAAAAAACTCCACCTGGAGTTATTACGACGTCGTGACTGATGAAAATCCCAAAGTACGGTGCTGACCGCGAGGGGCGCGGCGTCGGGCCCGGATTCAAGCAGACACACAAAGAACAGTACCTTGGAATTGATGAAAGCAAAGATGGTGCACAGCGCCGGGGAGGTGATGCTTCGTTGGCGCCGGGCGGAGTCGGTTCCTTACGACTCCATGGCAGGTGATGCCTTGGTTCTTTACTGTGGTGCAGGGAGGTGAGACGTCTGTTCCTTACTGTGTCGGGGAGGTGACGTCACAATGGCGGCGAGGCATCTGTTCCTTATGATGGTGCGATGTCGATGGATTCAGGAGTCACCCATGTCGTTGATAAAGCACCGGCGTCGGTGAAGTCGGAGCTGCGGTGCGAGTCTGGACGTTGCGTCGTGGATGTCACGAGCGTTGTCCTCAGCTCCGGTGCAGGCAGCAGTCTCAATGTCGGCTTCGGAGTCGATGCGGCACGGCGTCAGCAGGCGTCGGGCCTACGGTGCAAGTCGGGGCGGTGCATTGTGCTCTTCACGAGCGGTGCCCAGGGCTTCGGTGCAGGTTACGGCGTCGCTTGCCGGCGTCGATGTTACAATTTCCTTCTGTGGCAGCTGAAACAGCAGTTCCAGGTGCGGAGAGACAGAAGGGATGACGTCTTTGTGTTCTGGAGACTTCAGAACAGGAGGCAAGCTCAGTTTCAAGCCCTTGGAGATCTTTTCTTCAAGCAGGTGACAAAGCAAACAGCAAAGTCCTTTTCTCCTTTCCTTGGCAGCAGGCAGTCACAGCAGGCCAACCCCAGACAGCAAACAGCACAGGGGCAGTATTCCTCCTCAGCGTCTCCGGCTCTTCTACTTGGCAAAGGTTCCTCTTGATTTTCCAGAAGTGATCTAAAGTTCTGAGGTCTGGGCCCCAATATTTATACCTCTAAATCCTTTATTCTCTGAAGGCAGAGAGTGTTAATACCTAGCCAAAACCAGTTCTGTCTTCACTGGTGCAGCTTGCTGGCAGGAGGTGGCGACAGCATTGTTGAAGGTAGACCAGACCCATGCAGGTGAAAGGAAATCTCCTCCCCCTACTCTAAATGCAGCCCAGGTCTATTCAGCCCAGCCCTGACTCATTAGACTTCCGGAGCCACTGCCTATCTCCAGCCCTTGTCATCCGAAAGCCAGACATGCAATACACAAACCTAGCAGAGGCGCACTGGATGGTTAGGTAAGAATATACCGACTTTCTAAAAGTGGTATTTTCAAACACAGAATGTAAAAATCACCCTCACTAAAAGATGCGTTTTAACATTCTGAGTTGAGGCATACTAAACTTTATATTCCTACCTGGTTCCCAGGGCCAGTTATGTTTATAAGATGTTATAAACAAACTCCCCATTCTGTCCTATGGGAACAAGTAGTAACACCAGGGCATGTCCTACCTTTCACATACAATGCACCCTGCCCACAGGGGTACCTTGGGCCTACCTTAGGGGTGACTGATATGTAGCAAAGGGAAGGTTTAGGGACTGGCAAGTGTGTGCACTTGCCAAGTCGACATGGCAATACCAAACTGCACGCAGGCTCTGCAATGGCAGGCCCAAGTTACCTTTTACTGGCTGCTTCTGTGGGTGGCACAATCAGTGGCGTATGAAGGGGGGTGCGGGCCACCCCGGGTGTCATCACCGGGGGGGGTGACAAAATGGCAAAAATATGTGTTTTAAACACATATTTTTGCCATTTTGTCAAGCCGGGGGTGACAAGAAATCACTGAGGGGGGTGACAAAACTGCAAAAATATGTGATTTAAACACATATTTTGCCATTTTGTCAAGCCGGGGGAGACAAGAAATTTTACGCACCGGGTACCAACTGACCTTGCTATGCCACTGGGCACAATCAGTGCTGCAAGCCCACTAGCTGCATTTGATTTATGGGCCCTGGGCACACACAGTGCACTGTACTAGGGTCTGACTAGTAAATCAGATAGCCAATCATGGAAACACCAATCCATAACAACAATTTACAAAGGGAGCACTCGCACTTTGACACTGAACAGCAGTGAAAGACCTGAAGGTCTGGCATAGGAACCTGCGAGGCTGTGGTTGAAGCAAAGACATGTCTTTTCATGTAGGAAAACGCCTCTGTCAAGTCTGTCCCTGTTGAGTTGGACTAAGAATTGGGCAAGCCAGAAAGTTACCAGAGAGAGCCGAGCTAGAGCTGAGTCAAGAATCTGGCTTGGCTCCATCAGCCCATTCACGAGCCGAGCTATATAAATATTTGCCATGTATATTGTGCAACAAGCATCATGTAGAAACATGATAAAGGCTCCTTAAAATTCACAAAAGTGAATTTCTTCAACAAACGGAAGCATTTCACCTTAGTACTTCAGATTATACCACTGCAGTCCAAGCGACCATTTTTAAACCTGAATTTAGAAAACTATTCCTGTCCCCTCGCCCTACCTACAATCCAGTTGAACTAAGAGACAAGTCAGTTGTCATGATTATGCCATATGTAGCTTAGATCCTTATTATAGATAAAACAACATTACATTACAGTCTATTAAATCAAATACAAGAGCTACTTGTAAAACGCACACCCTTATTTGAAGATACCCCATCGGAAAAATTCTAAATCAGGATGTTTGTGTTCAATCCTGGCTAGTTAATTAATGGGAGCAGCTTAATATTGTAAGATTTGCCCCCAAAATGTGTTTTTTTAAAAAGAAACATTTTAAGAATGTCCCTCTTATTTTTGTCTCTACAGGAAATCTGTAAAATGTTAATTTTCTATTTTTTTCTTTATTTTTGTCATGTCCAGTGCTGAGAAATGGCAGATCAACCATATATAAAGAAGTTATTCTTAGGATATTTTTGACAAATTTCATGAATGTTTTCCACATATTTTCATGAGGTTGCACAGTTTTGCACACCGTTGTAGTAAAAGAGGAGCAGTTACTGCCAGCCTTGCTTCTGGTAAGCAACGACTATAAGTACAAGGTGCATGTTTACACACTGCTTGCAGGTTTTCAAAACACATAAATAAAAGGCATTGTCATTTACAATGCCAATAGCTCAAACTCTCGCAATTGGGAGACCTATTGCATTGCAAATGCTTGTTACACCAGTATTGAGATCAGCTGCTGAGCTCCTCATGTGGGTGTACCCAGTGGTTAATTAGTTTTTTTTTTTAAAGTGCTGGGGCTTTCGTCAGGAGGCAGCTTGCACCAGCCCATTTCTCCTGTTAGCACCGGACAACCACCGGCTCAAATTAAGCCCTGGGTTTACCTGCATATGCTGTGAGTGTTTCAAGTTTGGTAAAGAATGATCAGTGTTCACCGCCTGCCAGGACTTTAAGTGGGGTGGGTCCTTCAGTGTCTTAGAGCCAGCAGTAGTTAGAAATTGACTTTGAAATTGGTCCCCTTTCAAGCCCAATCAAGGACTGCAAAAATATTTAAGGTAATTCATGTCAGCGACGAAGTCCCTGTTTTCAGTTCATGTTTTACTTCATCTTGCATAACAAAGAAATGTGCTTTCTCCAGATATTGTGTATCTGATTTTTTTTCATGGAACATATTGTGAATTGAATCACCTATAGGTGCCTGGGTGAGTTCAGGTTGTAGGTGGGTATTTATGACAGGGCGCAATTGCAAGCTCTTGAGGTCAGGCTGAAGGCAGTGCAAGTTTCTCACAGTACCTTTCAGCGGTTATAAAAGTGTTCAGACTATACTGCACATCCAATCATTGGCCTCTCTGCAGAGCACAATGGCTACATATGTGCCATTTATAACTGCGATTCAATGAGAAAGTGTGGGAAAGACGTATGTAGATGTCAAAATATTAACAGCACCCAAGAAAAGGAAATCAGTGTTTACAGGAGAGAGAGAGTTGAGGGAGGGGTGGGGTCTGTCTGAGGGGGTGATGAATGGAAGAGATAAGTGGTCGTACAAGTAGAATAAGAGTGAGAGAATACAGTGCTGAAGAAAGATGGTGTGTGGAAGATGCAGTGAGGATTTCAGAATGGTGAAGAAAGTGATGTGAAGGTTAGAACGGGAGTAGTTGAGACTCTCCGAAGACCACTACCCCTTCCAGAGACCTTAAAAATGTTTAATTCAATCTCGTATTTTCAGAACTGAAACATATGTCAATGCTGTTTACCACAGAATCATTGTCGCTATTAATTTATTTCATACTGATAACATCCATTGCCAAAGCCAATAGGTCTGCCTTGTTTTAGAATTGAGCTAGTTCCATTATTATTGGCCTGGATGCAATAAAGAAAACTCACAGACTGATACCCAAATACTTGTCAAGTGACACGATGTGTGAAGCACAGTACTTTAGTTCACATGTTTTAAGCCACGCCCTTAATTACAAAGATTCGCTTCTTGGACAAGATTCTTAGGGGGATATTCACAATGACGGGTGATAACTATCGCCAAAGTCTGTTTCCGTCAGAAAAGTTAACGCCGCCTAACCCTGATTATTATCGCCATGTTAGCGTGGTATTATCAAGCCCACGCTACATGGCGATAATAACAGGGAACGGCGGAGAAAACAGCCGTTAACATTATCGCGATGGCGATAGTCATTCCTGCGTTAGCCGGCGATGCCTGGGGATCGGCACATTAGCGCCATAAAAGTCCCATCTTCACTCCAGGCGATATTGCCCTGAAATCATGCCCCCAAGTGCTGTGCAGGGAAAAGACTGCAAAGCACAGGTATTTGTGGTAAAATATGCGGCTCGGCTCCTCATCTCTGCACGGATGCAGCTCTCAAGCCAGAGAACTTCTGTGCAGTGACATGGCTTTGCCCCTGCACTGCTCTGCAACGATGCACCTCACAATCCAGTGTCTCTCTCTGCAGTGACATGGATCAGCGCCTGAAGCTCTCTGCAGTGAATAGTCTTGCCGGTTGGTGCATCTCTAGGCCCTGACAGTGCGTGGCCAGTGCACCTCTCTAACTTGCTGCTTGCAGACTCCATAAAGTGATCTTCTTTGTACCCAGCAGGCCTCCACTATGACTGCTCCACCCATGCTCCACAATACAGTGATGCTACACTGCACCCGCGTCTCTCTGCGGTGACGATACCCAGCTCCTCTTTCCACTGACGCTGTCCGCCTCCCGCATCTCTCTGCAGTGATGCTGCCTGGCGTATGCATCACTCTCTCTGCAGTGAGGCTACTCAGCCCCCGCATCTCTTTGCAGTGAGGCTGCTTGGCCACTGGATCCCCTTGCAGTGATACAGCCCGGCCCCCGCATATCTCAGCAGCGACGTAATACAACCCCTGCATCTCTCTGCAGTGCTGCTGCCTGACTCCTGCATCTCTCTCTGCAGTGACGCTACCCACCCCCTGCATCTCTTTGCAGTGACGCTGTCCGGCCCTTGCATTTCAGTTGCTCTGCTGATACACCTCTGCATATTCGCACAAACGGTGCTCCCTGCCAGAGACCTTCTCTACTGATGGCACTCGGCCTAAGGTGACCATCTCACCCCAGATCGTCAGGGACAGTGTCTCCAGCCCAGAAATGTTCACCTACAAAATCATTGATTTTAGGTGTGCACTAGTTTTATAGAAGCAAAACAAGACCATAACACCCAGAATGCAGGAGGTTATCACTTAGTAGCCTGTGACTGGAAACAGTGTCTGTATTGACCTGGATGCAGTTGGTCGCCCGAACTCGGCCCTGCGTCTCTCTGAAATGATGCTGTTGCCCCTGCAAGTTTTAGCAGCGAAGCTGTAGGACCCCCTGCACTTCTTTGCAGCTGAGCTGTACAGCTCTTGCGCCTTTTAGCAATCACTATTGCATGCCCCGCCCCCCTGCAGTGGCCTTGCTGTGCCATTGAGCAGTCATTGGATTCTGCTCTGTACAGTTGCAGCATCTCTCCCTTGTCATTCGCTGCTGTGTGCAAGTTGTGTTCCGGCATGGTAAACGGGTTCTCATCTTTTCCCACCCGCACCCCCAGAAAGAGTCAAGCGCATCTGTGGGCTCTTTGACATCACTCGCAAGGGAAGCGCTACGACTCTAAAAACGACAGAACAGAAAATAATGTTTCTTTGTGTGTTGAGTTCTGTCACTAATGGCGATGACAGATGATCGTAGGGGAGACACCGAGCAGTGAAAGCCCCTACTACGGGCACTCAGAGAGCGAGGGAGCGGTGCTGAGGTGATCACCAATGGGTGACAACATTGCTGTACCAATCAAGGAGCGGGTGCCGGGCAGTGCACAAGCGGGTGGTGGGCCACAGCAGATCTGTACAAAACACCTGAAGTGCAGACACTTAATCAAAAGAAAATATTGGGCTACAAATGGACTTCCGTGGATGCGTGGGCGGTCATAGCACTGACTAAAGAGAGTGATGTACTGGGGGCGAAGAAAGAGCGGGCAGTGTACGGCGAGATGGCACGGACTGCGGGAGGGGGGGAGAACCTTATTAAAGACAAGCATTTGCAATGCAATAGGTCTCGCATTGTATTGCGCATGTGTTCTGGAGACTGCCATGTTTTGGTCAGGCAAAATAAGCCATCAGCAGCGAAACACACAAAAAGAGTGCAAATTCACCCAGCCACCCACCCAACTTGTCCCGTAGCAAATTAGCAATCACACTTCCGCATCGCAGCGTTGTGATTGACTCAGGGTAGGGAGCCTGGCTGCCGAATTCCTGCTCCTGGAAGCAGACACAGGGGAGCAGGAGCCACGAAGACACAGAGACCTGCTTCCAGGTAAGAGTTCCCTCATTACAATATTTACGACACACGCTCACACACACATCCCCGCGTCCATGCACCATCCAGTATTCTTTCCGGCGTTTACCACCTCACAGCTGTCCAGCACCCCCCCCCCCAAACTTCTCAATGGTGGACGCTGTGCGCTCATGCACAGCGGGACTAACACTCGTGTGCCAAAGGCACATACGTAGTTACAACGCATCACATGACATTGCATTCCATTCCAATGCATACTAATACTAGGCACATTGCAACAGTAGGTTAGATGTTGCATTACGGAGACATGAACATCACTATTCCAACTCTAGTGAGTGCAACCCTAAACTAACCATTTCACCACAATCCCAAACGTGAACCGAGGAATTCCTTATTGAGCCCCAGAGTACACACCCAAAACACTAAATTGACCCAAATGCAGACCCAAAATTTTCGTTTTTACCCCAAAACACACCCCAATTTTCATAATTAACCCCAAAACACACCCCAATTTTCATAATTAGCCCCAATACACACCCCAATTTTCATAATCTACCCCATAAAACACCCCAAATTTCATATTTTACCCCATAAAACACCCCAAATATAATATTTTACAACATAAGACACAGCAATAATTTCATATTTTACATCTTAGAACACATACCCACCCATAATAATTTAAATTACACCATTACTGACCTCACAATGCATTGTAATCAAAAGCAATGTGAAGGCACATGCGTTGTTGGAGTTGCGTTGTTGATGATGTACTGCCTGCGTTGTACTGCACGTCTCACGTGACAAAGGCAAACCATAGGCTAGCCAGTTTGACTCCGTCTGCCCCTGGACCGCGCTCAGCACCAAGGAGGCCTTCCTCTTGGACACTCCACCGCTACGACACCAGCACCCTCCTCGCCATCAACCCTTGACGCCACCTCGCCTGCCATCACTGACGGCTGCAGTATCAACCGCAAGGATCAGCCCGACCTTCAAGGACAAGGCATTGCCATCACCTAGAGAGGCACACTCAGACTGACCACGCACTCCAATGATCCAAGGGTGACCATGGACGACCTCAACTCCCAGATCCGGACAAAGCCCAAGCACATCCACTGCGGCACACTCATGTGCAGGACCACCGGACATTGGACCCCCATTCTCAAATTAGGTCAGGATTCCTGATGTAACTGTCATTACTTGCGTCATGGAGCGCTATTCAGTGAGTACAGCGCATCCATGCTGTCGCAAGAAGGGCATACTGAGAAGTGTTGCAACGCAGTCTTGTCGCAGCGCTGCCACACTTTTCATGACTGGGGCACAGGAATGCGCACTATCTCATTGATGGTGCGCAGTCCTGCCCTGTAATTTTGTGGCAGGGCAGCGCAGCAACATTGCTTGTAGCGCGGTCCAGCAACAAAACCTGCTGAAATGTGGCCACAATGGTTATCTCCATTTTAAGTCCTGATATTTTCAGGTCTTAAAAAACTGCCTCTAGTTGCAGTTATAGCCACTTTTTTTGATCATCTTAAAATAAGGAATCCCCTTGTGAATAGGGAAATCCTGGTTTAACGTCAGATTTAGCAAGGGAACGCCTCCCTTGCATGTCATTAGCGATAAATATCGCTGACAGAAGTTGCGATAGTTTAAATGGTCTATTTCGCCTAAAAGCTGTCACTAACGGCTGTTAGCGACAGCTTGTGACTATTGCTATAAAAATATCGCCGCTTTATCGGCAGAAAAGTGCCGCTAATGCGGCGATATTTGCTTGTGAATATGCCCCTTAGTTACAGTGTCACAAGCCAAACAAATATGGGGCATATTAGCAAGAAGAGGCGATAATCATCGCTAACCCTGCTTAGCGTGATTTATTTTATCGCCGGCTATCGCTGGAATATATCGCCACGCTAACGCTGTATTAGCGACATTTAGCGCTATGGCGATAAATATTCCAGCGATAGCGGGAGGGAAGGGCCAACATCGCGACAAAACCAGCGATAGTTGCATGGGGAGGTGGAAAACCTTGCTGATACGACCCTGTGGTCGTATCAGCATAATCCACCCCCATGTAATGTATGGCTAAGTCAGGAAAATAGCAGGTGATAAAAAATGGCGATGGCCCCGGTTAGCGCGACTTTTCACGTCGCTAACCGGGGTCAGGGACTCCTTGCTAATAGGTGATAGGCCTGTTAGCGTCTGTTTACAGGGTATGTTGGTCGGGAACGCCTACTTTGCATGTCATTAGCGATAAATATCGCTGACATGCAAAGCGGCACCCAAACCGATCGCTTTCGTCAGAAAGTTGTCGCTAACTGCTGTTAGCGACAGCTTGCTGATAGGGCGATAGATTTATCGCCGCTTTAGCGGCAAAAAGTGCCGCTAAAGCGGTGATAAATCGCTTGCTAATATGCCCCTATGTTCTTGGGCTTACAGAACCCCCCCCCCTTTGTCTTTTTCATGCCACCTATGCCAAAGGTGCACCTGTACCATGGCAAACACAAAGTTGTGGTCCCTCCGCACACACCCTCATCCAGCCACGTGTCACTTATTTAACCAGTCCCAAAAGATTTCCACCCACACCTACAAAAAATGTAAGGGGGCTAATTAGCATATAGATGGGACATGGCTTCTTTCCAGTCCATCACTGTCCGGTGTGCAGTGTATTCACCTAGGGGCCTTTGGGACTGGGCTGCTAGAATAGAACAGGTGTATGAATCTTGTACTGGGTGCCACCTGTACGTGAGTTCTCGCCAATGAAGACAGCATGCATATTTCAATCGAACTCGGAGGGTTCATGGCCGATCACTAAGATGTGACCTACAGGTCAGGGGTTCAGAACCCGGCAAGATCAACTCAGCCTTTCTTACGAACTCGATGAACCAAACTTTAACCAGTACTATTTTCATACAAATAAAGAGCTACATATAAATCGCTACAGAACGAATTATAAAATGCCCTCAATCATTAGCTGTGAAAGCATAATGCTTTTGTTTGGCAGTTTTTTTCCAATCAAAGCACAAAGGCTACCCATTCGCGTCATTATTTCCTCTGAACCCTGACCACAACAAAAGGTGAAATGGTGAGCAGTTCCTTATTCAGAGGAAAAAACATGACACCCAGGTACCCTCGTGGGTGCCTCAGGCTCAACCTGTGGGCGGGAAGCAGAGTGTCTCTTCTCCAATTATACTCTACCATTGTTGGCAGGGCTTTAAGTGGGATGAAAAAACTCGGAGGTCTCTCAAAGGGGCGTGGCTGATGTAATTAAAGAAGTGGCTTAAAAACGCATAAACTGAAAATCTGTGTTTAGCATAGTGTGCTACCTGATATTTTGCTGTTTCTATCATTGCATCCAGATCTATAATACAAGCAACAATACACCTACAACAAGACAGGACTATTGGCTTTGTCAGTGGTTGTTAGTTGCATATGATAAATAAGCACCAACTACGGCTTCGTTGTATATAACTTTGAAAATACTTCAGTTCTGACATGATAAGACTATGAAAGAACTATACCGAGTCTCTTCGAAGTTACATCAAAGGCAGTGAAGGGTGGTACTGCTGCAGAGCTAAGATTTATTTATTTCACCGAGGGTGAGGGCAAAAATGGAGAGCCCGATAGGGACCCGTATCGGCACCTGCTTTTTAGAACTGACGGTGCTGAGCACCGGCAGGACCCGGCCCACTTAAAGCCCTGATTGTTGGATATGAACATGCACACAAACGTATCCAGTTTCCATTCACCAAGCAGCCATATCTTTAGCCTCTCCATGAGCGCGCACCTAGCCAAAGGTACCCACAAAAAGACATGCCTTTCTCAGCCCCCTAGACATACCTTACTCCCACACACACCACCATTACTGGAACCCCCATGCCCTCAACACAGCCGCTTCCTCCATGCAACCCACACTGGCGCACGTGGACCAAGGTAGGCAGAGTCATACCGAGGTACATCAACATGTGTGCTATGCACAGATGTTATTGATTTGCATATGTCTGGTTCCATGTCTGAGGCGGCAATGGTGTGCAAAAATGATGGAATGGAATGCAGGCTCGACCAAGTACTGGCGGTTGAGATTCATTCAGGCATTCCACCTCCACCCATCACTTTTTTTGTTTCCCTCGATCAATCAACTACCCCGGATTTGTCCTTCGGTACCCCTGGAACAGGCCTTGCTATCTCGGGTGTCAGGGGTGACAAGGCAGCGCAATTAGAAAGTAAATGTGGCTCTCGGATCCCTCTGTAGATTCAATGGCTTCCAGTCCTTGCCCATCCGGTTGCCTGGCTCCTCAACCGTAAACAGGAGACTATTCAAGAGATAAGGGTGGGACAAAGGGTCAGGCGGGTGACGCAATCGGTGGCTGATGGTCCCTGCTGTCATTTTTTTACCCTAACCCCTGACATTCGGATGCACTGATAATCCACATGAATAGCCCCTTGAAAGGGGGGTATTGCTTCCCCAGCTTCTGGGCTGCCATCGGATGGAGGGGACCTCTGCTCTCCCGGTTCTGGTTCTCGAGGTGCCTCTCCGGGCTTTAATCCAGTGTAGATGCCCAATACTTTATGAATTGTTTGGATGTTGCTGTGGAAGGTTCACAGCTGAGTGCAAGGGCTAGATGAGGGCAGTCCGGTGAGGAGGGCAGTGTCCAATGTATGCTCTGGGTGTATTTAGGTTAAAGGTTCTGTGTACTGAGGGTGTGGACGGAATACCATGCAGGCACTCTATGTTTTCATGGGAGTCCTGCTCGTGAAGGCGCTATGAGTGTGCGTCCAGGTTTACTCCTCTGTTCCCTCCCTAGTCCCGCTACTCTTCCCCAGAGCTCTGTTCAGCACTCTCATCGTGGTGCGCTCCGCAGCCTGTATTTATAAAGCACACCGGCTGGTGCGCGAGGAGGCGGCTGCCGCTGGGTCCCAGCGCGATCCTGCTGTGGACTCAGCTCAGTTGCGTTGGCGTGGAAGGATGCACAGAGCAGATGTGGCTTTTTATTTTATCACGGGCAGTCTGTGCAGCCCACAGGGATTTATTTACCACTTTCGACTGTCCAATGTTTCATAAAAAGTTCTTTGGTGTCATTAAGAATTATACGCTACTTCTAATAAGACAATTCGCCACAAAATTCACCGAAAACGAGAACACGACGAGCGCTCCAAGTCACAGGCACAAAAAACAAGCATTTGCAATGCAATAGGACTCGCATTTACGCGAGACCTATTGCATTGCATCGCGGACAACGGGGGAAGGGGGGGAGCACAGACAACGGGAGTGCGGGCGGGGGGAGAAGGGGGCCAGAAGGCAGGTACAAAGTAGTGCTCACAGTACTGTGTAACACTCGAAGTAAAGGGGCCAGTAGCCATGGGAGGGTACAAATGACGACATGGCCAAAATAAGGAGGGACTAACAAGCCTCATAATCAATCAGACGGCAGTATTTATGGAAAACAATGACACAAGCCAATTAAAAACGTGGGCGGAGCTTCCACAGAGCTTCCACTCCATACTGGATTACTGCATGCCTCGCAAAGCGAGCAGCACATGCGCGCTGCAAAGTTAGGCTCGACCTAAAAATAGTGCTTACCGACTTATGAAGGAGACCGTGTAATGCCACAAGTAAAAGATCCAGTCCTCATGGGGGTAACAAATGGCGACAGGGCGGTAACAAGGAGGGACTAACAAGCCTCATTATCAATCGGAAGCCAGCATTTACCAAGGACAATGTCACCAGCCAATCAAAAATATAAGTGGAGAGAAGGCGAGGCTTCCACAGCATACTCGACTATTGCATGCCTCGCAGAGCAGGCAGCGCATGCGCGCTGCCGCTAGGCTCAACCTAAAAATGAGTCAGAACTCACCCTCCTAGAGTGCATGGTACAATAATACTACTGGAAAGCAACAATTTCAGCAGTCAGATTTTGTATCTGAGACATGTAAAAAAATATAGCCAAAAACCTCAGAATTCAATGTGCTGTTACCTAAAAATCCATTACTGACTTAAAGTATCACACTTTAATATGGAGAACAGAGGCTTTACTAGGCCCAAGAGAGATGCTTGTTGCAGTTCATTTTATGCCTTACCATGCCTTGATGTAGGTACCAGAAGGCAGAAGTAAGCTCCTCACAATGCAGTGGAAGACGTACACCACATGTCTCACATCCAGGAGCATAAGATTTTCTCACTCATTGCAGACATTGTAAGGCAACTGGAGTTCAATTATGAAGTTTATCTCTTTACGTGGACATAACTGCTTTGATGTACACGTACTAAAGTGTCACCCAGATTGTCACACATTAAGGCACTGAAATGTCACGCATAAGCACATTGAAGATATTAAATGTCTCATATAACCATCCTGAAAACTTAGCAGCTATAAATCATCTCCTTAGTCATCACGTCACTCACCTTCTGCCGTCTTGATGGTATCGTCCGTTCGGATCATTGATGGCCTTCTTCAGGTTTCTTGGAGGACAGATTATGTAACCACTGGTTCACGCCATCCAAGCCCACAACTTCCTGAAACGAAACTGCACAGTCCTTCCCTCCATGGCTATCTGTGTAGCGGAAGCCAATATTTAATCTGTCAAACCTACACACACACGTCCAGGCCCCATCCTCAATGCAAAGATAACAGGACTCGCTGTAACGAGAGGCCTGTCATATCTTTTGATGAGTGGAGTTCTCTGCACCGACTGCGGAGTCTCTGCACTCGTAAACTTACTATTAAAATGCAGTTTTATGAATACTGAAAAAGCATGTAAGTGTACCTTTGTGAATCAGGCTCTCAGAGATTTATGAGTGAAACAACCCTGCTGTACAAACTCTTATCAGCAGCAATTCTTAATAGATTCGTGAGCCCTCACTTAGGACCCCGGAAATAGTACATCAGTGGATGTCACCTTATTGTTGGCCCTGGCACTCTCTGCATAGGCACCCCCAAACCTTTTGCCTTCACCCCTCCTGTTTGGGGTAAATTCGTTTTTGTTGGCTTTAGGACTCTGTGCACTTTACCAATGCTAACAAGTGCTAAAGTGCTTGTGCTCCTTCCTAAAAACATGGTAAAATTGGCTTACTCCTAATTGACAGGTTTAATTTACGTGTAAGACCCTAGTAAAGTGGTACTATAGTTACCCACGGCCTGTAAATTAAATGCTTGTAGTGGACCTGCAGCACTTATTGTGACACACACTGAAGTAGCCCTTTAAAACATGTCTCAGGCCTGCCATGGCAGCCTATGTGCAGTTTTAAACTGCCATTTCGACCTGGCAAAATATACCTTTTTCTAGACCTAAACCTTCCTTTTTAGGTCGAGCCTAGCGCAGCGCGCATGCGCTGATTTTTGGGAGGCTTCTTGTGAGCATTCCAAACTTCCCCGTAACTTCTCCGTGTGGGTCTGGCAACTCCCACACATTCCATTGGCTTTTGCGTGTGGCTTTCAATAATGAAAGCACGCAAATGGCCAAAGGCGGGTGCATGTCCCACCTTTTCTCTAAAGGTTCACTCCCATGGCGTTTTGGTCTCGGGAGCGAGCAGCGGCGTGCAGGGTGGCAGCTGCATTCCTCCCTTGTTGTTGTTGATCATGTTACTAATTAAACACAGCGCGGTCGCTTTCACTTTTGCGGCCGCGCTTGTTTTCTGTTTCCATGTTTTTTGTCCTTGTGCATACATTGCAAACGCACACGTTTCATGAAGGTTTACCTCAGACTGATGAAAGAGAAACGAAAAAAAAGTAGTCATGAGACTCCAGCCCGATGCTTTGGATGGGCCCAGATCCGACATGCTTCTGTCGCTTCCTCGATAGTTTTAGTTAGTGTTAGACTTAATTAAAAGCTTGTGTAAAAAGCTGAAAAGAAAGGGGGAGATGTGTCCAGAGCTGCCTTCTTTCGACTTGGGGAATCAGGTTCGAGTCCTAGCGTCATATCAGCATCCTGTGATTCTGGGCACATTCCTTAACCTCCCGATGCCTAACAAAAAAAATGACCTTGTAATCTAGTGCTCACGTAAAGCGCTCTATTTCTCTTGGGCCGAGTTCGCGCTATATGAAACTGAAAAAAAAGTTTGGTCTTTATAACTAAGGGTGGGCGTAGCTCGCGAAGTAGTGCTACGCGAAGCTACGCAAAGTGCAGTTCGCACTACGCGAGCTACGCGTAGCACTACGCGAACTGCGTAGTGCGCTGTTCGCAATGATTGCACAGTGCCGGGTGCTTGTCCGCACTGTGCAATCATTGAAAACGGCATCTTGCACAGTGCGAGCTGTCTTTTACTGCCGCTCGAGTAGATACTTACTCGAGCGGCAGCTTTCTCAACGCGGAATGGTAGTTTCTCATCGCGAGCGGTCGCGAGCATACGCGACCACTCGCAATGAGAAACCTGACCTCCCCGCGTTGAGAATCTCGCCGGGAGGTTTATTTTCCACGCTCGCGATCAGCAACTTGATGTTGCTGATCGCGAACGAGGAAAAAGTCTCGCCGGGATGTCATTTTGCTTGCTCGCGGTCTCCAACTTGACGTTGAGGACCGCGAGCAAGCAAAAAATGACCGCTGCACTACGCTACGCTACGCTACGCATGTTTGCACTGTGCTACGTGCAATTCGCGTTGTGCGAAGTAGCGCAAACTTCGCAAACTACGCGAGCGTAGCGTAGTGCTTTGCCCAGGGTTATTTATAACTGTTCTGAACCGACAGGATCCTAGGGCCGAAGCTGTTCTAAAGATGCGGTTTGTAGATCCACACGGACCTTCCACCATGTTGTTGTCTCTTGAAGGAGCGTTGTTGACTTAAGGTGTTGTGTAAAGTGTCTTGCTGGTCACTGACTGACTGATGTCTCTTACCCTTTCCTCCTCGCAGGCGGAGAGCGCCGACAAGCACTCCCTGCTGTCGCTCTACAAGGCTCTCAGTGAGCGGAAGGGGAAGGAGCGCTGCACGGGGACTTCGTACCGCTACAGCCACCGCCATCCCCCGACGTCTACGCCTACCTGCGTGTCTGGGACCAGAACGATCGCTTCCTGGTGGCCCTGAACCTGGGCACAGAGAAGACCACTGTAGCGCTGCGGCACGTACAGTTGCCCGAAGGCGCTACCCTTGTTCTGAGCTCTGACCCGCAGCGCCAAGAAGGCTCAGTGGAACTGCTCAAGCTGGAGCTGGCTCCCTCTGAGGCGGTGCTGCTCAAGTTCCCATATACGGCCTAATATTTGACCCTCTGCTGGCCTTACTACACATTCCACTGGGGACACCCTGCTGCTCCTGAAACAGAGCTCCCCCCCACTACCTCCATTACACACTCCCAGATATCACCTGCTGCAGCTTTTTTGAGTTTATAGAGAATTTTACGAATGCCAAGCTGAGTCATGCCCAACAATTCTAGCCCCGCTTGTTAGGCCAATAAAAAATACAACCGTTTAGGACAACCCTGTAAAATTACAAGCACTCCTACCTTCTTGATTTGAATCCCTGTGTTGTTTTTGCGTCCCTTCCAGCCCTGCCCCCTGTTGTTTTCATGACCCCGTATTGCTTTGGCAGTAACTTGTTGAACCACTGGTTGCCCCATACCTTCCCCCGTGTTGCTTCAGCCCTCCGCCCGGTATATAAAAAAATCGTTGGCATATTTTATTTCGTCTTAGTTACTGATCCAACTTGGTTCTGTAACTAAATAAAAAAAAGATCCAGTCTCATGTTGTAGGTGAGTGCATGCGTGGTTCACACAGCAACAAAATGATGTGTTTTAAAAAAAAACTTTAAACACACTGCACAGCATTGCGGATGTTGTGCACCTGGGCTAAAAACCATTGGCAAAGCCAATACCTCACAAAAGCGAGACCTATTGGCGTTGCCAATGCTTGTTAATATATATGTCACCCCTAGCATAGGCCCTTAACAGCCTATAGGGCAGGATGCAGTCTATTTAAAACATTGGACATGTACTTTTGAGTTTTACATGTCCTGGTAGTGGGGAACAGGGGCGTAAAGCAAGCCCCTGCGGTGCAGGTTGCCCACAGGTAAGGAGGCCTACCTCTCCCATAGGATAACATTGGGCTACCTTATTACAGGAATGTCACGTTTGGTCTCAAATTTAAAACCCTCTTTAACGGTATAGTCAGATTTAAAGTCATAAGTCTGAAAATATCACTTTTAGAACGTTGGCATTTTCTTGTCCGAACCATTTGGTTCCTGCAGCCTGTGTCCTGGGTTGCATAACTAGGTGTAGTTGGCAGTTGGCCTTTGTGTATTCCTCCCAAACAGTATCACAAAGGGGGGCTGAGTATTGGGAGGATGGGACATCCTGACCCGATGAGAGCTACCACCTGCCACATTTGCACATCAAAGGAGCTGACTCAGCAGACACACAAAGAACTTCACATTAGCCCTTTGGGAATCCAGTCATCCTGGGACCAGGGGAAGGAAGGACATTCCAGAACCAGGGATGGAGGAAGTCTAGAAGTTTCTCCCACATCAAAGCTGGCATCAGGTATAAATATTGGACCCACAGTCTAACTTTTCAGATCACTTCTGGACCTGTGAAAAACTAAGAACTGCTTTGCTGCCCTGCTGCTGGAAGGACTGCCCCACTGCCCTTTTGAAAAAAGGACTGCCCTACTGCCCTGCTACCTGAGAAAGGAAGACTGGACCTGCTCCTTGAACACAGAACTACCAAAATGACTCCAAGGGCTAGCTGACTAGCCTCCTGTTCTGAGCTGCGGGGACATAACAAGCTCCAAAGACCGGTCCTGAATCTGCCCAGCTGCCGGGCTCAGCTGGACCTGCCTTTGCCCTACTGCTGGCCTCTGCTAGAGTGGTCCCTAGGTCCTAGACCCATGGCTGACATCAGAGTGTGTGAGTCCTGGCCCAACTGTGGCTTCCCTCAGAACTGATGCAGCTCGATGTGACGTAGTGCAACGTGGGAACTTGCATCCTAGCACCTCCTGAGCTGCAGCCTCATCAGAATCGACACAGCACGACGCATTTCGATGCAGGGCCTCGCAGCACCTCCCAGCTCCTGACTGGCAGCCTCATCGGAACTGACGCAGTGTGGCGCAACTCAATTCAGCACCCCACTGCTCCTGATCAGTGGCCCATCCGACCCGACGCAACTCGACACAGTGCAACGCAGGACCTCTCATCTCAGTCCGAGTACAAACAAGTACATTATCCATCAGGCCAAACTTGGTCCTGTATCTGGCCTGTTCTTCATTGCAGTCGACTTGAAGTTGTGACTTTGTCCTAATCTGGGGTGACCTAGATAACCCCAATTTACACTTTGCTTTTTGGTGCTACTTTTACCTAAGACTTTGGAATTGCATGACTCCATGTCTACTGGTTGGATTTTTGTGGTCCTGGAATCAATGTATTTATTACAATTTACTCTTTTCTAGATTGGTGTGTGGTTTTCACATTTATTTCAGTATGAGTACTCCATAAATATGTTACACAATGCCTCTAAGTTAAGCCTGACTGCTTTTGTACAAAGCTATGCGAGAGTTAAGCACAGGTTAATTTAGTGACTTTTTGTGGTTCATTCTGACGAGAATTGTGTTTGTTGCTTGAGAAGGGCTCTGGCCCTCCAATCAGTAATCCAATTTCTCACACTTATGTGTAAAGGTGAGGCTATTTTTAGGTCTCGCCTGAGCCAGCGCATGCGCTGCTCTGGCGAGAGTTTTAGTAAGCGGGTTTTGGAAGTGCAAACAGCAGTGGCTTTTGCTGGCGACCAGCTTGCGTTCACGCGAGCGTGCACGCGCGATCAGGCGCCATATGGCTTCCCTCGCCATCTGGCTTCCCTCGCGATTACTTTCACTTTCGCGGCCGCGCGGCTGTGTCAGTTTCACGGACGCGCGGCCATTGCTTGTTAATTACTGCTTTCCGCCATCGCGGACGTCCCCACCTCCAGCCCATCTGCTTTTTAATTATTAATTTCCGATTTCCACTTAGGAACACACAGCTATATGCATGGGGCGCCATGCTATGTGTTTCTGCACGGCACCTGATTTGATCTTACACCCCTTCTGATTGTTTTGTAATCGAGAGCACAGACTTTCAGTGAGTGTTCTTTTTTTTTTTTTATGTATTAAAATAGATTGTCAAGACTATGCTTTTGTCCGTGCCTGTTCAGCTTCAGCGCCCGTCTGTGCCACTCCCCTCCCCATCACTTTGTTATTATTGTCTGCAAAGCGGAGCAACCGGATCCCAGCCGAGCCGAAACCCCAGTAGGTCGCCGTACACCATGTTGAGGGAGTTGGAATTTCAAATCCATGTCCGCTTCCTGCAATGCTTAACATGCAGTTTTGAGCTGTTGCTGTTCTTTTCATGTGCCTCCTCAGTGGTGAACAAGCAGAATCGGAAATATTATGCACTCTATGCACACAACTTTCAAGGAGTGCATGCCAGTATTTTCTCATTCATTAATTCTAGAGCGTGTTCAATAAGTAATGAAAACTAAAATATGTCCTGTTGGGAGCACACATCTCTGACTTGGCTCTTAATTTCAGTATGTCCTTTCTTGCACCCCACACGTTTACAAGTCCGGCATTCTATGATGTGCATTTCTCCGGTTTCAGATGAGAAGAGAACACGTTTGCTTCTTGAGACCAATCAGGCCATTTGTCTCCAGCAGCTGATTGTTTTATGTGCGTTCACGTTTTCTGTCCTCTCTTCACGTTCGCTTGTGGCCACTGTACTAATGGTGCTTTAACGACCTCCCGGGGGCTTTGAGAGCTCTTTGGTTCTCTGTCAAGCTTAAGCCAGCCACAGTTTGGCTTTATAATTATTGGCAATGGTCTGCAATGAACCTTAGAGATCGAATGACAGTTTCACCCTTCAATAAATTGTAATTTTTTTACACTAAAATGGAATTATATCAACATGGCGTGAAAAATACTCCCTGGCACTGATTTTGCTCTATGCATTTCCCATACAGTTGCATTTGCATACTTATTTTCAGAGACTCACAAACCAAGCTGTGCACGGTTTCCATTTTCTGTAACAGTGTCAACGCAGCTAGAAACAAAACTCTGAACGCTGACCAGCTTGCGTTCACGCGAGCGTGCACGCGCGATCAGGCGCCATATGGCTTCCCTCGCCATCTGGCTTCCCTCGCGATTACTTTCACTTTCGCGGCCGTGAGGTAATTCTTTCCCCTCTGCCTGTTCACTTACCTCCCCCCCTCCCTTTGTATTTAATTTACGTGCACCAAACGCCCAACTTTAACACAGATGTCATCATGGCCTTGGGCGCTTCCACGAATACAAATTACAATGTTGTTGTGACAATTCTTCCCAGGAAGCAGACCAGCACCGCCACAGTAACAGCAGGCAGGCAGGCACAGCACACCTCCCCCACTTCCCGCAAAAAAACAGCTCAGCTGGAACTTCTCTCCCTTCCTTTGATCCTCATCCACCTCCTTCCAATATGCTCGTATCTCCACACGCACCGTAAAACACTTTCTCTCAATCCTTCACTCCCCTGTACCTCCCCTCTCTCCCATAACACCTATTTACTCTCGTCCTTTCTTTTTCTTTAATATAATATAAGTTTCTCTCCGGTCCTCCTTTCTTCTCTGTCTGTTCTCTTTGCCGGCACTCCCTCATTCCAACTTTTTCCGGTGTGTTTTATAATATATCACACCAAACTGTTCGGTTTTGCTGTAAGCAGGGGTGTAATGTTATCGCCTGCAGGAGGCTTAAATTAAGTCGGGGTCTTCCCAAACATTCAAACTTTTTACAAAATGTTGAAGAAAAACAATTTCAAAAAAGCACACAGCAGCCGGGATGTTTAGTTTCTTAAGGCACAAGTTTAAAAACATTTTTATCATGTCATTTATGATTTACTGTCCCATAAACATTGTAGCCATATTTTTTTCGCACAAAAAAAACCCACTCCTAATCTGTATGCACTAATTCACCCTCTCTTCAAATTTCACCTCTGATTTAACTGTGAGCCACTCTCTGTATCCGGGATGTTTAGTTTCTCAAATAATAACTTTAAAAACATTTTTATTACGTCGTTTATAATTTACTGTCCCATAAACATTGTAGACACATTTTTAGAAAAAAAACCTCCTAATCTGTACGCACTGATCCACCCTCTTTTCCAGTTTCCCATCTGCCTCACACTACAAGCCACCCTCTGTTTAAATTAACCCTAAGCCTCTCCTTTTCTGTAAAAAGAGTTTATCAACGGTCCTCCTTTCCCCTCTGCCTGTTCTCTTTCCCGGCTCCCCCTTATATTGCAACTGCTTTCAGTGTGTTGTACAATGTACCACGCCAAGCTGGTGAATGTTGCCAAAAACTGTGCCAGAATCTTTGCACCTGCATTCGGCTTAAATTAAGCCGGTGTCCACTGGTACGCTCCTCTGCAAGGGAGTTCAAAAAATAAAATCACTCCCTGTCATTATACTGTGAGCCACCCTCTGTTTCTATTTACCCTAAGCCTTTCCTTTTTTTTAAAAACAAAAATTCGCTACAGTCCTCCTTTCCCCTCTGCCTGTTCTCTTTCCTGGCTCCCCTTTTATGTCAACTGCTTTCAGTGTGTTGTACAATGTACCACGCTGAGCTGCTGGTTGTCGCCAAAAACAGTGCCAGAATATCTGCACCTGCATCGGACTGAAATTAAACCAGTGGCGGTCGGTATGCTCCTTGCAATATGCCCCTATCTCCCTGCACACCATGAAACACTTGCTCAAGGAAGGGCCGTAATATCAACGCCTAAGGGACTTAAACTTATGCCGGTATCTGCTGGTACGCTCACTGGCAAATTGGCATAAAAACAAAGGGATTGAAAAAAAAACAAGATCTTTCTGTCTTTAAACTATGAGCCACCCTCAGTTACATAATTACCCTAAGCCTCTTCCTTTGTTTAACAAGCATTGGCATAGCCAATAGGTCTAGCCTTTGGGACCTTAGAAGTGTTTAGCCATGCAACAGTTGATGTTGCACCAAGGATATTGTGCTGCATAACTAAATACTTATAAGGTCCCAAAAGCGAGACCTATTGGCTATGCCAATGCTTGTTTTTATTGTAATACAGTATAAAATGAACATTAGAAAACCCCAGAGCATTTTACATCACAGATCCCTACTATTTGGAATAAACTATTCTAATCACTACCTAACATATATACTTGTTATCAGTCTCATGGCCATTGTTGTGGCAGATTGATTAGTAACTTCCCTAATTATTTTATGCCAAGTCATGTACCTATCCCTGAATACCTCTGAGAACTGTTGGGCCTGCAGTCGGATAATATCAATCCATTGAAGCAGCCAGTCTTTGTGCCTGCCCCTCCCAAATCCTCAGGTTTCTTTATACTGTGCTCTCCAATCATTCTCTATGGAGAGAGGGGTGAGAGTTGCTGGCCAGGTTTTGTATCTGCAACATATAGAAGGAACAGTCTCTCAATCAGAGATGTCTCTGAAAGTCAAGCAAATATATAAATCTTTGCTTCCTTTTTCCTTCCAAATCTGTTCCATGCACAACGAGATGGCTTTGCAATGTTAATCATTTACATGATACTTGGAGGTTTCCTCTCTACTGAATTTCTCTAATTTATGTTAGCACTGCTAATGTCAAATCACCCCTAAAATAATATGGTGACCTTTCACCCTTTATTATTTATCCTTAGTATCCAATAATATTAGTTTTCTAGGCCAAAAGTCTAAGACAAGTTACACACCGAAGAGTTGATGCATCTTTTGTTTATCATACAATATGGCCTAATTTGTATCTAACATCTATGTATTATCAGTAAAAGCCCTATCAAATCCATCAATAAAGCCAACCATTGATAAGCAACGGTTAAGTTCAATGGCCACTGTAAGTTTTTGGCAACCCCACAATAGGTCTTTCACAACCAGGCAGCATGTGGTCTCTGGGAGGAGAGACCTAAAAAGTGTCACAGGAGATTTCAGGGCAATGCAACAGAAACTCCAGATTGCAGTGATTCGTGCCCTGCAGCTGGGGCTATGGGTTTCATAAAAGCTATTGTGCAGGCCAGCTTCCAAACAGGCTAAAGAAGAAGCAACAGTAGCCTGGTTACACCATGCACATGACTGGAGGGGAGGCGTGGGGGCTCTGCTCCAGCCTGCTCCACATCAAAATGCATGTGAATGGATGAGGGAACCGGGCAGAAAAACAGCTGTGGCCAAGCTTGCAGTGTGTCAGAGAGTGGCAACATAGACCTGCCCCCAGGTCCCTGTCATGGGCAGATACCATGTCTGAAACATGCTCCTTCCCAAGCTCAGTCAATCTCTGTCCTTGAATCTATGGTGTGCTCTTAGCAAGTGACGGTTCAGCTGACACTGCAACCTGCATCATGAGATGGCTGCAGTGCTTCTCACAAAGACTCTTAAATTGCTGCTGCAAAGAGAACCAAAAAGGAGGAGCACCTGAAGCAGAAAGGGAAGAGAAGATCCCCCCTGATATTCAACTCATTGTTATCTTACAAGCAGAGTGAGCCTAAACACAAAATCCTTTTTGAGAAACCTTTTTGAGCAAGCTACAACTAAAGTAACTAATGCAAGAGATATAACGGTGCAAAACTTTGATGGGCTTATGCAAATGTGACACTCCAATCAAGCAATGGCTGATGGGGTCTGGCCCTAACACGCTAATGGTTGAAAGGTCAGACCCAAAGCCCTCTCTCAGTACCTCGCGTAAGGTCTTTTGTTTCGCCAGACTTAAACATGAGGAGCAATGAATGAAATCAATTTGTGTCCCTTTTGTATGCTGTATATCTACCTTTGTACATTTTGCTCATGCACTTACTAAAGGCTACCAGTTGCTCCATAGTGCATGGACAAAACAGAAGCAAGTGAAATTGACTCTCAGCTTCCAAGCAGTGCTGCACAGATGTCAGTTCTTCAAAATGCTAGGAGCAAAGAATGTGAATCAAACTTTGACTTGGAGCACAGGGCTGGCCCCTTGTTCCATCCTAAGCCATTCCATAGCCTCATATGTGCCTCTCCAAGTAGAGTGTCAAGGTGTGGAAACAACAAACTGAGAACATGGGTAAGTAGTTCTATCTACTATAGCTTTCATGAACCTTGACATAAGTGATAGCAAGTGTGCTGATAGGGGTACTGTAAAGAAATGCCTCTTTTTGCATGATCACCTCAAAGATTTGGAATGACGCTGCTGGTTTTTTGACTCTGAGAGTGCACTGAGGCCTGCTAACCAGACCTCAGTGCCAGGGTTCTAACCACTTACAAAGTATATATTGAATTGGGAACCACCAATTGTCATATGTTGATTGTTAGACCTGGTACCATTGGCGTGGGCCTCCCTTCCATTTTTTTGCGCTATACATCCTCTGTTACTAACCTGTTTTTGCTGGATTAGATGCTTTGGGCTCTTTGCCACTGCCATTCAGTGCCAAAGTGCAAGTGCTCCCTATGATAAATTGATGTATGGATTAGTGACTCCATGTTTGGCCTATTTGATTCACTGTCAGACCCTAGTACAGTGCACTGGTTGTGCCCAGGGCTTGTGAGTCAAATGCAGCTGGTGGGCTTGCAGCACTGGTTGGGCCACCCACAGGAGCAGCTTGCAAAGTGTGTCTCAGGCCTGCCATTGCAGAGCCTGTGTGCAGTCTGGTACTGCCATGTCGACTTGGTAAGTGCACCCACTTACCAGTCCCCCAACCTTCCCTTTCCTGCATATTAGTCACCCCTATGGTAGGCCCTAGGGCAGGGTGCATTGTATGTGTAAGGTAGGTCATGCCCTGGTGTGTGTGGCATGTCCTGATAGTGAATTACAGCCAATTTCGTTTTTCACTATTGCAAGGCTACCTGTCCCCATAGGCAAGAATGGGCAGTTTGATTATAACATCTTATAATCCTAACTGACCCAGGGAACATGGTAGAAAAACGAATTTAGTATGCCTGAACTCAGAATGATAAAATACATCTTTTAGTGAAGTTGGTTTTAACATTCTGTGTTTGAAAATACCACTTTTAGAAAGTAGGTATTTTCTTGCCTAACCATCCAGCCTGCCTCTGCTAGCTTGTGTATTGTGTGACTGGGTTTGTGAGTGACAGGGGCTGCGGGACTCCAGGAGACAGGGTGAGTCAGCACAGGGCTGAATAGACCAATCTGCATGTAGAGTGGTGGGATGAGTGGCACCTGGGTCTGAATAGGGCTGTGCCTGCCTTCCACAATGCTGGCTCCACCTCCTGTGGTGTGTCTGATGACTCTGGCCCACCCTGACAAAGAGAGAAGGTGTGCACTGGCAGAATGCACCCAGAACTGGTTTGGACTAGGTACAGGACCCTCTGCCTACAGAGGACAAAGGATTTATGGGTATAAATACTGGGGCCCTTACCCCAAGACTTTAGATGTCTTCTGGAACAAACAAGACAAACCTTTGCTGAGGAGAGGAACCAGAGAAGCTGAAGGAGGAGACTATCCCTATGCTGTGTCCTGCAGTGGTTGCCTGATTGCCAAAGAAAGGAGAAAGGAACTTTGTGCTACTTTCATCATCTTGCAGAACATCTCCAAGGGCTTGAAGATTGAGCTTGCCTCCTGCTGAAGTCTCAGGGATACAAGACTTCACCAACCAGCTCCCCTGAATTCCCTTGCTGGGAATTTGAAGTGCCTGCTGTTGTGTTGGGCCTTCTGAGAGACTGCGTGTCGCTGGGAGCTGGAAGCGTGACTCACGAGGAAGTTGCATGTCGCCGCCGCTGTCGTCGCATCGCTGAGAAAGCGTGCCGCCGCTGTTGCCATCGCATCACCGAAGCGCCTCGCATCACCGGAGAAGAGTGTCACGTTGCATCAGACGCCGTCGCATCATCGGAGAAGCCTGTCGCAGGGCCTGTCGTGGCTCAGAAGATTCACAGAGTCGCCGCACGGCCGTTGGGCGGGCACGCATCACCCCCTGAATGTCGCATCGAGAAGAAGACGCCATCTTGTTTCATTGCACCGGATCGTCATCGCATCACGGCCCTGCGGGTCGCATCGCCACAGAAGCGCAGTAAGAAACCGACGCATCACCTCCCCACGCGGTGAAGAACCGACGCATCACCTCCTCGCCGGTAAGGAACAGAAGCATCACCGTACCCTACGCAGTAGTAGGGAACCGACGCATCACCGTTCTTGCTTGTAAGGAACTGACGCATCACCTTCCCTGCAACTCTTTTGTTTGTATCGCGTTACGCATCCAAAGGTACATTGAACGTTGAGTGTCGCATTTACCATCTTTATTGAACTGAACTATTTTCTAACATTGACAGTCATATTTTTCATAGTGTATTGTGGATTTTTGTCGTTTTGGGTCTTGTGTTAAGTCTATATAAAAATACTTATTTTTATAATACAACCTGTGTCCATCTGTAGTGTTGTCACTGGGTTACTGTATGTGTTCACAAATGCTTTACACACTGCCTCTGAGATAAGCCTGCCTGCTCGTGCCAAGCTACCAAGGAGGTGAGCAGGGGTTATTTTAGTAGTGTATCCCCCTTACCCTGACTAGAAGCAAGGGTCCCTATTTGACAAAGGTACCTACCTCTGCCAACTAGAGACCCCCAGTTCTAACATTGGTGGTCAGCGGTGAGGATTCTGGACTTGCATTTGTGACTCATATACAGTAATTGGTGTACACTACTAGTGAGTGCAGACCAAACGCAACCACATACATTTTTGGTAGATTGTTTTTTCCTGGGATTTCTATTTTTGCCAAGAACTGCCAAGTTTAGTCACCATGAGCAAAACAGCATCCATCGCATCTGTAGATTTAGATTTTGAAGAAGAAAGGCTGGAAAGTTACACTGTGAAACAGCTGATACACTTCTGCAGGAAATTTAAAATTGCTATGACCGGTCTCTCCAAGAAGGATGAGTTCCAAAAGGCGCTGAGGGCCTGGGTGGAAGCAAGGAGCACCCCTGAGAATGTGGAAGAGCATGAGGAGGGGGCTGAGAATGCAGAAGGGCAGCTAGATGGGCTATTGGGTCCAGGGGGGGGGGGAAGCACCTTCCCCAGCAGGCAGCAGTGTTTCTTCCAAGGGCCTGTCCCCAGGAGAGCTGGAGGACAGGGAGAGAAGTAGGATGCATGAAATGGAGCTGACCAAGCTTAAGATGGGTGGGCAGTTAGAATTGGAAATTAAGAAATTGGCCCTAGAGGAAAAGAGGATGCAAATGGAGCATGAGAGAAGTTTGAGGGAGTTGGAGTTGAAAGCTAGGAGCTTTGAGATTACTCCCTCTGGTGGAAGCATACCGTCCATGCCTGTTGAAGCAAGGGTGTATATACCTAAAGATGTGGTGAAAGAGTTTTATAAAAATGATGACATTGGGCAATGGTTTAAAGCCTATGAGGTAGCTATGACCTCACACCGGGTCCCTGAGAAGGATTAGGGAGCGGGGTTGTGGGGCGGTTCCTTAGTGAGGGACGGGATACCTTATTAGACTTGCCCTCTGAAGTCCACAATTCTTATGGTCATATGAAAGAAGCATTGATGTCCAGGTATGGGTTGACTCCTGAACTGTATAGGCAGAGGTTCAGGAGTTGCAAAAAGTTGGAGGGCAGTACCTGGGTAGAATATGTGACTTTTTTTGCAGAGCATTGGGTGGTTGGGTGAAGGGTAGCAAAGTGAATGATTTTGAAGCGCTCTTTGATTTGATTGCATGGGAGCACTTGTCAGGAAAATGTTTTCCAGAGCTACGCCAGCACCTTATTGATAGTAGGCTGACTAACCCTAGGAAGCTTGCTGAGGAGGCGGACCGCTGGGTGAGCACCCGGGTCCACAAGGGTCACGTGGGAGACTCCGCCAAAGGTGGGCAGGGTCCCCAGCAGAGGAGTGGGGGGGACAAGGGTAAACAGAGGGAGTTCCAGAAAGGGCCCAAAGTAATCCCCAAGGGAACCAAGGGAAGGGTTCCCAGCCTCCCCCTGAAAAGAAGCCAGGGGCCCGACAGATAAGCCTGTTCACAGGGGGCCCAAGACTTGCTTTAAGTGTGGTCAAGTGGGCCACTGCTCCTGGGAGACTAGATGTCCCTTGTATGGAAAATCACCACCCACTGGTGCACCACCCCAGCAGGTAGCTAGTGTAGCCCTGGGGAGGAGATGGGTGCCCAAGGTGGGTGGGGTCCCGTAGCAATGTCCTTGGTCTTTTTAGGAGACAGTGAGATGGTCCCCAGGGCCCAACTGCCTGACAACACTAAGAAATACAGGCAGTGGGTGACCATCAATGGCCAAAGGGTGGAGGCTCTGAGAGACACTGGAGCCAGTGTGACAGCTGTCAGTTGTCAGCTGGTGTCTGAAGAGCAGGTGATCCCCAATGCATTCTGCCCAGTAGTTACCGCGGACAACTCAGAGAGCCACTGCAGAGTGGCTCAGGTTCCCTTTGAGTGGGGGTGGGGTCTCAGGTACCTTTCAAGTAGCTGTGAGGGCAGACATGCCTGTAAACTGTCTGTTGGGCAACGATTTAGAAAGTTCACCTTGGGCAGAGGTGGAGAGAAGGTCTCATTTAGAGATGTTGGGTCTGCCTGAGTGGGCGTGCGCGACCACTCGGTCTATGGCAGCCAGTAGAGGTGTTCAAGAGGACCTGGAGCCTGAGAGGGTGGCCCATGTGCCTGCCTTGAAGAGAAGAGGCAGGGGGCGTGGGAAACCGGCCCCCGTAGTTCCCACGGTCCAGGAGGAAGCAGAACCTGAGGGGGATGCTCTGGAACCTACAGGGGAGCAAGTGGCCGAACTGGGGGACCTCCCTGAGCTGACCCATTGGCAGCAGGAGGGAGGCCCCTCCAGGGAGGAGTTCTGTGAGGAGCAGAACAAGTGCCCTTCTCTTGTGGGTTTGCGGCAACAGGCCACAAACCAGGCAGCAGGTGATCAGTCTGGATCACATTGGATCTACTGGGAGAATGGTCTCCTGTATAGCGAGCCTAAGGTTGCTGAGCCTGGGTCAGCCCGTGTGCTGGTGGTACCCCAGCACTTCAGAGCCTTCCTACTTAGTTTGGCTCATGATGTGCCCTTAGCAGGACATCTGGGGCAGGGCAAGTCCTTTGACAGGCTTGTCACCCACTTTTATTGGCCCCAGATGCGCAAGAGTTCAGACACTCATTGCAGGACATGCAGACTTGCCAGGCAAGTGGAAAAAGTGGGAGGAAGCAAAAGGCTCCCCTCCAGCCATTCCCTGTGGTCAGCACCCCCTTTGAATGGTTGGGTATTGACATTGTGGGGCCACTGGACCCCAAGACAGCCATGGGCAACAGGTTCATCCTGGTCTTGGTGGACCATGCCACCCTATACCCGGAAGCCATCCCTCTTCGGACAGTGATGGCCCCCATGGTGGGACAGGAAACTGATGGGGATTTTCTCCCGTGTGGGGTTCCCCAAGGAGGTGGTGAGTGACCGTGGTACAAACTTCATATCCAAGTATGTGAAGTCCCTGTGGCAGGAGTGCGGTGTTACCTATAAGTTCACCACTCCTTACCACTGCCAAGGAAATGGGCTGGTTGAGAGATTCCACCGGACCCTGAAGGGCATGATTATGGGTTTGGAAGAACCCATGAGGCGTAAGTGGGACGTCCTCTTGCCATGCCTTCTCTTTGCTTACCGTGAGGTGCCACAGAAGTCCTTAGGGTTCAGTCCCTTTGAACTGCTCTATGGTCACCCGGTAAGAGGACCTCTGAGTTTGGTGAAAGAAGGCTGGGAGAAAGGTCCCAGTAAACCTCCCCAGGATGTATTTAGCTACATGCTGGCCTTTAGAAACCAGACTAGGCGATTCAGACAACTCGCTGAGGCGAATCTGGAAGCCAGCCAGGAGGAGATGAAACGATGGTATGATCAGAATGCCACTCTGATCGAGTTTCAGCCTGGACAGAAAGTGTGGGTCATGGCCCCCGTGGAGCCTTGCGTGCAGCAGGATAAGTGGACCGGACCATTTGAGGTGGTGGAGCGCAAGAGTAACGTCACCTACCTGGTGGACTTGCGATCTCCCAGGAACCCTTTGCGGGTCCTACATGTCAACCGCCTGAAGCCCCATTTTGAGAGGTCCGAAGTGGGCATGCTCCTAGCAACAGATGATGGAATGGAAGAGGAGACAGAACCTCTTCCTGACCTCCTGTCTGCAACAGAGCAAGATGGGTCAGTGGAGGGTGTGAACCTCTCTAACTCCCTGACACCTGAGCAGCAGGAAGACTGTCGCCAACTGTTGGGACAGTTTCCTGACCTGTTTTCCCTGATTCCTAGTGTCACTGATTGGTGCGTCCATGATGTGGACACTGGGGACAGTCCTCCTGTCAAGCACAAGGCTTACAGAGTGACTGACAGGGTGAGAGCTTGCATCAAGGAGGAGGTCTCCAAGATGTTTGCATTGGGGGTGATTGAGTCCTCTCACAGCCCTTGGGCCAGCCCAGTGGTCTTGGTCCCAAAGGCTGCCGCACCTGATGCCACGCCCGAACTCCGGTTCTGTGTGGACTACGGAGGACTCAATTCAGTCACCAGGACTGACGCGCACCCCATCCCCAGAGCTGATGAGCTCATTGATCGGTTAGGGGCTGCCCGGTACCTCAGCACGTTTGACTTAACGTCTGGGTACTGGCAGATCGCCTTGACTGATGGGGCCTAAGAGAGGTCAGCATTCTCCACAGCAGATGGGCACTACCAATTCCGGGTTATGCCCTTTGGGATGAAGAATGCCCCTGCCACCTTTCAGAGGTTGGTCAACCAGGTGTTGGTTGGACTGGAAGATTTCAGTGCCGCCTACCTGGATGACATTGCAGTGTTCAGCGCCAGTTGGGAGGAACATCTGTGCCACCTCTGGGAAGTGTTGATGGCGCTGCGGAGGGCAGGCCTCACGATCAAGGTGAGTAAGTGCCAGATCGGGCAGGGTTCCGTGATGTACTTGGGACACCAGGTTGGGAGAGGCTAGGTGGCGCCCCTACAGCCCAAGATTGATACCATTCTGGCTTGGGAACCCCCCAAGACCCAGACAGAGGTGAGAGTCTTTTTAGGACTCACCGGGTATTACAGGAGATTTATCAAGGGGTATGGCAGCATCGTTGCACCCTTGACAGAGCTGACTTCCAGGAAGCAGCCCAAGAGAGTGATTTGGACTGACACCTGTCAGAGAGCTTTTGACGCCTTGAAGACTGCCATGTGCACTGCCCCCGTTCTTCAAGCACCCAACTTCTCAAAAGAATTTGTTGTTCAAACAGACGCTTCAGAGCATGGTGTAGGAGCTGTTCTGGCACAGTTAAATGAGGAGGGCCTAGACCAACCTGTAGCCTTCATCAGTAGGAGGTTATTTCCACAGGAACAGAGGTGGAGTGCTATTGAGCGTGAGGCATTTGCTGTGGTCTGGGCACTGAAGAAGTTGAGACCATACCTATTTGGGACTCACTTCCGGGTTCAGACAGACCACAGGCCCCTCAGATGGTTGATGCAGATGAGGGGTGAGAATCCAAAGCTGTTGAGGTGGTCCATTTCCCTACAGGGGATGGACTTCACGGTGGAACACCGCCCTGGTACAGAACACACCAATGCTGATGGTCTGTCCAGGTTTTTCCGCCTTAGCGATGAGACTTCCCAAAGGGATGGGTAGTTCTCCCCACATTTCAGCTGGAGGGGACACGTGTTAGATCTGGTACCATTGGCGTGGGTCTCCCTTCCATTTTTTTGCGCTATGCCTCCTCTGTTACTGACCTGTTTTTGCTGGATTAGATGCTTTGGGCACTTTGCCACTGCTATTCAGTGCCAAAGTGCAAGTGCTCCCTATTGATAAATTGATGTATGGATTAGTGACTCCCTGTTTGGCCTATTTGATTCACTGTCAGAACCTAGTACAGTGCACTGGTAGTGCCCAGGGCTTGTGAGTCAAATGCTGCTGGTGGGCTTGCAGCACTGGTTGTGCCACCTACAGGAGCAGCTTGTAAAGTGTGTCTCAGGCCTGCCATTGCAGAGCCTGTGTGCAGTCTGGTACTGCCATGTCGTCTTGGTAAGTGCACACACTTACCAGTCCCCCAACCTTCCCTTTCCTGCATATTAGTCGCCCCTAAGGTAGGCCCTAGGGCAGGGTGCATTGTATGTGTAAGGTAGGACATGCCCTGGTGTGTGTGGCATGTCCTGATAGTGAATTACAGCCAATTTCGTTTTTCACTATTGCAAGGCTACCTGTCCCCATAGGCAAGAATGGGCAGTTTGATTATAACATCTTATAATCCTAACTGACCCAGGGAACATGGTAGAAACACGAATTTAGTATGCCTGAACTCAGAATGATAAAATACATATTTTAGTGAAGTTGGTTTTAACATTCTGTGTTTGAAAATACCACTTTAGAAAGTAGGTATTTTCTTGCCTAACCATCCAGCCTGCCTCTGCTAGCTTGTGTATTGTGTGTCTGGGTTTGTGAGTGACAGGGGCTGGGGGACTCCAGGAGACAGGGTCATGTAGAGTGGTGGGAGGAGTGGCACCTGGGTCTGAATAGGGCTGTGCCTGCCTTCCACAATGCTGGCTCCACCTCCTGTGGTGTGTCTGATGACCCTGGCCCACCCTGACAAAGAGAGAAGGTGTGCACTGGCAGATTGGCCTGCAGTGGTTGCCTGATTGCCAAAGAAAGGAGAAAGGAACGTTGTGCTACTTTCATCATCTTGCAGAACATCTCCAAGGGCTTGAAGATTGAGTTTGCCTCCTGCTGAAGTCTCAGGGATACAAGACTTCACCAACCAGCTCCCCTGAATTCCCTTGCTGGGAATTTGAAGTGCCTACTGTTGAGTTGGGCCTTCTGAGAGACTGCGTGTCACTGGGAGCTGGAAGCGCAACTCACGAGGAAGAAGCGTGTCGCCGCCGCTGTCGTCACATCGCCGAGAAAGCGTGCCACCGCTGCTGCCATCACATCACCGAAGCACCTCGCATCACTGGAGAAGAGTGTCGCTGTCGCATCAGATGCCGTCGCATCATCGGAGAAGCGTGTCGCGGCTCAGAAGATTCACCGAGTCGCCGCACGGCCGTCGGGCGGGCAGGCATCGCCCCCTGAGTGTTGCATCGAGAAGAAGACGCCATTTTGTTTCATTACACCGGATCGTCATCGCATCACGGCGCTGCGGGTCGCATCGCCACAGAAGCGCAGTAAGAAACCGACGGATCACCTCCCCACGCGGTGAAGAACCGACGCATCACCTTCTCTCCGGTAAGGAACCGACGCATCACTGTCCCCTACGCAGCAGTAGGGAACCGACGCATCACCTCCCCCGGAGCAAGGAACCGACGCATCACCGTTCTTGCATGTAAGGAACCGACGCATCACCTTCCCTGCAACTCTTTTGTTTGTATCGCGTTACGCATCCAAAGGTACATTGAACGTTGTGTCGCATTTACCATCTTTATTGAACTGAACTATTTTCTCTCATTGACAGTCATATTTTTCATAGTGTATTGTGGATTTTTGTCGTTTTGGTTCTTGTGTTAAGTCTATATAAAAATACTTATTTTTATAATACAACCTGTGTGGTGTCCATCTGTAGTGTTGTCACTGGGTTACTGTATGTGTTCACAAATGCTTTACACACTGCCTCTGAGATAAGCCTGCCTGCTCGTGCCAAGCTACCAAGGGGGTGAGCAGGGGTTATTTTAGTAGTGTATCCCCCTTACCCTGACTAGAAGCAAGGGTCCCTATTTGGACAAAGGTACCTACCTCTGCCAACTAGAGACCCCCAGTTCTAACATTGATTTAATTATAAGTCTCTAATATATGATACCAATGGTATAGAGGGCATGACAGAGCATCCCCCAGGACTGCAGCACTGGTTGCGCCATCCTGTGTGTGACCAAGTACAAAATGGGTCCCAGTTAGCCACTGCAGCCTGGAAGAGCAGTTTTAAACTGCTAGTTTAACTTTGCCATTCAAACTAATGGCAAAGCCCCCACTCCCCTTAACAATATATGTAAGTCCCCTCTACGGATGGCCTTTGGAGAGCTGAGGCAGGGAGATGTGTATTATTAAGTAGGACATATACTTTTCATATGTCCTAACAGCAGAACGTCCAAATTGCTGTTTTGCTGTGGAAAAGTTAGTAGCCCCATTGACTAACATAGAGTTACCGGCTGATCACTCAGCGCAGCTAACTTCTAAATGGAATTACTAAAATGGGTACTTCAAGGTATCAAATTAATCATGGCATTAACCCAACCTAATGCACAAGTCGAATTTAATGTCACTTTTATGGAAAAGCAACTTTTAGAAAATTGCTAATCTGTAGCCCAGTTTGTACAGTGGTCTCATATGGCAAATGTCCACTAGATAGACTTCTGCCCACCTGTGAAAAACTGCCAGGCTCTGGAATAATGGTAGTCTGCTACAGAGGGAGGTGTTATCTTCCTCCTGCAGGAAGCCACTCAGAGTGTTTGCCCAAAAGGCGAGCTTTAAAGGCAAAGCCACCTTTGGTGGGCAAATGGCAATCACACACCTGAAGGGTTGCTCCTTTGTTCAGGTAGACATGATGGCAGCGAGAACAGAGAGGGTAAACCAGTGCCCAGACCAGTTTTCCCATGGGCGTGTACCCACAGGTAGCCACACCTCTAGGGTGGGCTACCAAGTTCCTAACATCCAAGGAAGTGTTTAGCAATCTTGAGACTGGGTAGAATAGTGTACACTGGGATTGCTAAATGCCATACATAGCTGGAAATTGTCACAGGGCAGGAGCAATCCTGGTAGTCCACATCTTCTTCCCAGGGCACTTTCTGGGCATAAACATGGCACCCCCTGGCACCCTGGACCTCAGATCATACTGGAACTAGAGAAATGACCAAAGAAGGATCGTCCTGCTGACACCTGGACCCGGCAAAAGAGGCTGTACCGCTTTCTAGACTGCACCTGCTGCACCTTGGGCAAGTGAAGAGTGGACTGTGCCTGTGTCTCCTGGCTTGAGAGAAACTCACTCCCGAGCCCCAGACCAAATAAGTGACTCCAAGTGTCAGTCAGCTGACCCCCTGGAATCAGTCATACTGGGGGCCTCAATGATGACATCCCATGGGCAGAACTGAACAATACATAACTCCCCTCCACACCTTCCCCAACGGGTGACACCTGTGCGCACCAATCCGAATTCAAGGATACGTCCTAATGAGGGAATCCCACCTCCCCCTGTATCCAGACTGGCTTAATAGGGTGACTTTAATGCATCAGGGAGAAGCCCTAACGAGGGATCTTCACCTCCCTCTTTATCCCGACTGGCTTAAGAGGGTGACTGTAACGCACCATGTACTACACTCACCTCCGGATACCATACGCAATGCCCAACATTAGTGCGATTTCTAACCCCCTTTTTTGGTTTCAACCCCACCATCATGGGATCAACCGTACACCACCAACCAGAACTGACGCTTAACCAATGTGCTGCACACATAACACTCGACCCCTACACGTTCTTACTCTACCTGGCGTCCATAAAACTAATAATGGGCACACCCGTAGGACTACAGCACAATTTGGTAGAGGAAACAATGTGTCTTTGAATTTAGAGATCGCTATGTGTATATGTGTATATATTTTCCTCACAATAGCACCGGTTGTTAAATCCGGCACCACATTTTTCCTCAATAAAGTTTTGTTGATACACCTAAGATGGCCGCCGCCCGCCGCAGTCTAGCATCTCACGCAATAATGTAATGACTGTTTCCGATAAAATCGAGGGCCAGATAGTCACTTTCACGGGAGCCAGAGCAGGGGTAGGATGCAGGCTAGTTGCGTGCCACCCTTTTGTAAGTATCTACTTTGCCTCAAAGAAAGAACTCAACACTACGATCTAAAAGCTGGTAAGAGTGGATTACTTACGTTTCTACATATGTGCGGCCTCCCGCCTGTGTTTATTTTACTCCCAACAGAATCGAGCAACGAGGTGCTCGTTTGGCATAACCCGTCAGCAACGGACCTCAATTTCAGGGGTGAGTCGGGTTGTGCAAAAGCTTAAGCTTGTTGTGTTTTATGTCACTATGTTTGGTTTTGGTTATTAGCACGCCATTTATCTACTACGATGTACCGTCCTTTTACTGACTCCTATTTTGAAATAGTCAACATATTTATCCATGCTGCGTTTGATCCTCCCTGGTTAAATTAATGATATAACTGACGCTGTTTAACAAGTACCTCCACTACGAAATTTAGTACTCTCATCACGTTCCATTTATAAGAATAACATTAGCCCAGATGATCGCACTGCCACACGGGGCTTCAGGATGCCTTGATACAATACCCTGTGATGTGTCCCAAAATCAATAACTGTTTTTTTTAAATTCACTTTACCGATTTGCACTCCCACTGTTCACCACTGGTGGCATCTAGTTGAGCATGGGAACACCGTACTTTATGACTATACTGCAATTTAGGACTCAAACTACAAGAGTTGTTTTTAATTAATGTATTTACTACCCTTTCAGGTCTCACCATCCAGGTCCCATCCCTGGAACTTCAAGAGCAACGCTTGTGACAAAACGATATTCAGCACCGGCCTTGCGGTAGTGTTAGAGTTAGGAATACCTTTCTCCTCCCCCTTTTTTTAAATATTCACCGGTCCTGAAGAATCGCCGATTGATCTGTTAGGGGCTGTAGGCGAGAAACATGTCGACCACTTGCACTATCTTGACTCTGTAGGACCATAGCCTCCAGACAGGGTCCACTTATTTTAGTTAGGTTAGTATACCCCCAGAATAAAAATGTGTTCAAAACAGGGCAGTATTTGACCTATTTTAACTCACTGTTCACTCTCAACTCACTACCTTGACCACATACCCACACGCACCCAACGGCTGACTCTAAAAAAGATCTCCGGCAAAGAGCCCCTTCGCGGGTGCCCGTCGGGCATTGCAGCGCCGGCCCGACGAGGAGCACCGCCCAAATGATGAAGCATGACATCCTTCGGGAGTGTGAGGGCATTCAGTAGAGACCTGTGGACTCCCCATTCCCTTTCTCAGGAACTGCATCCCCACTTAACCCCCTGGAATCAGCACCAGGGCCGAGCTGAAGAAGCCCCATCTGGCAAGTTGGTGGCCACATTCTTGGAATCATCACCAACCGCCACTGGGCATCCTCGACAGACGAAAGTTGCACCCTGGCCCGCTGGACCTGTTAGTGTCATTTGCGTTTGGGTTGGTAACCCTCAAGGGACACAAGCCTCCACGAAAGGATACCACTGGGCCTGCTGTGTATGGAGGCTGATAGCACAGCAACAGTTGGCCTTAAATATAATCTATTTTTATGAATTGGTGTCAAATGTCTTCCGTGTTGTGGGACTTTTTTATCTTGTTGTTTGGTTCTTCTGAATGCTTTACACTAGCTCCTGTCTTTAAGCCTAGCTGCTCAAAGCCACAGCTACCCAGGGTAGGGCTTAAGGTTTTTGCAACCAAGTTTGACTGGACCCAAGACAATTTTGCGAGTGCATTACAAGATAAGGTTGCGCAACCATGCCATATAATACCAGTGGCAGCTGCTAAGAAAACAAAGTGGGGGGGGGAAATATATAAACAAAAAACATGATTTACCTGCCACTGCTGCCACCGGAGTCCAGCTTCTTCCAGCACTGCGTCACACCGCACAGGCTCCCAGACTCCCCACCCAATCCAGATGCTGCTCTCATGCTACATGAGAGCAGCGCCAGGATTGGCCTGAGCGGGCTGAACTAACGATCGCTCAGGAACTGGGAGTCAGTGCCTTAACTCCGCTGTACAAGACAACTAAGTTCGGGAGATGTATGTGCGCATGTCAGTTTGGCCAGCCTGTTATGTCCCGTATAGAGGCCCTAATGTAGACCCGTTCGTACATGCCCTAAAATGGACGTATTCATATTTTCCCTAATATGGTCATATTCGTACTTGCCCTATTATGGTCATAGCCGCATATGCCCAATTATGGTCATAACTGTACATGTCCTATTATAGTCATGATTCCTTATATAGGCATGATCTTTCACCTACATTGGTCCTTGCTAGTACACAACGTGCTCTGAGGGCTGAATGTTATCTATCCTGTGGTTTTGAATACAGCAGGGTTTTTCCCAAACACAGGCCCACACTGTACTCATCAATTATGCATGGCTCTCTAGGAATACACCACCTGCATAATATGTATGTAAAAAGTTCACCCCTGACGTCTTCCTCATGTCTAACGACAGACCAATACAAACCATACTGAGGACCGAGACTCTTTAGGGTATAAATACACCACATCTTGCCCCGGTAAGACAGAGGGAACCGAGACTTCCATGCTGACACACTGACCAGAGACGCTGAGGCTCCTGCATGCAGTCGCTCCAGCTGACAGCGGTCTGACACAGCCCTGACGGGGTGTCCAACTCAAGACCAGGACGGTGTCCCACACTCTCTTTATTCAGGTATGGGGGTTCGACTAAATCCTAGAAGGATTCTTGGCTCTTAGGCTTTTAGACCTACACATATGCTAGGTACACTCAGGTACATCTAGTTAGGCATCGTAGGAGTATGTGCCCTTGCATAATGCTTTTATATTCATGTATGTAGTCATGATTATCGCAATATGGTAGAACTGTTCTATCCCTTTGCTTTTATCGTACTGCTGATAATATATCTCTGCTATTGTCTGCTGGTTGCCGCAGCACATATATTTTACACTAGAATAACAACTGTTCAATAAATACTTATTGAAACGCCCGACTGTTTATTCTGTGTAACTCTCTGAGACAAACCGAATAAGTAAGCACGAGTGACTGAGCGAAAGGTAGTAGATTGTTTCCACGATTCTGAGGAATTTGGGTTGTCATGATCTAAGGTTGCCAGAAACAAATCTATCCCCGATAAGAGGAGATTCTAGTGGCACTGTGAGCTAGCTAATGCAAATCAGGCTAACATATACGGTGGGGGTGCTCAGAGTCAGTCTACCACCAAGCCCACAGTATGTGTTATCCAAACGCGCAGATCCTGCAGGGGTACTATAGGAACTACACGACATGGCGCCAACAACGTTGGTTTGGTACTTATTTAACAGTAGAATCTGAGTAGTTCAGTCATGCTATTCTCAGAGAACCTACTCACAAAACCCCAGAGACGTCTGGAGTGGGTGGGCACAAAATTCGCCACAGCTGAGTAGTACGAAAATACTATTTATTGGCTGTTGATTAATCAAGCTTGAAGGACATTTTGTTCCTAAATTGTGCATAACACCTCATCTTGGTTCCCTGTGAACACTTCTTCCTCTAAAACATGCCTGATTCCGAGGCAGGGGATGAGAGAGTTGACCTGAATTTCTTAACAGGTGGAGAAGATCCTGAGCATGCAATACAGATTGCACCAAAATTCAGAAGGACAGTCACCATAAGACTATTAGAAAATGGCTTACCAGCCAAGGGAGGCATGGTGGTTTTCGTGATTGAGGCACACGAATCAAACAAAACAGAGGTGTTCTATTCATGTGTTACATTCCCAGCAGCAAATGCTATTACAAATACATTTCACTACTACATAGCAGGAGATGCACCAGCAGAATATGGTCCGTTTGAGGACATAGAGATTCCACTCACTTACCAGGAACATTTTTACTGGTTTAACGGCGCCCTACCCCACGTACGACAAAGAGTAAGATTAGGCCCGCTCAGAGGAGACGGGGCCACATGGCCAATACTAGCGGCTTACACACCGCACCCTGACATTGGAACAATGCCACAGCCAGACTTACTCGTACAACACAGAGATTTAATTAAAATCTACAGAAACCTGACACAATTCGTCATGAGGACTTTAACAATCCAACCTGCACCAGCTGCAGCAAATAGTACTCCAGTCCAGGGTACAGGAAATAAAATTACTCCACAAACATTACACGCGGTAATGGGCAAAATGCCAGCAAAACGTGAACAAATCCCATTCTGGATAGCTCAGAAAATAACTCAGCTTGAGGCGGTATTTCCGAATACTACCACCTATGATAAACCCAGAATTCTAACAATCTGCTTGCCCATGGGGATCACACCACAAGTAGAGGACTGCACCTCTTGGGGTTCAGTCTTTGCTGCCATATATACCAGAACACATGGCATCCCGTCCTTCGCAGTAGTGCCAGACGTGTTGAGACAGATACAAAATGAGTACGGAGCAGAGCCTGCCCTTAACTTAGGGATGAAGTTACTAAATAACTTTGACCAGGTATCAGCCATAATACTAGCTAACATTAAGGGGGAAGCAGCTTCAGTGGTGATCCGCCAACGCCTAAGGGAGTTCAGTCCAGAGGATCATCAACACCAACTACCCAAAATAATTGAAACTGCATATGCAGAATTAGGCAGAGACAGTCTAGGTGGGAAAGCATTAAAACCACAACTAGTGGGCAGTCCTGAAAAGGACACTACAAAACAGACACCTACTTCTTCTAAAAAAAAGTGGGAAAATAAAAAACAACAAAAGTCTAAAGACAGCAGATCTCAATCCAGAGGTAGGTCTCCTCAACAGGAGCCCTCTGAAAGGAGGTATAACCTCAGGAATAGGGATAATATTAAAAAACCTGACCGGTATCAGGATACTGATACACGTTCCTCTCGTTCCTTTCAGGGTTCGTCAAGAAACTCCGAGAGGGAAGGACGGTCAGAACACAGACAAGAGGAGCGTACAAAGTCCAGAGACATGCAATGCGCTGCGGACTACGCACCTAAAAAAGAAGATAAACAAAAACAGAAACCTCCGTTCAAAAAGAAGAAGGTAGCAGGTCTCAAGATCAGACATGCCCAGAATTCTGAGGACACAACTTCTGAACGGGGAATGGGCTCTGACGATGCTAGACAGCGCGGCAGAAGTAACGATAGCTCGCCAGAACCTGAAGGAATTTCTGGTGACAGCGGAGTTGAGTGAGTATATCACAGTGGAAACACCTGATACTCGGGTAAGCGTCCCATATAAGTTACATGAGATAACACTCCGGCTGGAGGGGGACAAGCCCAGAAAAATTAAAGGTCTCTTTTGGGAAAAGCTGTCAGCTGGGTATGACATCCTATTAGCAGAGCAAGACTGGCCGCCAGCATTCGTCATGGAGTGCCCTAGGGGAGAAACTGTAATTTTTCCAGCCTTTTCCGACCTCGTTCCCATACATCTTAAACATGCATATGCGCAGGAGTGGGTGGTTGCCCTAGCTCCGGCATTGTATAAAAATCATGTTGTTTGGGATGAGGATTCAACCCACCACGTGATCCCGTTAAAAGTTTCCCCAAATGCTCAAAGGCAATACCCTATAAAGCATGAAGCTAAAAAACAAGTCAGGGAGATCCTAGATCAACTTGAATACCACGGGGTGATAGAAAATTGCACCTCACCAATGAACAATCCTTTGTTTCCCGTATCAAAACCCGATAACACATTTCGTTTAGTTTTAGATTACCGACATTTAAACACTTGCACAAAGACATTTGCAGTTCAAAATGCACACAGTGCCGCATTAATGAATAAGATTGTGCGCAAAAAATATAAAACAACACTTGATATATATCAAATGGATTTTTCTGCCAAAATATAGCGCCTGAAAGCAGGTATCTGACCGCATTCAGTGCGTTAGGGTCCCAGCGACAATTTTGTCGACTAGCCCAAGGGTATAAAAATAGCCCCGGGTATTTCCAGCAAGAGTAACAGAGTTACTCCAAAATTTGGATGGAGAAGCATTGTCCTATGTAGATGATATTTATCTGACGGACGATGACTTACCGAGGCACTTGACCAGGGTGAGCACCATTATTATGGGATTCGCTTCTGAGGGCTACAAATTTAACTTACAAAAATTAAAGATTGCCCACCTAAGTGTCCTGTTTTTAGGATACGAGCTGTCAAGAGAGGGTAAAAGCCTGGCAGCTAACTTTTTAGAAAAGTGTGCACTGCTCCAACCTCCAAAATCATTAAAGAATTTACAATCAATTCTGGTCGAACATACATTTTGGATTACACAGAAAGAGTAAAACCTTTCTACGACTTAATAAAACCTGATTTTTCAATCAGACAATGGACACAGGAACATACAAATATCCTGCGTTCCCTACAGGAAGACATGATAGCTTCTAAACATTTACAGACACGCGTAAACGTACGCAACTTAGTGATCCGAGTAATAGCGGGTCAATGCGGGTACACTTATTTAACTTTCAATGAAGGTGAAACAGTACCAATCACATACAAATCACACCTGTACACAAACGCAGAAATGCATTTCACTTCAACAGAAAAAATCCTGACAGCAGTGCAGACCGCTGTAGCAAAAGAAAGAGCTCTGGCTCAGGGTAAACGCATAATTGTCGTGACCCCAGTACCAGCCTTAGAAGCTGTTACAAAAGCTAGCATTCCAAATGCGAAAGCCTTACATCCCAGATGGATACAATAGGCTAATTCTCTTACTGCAACGGATGTTGAATACAGATTTGATCCAAGTTTAAAAACACAGGCATTCCTGCAATACGAATAAGAATATCCTCTACCAAATGAAATTTTGCCTTTAGATCAGTATGAATACATTATTTACAGTGATGATTCAGCTCAACCGGCCATAGGGAGTAAGCAAGCTTACAGCGCAGTGTGTGCAATCGTTAAGGGTCGCATGCGTGATGGCAAGTTCCATCCAAGCTGTACTAAAACGCAATCTCTAGGAGATTGCACGGCTCAGTTGGCAGAACTAAAAGCACTTATACTGGCACTTATAAATACGGATCACGAATTCCCCACACTTATTGTGTGTGATTCCTTTTACTGTGTACAGTCGTACAATGAATATCTACATCATTGGGAACAAAATGGGTTCAAAGATGCAAAAGGTGGCACAATTAAACATAAAATGCTATGGGAACAGGTAGTGGAGTTGAGAAACGAACTACCAAGGGCTCACGTGATACATACACTGAGTCATCAGCGTGATGGCGTTCACGTTGAAGGGAATTCATTGGCTGATGAAGCCGCAAAGGGGGCTGTACGCACAGCGTCCGTAGCTGCAATCACTCGTTCAAGAACGAGAATAGACGGCGAGATAATGGTAGCTGTCAATGCTTCGCGCAAAGGCAGCACAGCAGTACCAAAACAATTTCCACTCAAGTACTCCTATAAGTTAGATGCACAAAACATTCCATATGCTCAGATTCCTGGAGTGGGGGATAGAGTAATACCAAATATGGATCATAGGTGAGGCTTAATTGTGGCAGCACACGAAGGGAAAGGTTCTGTACATAAGTGACTTAGGGAGACTGTTTCTTTATTGAAAGAACTCTACTGGTGGCCCGTGATGATAAGGCAGATTAGAGACTAAGGGGCCGATTCCGATCTCGGCCGATAGGGCACCGAATCGGATTCGGCTTAACCGGATCCGATTCGGAGCCCTCTTTCCCGACCGATTCGTACGTGCGTCCGGCCGAGCGAGTACGATGCGAGCGCACGCGAAATCGCCGACCGACTTGTTCGCGGGTCCGAAGCGCTCCGACCGACTCGCACGGACACGACGCACACCACGCGATGGAGACGTTCCCCGGCCGGGCAAGTACGATGCGCGCCGCGAGCAGTCCGACCGACTCGCGCTATCCGGCTCAAAAGAGCAGTCGGAGCCGCACTTTGGGGGTCCGTGTCGGACCCCCCTGTACGCGTAGCCGCCCGAGTCGCACACAGGGGGGACCCATGGGTCCCCCCTACCTGTGCATGTACGCCGCGAGTCGCTTCGAGGCGTACCCGCTGTAGGGGGCACCCTTGGACGCCTCGCACCCATTGGGTCAATGGGAGCCCGCGTACGCGTTGTACGTCCGGCTCCCATTGACTCAATGGGAGTCCGACCGACTCGAGTCCGATTGCATGCGTGCGCATCGTACTCGTTCGGTCGGACTGCCAGAGTCCGATTCGGTCGGAAATCTCTCCGGGTCCGGCTCGGTCGGAGAGATTTCCGGCCTGAATCGGAATCGGCCCCTATGTCTGGAACTGCGACATCTGCAAGCAGATGGAAGGGTCCACCACAACACGTCCAGTACAGATACCATTATTAGACAGCATTAGGTTGTCTGTTCGTGTACGCCCATCTCAAGTTTCCTCAAGATCTGGCCTCAGCGCTCGGCTGACGCTTGAACTGTTATAAAAGATTTGTGAGTCTTTATCGGCACATACGCAGTTGGCACATTACATTCTGACCGTGGTCCGGTGTTTAGCTCTCGGGCTTACTGTAGTATCCTAGCATCTTGTCCATGTTATATACATGCTTCCTCCACTACCTGCCCAGTCTGTAGAATGCTGCAGTTATGATGCACATGAGAATGTTGGGAGTCTGTGGGCTAATGCTGTCAGTTGGGATTGGGCTGAGTGGCATGTTGGCTGCTCCTGGTGGGGCTGTTCCACTTGATCTACACATCTCCAAATAAACATCTTGAACATCATCTACTGTGTGTGGATTTAAATACTACATTATTTATGGCGACGAGCTGGAGAGGACCACATACTCTACTAAGAAACTTAAGGAATACAAGAAGAGAGATGAAGAGAAACTGGAACTTCAGAAAACAAGAGATAGATCAAGATGACTTATACAAAAAAAACCAACAAGATTGAAACAAGTTGATCAACCTTCAAGCAAATAAAAGATGTAAGAGCAACTATCGACAAGCGAGGATGACTCTCAGGAGCAACAAAACACAGGCACAAAAGGACATACTAACAGCACGAGTTGTTTGCCAAGAAGTCATTATGAAACACAGCTTGCAGCAAAGTAAACAAAGAAGAGAAATACAGCACGCGTTAAAGCCCCACCAGTGTCCTGAACATCGTACAGCTCAAGCCAGACCGTGCTGTAGTCAGTGTCAAGTTGCCTCTTTAACAAGAAATGCGCATTCAGGAGAAGTAAGTGTCGACATTTTTCTTGGAGCTTCAGACAAGCTCTTCTCATATCACACGTTTTTGGCCCACATCGCACTAACGAACGATGTACAAAGGTCGTGGGTTTGAAGTATTCTTGACATATAATTTGTTGGACATTCACTGTAAATTCTACAGCACCTCATGAAGTCTTTGCATACATTGGTGTTTACGTTTGATTCTTCTGCTGAAGTACATCGTTCTTTCTGAGTGTAAAAAAAATCAGAGACTTCCCAGATCTTGTGTACTGAAACACGCAATGATTACCAACATCGTACATGTTCGTCTACAGATCTACGGATCGGATCGGAAATGTGATGTACTCGCCTGTACTGGCTATTATTGTGGTGCCGGATGAGAGTATGTACTTGGACACACACGCACCAGGCGCATTGTACTAGTCCAGGGTGCACAGCCAGGTGAGGTTTATTTTTTTTAAATGTTTGTTAGTCTACTTTGAGACACGTAATCTGTGGTGCAGTTCAACCGTCGCTTTTTTTTTTTTTTTAAATAAATGTCACGAGGCGAGAGCACGCAAAATCTTACCTGCACTTGGATGACACCTTCGAGGCTCGAGGATTCTTCTGTGACAAAGCTTCTTGGATCTGGTTCTTGGTGTTGCTTACTGGCGTTCTGATGCAAAGGCATGCAGGGAGCCATCCGGCACGACGTAATTGGCGTGCCGCCATTTTGAGTTTGCATTCGTAAAGAATAGTGTACATACTCTATCCAGGTACTATACTGTTTAAAAGATACTTTTTCACGAAAATTTGTGCACGTTTTGGGAGACTGTAAACACATGGCTTAGGACACTTGTACTGCTCGTTATTCTGCTTTTGATACAAGTCTACCTGGCTTCAGAAGTATACGTGTGAGAGACATTCTGCCTAGTCAAGCCAAGAGACAGCTCGGGCGAGGAGTCGCTCACCGGTGCTTACTTGATTTACATAATAGCTATAACCATTGCTATGATGTCTTGCTTGTCAATGTAGCCTGTTTATGTATAAACAAAAAGACCTGACAGTGGTACCTTCTAACTACCAGCACCTAACCTATATTTACTCCAACAGTCTTATCCCTTCAATACTACCTGGGATCTGTGTGCACACTGAATAGCACCCACCGTCACAGTGCTTATTCCTTCAGGAACCTTACAATTCAAAATTAAAGCACAGGTGCACCACACAGCAAAATCTAATCAATAAGAAAAGTCCATATCCAGACACAAGAGTTCTTCAAGTTTTTCTTTCCTTCATTTTATTCCATTTTCATTTAGTGTGGATAAAACACAGAGTCCAGCTCTAATGGTTCAATACACAGTACAGCCGACGCGTTTCGTCCTAATATAGGACTTCTTCAGGGCACTAGAAGAAGGTAAGACCCAGCGCTTCCATGGAATGAACGGTCATAGGATTCCCTGCTAGTGAGCTATTCCCCTTCCGGTATATTTCTAAAATGTATCCAAGCAGAGAGGACATCCCATTTCAAAACAAAACTTAATTTGCAAAACCAAATCGGCAGAAAACCAACAGCCAAGATAGAACTGTCGTGGTTAACGGAGACGCTGGGGAACGTAGCAACAGGCAACGAGCCGGGCAAGCAGGAAATTGATTTACATAATAGCTATAACCATTGCTATGATGTCTTGCTTGTCAATGTAGCCTGTTTATGTATGGTTTATTTGATGTAAAATGAGTTTGCGTAATTTAGAGTTTAAGGATCTTGTCACGTATCAATGTACGTTTACATCAGAGTCTGAGCTAAAGTTTTGAGCACACTCACCGTCCCTCGTTTTACATGGATTTTCTCCCTACATGGGGAGCACACTCACTGTCCTTCGTTTTAGGGGCAGGATTTGGGTTATAGTCCCATTATCCTTAGTTTTACATGGATTTTCTCCCTACATGGGGAGCACACTCACCGTCCCTCGTTTTAGGGGCAGGATTGGGGTTATAGTCCCATTATCCTTAGTTTTACATGGATTTTCTCCCTACATGGGGAACACACTCACCGTCCCTCGTTTTAGGGGCAGGATTGGGGTTATAGTCCCATTATCCTTAGTTTTACATGGATTTTCTCCCTACATGGGGACCACACTCACCGTCCCTCGTTTTAGGGGCAGGATTTGGGTTATAGTCCCATTATCCTTAGTTTTACATGGATTTTCTCCCTACATGGGGAGCACACTGAAGTGAAGGTCGGAGGCAGATGAGGATGTTGAATACTTTATTTCCATAAACATATCCAGGAAACAGGCAAGTCCCAGGCACAACGGCTTCCTGTCACAGTCGCCCACCGCAAGTGAATATGCCTTAGAACCGAACACAGAACATAGAACCGTTCTAATGCATATTCACTTCACGAGCCCTTAAAGGAGCCGACACAACACATCCCCCTCCTTTAGGAACAAGAAGAAAAACAATGGAAAGAGCCTAATGCTAGGGAAATAAGGGAGGGGGGTACCAAAGGTACGCGGATACATAAGAAAAGGAGGAAACGAAGTTAAGGGCAAGACTAAGAAATAAATTAGAACTCTGTAAAGTACATCACAAATTCTTTCAGCCAACCAGGAAGTACCCTCCTTCTTTTACTTGGTACACTGACATCAGTAACATCTTCCGAGTTGATACGACTCTGAGTAGTGATCCCCGCATCATCAATACCAGTGCCCACAACAACCTTATCTGTCCTCAACAACCCTTCCCCTTCCCTGAGGGAGAAGTCAGATGCACTAGAGTTGATGTTGGTGTCCGAGGAACTAGGGTTGACCTTGTGGCCAGGATGGGTATCCGTGGTTTGGTAATTCTCCGACCCCAAATGAGACTGAAGTGTACTATTCTCAAAATAATCTTCCACCCAATCGAAATTTGAGGGATGAAGAGGTTGTAGATTCCTTTCAAGCTGTTGACTCCGATCAAGGGCAACATTTTTAAGGTTCCACACTCTTCCATCATCAAGTCTAACCGAATTCCTTAACACTTCCACAACTTGTTGTGGTGTCCCAAACTTGCTTTCCCCTTTGGGAACTCTAATCGGCTTTTTTATACGGACCCAATCACCCACCTTGACATGGACGTTCTTAGTACCATGACACATATCGTAATAATCTTTACTTTTGCTGTGGACATATTCCAGGTTCCCTTTCACCTCCATAGGAGACCATTCTAGCACAGACCCTTTCACAAGCCAATCAGGATTAAACTTAGATCTAGGAGTCCTTCCCCTCATCATTACGAAGGGTGACAGACCAGTGGAAATGTGAGTGGTGATTCTGTACGCCCAAACTGCTTTTTGGATCTCATTTTTCCAGTCTAAATGCTTACATGAAGCAGCTTGAATGACTCCTTTAATAACTCTATTGAAACGCTCCACTGTGCCGTTTCCACTTGGATTATACAAGGAAGTGGTCTTGTGTTTTATGCCACACTTCTCAAAGTAATCCTTAGACATTTTTGACAAAAATTGTACACCATTATCTGTTAGTACACATACAGGCTAACCTTCCCTCATAAAAATTTTGTCTAAAAATTCTAAGACCAACTGGGTATCGACTTTCTCAACAACCTCCACAACAGGCCATTTAGTAAAAAGATCAATAGCAACTAAACCATATTCTTTTGATTCTCCAACTGGTCCAAAAATGTCGACCGCAATGGTTTCCCACGGTAGATTGGGAATTAAACCCTCACTCATTGGAGGTCTTAAGGTACTTAAAGTTTTATCAGCCGTGCGACACACAGAGCATTTTTTTACAAAATCCTCTACACCCATGTCGACCCCCGGCCACCAAAAGATTCCTTTCACAACCAACTTAGTCCTGATGATGCCAAAATGGCCTTCATGGCATAATTGCAAAACCTTATTGCGCAAAGACTTGGGAGGAACAACTCTGCTACCCCTCATTAACAAGTCCTTGTCCAAGGATAACTCCATACGTACATCCCAAAAGGGTCTCAAATCACTACTAATGAGGTGTTTCCTAGGCCACCCTTTACAAATGTAATCCATCACCAAAACCAAATCACTGTCTTTGTGTTGTTCATCTACCCATTCAGTTTTAGTAATGGCCGGAAAACCAGAGTCATGAATGAATGCTATATTATAATTTCCCCAAGGATCATCAACACATTCTTCTAGGGGTATTGGTAGCCTAGATAGACAATCGGCTACCACATTGTCTTTGCCTGGTACATAAATGACCTTGAAAACAAATTCCTTCATTCTCATTGATATTCTGGCTAACCTGGCAGATGCGCCCACATTACCTTCAGTGGTGAGTATGCGCACTAAAGGTCGATGATCAGTGCGGATAATCACAGGCTTACCCCAAACGAAAGCACGAAAATGTTCTAACGCCCATGCACAAGCCAAGGCTTCTCTTTCGATAATGGGATATTTGCTCTCTGCAGGGGATAGGGCTCTAGATGCAAATAAAATAATTTTTTCTTTGCCGTCCCTCTCTTTTTGTGCCAGGACTGCACCCAACCCTTTATCGCTTGCATCCGTTGTCAACCAGCATTCAGAGTTGGGGTCAAAACTGTTAAGGGCATTTACATGTTGTAAATCAGCTTTGATCAATTGAAACTCTCTCTCACAATTAGTAGACCATTCAAATTTTACATTTTTTTTTAAGAGAGAGCGTATATTGTAGATCTTGGCAGCGAAATTAGGTATAAACTTGGCACAATATTCCGCCATACCCAAGAAGGATCTAACTTCTACCTTAGAGGTAGGAGGAGGTGAATCAACAATGGTGTTGACAAGTGAAGGTTTTGGTCTTACACCTTCTTTACTTATGACATGACCTAAATATGAAACACTCCTCTGTGCAAACCTACACTTGGACAGCTCAACAGTTAAACCAGCACTCTGTAATGTAGTGAGTACTTTATCCAAAACCAAATCATGTTCATCTTTACACTTTCCTGCAATCAAAATATCGTCCTGAAAAAAACTTACACCTTCCATGGTTCCAAAAAGTCTATGCATCAATCGCTGAAATACACCAGCGGCCGAAGCAAGACCAAAAGGCATCTGCTTAAACTGGTAACAACCAAAAGGCGTAATAAATGCCGTCAGTCCTCTAGATTCTGGTTCCAGCATGACCTGGTGGTACGCCGTGGAAAGGTCTATGGTGGAGAACCACGTTGCCCCCCTAAGGGAAGACACCATCTCATTTATTTTAGGAAGGGGAAATCTTTCAATCACAATATTATTGTTTAGATGGCGCATGTCTATGCATAAACGAATTTTTCCGTTGGGTTTCCGTGCAACCACAATCGGAGAAATCCATTCAGATGTGTGCACCTCTTCAATAACCCCCCTGGACAACAAACCTTGTAATTCAATATTGACTTCCTCTCTGATGAGCATGGGAATAGGTCTTACTTTATGAACCTTAGGTTCTGCATTTTTCTTAAGGACGATTCTGTGTTCAAACCCTTTTAGTGCTCCTAAACTATCTCCAAAAACAGTGGGAAATTTGTTGCGTAAAATTTCACCTAACTTGCTGGTATCGTCCATAATCAGTACCTTTTCATCGCTATTAGGATCTAGTATGATATGTAAATTTTTTTGGTCTAGCCAGCCCAAAACTGAAGGTCCCACTTTTGCAACATATAGTTTCCCTCTTGCTGACCTTCCTTTAAAAAGGAATGTGAGCCATCTGAAACCCAACATATTAATCCTTTCCCCTGTGAAACTTACAGGACTAGCATCGGAAACCTCTAAATGGTCCCCAATTTTCCCCACAAATTTAGTTTTCCAAATTTCTTCATTTATAATAGTATATGGTGATCCTGAATCAGCATATACTTTAGTCGTAACCCCACCTAAGGATATTTCGCAAATGGGTTTATCTTTCAACGAATTGTCATTAATGTTCACCACAAAATTACCCTGTAAATTCTTAATACAATTCTCTTCTAAATGCAAATCCTCTTCAGTGTTCTCCTCTTCGCCCCATACATACTTTACATTGTTTCGCATGCGACACATCTTGCTAAAGTGACCAAACCGACCACATATGCCACATTTCTTTTTAAAGCCGGACACTGTTTGCTAAAAGCTAAATGTTCTCTACTGTCGCAGCGATAGCATCTCCTATCATCTTGTTTCATGTCATTTGCAGGAGTCCTTATGAATCTGTTTGGTCCTCTCCCCGCCTGTTGAGAATGACCTTTCGTAGGATTTTGTAGTTTGAAAACCCCTCCTGAAGGCATGGGTGATTCATTACTTGCACCTTTAATTACGTTGGCACATCTCCCAGACATTTCTGACTTCCTTATTATGGCCAAAACTTCCTCTAAAGGTGCATCACCATTCACCCATAGCCGATCTTGAATAGGTGAATTGTTATTATGTACGACTAACTGATCACGAATGAGATCATCGTGGAGGCCCCCGAATTTGCAGTCTATAGCCAACTTTTTTAAGTCATCAAGCCATTCATCTACTGGCTCTTCTTTACTCTGCTTCCTCTGAAAGAATTTATGTCTCGTTACCCCAATGCATACTTTGGGCGCAAAATACTTATCCAAATCCTTAAGCGCACACTCAAAAACATCAATGGTTGCGTCGATCAGTTTTGGCATACGAGAATATGTCTTCAGACCCACTGGACCCAAGGAGTGCAGAAGTATTCTTTTCTTTTGTTCAGGTTTCATACTTCCTGCCTCATCAATAGCACAAATGTAATTTACAAAATACTCCTTCCACTCTAACCACACAGTGTTAGGTTGAGGACCAGTAGCCCAAAAGGGATGAGGAGAACTGATTGAGAAATTTTGTTGTGCCATACTTAATTGCGCAGTGCTTGCAGATAAGTCTCCTTGTTCCATATGTGACCCTGAAAAAAAAACCCCCTTTTTTTTTTTTTTTTTTTTTTTTTTAATGTATCACCTAAAAAAAACCATGTCCCGAAATTCTCACCTGTTTCCTGTTGCTCCTTACGTTTGCTGCCTCGTTTAGTATATGAGACACCTGGTCGCCTGGTTGTACGCTTGATTACCTTCTAAAATAACGAGCGTTACCACGACTCTATTCCGATGTAACACTTCATTGTAACGTATGAGGAACAAAATGGCCGCTACGCCAGGTCACGCTGCGTGACCTTGCGTGTGAACGTCACTCCCAGCTCGCTGCACTAGACGCATACGCGGGACACTGGATGCTGGCACTCGCGCTTGGAATCTTTACTCCGGTTTGAAACACGCCGGCGATGGCAGTTGCAGGAGTCTCCAATTTTAAGGTAATCTTACCTTCTCAGACGTACACCTTTTTTTAAAGCGCTGATACACCGTCTCTTCGTGTATTTCCACACAGATTTGTCCAATTTTTAGCCAAGAACAAGTTGTCCCTTCCTCGAAAAAAAAAACGGTACGCTGGAATGTATCGATGTCCAGCAACTCTCTTTCTGATCCCAATTCGTCGCCAAATTGAAGTGAAGGTCGGAGGCAGATGAGGATGTTGAATACTTTATTTCCATAAACATATCCAGGAAACAGGCAAGTCCCAGGCACAACGGCTTCCTGTCACAGTCGCCCACCGCAAGTGAATATGCCTTAGAACCGAACACAGAACATAGAACCGTTCTAATGCATATTCACTTCACGAGCCCTTAAAGGAGCCGACACAACACACACTCACCGTCCCTCGTTTTAGGGGCAGGATTTGGGTCATAAGCCCATTATCCTTAGCTTTACATGGATTTCTCCCTACATGGGGAGCACACTCACCGTCCCTCGTTTTAGGGGCAGGATTTGGGTTATAGTCCCATTAACCTTAGATTTACAAGGGTTGCCTCCCCATCTCGGGAACATACCTATTGTCCCTTGTTCCAGGGGCAGGAATTTGGGTTTTAGTCCCTCTTTCCTCCTTTCACTTTATTCACACTTGGTTACGTTGCTAACTTTCCACAAGGTTGGGTGATGGGTTATAGTCCCTTTCAGTATGTTGTCATGGGTTACAGTCCCATTTTCACACGTTTAAAGTCTTATACCTTTACATGAAGTATGACTTTATGGGTCATATTCTTAAGTGTTGATCCCTCACGTGAGGGGTGTAAGATGTTTTTTTTAGCCCCATCTTTATAACATATGATGTTTTCCTTACGTGGAAATTTTTATATTTCTGTGCTTAACATTTTTTTAATGGCGGGAAGATGGGTAATATTGACATTTATTTTGTTGTTGTATTCTTATCCATCTTTTTGTGTTTTTAAATTGTTCACACTCTCGCGTTTTTGTACTTTACTGTATTTCCCTGAGTGTTGAACTATTTCATACATTCGACCCTGTACTATGTCTTTCCTTCACGCATGCCTGTCTGGCCAGTTGGTGTGTCTGCTTAGTTTTCCTCCTAGTTGTTTTCTTTCGCTGTGTCCCTTCTTTTCTCTTGTTATTTATAGAAAGGAGGATGGCCAGGTTCATCTGTCTGTTTTCTTCTTTGTCGTTCATTTCTTCGTATTGCTGTGCTGCTTATGTATTTCTCCTTTTCTGCATTCTTTATGGTTCTTCCTGTCCAGTGTTCCATCCTTTTTGCTTTCATTTTGGAAGAAAGGGGATAATGTAGTATTCTAGCATCTTGTCCATGTTATATACATGCTTTCTCCACCACCTGCCCAGTCTGTAGAATGCTGCAGTTATGATGCGCATGAGAATGTTGGGAGTCTGTGGGCTAATGCTGTCAGTTGGGATTGGGCTGAGTGGCATGTTGGCTGCTCCTGTTGGGGCTGTTCCACTTGATCTACACATCTCCAAATAAACATCTTGAACATCATCTACTGTGTGTGGATTTAAATACTACATTAACAAAGCGGACATGGAAGGAATGGGCGTAGCATTGCGGTACTCCTCTCCATACCATCCCGAGGGAAATTCTGTTGTGGAGAGGAAAAACCGAGACTTAACCCCTTCGATGCGTCGGACGTGCGGGAGCCGTCCGACGCATTAGTGCTCATGTGCGTCGGACGGCTCCCGCGCGTCCGACGCCATGACACTGGGAATCCCTCTGGTGCGGGCACCAGAGGGATTCCCTTTACCCCCCCAAGAGCCTCGGCAGCTGGGGAAGAGCTTCCCCAGCTCCCGAGGCCCCCCCCTGGTTTCCCTGAAATGATGATCAGCGCGCACGTCGCGCTGACGTCATTTCAGTGAAACCGAAACTGAAATGAGCCAAGAGGCTCATTTCAGTTTCCCTTTCTACGTGCTCAGGGGGCTATCTCAGCCCCCTGAGCACGTAGAAAGACGGGAGAGGTATCGTTGGAAAGGGGAGAATCTCCCTTTCCAATGGTACCCTCCCCAGTGGATCCCTGCTTGGGAATCACCCCAGGAGGGCGATCCCCAAACAGGGATCCACCCACTAGGCACCAGGGAGGGGGGAGCGGCCCATTGGGCAAGGGCATTTGCTCCCCCATATGAAAATGGGCAAATTTAGTCTTTCTGCCCCCCCTGGGGGCAGATGGGGCAGTAGCCCCCAATCTGCCCCCCGGGGGGGCAGAAATCCCACTAGATACCAGGGATTTTTGTTTACAAAAATAATTAGGGGTGGGGGCTGCCCAATATGGGCATGCCAATGCCACCACCCCCCGGCCACAAAATTACAGTCTTTCTGCCCCCCCTGGGGGGCAGTAGCCCCCAATCTGCCCCCCCGGGGGTGGAAAGTCCACTAGATACCAGAGATTTTTAAAAAAAATTATAATTAGGGGTGGGGGCTGCCCAATATGGGCATGCCAATACCCCCACCCCTCTGCTGCAAAGGTACAGTCTTTCTGCCCCCCCTGGGGGGCATATGGGGGCAGTAGTCCCCAATCTGCCCCCGGGGGGGGCAGAAAGCCCACTAGATACCAGGGATTTTTTTTCAAATTATAATTAGGGGTGGGGGCTGCCCAATATGGGCATGCCAATGCCCCCACCACCTGCTGCAAAGGTACAGTCTTTCTGCCCCCCCTGGGGGGCAGATCGGGACAGTAGCCCCCAATCTGCTCCCCCGGGGGGGCAGAAAGCCCACTAGAAACCAGTTTTTTTTTCCCCCCGATGAATTTAGGGGTGGGGGTTCCCCCAATAAGTGCATGCCAATGCCCCCACCCCTCCCCCCCACAAAATTCCAGTCTTTCTGCCCCCCCGGGGGGACAGAAAGCACCCTAGATGCCAGGGATTATATTTTTTATAGGCCCAGGGTGGGGGCTGCCCAGAATGGGCATGCAAATGCCCCCACCCCTCCCCCAAAGAAAATAAAAGACTTTCAGCCCCTGATCTCCCCCCCCGGGAGGGGCAGAAAGCCCACTAAGTGCCAGGGATTTTTTTTAAATGTAGGTAGGGGTGGGGGCTGCCCAGAATGGGCATGTCAATGCCCCCACCCAAATAAAAAATGCTACAGTAATTCTGCACACCCCTGAGAGGCAGATGGGGCAATAGCACCTTATCTGCACCCCCCGGGGGGGGCAAAAAGCCCACTAGCCACCAGGGATTTTTTTTTCTCCAAAGTTCGGGGTGGGGGCTGCCAAGAATGGACATGCCAATGCCCCCACCCACCCCAAAATAGATGCCACAGTCTTTCTGCCCCTCCCAGGAGGCAGATGGGGGCAGTAGCCCCTGATCTGCCCCCCAGGGGGGCAGAAAGCCCACAATGCCCCAGTGAATATGCTGGCTTTTTTATACGCAGGGGTGGGGGCTGACCACAATGGGCATCCCAATGCCCCCAACCCCCCAAAAGAATAGCCACAGCCTTTCTGCCCCCCTTGGGGGCATATCGGGGCAATAGCCCCTGATTTCCCCCCTCCCCAGGGCGGCAGAAAGCCCACTAGGCACTGACTTTTTTTTCGGAATGTGCCTACCTGTGGATTTTGGGTTCTAGCGCAGCCGGCACCTAGGGAAACATAGCAAACCTATATATTTTTGAAAACTAGACACTGAGGGGAATCCAGGATAGGGTGACTTGTGTGGCTCTCACTAGGTTCTGTTACCCAGAATCCCTTGCAAACCTAACAATTTGTCCAAAAAAACACAGTTTCCTCACATTTCTGTGGTGGAAAGTTCTGGAATCTGCGTGGATCCACAAAATTCCATGCACCCCGCGTTCCCCAAAGTCTTCCGAGAAAAATGGTACCTCACTTGTGTGAGTAGGCCTAGTGCCTGCGACAGGAAACGGCCCAAAACGCAACGTGGACACGCCACATTTTCACAGCGAAAACGGACCCTTTTTTAGCAAAGTGCCAAGCTGTAGATTTTGAACCCTAGCTCTGCCGGCACCTAGGGAAACCTAGCAAACCTATACATTTTTTAAACCTAGACACCCAGGGGAATCCAGGATGTGGTGACTTGACTGGCTCTCATCAGGTTCTGTTACCCAGAATCCCTTGCAAACCTAACAATTTGTCCAAAAAAACACATTTTCCTCACATTTCTGTGGTGGAAAGTTCTGGGATCTGCGTGGATCCACAAAATTCCACGCACCCCGCATTCCCCAAAGTCTTCCAAGAAAAATGGTACCTCACTTGTGTGGGTAGGCCTAGTGCCCGCGACAGGAAACGGCCCAAAACGCAACATGGACACACCACATTTTACAGTGCAAGCTGACACTATTTTGCAAAGTGCCTAGCTGTAGATTTTGAACCCTAGCTCTGCCGGCACCTAGGGAAACCTAACAAACCTATACATTTTTTAAAACTAGACACCCAGGGGAATCCAGGATGGGGTGACTTGTCTGGCTCTCACCAGGTTCTGTTACCCAGAATCCCTTGCAAACCTCAAAATGTGTAAAATAAACCCACATTTTCCTCACATTTCTGTTTTGGAAAGTTCTGGAATGTGTGTGGATCCACAAAATTCCACCCACCCCGCATTCCCCAAAGTCTTCAGAGAAAAATGGTACCTTACTTGTGTGAGTGGGTCAAGTACCGGCGACAGGCAAGGGCCCAAAACGTATTTAGGAGACATCAAAATGACCTATCACAAAACAACCTGGTTTTGCAAGAGGGGGTCACCTGGGTTTTTGGCCCCAGGCTCGGCGGCCATCTTGGGAAACTACCAGACCCACACATTTCTGAAAACTAGACACCCAGGGGAGTCCAGCGAGGTATGGCTTGCGTGGGTCCCCTAACGTTTTCCTACCCAGAATCCCCTGCAAACTTCAAATTTAGCTGAAAAAATCACTTTTTTCTCAAATTTCTGTCAGGGAAAGTTCTGGAATCTAGTGGATCCACAAATTTCCTATCACCCAGCGTTCCCCCAGGTCTCCTGATAAAAATGATACCTCACTCGCGTGGCTGGGTCAAGTACCCGCGACAGGCAAGGGCCCAAAACGTATTGAGGAGACATCAAAATGACCCATCACAAACCAACCTGGTTTTGCAAGGGGGTCCCATGAGTTTTTGGCCCGGGGCTCGGCGGCCATCTAGAGAAACCTACCAAACCCACACATTTCTGGAAACTAGACACCCAGGGGAGTCCAGCAAGGTATGGCTTGCATGGGTCCCCCAACATTCTCCTACCCAGAATCCCCTCCAAACCTCAAATTTCGCTGATAAAAATCACTTTTTTCTCAAATTTCTGTGTGGGAATGTTCTGGAATCTGCGTGGATCCACAAATTTATTCCCGCCCAGCGTTCCCCCAGGTCTTCTGATAAAAATGATACCTCACTCGCGTGGGTGGGTCAAGTACCCGCGACAGGCAAGGGCCCAAAATGTATTGAGGAGACATCAAAATTACCTATCACAAACCAACCTGGTTTTGCAAGGGGGGTCCCATGAGTTTTTGGCCCGGGGCTCGGCGGCCATCTAGAGAAACCTACCAAACCCACACATTTCTGGAAACTAGACACCTGGGGGAGTCCAGCAAGGTATGGCTTGCGTGGGTCCCCCAACATTCTCCTACCCAGAATCCCCTCCAAACCTCAAATTTCGCTGAAAAAAATCACTTTTTTCTCAAATTTCTATGTGGGAATGCTCTGGAATCTGTGTGGATCCACAAATTTCCTCCCACCCAGCGTTCCCCCAGGTCTCCCGATAAAAATGGCACCTCACTTGTGTGGGTAGGCATAGTGGCTGCAACAGGAAATGGCCCAAATCGTACTGTGGAGACTTCAAAATTACCTACAACAAAACTACCTGTTTTTTTTTGGGGGGGGGGCACCTGGGGTTTTAGACACGGGCTCGGCAGCCATTTTGGGAAAGTACCAAACCCAAACATTTCTGAAAACTAGACACCCAGGGGAATCCAATGAGGTATGGCTTGAGTGGATCCCCTAGCGTTTTCCTACCCAGAATGCCATACAAATCCTCAAATTTAGCTGAAAAAAACACATTTTCCACATATTTTTGTGTGGATTCACCGTGCCGGCACAAATGTCCTACACCACAGCGTTCCCCTGAGTCTCCCGAGTAAAATGATACCTCACTTGTGTGGGTGTCCAATGCAGAATTGGCTAAAAACTTATTTCTAAAAAAATATAGCGCTTAGAATTCTCGGTGCTATACCCTTATTCCCTATGTTTTGGGCTCTTCCCAGTCACAGGCCCTTGCCCCACCCACAAAGTGAGGTATCATTTTACTCAGGAGACTCAGGGGAACGCTGTGGGGTAGGACATTTGTGCCGGCACGGTGATTCCACACAAAAATATGTGGAAAATGTGTTTTTTTTTTCAGCTAAATTTGAGGTTTGCATGGCATTCTGGGTAGGAAAACTTTCGGGTATCCACGCAAGCCATACCTCATTGGACTCCCCCGGGTGTCTAGTTTTCAGAAATGTTTGGGTTTGGTACTTTCCCAAGATGGCCGCCGAGCCCGGGGCCAAAACCCCAGGTGCCCCCCCAAACCAGGTAGTTTTGTTATAGGTAATTTTGAAGTCTCCACAGTACGATTTTGGCCATTTCCTGTTGCAGCCACTATGCCTACCCACACAAGTGAGGTACCATTTTTATCGGGAGACCTGGGGGAACGTTGGGTGGGAGGAAATGTGTGGATCCACGCAGATTCCAGAACTTTCCCACACAGACATTTGAGAAAAAAGTGATTTTTTCAGCAAAATTTGAGGTTTGCAAGGGGTTCTGGGTAGGAGAATGTTGGGGGACCCATGCAAGCTATACCTTGCTGGACTCCCACGGGTGTCTAGTTTCCAGAAATGTGTGGGTTTGGTAGGTTTCCCTAGATGGCCGTCGAGCCCCGGGCCAAAAACTCATGGGACCCCCCTTGCAAAACCAGGTTGGTTTGTGATAGGTAATTTTGATGGCGCCTCAATAGGTTTTAGGCCCTTGCCTGTCGCGGGTCCTTGACCCCCCACGCGAGTGAGGTACCATTTTTATCGGGAGACCTGGGGGAACGCTGGGTGGGAGGAAATGTGTGGAACCACGCAGATTCCAGAACGTTCCCACACAGAAATGTGAGAAAAAAGTGATTTTTTCAGCAAAATTTGAGGTTTGCAGGGGATTCTGGGTAGAAGAATGTTGGGGGACCCACGCAAGCCATACCTCGCTGGACTCCCCCGGGTGTCTAGTTTCCAGAAATGTGTGGATTTGGTAGGCTTCCCTAGATGGCCGCCGAGCCCCGGGCCAAAAACTCATGGGACCCCCCTTGCAAAACCAGGTTGGTTTGTGATAGGTAATTTTGATGTCGCCTTGATAGGTTTTGGGCCCTTGCCTGTCGCGGGTCCTTGACCCACCCACGCAAGTGAGGTACCATTTTTATCGGGAGACCTGGGGAAACACTGGGTGTGAGGAAATGTGTGGATCCACGCAGATTCCAGAACTTTCCCACACAGAAATTTGAGAAAAAAGTGATTGTTTCAGCAAAATTTGAGGTTTGCAGGGGATTCTGGGTAGGAGAATGTTGGGGGACCCACGCAAGCCATACCTCGCTGGACTCCCCCAGGTGTCTAGTTTCCAAAAATGTGTGGATTTGGTAGGTTTCCCTAGATGGCCGCCGAGCCCCGGGCCAAAAACTCATGGGACCCCCCTTGCAAAACCAGGTTGGTTTGTGATAGGTAATTTTGATGTCGCCTCGATAGGTTTTGGGCCCTTGCCTGTCGCGGGTCCTTGACCCACCCACGCGAGTGAGGTACCATTTTTATCGGGAGACCTGGGGGAACGCTGGGTAGGAGGAAATTTGTGGATCCACACAGATTCCAGAACTTTCCCACACAGAAATTTGAGAAAAAAGTGATTGTTTCAGCAAAATTTGAGGTTTGCAGGGGATTCTGGGTAGGAGAATGTTGGGGGACCCACGCAAGCCATACCTCACTGGACTTCCCCGGGTGTCTAGTTTCCAGAAATGTGTGGGTTTGGTAGGTTTCCCTAGATGGCCGCTGAGCCCCGGGCCAAAAACTCATGGGACCCCCCTTGCAAAACCAGGTTGGTTTGTGATAGGTAATTTTGATGTCGTCTCGACAGGTTTTGGGCCCTTGCCTGTCGCGGTACTTGACCCACCCACGCAAGTAAGGTACCATTTTTCTCGAAACACTTTGGGGAACGTGGGGTGGGTGGAATTTTGTGGATCCACGCAGATTCCAGAACTTTCCACCACAGAAATGTGAGGAAAATGTGTTTTTTTGACAATTGTTTAGGTTTGCAAGGGATTCTGGGTAACAGAACCTGGTGAGAGCCAGTCAAGTCACCCCATCCTGGACTCCCCTGGGTGTCTAGTTTTCAAAAATGTATAGGTTTGCTAGGTTTCCCTAGGTGCCGGCAGAGCTAGGGTTCAGAAACTACAGCTAGGCACTTTGCAAAAAAAGGGTCATTTTTCACTGTGAAAATGTGGTGTGTCCACGTTGCGTTTTGCGCCGTTTCCTGTCGCGGGCACTAGGCCTACCCACACAAGTGAGGTACCATTTTTCTCTGAAGACTTTGGGGAATGCGGGGTAGGTGGAATTTTGTGGATCCACGCAGATTCCAGAACTTTCCACCACACAAATGTGAGGAAAATGTGTTTTTTTGGACAATTGTTTAGGTTTGCAAGGGATTCTGGGTAACAGAACCTGGTGAGAGCCAGTCAAGTCACCCCATCCTGGATTCCCCTGGGTGTCTAGTTTTCAGAAATGTATAGGTTTGCTAGGTTTCCCTAGGTGCCGGCAGAGCCAGGGTTCAAAAACTACAGCTAGGCACTTTGCAAAAAAAGGGTCATTTTTCACTGTGAAAATGTGGTGTGTCCACGTCGCGTTTTGTGCCGTTTCCTGTCGCGGGCACTAGGCCTACCCACACAAGTGAGGTACCATTTTTCTCGTAAGACTTTGGGGAACGTGGGCTGGGTGGAATTTTGTGGATCCACACAGATTCCAGAACTTTACACCACATAAATGTGAGGAAAATGTGTTTTTTAAAATAATTTTTTAGGTTTGCAAGGGATTCTGGGTAACAGAACCTGGTGAGAGCCAGTCAAGTCACCCCATCCTGGACTCCCCTGGGTGTCTAGTTTTCAAAAATGTATAGGTTTGCTAGGTTTCCCTAGGTGCCGGCAGAGCTAGTGATCCAGCGAGATATTAGCAAACAGCATTCATACACCATATACTCACTTGGGCCCATACATTTACACTACGCTAATACTTACGGTGGGTTTATCAGTTGTTACTCTTATCAAAAAATCCCTGCTACCAATTACCTTCTGATTGAAGAGTAATGACTTACCGATGAATCCTTTGCTAATTGGGAAGTTTAAAATGAGTGACATTCATTATAATGCAAAATCCTGAAATAACCACTGAGTCAGGAAGTTTTAAAATGTTTATCTAAAGATTTAGCAGAGTAAAATACAAAGCCACATGGTACCTAATCGAAATACCCAGGATTAAGCATAGAAATGATTATTGCTAATCAATGACGGTGTTTAAAGAAGAGGAGCAGATAGAGACAGCAGCGCAACTAAAGGTTGCATTATATTTACCTAAGTGCGAGAACCAAAACCCTTAGCCAAGGAGTTGAAAAGATAGAACCCAGGAAGGATGAAGAGCAAAGACTTCCTCCAGGATCAGGACAGGACTGGTGACCTCTCTACAACGACGCCAGCGTCGTTCCCCTCTCTGATACTCGACTTCTCTCGATTCTCCCGTGCCTTCCTTCTAATGGACTCCGCCGCCCCCTCCTCAGGACCTCTTCCGGACAGGGATTCAGTCTGCAATCGATCAGCTCAGCAGTCTGGAGCTCTTCTGTGTGTTCTGAGAGTCGGCTCTGACTAATTAACTAATGCTATATTCTATTATACCCTTCTATGCCCATGTACCTCCCCTTAATGTTGCTAAAATATGGGACCAGTACTTCTGATTGGACAGGGACAGGGGGTGGATTGTCGCACCATATTGATTTGTCCTAAATTGTAAAGCCTATTGTCCTTTACGTTCCCACCCCTTCAATTTAATACATTTGCTTTATTTCCCACCCGTCTCACGACAAATATTATACAATTTACAGGGGAAAAGTATCATTTTTGTCCACCGGAAACATCAAGTACAGTATCTTCGGCCAATGGGTCATGGCCTTGGGAGACGTCCAAGTTGACTTCACTTGGCAGGCACACAGGATATATGCGCCGAACCATCGTCTCTCGAGTTACAAGTCACCAACCCAGGCCCAAGTTTACGAATTACTAAAAGTGCAAGAAGGAAATATTAAAATCACAAATAAAATGTTTCACTGTATACCCACTATTTCTATTCTATTCCCATTTAAATATATATACTATCCCGCATTAGTAACGTTAGGAAACGACAATTTAGTAATGACATGAGAGCAAGCTGAAGCATGTGAAAACATCAAGCAGCCATTTTGTGCACACTGCGCAGAAGCAGAAGTTTCCCACCAAGCAAAGAAAGACGTCACACCATGTGATCAGGTTGCGACATGCGCAGAGAGGTTCCCGCGCTTTAGCGGCCATTTTGGATTACAGACAAGCGTTATTCATTAGCAAAACACATATGCAAGCGTCTCTCCCCTTTGTTTAGTGTATGCAAAGGTTAGTAATAACAATACAATTTTAATAAATTAATACTATGAGAAGGATTGCGTACAAGCAAGTTTCATTTTTGAAACCTTGCTCCATCAATCCCCTCTCTGATGGCGTTTCTGAGCCATCAAAACACTACCCTCAATCAGATGCCAACTTCTAGCAATTCGTTTCATTCTCATTTTTACATTTTCTGTTTTTCACATCCCCTTTCAACTTTTTGTATAGTTCACTTCTCCATTCTTCAAGTTCTATTTCATCTAGTTTTCTCTTCTTTCCTTTTTCTGTCACTTTGTATGTTTCATTCTTTCTATAGCATTTGCACCATATCATTATTGCCAATATTATTATTGCTATCCCTGCTAAGGGTACTAATATTTGACCTATAAGTCCTTTTCCTACATTAGCAAACCAGGTTCCAATTGACGAGATACTATTTGTCAATCTTTCCCATACACTATCAACTTCCAGTGGTTTAAGTTCTTTCTCAAGTTTTGTTATATTCTGTATATACGTTCCAATTTCTGCACTCTTATCAGGAATATAAGTGCAACAATGTTTCATCCTTAATAATTTACAGACTCCGTCCTCTTTTGCCAATATAATATCAAGATCAAGTCGATTTTGCATCACCATAGATCTAATCGCAACCATTTCCGCATTAATCATTAGAAATCCTCCAGCAGTGTCAGTTGATAAACGATCAACTACTGTAGACAATTTACATATTTTTCTTGAGTTCAGAATTATTCCCACTGAAGGTATCAATGCACCAAATATATCACCTAAAATGTCTGAAAAACTAGCTCTTTTACTACGTATTAATTCATTATTGTTTTCATTGTTTCCAGTGTTTCTTTTTTCGTGGTATATCTTTGGAAATACTATTCCAAAATAACAACTTCCATACCACCGTGCAGGAAGCCTAAAGTAAGCCTTATTCCCACATACATAATAGATTCCAGGAAAAACTGAATCTGTTCCTCCTTTAAGTCCCCAACCTCCAATAATTAAAAAATTGTGTTCACATTCACTGGTACCGATGAAAACATTGTTATAATCAGTCTTTAACCTATTAAGACAAATTTTTCCTGTCTTTACAAAATCCAGAGCCATAGCAGCTTGAGCCTTTCCAGGTGTGTAACTCCCTTCTTTCTCTGCCCAAGGTGGTAAATGAGCCTTATGCTCAGAAGCTTTCTTTTGAAAATCTTGTCTTCTATCTTCTACTAAATTCAAAAAGATCTTTTCTTCTTCATGTAAGGAACATGTTAGATTGTGTCTATGTGCATGTGTTATGTCTATCGATTTCATTGTTAAGAAAAATTCTCCCATAAACTGTGCGTCTTGACTAGTAAGCACTGGGTTCATACTCTTGCGAATCGGAACCTCAGAAAATATCACATGTAAGTTTGAATAATAATACTGAAGTTTCCCTGTTCTATAAAATAAACTAGACAAAACACTACATGATATGCCATATGTCAGTGGTAAGTGATGGTATGTTAATCCTTCTGCTACTGATTCAGGTAACTTCATACAGACATAACAATTACTAACTTCCATTGTGTCTACATACTGAAACAATAATTTTGTGAAAACATTTAAACTAGTGTCGTTATCAGCTATTTCATGATGAATTTCTGGTTCATTTTCTACCATTAGTTCTACTCTATTGCCCTTCATGTTTGCTGTCCTCCCTTTAGTTTCATTATTAATCTTCTTATCTATTATCATAAGGTAAGGAATTGCTACAATCAGGACTAACCATACTGTAAGCACCAATACTAGACTACATATGCAGATTGCACAGCACTTCCTACAACACTTCTGTTTTGGTCTCCCAGTAACTCTATCATCAGGCATTTTTCGACAAGGAAGATTGCTCTTCTTATCTTTTCTTCTTTTCTTTAGCTTATTCTTTTGCTTAGTCAGGGTGGTCTTGTTTTTTCTTCATACGTTAATTCTGCACTTGTTCCTTCGCCACCACTGTCACTTGACTCTGAGCTTTCAAAATCTTCAAGAATGATATAAGTCCAATCAGGACCTTTGAATTTGTTATTCACAAGTTTCAGTCTTTTACTTCTTCTTTTCTCAGTTTTATTTTCTTGTTCAGTTTGGCTTGTTACTTCATTCACTTGATCTGGATCTTCACTTCTGGTTGTTATGTGGTACTTCACTCTTTTAATGACACTTGGCCAATGATCTCCTTTTCTTGTTTTCTTTGTTGGCACTGCTTTCTTGTTTTTGTCTTCAGAGATCTTGTTAATTTTGCTGCTTTGCACTGTTTCGTGTTCTTTAATTACTGTTTTTCTTGTTTGCTCTTTTTCAGGTCTAATTGGTTTCTCTGTAACAGCTCCGCTGTGAGTTTCCAATAACTGACCTTGTTCTTTATTTATTTCTTCAAGTTCATGTTTTTCTAACTTGTTCTGATCAGGGCTTATTGCACTGTGAGCTTCTGCAGCCTGACCGGATTCTTCTAAACCTGTCTGTCCCTGATCAAAGTCTATTAGGTCTTCACTGTTTTGAGTCCATTTTTCTTTCCCTATCTGACCTTGTTCAGGATTTCTTAGTGTCTTTTCTTCTTGTTCCTGAACTGCTTCTTCTTCACCTATCTGATCTTCTTCAATTTCTTCCAATTTTGTTTGACTTCTTGTTCTGTGGTATATTTCAGGAACCTCTACCACTGGTATCAAATCCTGACTTGTGCTCGGTTGTTCTTCTTCAGCTTCTCTTGAATCTCGAACTTGACATTCCTCCGCTGGGCAACCTTCAGCTTCTTCAGTGATTGGCGTTGTCTGAATATTTTCTTCTTCAGGATCTGGCACTCTTTTGGTGTGGCTTACGTGAATCCAATTAGGAAATCCGGCACACTTCACTGCTGTATTCGTTGTCAGTATGACTTGACACGGTCTGCCCCATCTAGGTGATAGACACGTTTCTCTGGTGTGATTCTTCACTACCACCCAGTCACCAGGATTCAGATCATGTTCTTGCTCGGGCTGCCTGGAAACTGCGTCTTCTCCAACCTGATGAGAGACAGAATGCACTAGATCAGCCAATCCTTTACAATAGTCCAGAACCATATCATCAGATATATTCACCAGTTTGTTTGTGGGAACATGTGTTTCTCTCATTGCTCTTCCCATCATTATTTCGTGGGGGCTCAATGCTGTGGTTCTGTCAGGTATACTTCTGAGTCCCATTAAAACGATTGGCAATGCATCTGGCCACTCTAATGATGTTGATGCACACATTTTTCCCAGTCTTGACTTTATTGTGCCATTCAATTGTTCAACCACTCCAGAAGCCTCTGGGCGATATGCACAATGCAGTTTCTGTTTGATTTGGAATGCTTCACAGATTATTTGAATCACTTCGCTGTTAAAATGTTTTCCTCTATCTGATTCCAAAGTTACTGGAAAACCAAATCTAGGAATGAGTTCTCATAGCAACAGTTTTGCAACTGTAATGCTGTCATTTCTCCTAGTAGGGTAAGCCTCCACCCACTTTGAAAACAGACACACTATGACTAGTACATATTTCAGCCCTCTACATGGTGGTAACTGTATGAAATCAAACTGAAGTCTCATAAATGGACCCTCTGCCTTTCCAATTTTTCCAAATCCAATTACTGTCTTCCTCCCTGGATTATGCATTTGGCAAGTTAGACATCTCTGGCAAAGACTCTCTGCAACAGCTCTGAATTTGGGATTGTACCAATTTTGTCTAAACAGCCTAATCATTGCATCTCTCCCTATGTGTGTGTCTCCATGATGCATTCTAGCCATTTGTGAGAGTAAACAGTCTGGCATGACTGGTCTGCCATCAGCACTGATCCACACTTCATCATCTTCTCTTTGAGAACAACCCACTTTGATCCACAAATTCTTCTCACTTTCATCAACCTCATCTTGCAATTTCTTCACCTCATTTCAAGTTTCAGGTGGCATATACAGCATAAGTTGGCAGCTTATTCCCATTTTTTCCACCCTCTTATTGACTGACATTCTGGTTTTGGCACAATGTTGAGCCACCAGATCCGCATATCTGTTGCCGACTACCACCCAGTCATCTCCTGACTGGTGTGCGGCACATTTCACCACAGCCAATTCTTTTGGTGATTGTATTGCTTCTAGCAATTCCCTTACAAATTGTCCATTTTTAATGGGGGATCCTGAAGAAGTCATGAAATCCCTCTGCATCCACAGTTGGCCAAAATCATGCACGACCCCGTAACCATATTGACTATCTGTAAATATGGTCACTCTCTGATTCCTCCCAATTTTGCATGCTTTTATCAAAGCAATCAATTCAGCTACTTGTGCAGATTTGACTCCTGGTAAATAGGATGCTTCCACTATTCCAGTTAATTCACATACCGCATAGGCAGCAGTTAATTTGCCATCTTCATGTCTTTGACATGAACCATCAACAAGTAGCTCCCTGTCTGGCTTTTTAAGAGGCTGTTCCTCTATATCTGGACGTGGTTTTGTGCATAATTCTGTAATTTGTATACAATCATGTTCATCTTCTTCATCGTCTTTTATTCTTTCATGACGTGGGTCTGGTAGTAAGGTTGCTGGATTTATTTTAGTACACCTTACCATGTTTATATTTTCAGCACCCATTATTATTCTTTCATATTTAGTCAGCCGACTAGGAGTAAGATGCTGAGTTCGGGTTCTTGTCAACAGAATGACAACTGCATGTGGAACATACACTTTTACAGGGTGTCCCATCACAATTGACTCACTTTGTTCAATGCTCAGACAAGTAGCCGCTACTGCTTTTAAGCACCCTGGCAATGCGGCTGCTACTGGGTCCAATGTAGCAGAAAAATATGCTATAGGACGTCTTTCCAGTCCATGTCTTTGAGTTAGGACAGAAAGTGCACAATTTTCTCTCTCATGACAGAACAATGCAAATTCTCTTTTATAATCAGGCATGCCTAAGGCAGGTGCTGAACATAGGGCATTTCTCAATTTTACAAAAGCTTCTACACTTTCGTCCTCCCACTCAACAGGGTCCTTTGCTTTCTTTTTTGTCATGTTAATTAAGGGCTTAGCCAACATGGAAAATCCTGGTATCCATTGTCGACAGTAACCTACTATTCCTAGGAACATTCGCACTTGTCTTTGGGTTACAGGCATTTGCATTCTTTTTATTAATTCTACTCTTTCAGAGGTTACTCTTCTTTTTCCCCTCTCAATTTGATGTCCCAGATATTTAACAGCTGTCCTGCAAAACTGTAACTTTTCAGGTGAGACTTTATGCCCTTCCTCAGCCAAAAGATTTAATAATGCTATGGTGTCAACAACACAGTCTTCTCTAGTGGTCGATGCCACCAATAAGTCGTCGATATATTGGACTAAGACTGAACTTCCTGGCATCACTAGTTTTTCAAGGCACTTTTTCAGTATCTGGTTGAAGATGGAAGGACTTTCTGTGTACCCCTGAGGAACACGATTCCACACATAGACTTTGTTCTCAAATTTAAATGAAAAAAGATACTGGCTGTCTGGATGTAATGGTATAGAAAAGAATGCTTGACACAAATCAATTACTGTGAACCATCCTGCATTCCATAGAATCTGGTATAGAATTACTGCAGGATTTGGTACTATGGGACAACATGGTTCTACAATCTTATTTATTTTCCTCAAGTCCTGAACGATCCTATATTTTCCACTGGGTTTCTTTAACCCCATTATAGGTGAATTACATGGACTACTCATTACTTCTTTTAAGATATTTTGTTCTACCATTCGATTTATTTCTTCAATGACTCCTGCTTTTACTTCTGCACTCATTTTGTACTGTTTGGTTTTTGGGAAAATCGCACCTTCTTTTACAGTAATTTTAACTGGATCTATTTTATCCATAAGTCCTACTTCCTTTCCGGTGAAATCCCATACTATGGGGTTTACTGTACCTTTTAATTCTTCTGGCAACTCATCTTTTGTTATTAACGAAAACATTTCATCCACTTCTGTACCTTGTTTTGCAATCATAAATTTATATACATGATCTTCATCTGGTGTTTGAACTGCCACACCATCCGGTGTGCAGAAAATTGTACAATTCATTTTGCACAATAAATACCTACCTAATAAGTTTACTGGACTAGAATCACATACTACAAATTGATGCATTTCTCTGAAGTTTCCAATTTTAACTTCCATGGGTTCGGTAAGAGGTGTTCTAATTCGCTGATTAGCTACCCCTACTACTTGGATATTTTCACCAGAGAGAGGAAGGTCTGGAATGTCTGCTGTTCTCACAGTAGACCGGGTAGCACCAGTGTCCAAAAGGAAAGTAATATTATTACCTTTCACATTCCCTTCAACATATGGACCTGACTGATCTACCTGTAAGGATGCGCCAAGTATGCACTCCTTCTTCCCCTCTCCTAGACACCATCATGAGTTGAATTCACAGTAATTGTCCTGCAAAAGAAATTGTGATGTCATATAATCATTCTTACCACTTCCTCCCTGATATCCGATGTCTGTACCATGCTTTGCTCTGCTTACATTACCCTGAATAGGAGCAGGTGGCAACTGACTCTGAGGATTTACACTCTGCTGTGAGTCATTCTGCGTCTGTGGATTTAAATTTTGATTTGGGCCATTATTATTCCGAATCTTTTTACATTCATCCTTCCAATGCCCCAATTTTCCGCATCCATGACAAGGAAATTTCTTTTTAGCTTTTTCTCTACTCATTCGTCCTCTAAATTTTCCACCATTCCCAGTATCACCATTCGTTCCAGAATGTTTTCCTGGATTTTCACTTGGATTTTCCAAATTGATTCCCTGCTTCTCAGCCATTTTCACCTGTGCCCACATCACCTTTTCTTGTAATTTCTTGTGTCTATCCTCAATATCATCTCCACAATATTTTGCATACTTCAAAATCTCATCTATGGGCTTTCCCTGCCAACACAGCATGTGTTGTTTAATCATCTGACAAATCTCTGGTTTCAAACCGTAAACAAACCGATACACAAACTGACTCATGTTCTTGTCTCCAATATCCTCAAATCCACTATACTGTTTAAATACCTGCAATAAACGCTCATAGTAGGAATGCACTGATTCATTAGCTTCTTGAGTAGTTCGATCTATTTTTACCCAATCTGTTTCTTTCGGTGGTATTTTCCCCTTCAGGTAAGTTATCACCTGCTGATACTTTTTCATCACATCATTTGACGGGGCACCTGTCTTCGGATCTCTAGGATATTCATCACTTGGCCAATCCACTGTGATTTTGCAATCTGTCCATAAATCGGCAGGTACCACTATGTCAAACAAACCATCTAAATCCTTCAACAATACCTTCGACACCTTCATAAACCTGTCAACCTGCTTGTACCATTCAATAGGTTTTTCTCTCAATTTTGGAAAGTCATTCGTAAATGACAAAATATCCTGTCTGCTCCATGGGACATGTACATATCCTCCTCCCGCAACTTCTCGCATTGGATACATTTGGTCTGTTTTCCCTGATTCCTTCATCACATATTCTGATGCTGTTCTACTTGTTCGTGCTTCTTCCTTTTTCTTGGCCCACCTAGTTTTCCATTTATCTAGGTCACCCCATTTTTGCAAAACTAACATTAATTCTCTTATTTGTAATCTTCTTCCAGAGGCATTCATATTTTCTAAATCTTTGTCTGCAAATTCTGCTCTATAGGGTTTCTGTAGTACCTTTGATCTCCCTATTTCTATGCCCATCTGTAGTGCTAAATTGGACAATTTTTCATGGAATATCTTTACATTTCTTGTGATACTCCTGCACAGGAATAATAATTCTTCTTCATCATAGGGATTTAAGCGTTCTAGTCCTACATTTCCTGCTATTATTTCTTCTAATTCGACTTTCAATTTATGAATGTCCATTATTTTCGGAGGCGTACACTGTTTAACTGACCCTTGCACCCATCTTTCCAGATCTTCAGGTGTTACTATGGTAGCACTTTTTGTTCCTGATGAAGTCACCAAACTTACATCTTTTGAACCTCCAGGTACCTCTTTTCTGGGAGTACTATTTACAGAACCTCTAATAGGTAAGTCCATGAGTGATATGGTGGATTCACAGTCACTAAATTGATCCTCAATTATAACTGGAGCTTCAGGTTTGGGATTATTCACAGTAGTAGGTGTAAGTATCGGTGGAGGACAGCTTCCCTGAGTACCATATAATGGAACTACTGGACCAATTGTTACTGGTATGGTCAACGAATCAGGATGCACTTTTATCTGGGTTATTTTCTGTATTAATTCTGCTCTGGTCTTTTCTAGGGCTTCTTTTTCTTTGTTATGAAGTATTCTACTCGTGGTGAATTCATGCATTACCTGTGGCACTAATGGAGTCTTTGGTGGTGCACTTGGGGTGCATCCACTTGTCCCTTCCTGATATGGTGGGGGATTTCTTAACATTTCCTCCATAAATTCGTCTTCAGACTCCTCATTTCTCATTAAATGTTTTGTCTTTTCTGTGCACTTACTTCCTAATTTCTCCTCTGCTGAGAACAATGGATATAATCCTTCTGTAATCATTGCCCTTCTCCATTGTTTCATCTGACCATCCCTAGACTCACGTTGATATCTGGGAAAAAATCCTGGATAACTCCTATTACTCCGAGGTCGATCACGCTCAAATGCCTCGGTTTCCCATTCTTCTAGAGCTTCGTATTGGGTTAATCTAGGTCTGGGTTCTAAGTCATTCATCCTCAATCGCAAATTTTGAAGAATTCTTCCATTGAAGGTACCATTCTCAGGAAATGCTAGTACTCCATCATTTTTGGTATATTCTATCCAATTCTCCATCCATACACAAGTATGATCACCTCTCTCCATCATCATAAATGAAGCGGGCGTTTTAGCTGGTGGAATAATAATTCCTTCTCTAGTTTTGATTGGTTTGTCCTTTTTAAAATAATTCTTAATCTTTTGTAAAAATGACATTTTTCTCCTTTCTCCGTACATTCTATCTAATCTTCGGTGTACAAAATTATATTCTGCAAAACCTAAGAATCTCGTATCCGGACGAGTTCCTGTTAAAGTCGGATCGCGTTTTAACATGCAATCTTTATCTACTAAGAGTTTGGCTTCTATATTCTCGACCAATCAAATGTCTGCTGACTTTTTATTTCTAAACCAATCCTTTCGCGGCCTTTTGGTGACGTTTATCTGTCAACCCCTCCTTTACAATCTGCTCTTTCCTGTCCTTGCTGGTTTAACCAATCCCAGCGCGGCACCTGTGACGTCAGTACTACTCCTGACTACTGACCCCTCCTTTACAAGGGTTTTTCCACACCCGCTGATTCAACCAATCTCAGCGCGGCGTTTTGTGACGTCCGCTCCCTCTCTGGCAACTGACCCTCCCTTTACAAAAATTTACGCAAACTTATTTTCTCTATAAATCTTAATTAAATTTCAGTAACAACATAAAACATTCGCTATCGTGCCAGTTTCTCTAAAATAGAAAAGATAGTTTTCTCTCACACTTAGTAAAACCTTTCCGTTTACTAAACATACACTACGAGTAAACACTTCCGTCTACTCTTCACACAAGCTCCAGAAGTACCTGTTACTTCTCCAATGTTACCCTTTCTAGGTGATATAACATCAAATTTTCACCAGCGTACTCTTTTGCTATTACTCACACGCATAGAATCCCTAACGAGTACTGAAAGTCCTGCTTAACTTTTCAGTACTAATTCTGCCTGACAGATAACCTCACTGCAGTATGGCTTCCACTTACCATCCGCTATTCCTTTTACCCCGGGGTATTCTGGACAACATAAAACAAAACTTTGAATACACGGATGTTAGTTCATAAAAATACAAATAAAAATTCTCATTACCCAATTAACAAAGAGTAACCACAACCGTCCTCTGCTTACCAGAAAACTGATCCAGCGCGATATTAGCAAACAGCATTCATACACCATATACTCACTTGGGCCCATACATTTACACTGCGCTAATACTTACGCTGGGTTTATCAGTTGTTACACTTATCAAAAATCCCTGCTACCAATTACCTTCTGATTGAAGAGTAATGACTTACCGATGAATCCTTTGCTAATTGGGAAGTTTAAAATGAGTGACATTCATTATAATACAAAATCCTGAAATAACCACTGAGTCAGGAAGTTTTTAAAATGTTTATCTAAAGATTTAGCAGAGTAAAATACAAAGCCACATGGCACTTAATCGAAATACCCAGGATTAAGCATAGAAATGATTATTGCTAATCAATGACGGTGTTTAAAGAAGAGGAGAAGATAGAGACAGCAGCGCAACTAAAGGTTGCATTATATTTACCTAAGTGCGAGAACCAAACCCCTTAGCCAAGGAGTTGAAAAGATAGGACCCAGGAAGGATGAAGAGCAAAGACTTCCTCCAGGATCAGGACAGGACTGGTGACCTCTCTACAACGACGCCAGCGTCGTTCCCCTCTCTGATACTCGACTTCTCTCGATTCTCCCGTGCCTTCCTTCTAATGGACTCCGCCGCCCCTCCTCAGGACCTCTTCCGGACAGGGATTCAGTCTGCAATCGATCAGCTCAGCAGTCTGGAGCTCTTCTGTGTGTTCTGAGAGTCGGCTCTGACTAATTAACTAATGCTATATTCTATTATACCCTTCTATGCCCATGTACCTACCCTTAATGTTGCTAAAATATGGGACCAGTACTTCTGATTGGACAGGGACAGGGGGTGGATTGTCGCACCATATTGATTTGTCCTAAATTGTAAAGCCTATTGTCTTTTACGTTCCCACCCCTTCAATTTAATACATTTGCTTTATTTCCCACCCGTCTCACGACAAATATTATACAATTTACAGGGGAAAAGTATCATTTTTGTCCACCGGAAACATCAAGTACAGTATCTTCGGCCAATGGGTCATGGCCTTGGGAGACGGCCAAGTTGACTTCACTTGGCAGGCACACAGGATACATGCGCAGAACCATCGTCTCTCGAGTTACAAGTCACCAACCCAGGCCCAAGTTTACGAATTACTAAAAGTGCAAGAAGGAAATATTAAAATCACAAATAAAATGTTTCACTGTATACCCACTATTTCTATTCTATTCCCATTTAAATATATATACTATCCCGCATTAGTAACGTTAGGAAACGACAATTTAGTAATGACATGAGAGCAAGCTGAAGCATGTAAAAACATCAAGCAGCCATTTTGTGCACACTGCGCAGAAGCAGAAGTTTCCCACCAAGCAAAGAAAGACGTCACACCATGTGATCAGGTTGCGACATGCGCAGAGAGGTTCCCGCGCTTTAGCGGCCATTTTGGATTACAGACAAGCGTTATTCATTAGCAAAACACATATGCAAGCGTCTCTCCCCTTTGTGTAGTGTATGCAAAGGTTAGTAATAACAATACAATTTTAATAAATTAATACTATGAGAAGGATTGCGTACAAGCAAGTTTCATTTTTGAAACCTTGCTCCATCACTAGGGTTCAAAAACTACAGCTAGGCACTTTGCAAAAAAAGGGTCATTTATCACTGTGAAAATGTGGTGTGTCCACATTGCGTTTTGGGCCGTTTCCTGTCACGGGCACTAGGCCTACCCACACAAGTGAGGTACCATTTTTCTCGGAAGACATTGGGGAATGCGGGGTGGGTGGAATTCTGTGGATCCACTCAGATTCCAGAACTTTCCACCACAGAAATGTGAGGAAAAAGTGTTTTTTTTTGACAATTCTTTAGGTTTGCAAGGGATTCTGGGTAACAGAACCTGGTGAGAGCCAGTCCAGTCACCCCATCCTGGATTCCCCTAGGTGTCTAGTTTTCAAAAATGTATAGGTTTGCTAGGTTTCCTTAGGTGCCGGCAGAGCTAGGGTTAAAAAACTACAGCTAGGCACTTTGCAAAAAAGGGGTAATTTTTCATTGTGACAATGTGGTGTGTCCACATTGCGTTTTGAGCCGTTTCCTGTCGTGGGCACTAGGCCCACCCACACAAGTGAGTTACCATTTTTATCGGGAGACTTAGGGTAACACAGAATTGTAGAGCAACTGTTATTACCTATTGACTTTCGATGCATTTCTGCCTTCCAAATGAAAGACAATGTGTAAAAAAGAAGTCATTTTGAAAAATGACCTATAATTCTCATGCTAGTATGGGTATTCCCAATTTCGTAAATGTGCAAATATATACTGTTTCTAAACTCTATATTTTTTCCAGGTTCTGCGATGGGTTTTGGATAGGCAGGAAGAATGGCGCTCAGGCTAGTTAACGGAGGAGTGTGAGAAAGAATATATGGTTACAGTGCTGCCAGGTCAGGGGAAAACCCGGATAACCCCTGCATATATGTGAGTACGGACCCACACAGCAAATTAAGACTAAGTCCTGGGCACACGTTCAAGGATGATGGTTTAGAGTGTCAATGCACAAATGTAGTACTTGAATTGAAAAGAATTACAAAGGTCAACACCAGTAGTTTCATATAATAGGTAATGTTTATACAAGTCTTGGAGTATGTCAAGTAAGTACACCAGCCGACACGTGTTTCGTCACCTGGGTGGTAAACCGTGACTCTTCAGGGCTGGGAAAGATACAAGATGTATAGTATAGTATAATGTAAAATGTACATAATTAATAATGTCAAGTAGGGGTGACATGAGTGAGGTGACCAAAGAAAACACCTCTCTAAATGTGGAAACCCTATGCAAATCGTGAGGAACAAAAGGAGAACATAGAAGGTGACATCACAGTACTCGCGATGGAAATTACTCATGGGAGAATGAGTAGCCGCATTGACAATCAACATTCCTACACAGTGCGCCTCGTGCGCCTAGACGTGTTCTATTGTATCCCTCAAAACATAATCAGGGTAGTGTAAAAACGTGTGGGTGGGTGGAAAAATATAGTGACATTCAGTGATTTAACCTAACATAGTAGGGAAACTTGAAACATGTACATTGGTTCTCAGACTCACGGAGGAAAACAGCAGAGTGTGCAGAGGAAAGGATGATATAAAAGCTAAGCTAGTTACCGTGCACGTACGGGAGATATACCAAAGACAAAGATAGAGGGGGCGAGTTAACTGACTGTAGCGCTAATATTTGTGCGACATCTGGTGAGAGGGAACAGAGTAAGTGACATAAAATCAGTCAAGCGCCAAGAGTTAAGGACACGCAAATCAAAAGGAGGGATCGGCAAGAAAAAGGGCAAGGAAATGATGGCAAGAACTCACCGCTAAACCGGTGATAATTCCAACCCGGTCGAAACGGGTATTAATTAACCTCAGGGTACTGTAGTAACGAGCGATGGGGAGGACGGGTTGATCCTTATCCCATCAGTAATGGTTACAGAGAAAGAACAACGGGCGGGTGCGTCCATGTTCGGAGGTTCCTGTTAGGGAGAGTAAGGATGTGCAAATATAATTAAAAGAGGGGAATTCTGGGTCAAGAACTTCCATGTGAAAGTGGCCGCGGGCGGCGAGTTTGCCTGAAAAAAGCAAGATGCAAGCAAGGATCCGTCTCGCTTCCTGAATGCGGGAGGAGCGGCATTGACAGGAAGTGTTATTTATACTGGGATCCTAAGTGAGACAGTGAGCTGTAACGCTAACTTCCACGTGCACGTGGGCGCCCGGAAGTGAGTATGTAAGAGCATACAGTAGTGAGTAATAGATAGAGAAGAGTGGAAAAGGGGAACAGAGGAGACAGGAGAGGAACACAAATTCAACGGCAAATGGAGTCTACAACATATGAAATTTTGTAATACGACTTAACAATCTAGCAGTCGATTACAGGAGCACATAGTAAAAAAAATTGGGGAAAAGCGATCTGATGTGCAAGTTCAACAGAGCTGAAACAAATAAAAATGCGAAACGTTCAATCACGTAGCGGTATACAAGTCAAAGGTAAATGAGGTTTTAAATATGAAAAAAGTGACTTTACCATTTTACAATCTAGTCGTTGTCTCAGTGAACAAAATTAAGGGGAAGAGGTGATAAGCAAGCTCAGCAGAACAGTAATGAACATAAATGAATAAAATTACGACAGGTTCAGTATAATCGGATAACGGAAACGGTCAGGCCTACACAAAAAATATGCAAATCTGAATAGCACTAATCCGAAAATTCTCTTAAGCATAAGAGTATTTGTGGTAGAACAAAGAACAAATGCATGAATAGTATTAAATCATGCGGCTAGTCAAATGAGAGCTTCTTGGTTGCCAAGGGAAGTACGTGTTAGGACACTAAATGGACCATGGGATTTTATTGTAGGTAGTAAGTATGTACCAACAGTAAGGGGGGGGAAATCAAGGTGGTGCAGAGTTGGTACAAGGGGACACTGTGTTCATGGTTTGTAGTACGTACGGAGGTGTGGATTAGAAAAATGGGGTCGAAAGCTGAGGATTGAAAACGCAGTCTGTCAACAGAATCATTAAATATTACAAAAGTTTTAACAATTACAATCTAGAGAGATGAGAAACACATAGATTGAAAAATGGTTCATATTGGTGCTTGAATCAAGGAGCGGTCAAAAGTACAGGGAAGGGCATCAAGTGCCCAGGAAATATTGTAACTCATGGTCAGTGTTTTGGCCGTATCTCACGGTATGGAGACACATTATCCAGGTTGCCTCCAGACGTCTCAATCTTAGTTCGCGATTACCACCTCTTATGTTTGGTTGGGTTACATCGATACCAAAAAATGAGAATCTTTTGTGTATACCATGTGAGGGGCATGATGCTACATGTAGAGCCATAGGATATCTAGCATCCTGTTGATGGATGGCTCTGGCATGTTCACTGATGCGTTCTTTCAAGACCCTGAAGGTGCTCCCAACATACTGACTCTTGCAGGTGCACTCTAGAATGTACACCACGTACTTGGTGTTACAGTTGATGTTGTGATTGATTTCAAAGTTGCGTTTGTTGTAACTGGTAAATTTCTTGATTCCATTTTGAGCCCATTTGCAGACACCACAGCAACCGCATTTGAAGAAACCCTTCATATGTGGAGTTAGCCAAGAGGAGGCTGTTGTGGTGCGTAGAACCGTGGGGCTTAATCTATTTTTCAGTGTTCTGCCACGTCGGTATGTGATCTGGGGCCTAGAAGTGATTATCTCACTGAGTGTTTTGTCTGCCAGTAGAATGTTCCAATGTTTGTTGAGGCTCTTTCTGATCACAACGCTGATGTCATTGTAATCTGTAATCAATCTCACCTGTTGGGTTTGTGATTTGCTACGGGTCTTATCCCGAAGTGTGCTGTCTCTCTTAGTCTTCTCGATTCTTAGTGTGGCTTTGTTTATAGTGTGTTGCTTGTATCCCCTTCTTGAGAATCTGTTTTTCATGTCGGAAATACAGTTCTGGAATTCAGCTTCTTCGCTGCAATTCCTCCTGGCTCTTACGAATTCGCCGTAAGGAATGGCCTCAATCTGATGCACAGGGTGGGAGCTCTCCGCATGTAGAATGGCATTGCAAGCGGTTTCCTTACGATATAGTCTACTGCACTGGTTCCCAAACTTTTGACTCCTGAGGACCCCCATTGAGTCACCACTGGAAGCCGAGGACCCCCAAGCAATTTGTATGATTTAAATTTCAAACATTAAAACAGTAATTCAGAAAAAATAAACACACGTGCACACAAAACAAATACTCGAATTACTAAGGATTTTATGGGCATATTTAGAAGCCCCTATCGCCATGGGAACGTCACTTTTTGCAATGTTCCCGTGGCGATAGAGGCTTCGCCTTATTTACAAGGCAGCGTTAAGCCACTTAACATGGCTTAACGCTGCCTTGTAAATAAGGCCCCCTGTCACACAATGCCTAGCGTGAAAGGGGTGGGCAGTGGGTGTTGCGGTGGGCGTTCCACCGCAACACCCATTGTTTTTGACGCTGCCCCCTATTTACAAGGGCAGTGTAAATAGGGGGTAGCGCCAAAATTCAGCCAGGGAAAACCAGGTCTTAACTTGGCAAAACGAGGAGAAATCCTTTATTTCTCCTTGTTTTTTGCTTTTTCAATGTGTGCTGCTTTGTGCAGCACACATGGAAAAAGCAAAACACCTTGGATTGTTTATGTTCAGGAAGGTGACCCTTCCTGCACATAAACAATCTTTTAAAAAAATGCCATTTTGTAACTTCCATGTGTGCTGCATTAAGCAGCACACATAGAAGTGACAAAACGGAATTTCAAGATTGAAGGGGGACCGTCCTGCACATAAACAATCTTCCACTGCATCTACACACCCTTGCACTATGGTGCAAGGGTGCCCCGTTGGCGCTACACTGCTAAGTTTAGCGCCAGCACAGGGGAAAACGCAGGCCTGTACCATATTCTTGTAAATATGGTGCAGCCCTGTGTTTCCGAAGTGGCGGAGCGTGTCGTTAAGCCAAGGAGGCTAACGACACGCTCCACCACTTCTGTTGTAAATATCGCCCTTAGTATTTTATATTCAAAGAATTTGCAAAAAACAAAACATTTTAATGGGAAAGTTGGTGCTGCATCTCCGTGACTAACTTTTAAATGGTTGGTTTTATTTCGCAGTACGAGGGTCCTGCTAGGGCCAGACTGGAAACCCAAAGCAGCCCTGGCAAATGTTTTCAGACCAGTCGCCATATGGTGCACACCAAGTGCAGTGTGTGAGTCTGACCACTACAAAGGGGGCTTTGGGAGGCTCTCCCCCCAAGAAATTTAGGAAACATTGGTGCAGTCTAAAACACATTTATCATTATATATTAAATTGTATTGGCTTTTAACGAATAGTAAATGAAGACCTTACTATGCACCAGGATACGACAATCTTTGTTGGGGTTCTTCAATGATTCTCTTATTATCACCCTTCAACAGTGCCTCTCATCTCTCCATAGCCTCTCTGTCACTTGTATTTCATTTGTTTTATAGTATCTCTCATACCATTGTAGGATGTCAGAGCACTTTACATCACACACATATAGCGACAATGAATCATACGTGTAAATCAGTGTATAGAAAATGTTACATAAGGCAAAGGGTACTACAATGTGTAGGATTCACATGTCATTCATACTGGTAGGCATTTTTAAAGAGTGCTTGATCCGGATAAGCGCAAACTTGGGATTCAGAACATCAGCCAGTAGTTAGCATTGACTTTAAAAAATAAAAATATATTTCCGTCCAAATAAACCTTTTTAGCAGCATTAGGATAATGAAAGACTGGGAAAAAACATAAGTTACTAACTTGTACCATGCAGTTTGCAAGCAGCTCTTTGATGACAGTTTATAGGTCACTGTGCTAGATTACGATTGTCACTTATGAACTGCAGAGTAACAACAAAAATCTCTGAGACAAAAGCAGCAACCCACTGACCAATGCACATAAAACACTGTTTTTTAAAATGCATGGTACACGTTCTTTGCAGTAGGCATATTAACCATCTGTGCTACGTTAGATTACTCAAAGCTGCAACTGGACAAAACTCATCTCTCCAGCAGGTGCATTAATCACTGGCGTTATTTTGACACTTTTATTGTTGCTCGAAAAATGCTAATTAGACAAGGAACTTTGCAGTGCTTTTAAAACTGCCTCCTGGGGACCCCCTGGGAATGTGTCACGGACCCCTGGGGGTCCGCGGACCACAGTTTGGGAAACACTGGTCTACTGTGTAAAATGTTTTCTTTCACATACAGTTCTACGTCTAGGAATGTGACCTTGGATGTGCTGGAGTTGCATGTGAATCTCATGTCCATGTTGTTAGAGTTCAGGTGGTCGCAAAAGGCCTCAAATTTTTCTTGAGTGCCTGACCAGAGTAGAAGACAGTCATCAATGTAGCGCCCCCAGTATATGATAGAGTCTGTCCAGGGGGCACCCTTCTTGCCCCAAATCCATTCTGCTTCTAATGAGCCCATGTAAAGGTTGGCAAAAGAGGGCGAGAATTTCGAGCCCATGGCTACTCCCTTGATTTGCTTGTACCATTGTCTGTCATATATAAAGAAATTGTTGTTGAGTATGATGTCCATCATGGATATCAACATGTTAGTGTGCTGCCAGAGGGTGGCTGGCCTGTTGTCTAGGAATTGTGTTACGGCCTTCAGACCTATATCAGGTTTAATGGAGGTGTATAGAGACACCACATCCAAGGTTGCCATGATCATGCCTGGTTGCCATTGAACATCAGTAAAGATGCCCAGAATATGTTTAGTATCCTGGATAAATGATGGAAGATTCTTGACCATCGGACTTAAGAACAAGTCAACCTACTCTGCCAGTCTTTCTGTGGGTCCCCCAATTCCAGAAACGATGGGTCTGCCTGGTGGAAATGCAGCCTGTTTATGTATTTTTGGGAGGGTGTATAACCATGGAGAGGTTGGTCTTACTACTCTCATGTAAAGGGCTTCATCCTCATCTAGGAGACCTAAAGTGTGCCAGTCCGTCAGGTGTTTGTTGATTAGGAGAGTCAACGCCCCTGTGGGATTGCTCTCGAGGAGTTCGTAACAAGTGGTGTCCTGCAGTTGTGTAAGAGTCTCGTTATTGTAGTCTGTTCTGTTCATAATAATCACATTCCCTCCTTTGTCCGCCTCTCTTATGATAATGTCCTGATCTGAGCTTAGTGTTTTAAGGGCTAGTCGCTCATTTCTGGATAGATTGTCTCTGGTTCTCCGTTTAGTTTTGCCAGATTTATTTTCATATTTGTCTATGTCTTCTAAAACCAGATTATAGAATGTGTCCACAGGGTTACCACCCGGCAGGGTAGGGGTCCATTTGGACTTAACCTTAAGGCCGCTTGCAATGGTCATGTCAGTGTCTATATCTAGTTCATGTAGTAGGTGTTCCAATGTGTAAGGGGGGTCGTCCATGTCGCTAAGTGACATGAGTAAGTGTGTGTCTTTGATGTCTTTAATGCTCTGAAGGGTAGGGAGGTTGCCATTGTAGATATTCATGGTCTCATTATTGGGATTGGGGATCCCAGAAAAGTGTTTCCTCAGTTTTAGTCCCCTAATGAATTTAAACAGATCAATTTTGACCCTACAGAGGTCACCTGATTCGTGGGGGTTAAAGTTCAGGCCCTTACTTAATAAGGAAATCATGTCGTTGGTAAGAGGTTTCGAGGAGAGATTAACAACCTGGACCTCTTCCATGCTTGCTACTGTTTCTTCCCGTCTCCTGACCTTACTTTCTTTTTGTAGTCTTCTTTGGCCAGATCTCTTCCCTCTACGGGTTTTCTGTCCAATGTACCTTGTCTTTGCTGTGTTCTGTTCTCTCGTCTTATGGTCTGAACCTCGCGTAAAAAATTGGAAGTGGTTGTACCTTTCTGAATCTCTGACTCGCTGTCACTTGTATGGATAGTGTTGAGTGAAGAAGAGCTGGAGGATATGGAGGTTGTGTCTGTACTTATCAGTTTGTCACTGCGTTGTGTGTTCTGAACTAGTTGATCATACTTCCTAGCAAAAGTGAAAACTCGTCCTTCTTTATAGTCTGCCTCATCCCTTTTTAATTGTCTAGTCTTCCTGTCTTTGATTTCATTTTGGTGTCTAGTGAGAATTTCGTTCAAGATGGTGTAATTTTTTTCGGTTGCTTCTTTGAGATCCAGGTCTCGAATTTCTAGCTCTAATTGTGCAATTTCAGATTGTAGTTTGACTATCTTACGTTCGGCATTTTCGATTAGTATATGGATAAGTGTGTTGGAGTTCACTGTAAGGGCCTCTTCCCATTTTCCTAGCAAGTCATCGTCAAGATCATCAAATGTTGGAAAGATTTGTGAACGGAGTCCCCTTGGGACCCTATTCAACCTCAGGTACTGTTTGAGGGTGGCACTGTCCCACCATCTAGAGTTTTCGGTTTTCTTGAGCCTTTCTAATTTAATGAATTTCTCCTTGAGACCTTCTCTGCGTTGTGGGTTTCCGCTTGTGGATGCACTAACTATCGGGGTTCCTTTCGCTAAATTTTCAAAAAGTTCAGACGCGACCTTATCTCTATCCATAACACAGATTTTGAAAATGAATCACAAAAGGACTGATATTCCGTAGCGGCTGCCCTTCCTGAATCAACAAATGTCAGGTTCTGCGCTGGGTTTTGGATAGGCAGGAAGAATGGCGCTCAGGTTAGTTAACGGAGGAGTGTGAGAAAGAATATATGGTTACGGTGCTGCCAGGTCAGGGGAAAAACCCGGATAACCCCTGCATATATGTGAGTACGGACCCACACAGCAAATTAAGACTAAGTCCTGGGCACATGTTCAAGGATGATGGTTTAGAGTGTCAATGCACAAATGTAGTACTTGAATTGAAAAGAATTACAAAGGTCGACACCAGTAGTTTCATATAATAGGTAATGTTTATACAAGTCTTGGAGTATGTCAAGTAAGTACACCAACCGACACGTGTTTCGTCACCTGGGTGGTAACCCGTGACTCTTCAGGGCTGGGAAAGATACAAGATGTATAGTATAGTATAATGTAAAATGTACATAATTAATAATGTCAAGTAGGGGTGACATGAGTGAGGTGACCAAAGAAAACACCCCCTCTATCTTTGTCTTTGGTATATCTCCCGTACGTGCACGGTAACTAGCTTAGCTTTTATATCATCCTTTCCTCTGCACACTCTGCTGTTTTCCTCTGTGAGTCTGAGAACCAATGTACATGTTTCAAGTTTCCCTACTATGTTAGGTTAAATCACTGAATGTCACTATATTTTTCCACCCACCCACACGTTTTTACACTACCGTGATTATGTTTTGCGGGATACAATAGAACACGTCTAGGCGCACGAGGCGCACTGTGTAGGAATGTTGATTGTCAATGCGGCTACTCATTCTCCCATGAGTAATTTCCATCGCGAGTACTGTGATGTCACCTTCTATGTTCTCCTTTTGTTCCTCACGATTTGCATAGGGTTTCCACATTTAGAGAGGTGTTTTCTTTGGTCACCTCACTCATGTCACCCCTACTTGACATTATTAATTATGTACATTTTACATTATACTATACTATACATCTTGTATCTTTCCCAGCCCTGAAGAGTCACGGGTTACCACCCAGGTGACGAAACACATGTCGGCTGGTGTACTTACTTGACATACTCCAAGACTTGTATAAACATTACCTATTATATGAAACTACTTGTGTCGACCTTTGTAATTCTTTTCAATTCAAGTACTACATTTGTGCATTGACACTCTAAACCATCATCCTTGAACGTGTGCCCACTGCCCAGGACTTAGTCTAAACTCTATATTTTGTTCCCATTTCAGAAATACATAGGTGTCTTTCATACCGATTTTTCCATGTATACATTTTCCCAGAATAATTGCTATATACCGGGTACATAATAAAAAAACATTGCAAGTCGCTGCTCAGTTATTGGCTCTGGGTTCATCGGGTTCTTGGTGAACCTACAAGTCCTATATATCCCCAGAACCAGAAGGGTCCAGCGGATGTAACGGTATATAGCTTTCAAACAGCTGTCATAATTAGAAGAAGTTACAGGTGAAAACGTTGACACAAATGGCTGTTTTTTTCAACTAATTTTCAATTTTTCCTATATTTAACTGTTAGTTTCTATAAAGAAACCTTGAAGGATCTACACAAATGACCCCTTGCTGAATTCAGAGTTTTGTCTACTTTTTTAAAATGTATAGCTTTCCAGGATCCATTATTGCTTTCATACCCATTTCTACCATTAACTGGAAGGAGGTCGAAAGCACAAAAAATAGCAAAAATAGGCTTGGTCCCAGAAAAATGCCAAAACTGTGTAAAAATTTTTGGTTTTCTGACAAAAGTCTGCTTGTCCCTGAAAGCTGGGAAGATGGTGATTTCAGCACCACAACTCCTTTTTTGATACCGTTTGCAGGGAAAAAACCAGATGCTTTCATCTGTAGCCCTTTTTTCCCATTTTTCCAAAAAGAACAATATTTTGCTGTATTTTGGCTAATTTCTGGGTCCCCTCCAGGGGAATCCACAAACCCTGGGTACCTTGAGAATCCCCATGATTTTGGAAAAAAAGGACGCAAATTTGGCGTGGATACCTTATGTGGTCAAAAAGTTACAGGGGCCTAAGCTTGAACTACCCCAAATAGCCCAAAAAAGGCTTAGCACAGGGGGGGGAAAGGCCTAGCAGCGAAGGGGTTAAAGCAATCTTTAACAGCTAGGGTATTAGGCAAGGGTGGTAGATGGGTCGATCACCTTTATGGGGTACAGCGCGCGATCAATAATCAGCCAAGAAGCTCTCTAGGGAGTGTCACTCCTTATGAGGTCCTATTTGGGACAAGAATGTGGGTACCTGATCTTGATTGTGAAAGCACAGTGGCGGATGAAAAACCATTTGATATCCATGATCGTTTGACTGTTTTACAAGATCTAAATGAATCCAGAACACAACAAAGTAACGTGCTCCAGAGACAGGCCGCCACTGAGGAAGTCAAGGCAGTAACGGCAAGACCTGTCTGGATCCCAAAAGTCGGGGATCTGGTCAGAGAGAAGATTGCTGACAAGAAAGAATTTGGGCCATCCTACAGAAAGCCTGTACCGGTCCTAGCAATCCAAGGCACAAGAACTGTACTTCTGCCACCTCTTGCCGGAAAAAAGGAGAAAATATTTGTCTCAATTGACTTAATCAAACCACACTATGTGGCCGATACTAAACAGTAGGCCTTGTGGACTCCACAGTAGCAGACGCCCTCCTCTCACTACAATCCAAGAAGTTCAAACAGAAAGACTCATCACGTTTGAAGAGCCACCTGTACGGAATGAAGGACTAAGCAACAATGCTATGGAACTCGTTCCACTTCAACAAGAAATTAATCTTCAAAATGAAAATCAACTTAACAACCAGGTTGCAATCAGACCGACTACAGACATCTACGTCAACATGCCTCGTCAAGAGCAAAATCTGATTTCAACAAATCCCGATGCAATTCCAACAATTGATCGAACTGCTTCTGGCTATTTCATGAACTTTGATACGTTTTCACTGAATCCAAGCGAACCGGAAACGACGCCAGCCAAAAAATCACTCCAACAGAAACTCAATGACTTTTTGAACTTTTTTAGAAAGACGTACCTGGTGTCACCTTGGATAGAACTATGGTATATCACTGGGATTTTATTTTTCATTTTCTGGCTAGGTTTAATAATAACTTTTAGTATGCTTATTAATGGACGATACCTCCAGCAAAGCTCTACAGCCCAAAAAGTCAATTTGATTTTAAAACCACACCAGTCTTCACATCGTGAACCAAGAGACTTGTCTTCAGTGAACATCCCAGCAGTTCCTATACCGGACGGTATAGTATAGGACAAGATTGATTATGATGTATTCGGTCCGACTGAACTTTTCAAACTTAAACATGTATTTAAAATTTCTTTAAGTGATATCATTACCTCCATTAATTTTTCTTTTGATTGGGACACTTATACTGTTAAAAATTTAATGTCTGATTTAGAAAAAACGGCCGCATTTCCGAACAATGAAATGTTAGAAGGTACTTCGGATTATGATACATTGTACTGTTATCAGCAATATGGTCATCATTTCTTACACAAGTCTATAACACCTAGAAATGTATTTGAGTACCACCAGTGGGAAAACTGCCCAACACCTCCAAAAGGTAGTTTGCAAGCATTTGCACAGAAATTCACATACTTCTCAGGGTTTAACACATCTGACCCAAAGTCATTTTATTATAAAGTAGCGAAAATTTCAGCTCAGAAAATTATGTTAACAAACACCAAACATATTTACTCTGCATCCTTTTTGAACCAGTTGTCAAAACAGGGTTTCGATCTATGGAAGGACACAATAGATTCAAAATCGATCAGGGGTTCTATAGGGACTGGCAAGTCCAGGGAATAGAAGCACTTTTTAGAGCATGCCTCATTCCACAGCAGATAATATTTCTGAATGAAACTGTCCAAAAGACATCCTGTCTTGGACTAGCCATGAATAAGGAGCTGAACTCACCCGGGTTTCCAACACCATCACAGATGGGTGGGGGGCAGAATTCAACTACACAGGGGGTAGGATTAGATGACATTCTCCAGTACAACAGATCAGATCCTGACTGGACGAAATGGCTGATTTGGCCCATTGACACGAACACCTGTCAACAGAGATTTATGAATACAACCGAAGGGTTTAGTATCCATGGGCCAGACCCACGCTATGTACAGAGACATCACCCGGGGGTAGTGACATCCTATGGTGTTGGGAAGTTGTGCCTTGATTGGCTAGAGATCTCAACACTCACAGAAGTAAAACATCACTTGACCTTACTCACACCTGATGTGGATCTTAGGGACTTCTTATTAGGCCCAAGGAAAACACGTCAGAAACGTTTCATATATGCAGGCTTTTATGCCTATTATAATGAAAACTGGAAAATATCCCAACAAGAGGCCGCAGAAAGGATACGGGAGATAGACCGTATTCACTTAGAAAATGCATTAGCTGTAGTGGATAATGGGTTAACTACTTTGACCTCCAGGATTTACTCCTTAGGCAACATTGTGTCTTCGGCAATCAACATATTAGAACAAGATCTGGCCTTGTTACAACACGGGCGATCTCAGCTACGTACTATTATGATGTTAAGCTGGATGCTGCAATCTTTGCGTGCAGGCTATGTGCCCTGGCGTTTTATAAACACCACGTCTCTGTTTTCAGAATACAATCTGACTGATAAACAGACAGAAATGGCACAAAGGGGAGCCAAATATACAATGTTGCGTATTGAGAAACTGGAAAGGTTACCTTTCACTGTAGCCGAATCACCATCAAAAGAATGGCTAATTCATGGCCAAATCACTCTGCCGGTCACTACGTTCCAGTTTCAGTATTGCCTTGAGCAGAGGCAGGCAGGCAAATATGAGAAAATGGGTAAGGGATACATCAAGGAAACTTGGGAGTTATCATATAGATACCGATGCCGGAATGGGGATCGAGAAGTGTATCTGAGTGGTACAAACTGCAAGAACGCTTTAAGCGGTTCTCTCATGTGTCAGGATATTTCTCTGCACGGAGCCTGTAGCCGGTCAGTAGCGAACTTATCTTGTCACATGTCAGGGACCCCAGCGGCCATGATCACGCCGGTTTTCCAGCTGCTCTCGAATGGGAGTTACTTAATGTTAAATGATCAAGGTTGCTGTGGGATGCTTCCGGGAGTCGCCTATCTGGTCACTGTTAACTCCAGGGTTACTTGCTGTATGCAAGTATTGTTTCCACCACTGAACACAGTCAGGGAGGCGCCGCCATGGCCTTCACTGAATGTTTCTTTCATACAATTTGATACTCTGAGCAGATTGAAAGCCATGCTTTTACAGCAACCCGTGCCCTTAACCTCCGCTCGAGAAACCTATGAACTTCAAGTTGCAAGGACCTCGACTGAGATACAAGCGCTTATACGTACAAACTGCCCCTTTCATTTCGTAGAAATGGTGGGACGTATCTTCAATATGTCTGATACGAGCGGTATTGTACACCTATTTAAGACCATAGGGTCAGGACTGTTAAGCACCTTTCAGACAGTCCTCGGAGTAATCCCAAATTTTATACACTCCTTATTGGGAAGCGTATTTGGAGGATTCCCGCTTATCCTATTGCTGGTTGCAGGGGTCCTATTCATAATACTACTGCTACGCAATGGATGGCCCAATTCCCGAGGGAGTGGCGAACACGCTCCTGGAGCGGACATACCGTGAACGCATGGTACAACTTCTGGGCATTCCTTGCCTGCGAGAACTCAATGCCTCCTGGTTTCTATCATTTAGACCAGTCTGGGTAGACTGCATCTTACCTGTTCTTCGATGCCTGTTCTGCGGAGAAGAATGCACGTTGGATCTTTGTCTAACTTTTCCATCAGATGCTCCTCCGGACACGGATGCAATGCTCGACCCCATAAAGGCCCACGCTCTGCGTTGTCCTCAGCGGCTCCTGATTCTGATGAATGCATTCCTGGAGAATCCACAGGTGCCGTTTGCTCCTCCTGGGTTAGGTGACTCCAGGCACCCAGGTAACAACTGCCGCACAAGCTGCCGCAGCACCGACTGTTGGCAGTGCTACATTCCATCTAAGTGCGATTGACGATCTCTGTGAGGCGTTGGATTTGTCGTCTGCAACAGCTAACACCGATAATATTGTGCTTCCCTGCCAGGACGCTTAATCTTGAATTGGCTCATCGTGTCCTAGGAAAGAATTCGGCTTCTTCACTCGTTTCAAAACAAACGAGCAAAATTGGAACATTTCCTAATTTGACACTTTCGCTTGAGAAAAGCATGGCCTTCTTCCGCTTTGAGTGAGGCAACTTATATGGAGAAATAAAATGGACATTCCTTTAGTGCCAATTATAAATAGCTGAATTATTAACAATTTAGGCAGAAGATTTTAACAATTTTAAAACCATGTTTTACTTGCTTTAAAAAAAAAAGTTTTAAATTGTCCGGATTTTAAGTACGGTCATTGTTATCCAATTCGGAAGAGGAGTGGGTGTTATGTCCCGTATAGAGGCCCTATTGTAGACCCGTTCGTACATGCCCTAAAATGGGCGTATTCATATTTGCCCTAATATGGTCATATTCGTACTTGCCCTATTATGGTCATAGCCGCATATGCCCAATGATGGTCATAACTGTACATGACCTATTATAGTCATGATTTCTTATATAGGCATGATCTTTCACCTACATTGGTCCTTGCTAGTACACAACGTGCTCTGAGGGCTGAACGTTATCTATCCTGTGGTTTTGAATACAGCAGGGTTTTTCCCAAACACAGGCCCACACTGTACTCATCAATTATGCATGGCTCTCTAGGAATACACCACCTGCATAATATATATGTTCAAAGTTCACCCCTGACGTCTTCCTCATGTCTAACGACAGACCAATACAAACCATACTGAGGACTGAGACTCTTTAGGGTATAAATACACCACATCTTGCCCCGGTAAGACAGAGGGAACCGAGACATCCATGCTGACACACTGACCAGAGACGCTGAGGCTCCTGCATGCAGTTGCTCCAGCTGACAGCGGTCTGACACAGCCCTGACGGGGTGTCCAACTCGAGACCAGGACGGTGTCCCACACTCTCTCTATTCAGGTGTGGAGGTTCGACTAAATCCTAGAAGGATTTTTGGCTCTTAGGCTTTTAGACCTACACATATGCTAGGTACACTCAGGTACATCTAGTTAGGCATCGTAGGAGTACGTGCACTTGCATAATGCTTTTATATTCATGTATATATTCATGATTATCGCAATATGGTAGAACTGATCTATCCCTTTGCTTTTATCGTACTGCTGATAATATATCTCTGCTATTGTCTGCTGGTTGCCGCAGCACATATATTTTACACTAGAATAACAACTGTTCAATAAATACTTATTGAAACGCCCGACTGTTTATTCTGTGTAACTTTCTGAGACAAACCGAATAAGTAAGCACGAGTGACTGAGCGAAAGGTAGTACAATGTTTCCACGATTCTGAGGAATTTGGGTTGTCATGATCTAAGGTTGCCAGAAACGAATCTCTCCCCGATAAGAGGAGATTCTAGTGGCACTGTGAGCTAGCTAATGCAAATCAGGCTAACATATACAGTGGGGGTGCTCAGTGTCAGTCTACCACCAAGCCCACAGTATAGGTTATCTAAACGCGCAGGTCCTGCAGGGGTACTATAGGAACTACACGACAAGCCTAAGACGGCTGGCCAAACCAACATGCACGCTTACAGTGCACAACTCTACTCCTTCCATCTTAGAAGATGGCCATGCCTCGCCACAGACTCAGGCCACTGGGGTCAGCGAGGGATAAATAAAATTATAATAAATAGTTTTATTATAATTTTCTTTTTTTTAACTCCTGGCTCCGTGCACTGGGGCGACGTTCCTCCACAATAACCGAAGAGCCGCCCCTGTAAAATACACCACAATCCACAGAATTCACCAACCCACGCAGCAAAGCCACAGACATCACCCCATCCCAAGACCTCTGCGACAATCTTGGAACCTTTTTCCACCTCAAGATCAAAAACCTCTATGACAACTTCATCGACCATCCACGAGGCGCCACAGACGGCCCCCCGCCCCCCAGAAACACCAGCCAGCCCACCATCTCCAACTGGACACCGATCACAGCCGAAGACACCGCCTCAACCATGAAAAGCATCCACTCGGGGGCCCCCACCGACCCCTGCCCCCTCACATCTACCACAGAGCCGCGGCCGCCATCGCAGCCGAACTACAACGCACCATCAACACCACCTTCAAAACAGGCACCTTCCCAGATGACTGGAAGCACGCAGACGTCAGACCCCTGCTCATGAAGCCCACAGCTGACCCTACCGACCTCAAGAACTATCAGCCCATCTCGCTCCTCCCCTTCACAACCAAAGTTGCACAGAAAACAGTCAACAGGAAACTGACACGATTCATTGAAGAGAACGCAGTCCTCGACCCGTCCCAATCCGGATTCCAAAGCAACCACAGCACAGAGACTGCCCTACTCGCCGCCACAGACGACATCCTCCCCCTCCAGGACCAAGGCCACTCCGCAGCCCTCATCCTACTCGACCTATCAGCGGCCTTGGACACCGTCTCCCACCGCACACTAGTCACCAGACTACACAATGCAGGCATACAAGCAACAGCCCTGGACTGGATCCGATCATTCCTCACCGGAAGAAGCCAAAGGATCAGACTCCCACCCTTCCTCTCCGACCCCACGAAAATCACCTGCGGAGTCCCACAGGGTTCATCACTGAGCCCCACCCTCTTCAACATTTACATGGCCCCCCTCGCAGCCATCGTCCGACAACACGGCCTCAACATCGTATCCTATGCCGATGACACCCAGCTCCTCCTCTCCCTCACCAAAGACCCCACCACTGCCAAACTCAACGTCCAGAAAGGAATGCAAGACCAACTGGATGACCAACAGTTGCCTGAAGCTCAACGCCAAGAAGACAGAAGTCCTCGTCCTTGGTACCACCCCTTCTGCATGGGACAGCACCTGGTGGCCGACCGCCCTCGGAAGCCCACCTACCCCCTCAGACCACGCCAAGAACCTCGGCATCGTACTCGACTCATCACTCACCATGAACCGGCAGGTCACCGCCGTCACCTCCAGCTGCTTCAACACCCTCCGCATCCTCCGCAAGACCTTCAAGTGGATCCCCCCTGAGTCAAGGAAGACAGTCACCCACGCACTCATCACCAGCAGACTGGACTATGGAAACGCACTCTACGCCGGCATCAACAAGTCCCTACTCCGCAAACGCCAGACAATACAGAACACCGCCGCCAGACTCGTCCTCGGCATCCCCCGACACAAACACATCAGCCAACACCTACGAAGTCTCCACTGGCTCCCCATGGAGAAAAGAGTCACTTTCAAAATCCTCACTCACGCCTACAAATGCCTACACAACAACGGACCCTAATACCTCAACGACAGAATCAACTTCCACGTACCCAAAAGAAACCTCCTATCTTCCAACCTCGCACTGGCCGAACCTGCGCATCCACAGAGCCAGAGCAGGCGGAAGATCCTTCTCTCACATTGCAACCAAGACCTGGAACGAGTTACCGGCAGACATCAGACGCGCCCCCTCCCTGAACACCTTCAGGAAGACCCTCAAGACCTGGCTCTTTGGCTAAACAGATCTGCGGACCCCCCCCCTCAGCGCCATGAGACCCTCACGGGTGAGTAGCGTGCTTACAATTCCCTGATTGAATCCTCACAGGTGATGTAGCGGTAATTTCACGGTAATTTCTCAATGCAAAACATCATTACCTCTTGTTTACCGCTTAAAGGGGATGGACCTTTGCCGCCGTGTGATCACCATCAGGAGACTTTGCATAAACATGAAAAAATTAAATGCAAATAATATTTAAGGCAATAATGAGAGTTGTGAGTAGTTTTAAAGGGTTTTATTTTCTAGTCAACAGTTAAGGGGGCCGATTCACAGAACTAATCTGAGATAAAATCCTAAACTTACTACTTTTGGTATCCACAGAAGGCATTTAGTAGTAGTAAAGTTAGGACTCCTAACTTTACTACTAAATGCCTTCTGTGAATACCAAAAGTAGTAAGTTTAGGATTTTATCTCAGATTAGTTCTATGAATCGGCCCCACCGTTCTCTGACTCTTTATTCATTAGTCAAATATCAATCAGGTTACAGAATTAAAAAATAGAAAAAAATAGAATTATACAGAACATATTATAGATTGCATACAAGGCACTCCATAAGGGAAGAAAAACCTATTTCTATGTCAGTCATAACTCTTAAAGAGTTCTAACAAAATATAATTCTAGAGTGAGTTTTGCAAGGCTAATCAATAATTAATAATTAGCAAAAATCTCCCATAATGAGAAATAAAATGTATAGGACAAAATAAGTCTTTGCAAAACCAGTTAGTCAAAGCATAAAACTTAAAATTTTTGAATCTAAACCTGTCCTGTTCTATCAGCTGATTCTCTCTGGCTTCGCTGGTTCATCTCTGCCTTTCTGTGTCAGGAGCTGCCCTGGCCCCTCCCTTCTCTTTGGCTTCACAGAACTTTAAAAAAAACTGTGTGTTCTGCCTTGCGTCCTGCTAAAAAAATAAGCAGAGCAGCCCACACCTCTCAGCTAGCAACCAGTATTTCTAACGAAAATACACATGACTTGGTCTTCGTAGCTTGTCCAATGGGAGCTTCAAAACACATCGACACCCCATGGGGTGCCCAACACGTCATCAATCAGGCGAGTTCTTCACATCCTGAAAACAATTACATTTTCTCCAACAAAAAGTATTAATTTATGCGGAAACAGAGAATAAATATTATAAGAAAAATGTGTGCTTTGCAGTCCTTTCACTCCACGTGATGAAGTGAACAAAGCTTTGTTTAAACAACTGCATGGAGATAAAAGTATGCAACAAGCGAAGGTCTTTCACATGAAGAGACGGAAACAGGGGGCGTAAATTATAAGAAAGGTCATGAGACCAGAGGAAACAGGGAGGAAAAAGCACATTCCATTTCTTATCGTCAAGGCCAGAGGCCGCAGTGAGCTGAGCCTGCCAAAGCAAATTCAGCCTTTCTACACTGTAAAATGCGTGTTAATTCAGCACAAATATATTCTACTTTGAAGTTGAAAACACAGTTTCCAAACTAAATGTACATTCTACAGTGAGGTTAAATCTAAAATAAACACAATCAAACAACCATTATTAATTAATTGAGCATGGTTCTACATGATTCATTAAGCATCTGAGCAGGCCTCATTCATGTTTTCCCTTGCACCAAACTCTGCGTGCCATTTTTTTTTTTTTTTAAAACAGTTTGTGTCTGAAACTTAAGGCAGAGCAATGCCTAAATCTAGGTGAAATCTGGGCTCCATCACAGGTACAAAGTGATACTTCAGGTATCACCGTTACTGCTGTAGCTGGATCTAATTATGCCCTTGCAGTGGTACTACTCAGATGCAATTTCTACATATTGCCTCACCACCATAAGTCTGACGGATGCTGTAAATGTTTCAGCGTACAAACTAGTATCCCCAAAAGAGAATCTGGGTTCAGGCAAGCAAAAACATATACAATTACAGATGGGTAATAGTGAATAATGTGGACGTTTTTCACTGGGGGGTTCCGAGTGACATTAAACAGATAACGAGAGCAAAGCATCCTCATCCACATTTGTCACTTTTTATCCATCTACAATTTCATGTTATGTTTGCAGCGCCCAAGTTGCTTGCCCCTACTTTCAACAGAGTAGAAGAGCAATGAGGAGCCACACATAACTTAGCCCCTCATCCCCCTCCAAAATATTAAAAATACACCTAGATTCCAGCCTGCACAGCCCTCTGTGCCTTCTCTCCCACTCCCTATGCAAAAGTAGAGCTCTCTGCTCTGCGGCAGAGCGGGTCGGCACGGCATGTTTTTCCCTCTTCGCGAGGGCCTACAGTGACCCGAGAGGAAAGAGGAATGAAGCAGTATGCAATGGTTTATGGAGACTGAGACAGGCGAAAGAAGATGGTTTAGACCTCCAGCTGTCATTTACCTCCTCGCTTCAGTCTCCAGAGACCCGGGTAAGGTGACAGAGCACAGGGGAAGTATGCTCCTCACTTTTTGACGTCACAAAAGTGCAAAATAGCATTGTTGTTTCCTATTGTTGTGTCATAGCAGTGAATAACCAGTTAGATCCAGTTATTAATGTTTAATGGTGCATTTTGAGAACTATATATACAAAGATGATTCTCTCGGGTGATTCATTTCAACATTACTAGAATATTTAGAATGATTTAATCCTAGTTTGTAAAGAGATGCCCAAAAACTCATATACCCTCTGGCTGCATTCTAGAAGGTTCATACAAAAATGTATTGTTTAATGTGGGTCCCAATATACATGACAGGTAAAGCAAACCACATATAGATAATAAATCAACAGGATAAATGAGTTAACAGAAAGGAATCAAATAATTTGTACATTTTAGAATGAATTCATCATCAGGACACAGCTAGCTCAAAAGTGCATCCAAACTCATGACAGAATTATGACCAACAGTGAATTCATTCAAGTCACACTGGCAATACTGGTATCAAGACTGTCTCCTTTAAATATTCTATATGCTCTAAAAAATATGGTACGTTAGTGCCATCAAAAGCATTTGATTGAAGTCATATAGTCAATCCCCTGTTAAATATACATTCACCAGACTTTTTTCGTGACACTGTGTTCAATGAATTTATGAGAAAGAATCAGCTTCAACAAGGACAATTTATTGTGCTCATACGTATTTCAAGTCAAACTCAATAGAAATGAGTGTCGCATTAAACATTAAGTGGTCTATTACGGTGGCGGTCGGATGTCCACCGCCGGGCCGGCGGTGGTGCACACCGGACCGGCGGTAGACATCTGCCCGCGATCGCAACCAAGAAAACCGCCGGTCAAATTAGGATGGCGGTGGTGACTGCGGCGGTGGGAAATTCCGACCCCCGCTTTTCCGCCGGTTGCCATCCGCACTCCTGCCTGGCGAACGGAGCAGGACCGGAATAATGGTGGCGGTGCAGAGCAGGCTCCGCCGGCAGGATTATGATGCCGGCGGTAGCCAGCCTTTCCTCAGCGGTCAAACCGCCATGGAAAGGCATGCGGAGATTGTCTTCCGGGGGCCCGTTGCGGGCCCCCAATGTTTTGGGGGGGGTGTGGGTGCACTGGGGGGGTACCCATGGTCCCCCCTACATTTCCCTGTACCAGGTGGCAGGCACTGTGCAGTGCCTGCCATGCAGTGCAGGGAAATGCAGGACATGCTCCTTTGGACATCGCGGCGGTGCTGCGGGCAGCAGCAACCGCCGCATTGTTAAGGCCCGCGATCAGACCGCCGCGGTGGATCCGACCGCGGGTCATCGTAATTCGACCGGCGGTGATGTCACGGTCCATGCGGGCGGTCTTTTCCCACTACCATGGCGGTCGGGGAGGTTTTCCGACCGCCATTGTAATAGGCCCCTAATTTTGTAGGCCAATTTCATCAATATTCTCTTAGCTTATGTATGTCAAAGCATTGCTACATAAAAAATATTTGTTAATAAAAACACACGTTTCAGTTCAAATGTCCAAATGTTTCAACTTGCCAATCACAACTAACTTAGAATGTGACCCACAGATACGTCAGTCTCAGCACGCTATGATTTGGATGAGAGATTCTACGTCTGTCCAATCTGTCTTGGGACTAGTGCAAGTAACAAATGGGCCGTCCCCCTGACCGCTGGTTGAGTAGTAAAATATATCAATAATCAGGGTTCAATAGGCCCCTCTGGCCTATGGGCCCCGGTGTTGATAGACCTGCTGCACCATTGGTAGCTTTGCTCTTGTATACCTCAGGGTCTCTGCTCGAGGTCTGAATATCTTGTAGATGGCCAATCACTGATGCAAAAGACAGGTACAAGTCTTCTACTCATTAGAGCTTTCATATCCATGAAGCACATAACCAGCTGTGAATGGATTTACCAGCTACACCTAGTGCAAGGCCATCGAGTCTGTCTCAGCATCCTCCTAAAGGTAGTATTTTAGCTACAGGACCACATGACTAACTTCACCAGGCTAAAGTTTCCAGACACTTTCTTCGAATTCGCTCTCTGTTGACCTTTGGGTAAGACACATGCTAATCAGTAAAGTTCAATCCTTGCAACTGCTGTTCAATTTGTACAATTTCTCTCAAATGCTTGTATATTAAAGCGTATTATTCCATATAGAAACATTGAATTACAACATCATTTTCATTCAGGTTTAGTCCAACAAGGAGCAGACAGGTAAAAGACACGCACATCACCAACAAAGTACCCCGTGTCTCTGCCCCAACCGTCCCCCAGGGATTCCATCACCTCGTCACACCTTCTACATTCCCTCATCACGCATTCTACATTCCACCCTATCTCAAATATTCCATACTATAAATACCTAACACATCACCCTTTCATTTTTTCCAAAAGAGATAAACATGAATAAAAAACAATGAGAAAACAAAAATGCATATGTGGATACACTTAATTTACATATCTTTATAATAGAAGATTATCCAACATATAACAGAAATGCTTAGGTGAATACACCTAATATACACATCATCATAATGGAGGTGGTTTTCTCTCTCTGTTAGATTCTTTGGCCCTTGTCAAACTTTCATTAGATGGATGACGTTCTTGAGAAGGAGATTCTCTGGCATCTCCTACCTCATTCCTTTCTGTATTGTTTTTATTACTCACATCTGAATTTGTGACTTGTTTGTTCTTAGAACTATCAAACATATTGTCCATTGTCAACTCATTATTCAGAGCACAATTTCTCATGGATGAGGACAGAACACTTTGTAATTCTTTATAAATTCCACACCCTTCAATCAGTTAGTCACCACGCATTATTCAACACTTCCACGACATCCATTGGCTCATAGAACCGGCTTTCTACTTTGGGTACCTTATCGGTTTCTTCACTCTTACCCACTGACCCACTACAATTTCACATTTCTTTGTCCCATGTTTGTTGTCATACCAGTTCTTTCTCTTCGACTGCATAGATTCCAATCTCCTCTATACTGACCACTGTATAATACTGGATCTAAACAACCATCCTGGTGTATACTTAGGCAACAAACATTTTCGTTATGCCATCCACAAGAATTTTGGCCTGTGGGATCAGAACAGTTTTTAAGATGGATAGAGTGGAAGGAGTATTTCCTGAACTACATTGAAACAGTGGATTCTGATGGAAAAATGTCTCCAGAGCAAGAAACACATTTTATTGCACTCTTTTGTTCCGCAAGGACTAAAAACATATAATTAAATGAACAAAACAGTTACGGGTGGGGGTGATAGCATTGCTTTTAGTATTGCATTAGCTAATTTAGATAAGCATGTTGCCCCGAAGATTTGCATTGGTATCACACTGTACACATTTTTTCAGAGGAAACAACTGAAATCTGAGTCAATTGACGATTGTGTCAGTGAGTTAAGGAAACTGGCAATGGATTGTTCGTTTAGGGGATTGTTAGAAGACTTAAGCCGAGACCAAGTAGTTATGCATGCCTCAAATCCTGCCATTCAGGAATGGTTGTGGATGAATGGTCACGCATTTTGGCCGATGTACTTGCAATCGTGTGCAAGGCAGAGACTTCCAGTAGGTGTGCAAGTGCATTAAGGACGGAAGCAAAGGAGTCAGCAAAGGATTCAGAAACAGTTGCGAGAATAAACGGAAACTCAAAGCAGAAATTTGCAGGGAATACTTCTAAAAGTACAATAAAGGCATATAAAGAACCACCCAAGTGTATTAGATGTGGCAGTACTGAGCACTTGGCATTCGCCAAGTCATGTTCTGCAAAGAAAGTGAAATGTAGCACATGTGGTATTGTCGAACATTATGCGAGGAATGCAAGAGTGGAACAAAATTGGTGAAGTGTGTAAGAGAATGTGAAGTGTTTGAATGTTATTCAAGTAGTAATGATGAGGGCAATTCAGAATGCCTTCCTGATTTCAAGAAGAATCTGATTTTTAATGTAACAGATGCATGTTTGGTGGTAGAAAACAAGCCTGAGTGTTGGATGAAAATCTGGGGAATGAGTATTAACATTTTTTGCTGATTCAGGCTCCCCTTACACAATTATATATGAAGAGGAATGGAGAAAACACTTTGTGAATAAAGTGGGTGCAAATCTATTTCCTTATGATATTGAACCAGAAGGTTATGTAGGGGAAATGATTGAAATGACAGGATGCCATAGGTTCAAGTTTGTATTTAAGAACCACTGCACGAATGGAAACTGTATGTTTCAAATAAGGGTCTGTCTGTCCTTGGATGGAAGGATCAGAATGAGCTACACATCATCCTTGAACTAAATGGCAAAGAACAGGATTTGGTGATAAATCAAGGTATGAAAGTGGAACAAAGAATTAAAAAAAGTTTTCCATCAGTATTCGGAAACAAATTGGCAAACTACGTGGATTTGAGCATAAGATTATACTCAAAGAAGGGGCTGTACAAAAAATACATAAGGTTAGAAATGTCTCTTTAAGGGAGGATGTAGTAAAGTAACTGGATAAATTGGTTGATGCTGCAATAATAGAACTCATAGAGGCATCTGCATGGGTTTCGCCTCTGGTAGTAGCACGGAAGAGGAAAGGTAAGCTGAGGCTATGTGTAGATTACTCCATGTAAATAACAATATTATAGTTGGCCAATTCCCACTGCCAAAGAGAAATGAAATGCTATCATTGTTGAAAGGTGCAAAGTGGTTTTCAATAATTCTGGGTGACTTTAATACACATCTCTGGGGCATATTCACAAGAACGTGTGATAACCACTGCAAGTTTAGCTTAACGCAACTTCTCACATCGCAGTCCATCGCGGGAAAACAACGCCGTGTTAACGTAGCATTCTCAACCTGGCATCACCATGCGATAGTCCCACGATAAAGCGTCAAATGACCGCGTTAAAAACAACGCGATCCCGAAAAAATGAGAAACACCAACGCGAATAAAGTTGCGATGAGGCCAACCACGAAAAAAAAAACCCACGACAACCAGCGACAGGCCTGCAATCCCCACGCGTCTGGCGGGAAAATGCACCATAAAAGCTGAACAAGAAAAACACACCATAAACAAATCAAACTGCGCAGCAACATGGATGCACCCGGAACCAGTGCCCAGGTCAACGCAAACCCCACAAGCCCCACAGACCAAACCGAAACTTGGAGTGGTGCACTACTGTGAGGCAAAGTTCGTTTTTCAATGAATCATATAGTCTTGTTTACTTTGTCTTAGTAAGTCCTTTATTTTCATAAGCATCCAACAGTTAAAAATACCAGCCTTGGCGTTTCGTTCATATCCAATTAACTTCTTCAGGGCATTGAGTGATGTGCGTTCTAGAAGGGGAAAGTCCTATGTTCCCCCTGGCGATTCTTCTGAGCTAAATGCGGGCTCGGTCCAAATATGAAGTTGTAGCAAAGCAAAATTGCACAGGCACAAAATAATGCGACTGTGGGGCCTCCTTAATAAGGGCCAATAAGCACTGAATTCTGCAAAGTTGGAAGCAACCGTCGGCTCTGTTCGAAAAGAGCCCTGAAGAAGTTCATTGGATATGAACAAAACGCGTTGGCTGGTATTTTTAACTGTTGGATGCTTATGAAAATAAAGGACTTACTAAGACAAAGTAAACAAGACTATATGATTCATTGAAAAACGAACTTTGCCTCACAGTAGTGCACCACTCCAAGTTTCGGTTTGCTCTTCCTCTGCATTGGAGTTGGCACCCAACGACGGCAGGTGCTGGAGTTGCTTGTGCACACTGATCTGGGCACAGTGGGGACAATATCACGAAGGGAACACAGCAGGGGAGTGCGGTCATTGTGTCCGCCATTGTCCGTAATTTGTCTCAAGCCCCACAGACCACCAGCAATGAACCTCGGGTGCGGGGAAGGCCAAGGAGAAGAGGAAGAGGAAGACGGGGTACAGTCCATAGGAAAACCCCATCGTCGTCACGGAGGTGACAGAGCACCAACAACAACTGTCCGTCACCAACACCGTGTCATTGGCAATACAGACAGAAAAATGGCATCCCATCGTGAATGCAGTCGGAGTGCCGAGGAGGCCAAGATGCGCTGGCACGATGTGAAAAGCCAAACCAAGCAGAAACCCCCTGCCAACAGGAAGGCAGCAACGGCGAATGGAGGTGGGAGTCCTGCGCCACAGGAGGAGCTGGAGCAAATGGCGCCCACAGTCATCAGTGTGGAGACGGTGCAAGGAGTCGGGAGTCCGGACACTGCTCCACATGACCTGACACAACAGCAACAGGGTGAGTAACGAACAGGGACTGTGGGGACGGGGGGGACGGGCACAATGGCACACATGCACAACGACATATAGCACACCGCACACCCACAATAACCCTGGGTCATGTCCCTGATCCCCGTGGCACACTGCAGCACACATACAAACATCAAGTAGGCCCCCGTTCACCATGTGCCCAAAGGGATCCCACCCCACACAACACAAATTACACAACACACACATGCACCCGTGCGAAACACAGCAAAGATGCGTATGTGAGAGCAACACTGACAATGCAAGTGACACTACATGACCAGCAGCATGGCTGGAGTACAATCACCATGACACTGTGCACGCTACGAGACTGAGGTGGCTGAGTGTGGACCACATCCGGAAAGTAGTAGGTCACACTCTGACACATCCAACTGCACAAACAACCACTGACGTCAACAACACATCTGCAGACAAACAATGCACAAGAGTACAAAAACCGTCCAAGAGCACAAATGAGCCAAGTCGCCAACATCACAGCACCTCAAAAGCACAAAAGCCAAAGGCACACCGCCTCCAAGGGATCAGGGGCAGAAAAATCACAGCTGCAGGTGCGACTCCCACACAAAGAAGCACACACACATAGCAATTACAGCACACCCACATGGACGACAATGTGGTACACAGCCCAACACCTACACTGCAGAACAGAGGACCCAACTGGGTCCGCCTGTGCGTAGAAAAGGGCCAATCACATCTGACAAAGCAGAAAACTGTGAGATGCAAATGTACGTGTACAACCTCACCTACGTCATGTAGTCCAAATGTCCACTGTCCCGCATCCAATAGTCCGCCCCTCCCAAACAGTCACAATGTACATTGTCATGAGGTCTGAATGAAAACTTGAACAATGCAGCAACATACATGCCAACACAATGTCAACAAGCATCTCCCATTCACATTGCAGAGGGGCAAACAACACCTCCAGCAGAGCAGACCAGACAACTCCACAGTGATGCTGAAGAGGACCACCACACTTCCGACACCTACGCCCCACAACAGTCCATGGACATCTTAGGCAATCACCGTCCAGGAGCAGGGCAGCACAGCTGCTTCGAGGATACCCCACCCCCTGCACAGACAACACAGCTGGACGCACCCACCACCCCGGCTGGCTCCCAGCAGCCCACCCAAGCACACATCGCATTCAAAGGACAGGTGTCAGACTGCCAGAAGGGGGTGGCCGAACATGTGCGGGTGGGGTACTACCTCATGGAAGCCGAACCAGATCACATACGTGGGTGTCTAAGTCCCATCAGGGCCCACCAACACTCCCCAACAGAGACCCACACTGCGACAGAGACACATGCCTTTGCACATTTCCAGTACTGAACCACACCCAGGGCCACGGGATGATCATCCACACCCCCACGCCGGACTGGCATATGCCGGCCCAGTTCACTCCTTTTACGCATTGAATGGGGGAGGACAAAGCTACATGTGCAATGTCCCACCCGCTGCCTGCGGTGACATGGCTGCATCCTCTGTACACGGCACAATGTAATGTTGTAGTGCCCGGGGCACAAATGCATACATCATGAGCACACGGACACACACAGATAGTTCGTTGAACTGGCCACGGGCACGTCCGCCCGACACCTTTATTGGCATGGTCACATGTACAGTGACGCATGTGCTGGATGTGTGTGGGGTGAGTGTAAGCCAGCCCTCATGGACTCGTTGGTGCTGGCAACAACTTGAACAGTGATCACAATTGAAGCAGAAACATAAAACACCAGCACAACAGAAACAACTGTGAAGTATCATGGTGGAAGCCGGAGGGAGTACAGTGTTCACTCAACATGCAAGCAGAATGTTCCTTGATTTGTGGTGCACTGAGTTAGTGGCACCTGAAGAGCTGAGCAGGGTATCAAGCTGATGATGGCCCCCACGACAGGTGTGAGCAACTCTGACAGTCTGGCAGTAAGACACTTACAACTCTGGCACCTGTCGTTTGGAGTTGGTCCTGGCGGTGGTGGCGTGTGCATCCTGCAGTGATGCGACGTCCGGCCAGGTCAGGACTCGATTTGATGTGTGAGCCAAGGTGGACCGCAGTTGAGGCCGGAGGCAGCGGACAGCGCAGGGCCACAGACACATGGCGTTGATGACCCCCAGCCCATCGACCCAGAGGCCATCCAACATGCCATCAGACTGGGGCCATGGTTTGAGCTGCACAGAGTTAGTGGCCGCGGATGCACTGCGGCTGGCACAGGCACACCACCACGGGACGGTGACTTGCGGTGCAGTGAGATAGGGCCACGCGAGGTGAGCGGGTCCTCGTCAAAGGTGAATGTAGCTGAGGTTTGCGGGGGACAGTGGAAGGTGTCCTCCAGGGCATGATGCAGAGGGCAGGAGCCAGCCGGAAGCGGCAAATGGAGGAGTGGAATGCTACTGCCTCGTTTTGGCCACATAGTCAGTATCACCGACATGATGATGAAGACAACCCCCAGTCCATGGACTCAGTCACCAACAAATCTCAAGAAGAAAGTGTCCATGGTTGTCGGGGAACAGACTTAGTGGCCCCGGAGCTGGAAGGGGATGCAGTCTGCGACCAGGCCAGTACAATGATATCAGGGCTGCCATAAATGAATCATGACTGAGTTCCCAATGTGTGCCCTACTCGACCGATGTGTAGTCCGGAGGCAGCGGCCAGCGCGGGCCAACCGCTGTTCAGCGACTTCCTCCTGGAACACTGACACACAACATTGAAATGGCATGTGGGGATGACTCGTGGATGACCAAGGCAGTAGCGACAGAGCTGAGCGGGTGTTTAGCCAGCGACGATGCCGTGTCCTGCCTGGTATGGACTGGCATGGATTTGTGTGGGGCCTGCAGGACCGCAGTGTAGTCCGAAGGCATAGACATCAAGGGAACACAGACACGTGTGGTTGGGATGCCCAGCACATACTTTGTGTCACCACATCGAAGGGAGTATAGTGATATAAACTCAGCCATAAAGTGTGTACTCGGCCATTGTGTAATCAAGACTCAGTTCCAAATGTGTGACCTACTTGACCGCAGTGTGGGCCTGAGGCAGCGTCAGCAGGGGCCCACAGCCACGTGTCGTTGGCCCGCGATGCACAGAGTTAGTGACACCAGAGCAGTTGTCGGCAGTGTTCGATCATCTCCGTAACGATGATCCTTTTCTCCTCCGGACTGAGCCGCGTCTTCCTCTTACTCGTCTCCTTGCGTACATTGATATGAACTCCGCCATGCAGAAAACAAGACTCAGTTCCAGATGTGTGACCCACTCGACCGCAGTGTGGGGCGAAGGCAGTAGTCAGCAAGGGACCACAGACAGTTGTAGTTCGAATGCTATGCACAGAGTTGGTGGCACCACATCGAAGGGAGTACAGTGATATAAACTCAGCCTTTGCATAATCAAGACTCAGTTCCAAATGTGTGACCTACTTGACCATAGTGTAGGCCGGTGACAGCAGTGGAGTACGTCAACGAGAAAGGAGTAATGCGGGCCTGTGTCGCGGAGGCCGTGATGGTCTGAGGAGGCTGCCAAGGTCGCGGGCTTCAGGCTTGGAGCTTGCGCCGGCACATGGTGGGCCCTCTTCGACACACGCCGGTGTCGGCAGGTGAGCAATGAGGCCTGGTTGCGCAGGGGCAGGCATGACGGGTTCGGGGACCAGCGACCCGGGGTGCAGCAGGCACACAGGATTGCAGGCCACACCGCTCACGGTGACGGCGTTAGCCTCGCGGCGGGGTGGGAGGCGCCGCCCTGGCAGACACGTTGGGCACTCCGGAAGAGAACCACGCCCATGGCTACGTGCTTTTTATTCACACCCCTACGCTGGCCTGGTGTCCTCCGGGCCAGCCCACTCCGTACACGCTTACAGGGGGGGACGTCACAAGCTACATTTCTGCGATCTTCCCCACTGGCTGGGGTGACATGGTTGCGTCCACTGTCCACTACACTCCAAACACCAGCAGTGCATGTAGACATGGCTATGTCTGTGGTCTGCATACTGCAGTCTGTCCAGCACATCTCCACCACACTTGGCATTGTGTACACTCTCATTCATGGGTCACTTGCCTCCTTCGCACATGCCTGGTTCCCACCTCTCCCCACATTCCGGTATTGTGTGGCTGAGGTGCCATGCCATTGATGGCTCATGTACATGGCTAACCAAGGTTGCCACAGTAAGTTGGGCTGTCGTGTCTGGTGGGGGGGCATGTTGTTTGGCATGTTGTTTGTGATTTTGTGACATGTGCAGTGCCAGAGTTGTGAGTTGCATGATTGTGGAGTTGAGGTGTGTGGTGTGTTCATTTGGTACTTTCCAACGTGCAGTGCATTTCCATAGGTGCCATCCTGGAAGCGCTGGTTGATGTTGGTCTGTCGGAAGATGAAGGGATCATGCACACTGCCTGGGTAGTTGGCTATGACATTGGTGAGGAGTCCCCTGTGGTCCACTATTGCCTGCACGTTGATGGGATGCGTGTGCTTTCTGTTGCGGTAATTGTGTGCGGTGTAGGCAGGGGGCACAAGTGGGACAAGTGTGCAGTCGATTGCCCCCGACACATGCGGGGATCCAGCTATGGCTTATAGTCCTTGCTTGGTCTCCAGCTGTTCCTGCGCATTGTGGGGGACGTATGGGTGCTGGGGTCCCTAGCTGGTGAGGGCATCCAGGACAGGTGTGAGGAACTTGGATGGGGCTGGCTGTGAGACTCCTCCGACTCTGGCGGTTGTTGTTTGGGAGGATACCAGAGGCCAACAGGTGCAGCACAGCCAGCAGCTTTGTCTGCAGAGGGATGTTGGTTGTCCGCTGTGTTGGTACCGTCAGCCTGTGGGCAATGATGTTCAGGATGCGAAGGATGGTTGTCCTTTTGGGCCTGTAGTGGGCATTGGCATTGTCTGGTGTTAGGTCTGTAGGGCTGGTGCATTTCCTGAATGTCCGCTGTCTTTGTCTGCGCTGCCTCTGTGGTGGTCCGGGGGGAGGGGCGGGGTGGGTCCGTTGGTGGGGTGGCGGTCCTGGGGGTGGTGGCGGTGGGTGTTATTGCCCCCTCGGGGCTCCGGGGTGCATGGTCAATCAATCAATCAATCAATCAATCAATCAATCACGGCATTTATAGAGCGCGCTACTCACCCGGGAGGGTCTCAAGGCGCTGGGGGAGGGGGTAAGTTACTGCTCGAACAGCCAGGTCTTGAGCTGCTTCCTGAAGGAGAGATGGTCCTGGGTTCGCCGAAGGTGAGTGGGGAGGGAGTTCCAGGTCTTGGCTGCCAGGTAGGAGAAGGATCTTCCTCCGGCGGTGGTTCTGCGGATGCGCGGTACGGTGGCGAGGGCGTGGCTGGTTGATCGTAGCTGGCGTGTGGGCGTGTAGAAGGTCATGCGGTCGTTGAGGTACTTTGGGCCCAGGTCGTGGAGGGCCTTGTGTGCGTGGGTGAGGAGTCTGAACGTGATTCTCTTGCTGACGGGGAGCCAGTGCAGGTCTTTCAGGTGCACGGTGATGTGGCTGTGTCGGGGGATGTCCAGGATGAGTCGTGCGGAGGCGTTCTGGATGCGCTGGAGTCTCTTTTGAAGTTTGGCTGTGGTTCCGGCGTAGAGGGTGTTCCCATAGTCCAGTCGGCTGGTGACGAGTGCCTGGGTGACGGTCTTCCTGGTTTCAGTGGGGATCCATCTGAAGATCTTGCGGAGCATGCGCAGGGTGTTGAAGCATGAAGATGAGACGGCGTTGACTTGTCTGGTCATCGACAGGGAGGAGTCCAGGATGAAGCCCAGGTTGCGTGCGTGGTCCGTTGGCTTGGGCGCGGTGCCCAGGGCCGGGGGCCACCAGGAGTCGTCCCAGGCGGAGGGTGATGAGCCCAGGATGAGGACTTCCGTCTTATCTGAGTTCAGTTTAAGGCGGCTGTTCCTCATCCAGTCGGCGACGTCTCTCATCCCGTCGTGTAGGTTGGCTCTGGCGGTGGTGGGGTCGTTGGTGAGGGAGAGGATCAGCTGGGTGTCGTCGGCGTAGGAGATGATGTTGAGGTTGTGTCGGCGTGCGATGGCTGCGAGGGGGCTCATGTAGACGTTGAAGAGGGTTGGGCTGAGTGAGGATCCTTGTGGAACGCCGCAGATGACTTCGGTGGCTTCGGATCTGAACGGGGGAGGCGGACTCTCTGGGTTCTTCCGGCGAGGAACGAGATGATCCATTCCAGTGCTTTCTCTCGGATTCCGATGTTGCTGAGGCGCTTCACTAGGGTGCGGTGGCAGACGGTGTCGAACGCCGCAGAGAGGTCCAAGAGGATGAGGGCAGCTGTTTCCCCGTTGTCGGTTAGGGTTCTGATGTCGTCGGTGGCTGCGATAAGGGCGGTCTCGGTGCTTTGGTTGGCCCGAAACCCGGACTGCGAGGGGTCGAGGGATCCATTCGTCTCGAGGAAGGCGGCAAGCTGTCTGTTGACGGTCTTCTCGATGACTTTGGCCGGAAACGGAAGGAGCGAGATGGGACGGTAGTTCTTGAGGTCGGTGGGGTCCGCCGTTGGTTTCTTCAGGAGGGCGGTAAGCTCGGCGTGCTTCCAGCTCTCCGGGAAGGTGGCGGTGTGGAAGGAGGAGTTGATGATGTCCCGGAGATGGGGTGCGATGGTGGCGTCGGCTTTGTTGAAGACGTGGTGTGGGCAGGGGTCGGTTGGTGATCCGGAGTGGATGGAGTTCATCGTGCGGGTGGTGTCTTCGGTGCTGATCGGGGTCCAGTTGCAGAGGGTGGTGGTGGCGGGCGTTGGTTCGGCGGTAGGGTGCGTTGTTTGTGCGTCGAAGCTGTTGTGTATGTCGGTGATCTTGCGGTGGAAGAACGCGGAGAGTGAGTTGCAGAGGTCTTGCGAGGGGGTGATGTCGTTGTTTCCGGCGCTGGGGTTGGAGAACTCTTTGACGATGCTGAAAAGTTCCTTGCTGTCATGGGCGTTGTTGTCCAGTCGTTCTTTGAGTGCCGACTTCTTGGTGGCACGGATCAGCTGGTGGTGTTTGCGGGTGGCGTGCTTGAGGGCGGTCCTGTTGTCTGTGGTCTGGTCGAGTCGCCAGGTTTTCTCGAGAGTGCGGCAGTTCTTCTTGGATTCCTTGAGTTCGTTGGTGAACCAAGGGGTTTTCTTGCTTCCGGGTCTGCTGGGAGGGTTTTTAGTGGTGCGAGGTCGTCGGCGCAGGCGGTCAGCCACTTGGCGAGGTTGCTGGCTGCTTCGTTTGGGTCCGTTGTGTTGGTGGGTGTGTTCTGGCTGAGGGAGGCGGTGAGCTGCTCGGCGGTGATCTTGCTCCAGCTCCGGCGGGGAGCCTGTTGCGGGTGGTGGTGGGTCGCAGTCTTTCTGAAGCTGAAGTGGACGCAGCTGTGGTCGGTCCAGTGGAGTCCGGTGGCGTGGCTGAAGGAGATGTGCTTGCTGGACGAGAAGACGGGGTCAAGCGTGTGGCCAGCGTAGTGGGTGGGCGTGTTCACCAGTTGCTTGAGTCCGAGGTTGGCGAGGTTGTCCAGCAGGGCGGTGGTGTTTCTGTCGTTGTTGTTCTCCAGGTGGAAGTTGAGGTCCCCTAGGAGGATGTAGTCGGCTGAGGGCATGGCGTGCGGGCTGATGAAGTCTGCGATGTCTTCGCTGAATAGTGTGCGTGGTCCCGGGGGTCTGTAGATGAGGGTGCCTCGGAGGGTGGTCTTGGGGTCAGTGTGTATCTGGAAGTGTAGGTGTTCGGCGGCGGTGAAGGTCTCGTCGGAGTTAGTCGAGATGCGGATGGTGTTCTTGTGTACGATGGCGATGCCTCCTCCCGTCTGGTTGACGCGGTCCTTCCGGGTGATCTTGTATCCATCCGGGATGGCTATGGCGATGTCGGGCGCTGAGGAGGCGTTCATCCAGGTCTCGGTGAGGAAGGCGATGTCCGGTGCTGTTGCGTCGAGCAGGTCCCAGAGTTCCATGGTGAGTGGCTCCATGGCATCTGTTGTTCTTCATGTGTGGCTCTGGGCTGGGCTCCCTTTGATGGTGCAGCTTGTCGTCCGACTTTACACCAGGTCAGAGCAGGTGTTAGTTTCCTGCTGCTAACGCGCCTTATCGTCTGTTTTGTGGTCTTATCGCCGATGTGGCTGGTCGTTGAGAATGTTGAGGTTGGTGTTGTCGCGGGTTTTTGCTCGGGAACGCCTACTCTGCATCTCATTAGCGTTAGTTGCCGGGGTCATCTGTGGCAATGCTTTTTGCGACTGCTTTCTCAGGAAAACTGGTGTTATGGGCTGTTAGCACCAGCTTGTGAATGGGGCGATAAATTTTGCGCGACTTTGGCTGCGATAAAGTGCCAATAACTCAGCGATAGCTCCTTGAGAATATGCCCCTCTCTCTCTTGGGCTGTATGTCTTGGAGGGGCTACATGGATGCTTTACTTTGAGTGACCCACTTTGAACAAACGGATTCAGGCCACATATTAGAGGAACTCCTGGCTGCTAACAACTTGTTTTGTTTAGAACATTTGGGCACAGATGCACCAGTCCCTACTTTTATAGGCAGGGGTTTCTCTAGTACTATTGACTTAATAATGGCCTTCCCCCCCTAGCCTCAGGAGTTCATAAGCTGACGGTCTCTTGAACCACCTACAGCGACCAAAATCCTCTAATGCTTGAAGTGGTCTACTGCTCTGAAGCTCGCGGAGGGGAGGGTAGGAGCATCCCAAATTCTGTCCTCTGCACAAACGATCAAGCCCGCTGGTTAAAATGGACAAAGGTGATACCAGAGACCTTTTTAGATAGCCTATACACAGAGTGTACCAATGAGATCCTTCTCTGTATGGACATGAGATCACAGAACAAAGCTGTTTTAGATGCATTTGATAAATTAACAAAGCGTATATCCAATGACCTAACGATTAAAACTAGGGCCAAAGGTCCCAAGGAGTTTAGGTGGTTTGATGGTAAATGCTTCAGGGCTCATAGGAACCTAATCCATACCCTCAAGCAATGCCCGAGGGATGAGGTATTGATTAGATCTTCTAGGAGGGCCTATACATTTGCAATTCAAATTAGGAAGAAGATTATTAGGGCCCAGGCTTGGGAGGTCCTTGATCAGGCAAGTGGGCTGACAGACAGTACAAAGTTCTGGGAAGTGGTTGAAAGCCTCCTTCTTTTCAGATATAGCAAATGCTAAAACAGATTGTACGATAGCAGGTCCGCTACAGCGCAGAGATACCCCTTCAGGAGTGATTCAGGCGCTCTACAAAACCCTTAAATAAATAAATAAATAAATAACCTGGGCCAGGATCTTGACACAAGTGTTTAACGCAGCCTGCTCCAGTGACCTTCCCCCTTCCTGGTCAATGCCCACTATTATACCTATCTTTAAAAAGGGCTCGAGGGATGATCCGGCATGTTATCGACCAATATCTCTTATAGATTCGGCTCCAAAAATTATGGGGAAAGTGCTCCTGGATCGGCTTACCTCCTGGTTAGAGAAGTTTAACAATGTCTCAGATCTACAGTATGGCTTGGACAGAGGAAAGGGATGCCAGACCAGTGTATTAACCTACATTTGTTGGTGGGGAAATATACAATAGCTAAAAAGGAAACCGCGTAAATAAATCTAAGCTATGGTCAATTCTTTTGGAGCTGGGTCTGGAGGTAGATCTAGTGGCTTTTCCACACTCTGCCCATAACAACATGAGGGCGGCGGTGAGAAATAATGAAGATGGTTGTGTGTCGGCTTCTAGGGCTGTCAAGAGAGGGGTCAGGCAGGGGTGTATCCTGGCCCCCCTACTGTTTACGGTCCTGGCCCCCCTACTGTTTACGCTAAACATTAATAAGCATGGGGATATCCTCTTGGCTACTAACAGAGACATCCCGAGACCTGGCACTAAACTCATACCAGCACTTCTGTATGCACATGATGCAGTGTTGTTTGCCAGGACAGGTGCAGGAATCCAAAAACTTTTAGATGCTTTTATAGATTTTATGGACTCACTTGACTTGGCAACCAATTTTTCCAAATCGCATACTATGACCATTGGCACTCAGAAGGCTGTGAGGTGTAAGTTCTTCTGCAGGGCAGTTGAACTCACTAAAATCCGAACCTTCCCCTATCTGGGTGTGTTGTTTGACGAGAATGGGTCATGGGTTGCGCAGAGAGCACATAAAAAGAACGTCCTGGCAAGGGCAGTGGCGGCTACCATGGATTTGGCAAAAAGGTTGGGACAAAGCCCGTTCTTGCACTGTTAAAAGTGTATAGGGAAAAATGTATCCCGATGGCCACTTATGGCTGTGATGTGTGGGGGTATAAGGATATGAAAGATTTACAGGTGGTGGAAAATAAGGGGCATATTATCAAGGAATAGCGATATTTATCGCTAACCGCGCTTAGCGCAAATTTGTTTAACGCCGCCTATCGCTGGAAAATATCGCTGAGATAACACCCTATTAACAAGGTTTATCTCCATAGCGATAAAATTTCCAGCGATAGCGGCAAAATGTGAGAATATCGCTGGAAAAGCAGCGATATTCTCGCATTATCGCTAAGGTGGATTCAGCATTAGAATCCACCTCCTATACTTTAAACAGGTAAGTCATCCTCACTAGCAGGTGATAAAATCTAGCGATAAACGCGCTTAGCGCGACTATTTTATCGCTTCGCCTGCCTTGCTAATAGGGGGTAGTGGTGTTAGCGACTGTTTTGAGTCGCTTTAAGTAGGGAACGCCTTCCTTGCATGTCATTAGCGATAATTATCGCTGACATGCAAGGCGATGGAGAACGCGGCCTCTAACGCCTGAAAGCTGTTGCTAACGCCTGTTAGCGACAGCTTGCTAATAGGGCGATAAAACTATTGCCGCTTTAGCGGCAAAAAGTGCTGCTAAAGCGGCGATAAAGCCCTTGATAATATGCCCCTAAATTTTTTCATAGGCTCCTCGCTGTCCCCCGCTTTCACTCTGCATGAGGAGCTTGGCGTGGGATACATTTCAGAGTTGCACCTTTAGTACGATGGCTGAGAATTTGGTCCTCCCCAGTTCCCACCCTGAATCAACTTGTCATAGTGGACTGCATGGCTCTGGAGGGGGCTCTGCGTATTCCATAGTTAAGGTACATAGAGCAAATGAGAGGATTAGGTTGCCCCGATATGTACACTAGCGCTAAACCGCTACAACCAACTGATGTAAGGAAGATTAAGTGTCAGTTTCTGGCCAGGCTGCAGGAGAACAGGGAGGGAGTGTAAATTGTTACGCCCACGGTGAGAAAGTACATCACACTTAGCCCATGCCCACAGGCGCACCCTTACCTGCTTCTTGTTAATAATGTCTATCATCGTTATCTGCTAACCAGGTTCAGATTGAATCTTATTCATTGGTTGTTAGCCTTTCCAAAAGGCTTTTTGAAGCCTGGGGAGTCAAGACCATGTCCATGTGATAATTTTTCCGACCAGGACACTTTGCACTTTACTCTTCTTTTGTGATCTTTATGACTCTTTGCGTAAAGAATATATTCTTCCACTTTTGAGTTCATGTCAATTTGTCCAAGCAATGCCAGCATTATTATACCTGCAGATGCTTTCCTCGCCCATGGTTTGTTTTGGAGTTGCTAGCTACTTTGCAGGTGCAATAAGAACTAGGAAAAAGATGCCTCCTGTCTAGATCAATTTGCACCTTTCCTGATGAAATGCATAAGAATTTTAACTGATGAATTTTATAAGTTGAATTTTTATAGATTTTGTTTTTAAGAATGAATTATACTTCTATTTTTATCTTTTTAAATATGGTTTTAGGGAAATTTATATGTGTAAATTGCATTTGCTGTGTAAATACGGTGCTCTAATGTCTTGTTTTATTAATTGCTCCTGGTGAACATATCTTGGATTTGTGTTCTTTTATGGCTTTTATTAGCCAAATAAAGAATCTTTTGACTGACTGGTTTTCAACGATTGATTTATCTGTGGCGTATCTAGGGGCAGATTCTCCATTAGGGCTCTGGGGCTGCACCCCCCTGATATTCTTTCACATTCCTATGCAAATAATAAATAGATCGATTTATTTAGAGATATGATCATATCTCTAAACAAATCGATGCATTTTAGTCTGGGCTGTGTGTCCAAGGCTGCCTGCCCTGCCTCGCTCTGAAGCAGGGGACGGAAGCCAGGCAGTAAATCAACTTTCTGAACTGGGTCACATGACGCAGAGCTTACTGTTCTAAATACCTTCATAACGAATCATTGTCATTGTAGTCTATGGTAGTATTTTCTATATGCCAGTGATGCTCTCCGCATCATGATTTGGAGCGTTGGAGTCTCCTTCTCTGTGTGAGAGCAACCTTCTGTCATTCTCAGGCATAGATCTCACCCTTTCCCATTCTTCACACATTGGAGTGGATGCATGCACATGTGTTTTGGTGCGTTGTCCTCAGTTATGGTGTTAAAATGGTAATCTTCTGTTATGTATGTTGTTCTAAGACCCCTCGCCGCTCAAACCTCCCCCACTGTGACACCCCAGGCCCTGGCTGCTCGTTGATGGCCCATTAGAAGTGGAGCTGCAGCATTTGTTCCCCCATGAAATGGATGCAAAAGACGAGCAGGCCTGGGTTCTTGTTCCCTTGTGAAGTTAATCCAACTATCCGAGTCAAAGGCAAAGCGAGAGATATGTGCTTACAGACCATGGAAGTCAGAAGAGGTGCGTGCACCGTTCAAAATAAAAACTCTGCCAGTTCTAACCCGGTGGCACCTGCCATGTAAATAAGCCAAAAGAGCCAAAAGGTTTGAAATCCAGAGAGCCCCAGGAAGGCCTATTATTAATATGACACACAAGCAGAAAATATGAATTTTAGTCAAACCTTTGGGGGCAAGAGCAGCTCATTATCTGAGGCTCAGGTCAGAGGACAAAATGATTGAGAAAGTAAAGGGGGTCAGGGGTGCACATCCAGCAAGCGCGCTCTGTTAAGAAGCAAGGACAGCATCTTTAGATCCTTATATAGAGTTGTGTGCATCTTAAAACAAAAATCATGATGATTTATTTTTACTTATAGCAGGCAATTATGTGTTTATGGTTTGAAATGCACTGTTTCTTTTTGTAATTACAGCGGCTGATTTTGCTGTTTTACAGCATGGGCTAACAATTTCCTACAAGGTTTGACACAACTGCTTCATAGTAGTGTACATAACCATTTCATTTGGCAGACCCTGCCTCCACCACTTCTGAGTTATGCTGTTATGTTTGTGCTAGTGTAGACTATATGAGCATTCATTTGCCTGCCTGGTGAATGTGGATACAATGTCATTCAACGAGAAACTAGACACCCTATAGGGTCAGTTGTTGTCGCTCGCTTTGCTGTCTAGGTGGAAATTACAAATTACTTTTAGCCCAACTACTATCAGAAGTCACAGGCCGCCATTGGGCGTATCATCAAATACCCCTATCTAGTGATAGTAAAGAGTATACTGCATTTATTATGCCGCAAGGATGTTAACAATTTATGAGAATGCCATTTGGTTTGGCATTGGTGGCTGACGTTTTTTAACGGTTAATGCATCAATTATTTGGGAAGATTAAGGGTGAAAAAAAAATTCAGGACAATATACTCATTTTGGAAACAAATAAGTTGGAGCATGACAAAACATTGAAAGAGGTATTGAACATATTGGGGTCACATTGTTTAACCATTGACTATTCAAAGTGTACATTTGCTGAGAGTAGTGCTACTTATTTAGGACACGTAATCAATTGTGATGGTATTAAACCAAGACCCTCTCTGGTTGATGCTATTCAGAATGTACCAGCTCCAAGCTGCAAGGATGAGGTAAGAACAGTCATAGCTGGTCAGAATTCTACTCGAAGTATATTCCAATCTGTGCTGACAAAACTTACAACATTAGACAACTAGTGAAAAACAAGAGCAAATTTGAGTGGTCACCTGAATGTGAATTGGACTTTTGAAATGTGAAGGAAAGTATGGCGAATGTAACTTCATTGAAAAGTTTTGACCCTGAGGCACTTTGGGGGATATTCTCAAGAACGTGTGTTAACTATCGCCAAATTCGCTTAACGCAACTTCTCACATTGCACTCTATCGCGGGAAAATAACACCGTGTTAACGTCGTATTCCCAACACGGCGGTAACATGCGATAGTTTCTCGATAACGCGGAAAATGACCGCAAGTAACTCACCGGGACGGCGATAAAAATCCAAAGCCGAACGTGAAAAAAGTTGAGATGGGCCCAATCGCGATAAGACAATCAGCGAAAAGCAGCGCCAGGCCTGCAAATCACACACGTCAGGCGGGAAAAATCACCATAAAAGCAGAAAAAAAAACACAAACAAAAAACGAACCACAGCGAAGCACAATGGAGGCAGCCTGAGCAGGTACAGAGGACGGCCAGAACCCCATAAGCCCCACGGAGGTCTAGCCTGGGGCCCCGGGGACAGGGAAGGGCAAGGACAAGAAGAAGAGGAAGATGAATTTCAGTCCGCAGGAAAACAGGATCCTGATCACGGAGGTGGTAGAACCCCATCAACAACTGTTCGTCACCTCCACTGTGTCATTGGCAACCAAAAATGCAACATGGCAGTCCATCCTGGACAAGGTGAATGCAGTCGGAGTGCTGAGGAGGACAATGGAAGAGGTCAAGAGGCGCTGGAATGATGTCAAGCGCAAAACCAAGCAGAAACTCGCTAACAACCAGAAGGCAGCAATGCAGACTGGAGGTGGGAGTCCAGCGCCACAGGAGGAGCTGGATGACATGGAGGAAATGGTGTCCACAGTCATCAGTTGGGAGACGGTGGCAGGAGTTGGGGGACCGGACACTGCTCAACATGACCGGACACAACAGCAACAGGGTGAGTAACTACCAGGGACTGGGGGGACGGGGGGAGATGGGCACAATGGCACACATGCACAATCAAGAAAAGCACACTGCACACCCACAATGACTCTGGGTCATGCCCCTGACCTCCTTGGCATACTGCAGCACACATAGAAACAGCAAGTGGGCCCCCGTCCACAGTGTGCACAGAGGGGGCACTCCCTACACATCACTAATCTCACAACAAACCCATGCACATGTGCCGAACCCAGCAAAGCGGCAACGTCAGTAAGCCACACTGACAATGCAAGTGACACTGCATGACGAATAGCATGGCTGCAGTCAATATACCATGATATGTTGCACGCCACAACACTGAGGTGGCTGAGTGTGGACCACATCTGTAAAGGAGCAGGTCACACTCTGACCCATCCACCTGCACAAACAACCCCTGACCTCAACAACACACCTGCGGACAAAACATGCCCCACAATCCCAACTCCCACCAAGAGCCCAATTCACCCAAGTATGCAACATCTCAGCACTGTAGAAGCACAGAAGTCAAGGCACACCGCCTGAAAGGGATAAGGGCCAGCCACATCAGAGCTGCAGGGGCGACTCTCCCAAAATGCAGCACACACACATAATATTCAGAGCACATCAACATTGACAACAATGTGGTATAAACTGCAACACATTCACAACAGAACAGAGGACCCAAGTGGTGCCGCTTGTGTGTAGAAACTGGCCAATCACATTTGGCATAGCAGGGAAACGTGGTATGAAAATGTACAAGTACAAACACACATCCGTGATGTTGTCGAAATGTCCACTGTCCCGCATCAAATAGGCAGCTCCTCCCAAACAGTCACAATGTACATTGTCATGCAGTTTGTATGTAAATTTGTACAATGCGTCAACATACATGTGAAGACAATGTTAAACTGCATCTACCCTTCACATTGCAGAGGGAGAACCAACACCTCTGTCATAAGGTTTCTGCACATACACAGAGCTATGCACAGGAAAATGGGACCCCGGAATACAGTGGTTTGCCACCATATACCGTAGCGCCCAAAAACCCCAACCCAACTAGCTTAGCATCCCATTAGCACCCAAGTACCAATGATTAGACAACCCAGAACACGGTATCTTTATCTCAGGACTCGCAGAAGCAAGAACACTCTTTCGTCACTCACTCGTACTTGTCCACAAGGTGCGTAGGAAGAGACACTGGATAGGTTAAAATGTTTATTCCAACTTACGTGCTCTAATGTACAGTACACGTGTCAGTACTAATAGCATAATGCATATGACTAATATAAGCAGCATGGTTACAATTCCATAGAATACAAACGGGGAAAGCATCTCAGAGCTCAGTGGATAAACGTATAAATAACATTACCACCCTCCCCTTGCAGTAAGACAGTTTATTATAATAATAGAAGACCTCTGGGCTTTGACTAGCGAACCCCCATACCTCAGTCTCTAGATGCAGAATTACATCAGCAGGACAGCATAGCTCTTCTCCCTGAAAGGGATTTCTCCAAGTGTGTTAAGCGCTAGTAAACCACAGTATTAAAAGCATACCAAATTCTTCATGGCAATTGCACATAATGTTATGTCTGGGTGCGCGAGACTGGCCATATCAGGAAGAACCAAAATACATTGTTATGCGACCTTGTACATGTTTGTGCAGACTGAGCCCGAAAAGGTGAACAACAGAAAATGCAGACAGTGCAAAAGAACTTGGCACGAGCAAAGGGCGAGGAAGGCCCGGCTCAGTGTAACGTGCGCAAAGAAAAGCAGCATGGCCGCCAGGCCTAGGCCAACATAATAAGGCAGGTAACAATCCACAAGACACCCTCCCCTGGACAGTCCGGCGGCCAGGACAGAGGCCCATCAGAGGAAAAACAGAGCTGTTGGAGCACAGGGAGCGCCCAAACGGCGAAGGGCAGGTCAATCCATGAAAGTGTAAGTGCAGAAAAAAGCCATACCCTCCAAGAGTTCATCATTGGAATCGTCAAAAAACATAGATGCCATCCAATCCATGAGATCAAAGAGCAGGAATGCTCCTCAGCAAAGGGAGCATCCAGAAGCAATGCGGGACAGCTTGCGTGATAATTGAAACAGCTTCGTTGTAGGAGATCCTGGGCAGCCGCCCAGATATCCCATTGCGCCAAAATCCCCAGTGCAGCCGCACGCGCCATACAGCCAGCAACGGAACAGTCCTGCTCATGGGCCTCTAAGGGACCCATCAACTGAACAAAATCCGGAACAGACAATGACGAATTGGAGAGGCAATAATCCAGAGTCCAGGTGAAAGGACAGCGGACACAAGTCATTACAGGTTGCACGCAAGTGAAATACGCAAAGCGAAAGGAAAGAGTTTATGACACACTCAGTGTCGCCAATGGCAAGACACCAAAACCGGCCAAAAGGCGCTCACGGAGCAGCTGGAGGCGTTCTGGATCGAGCAGGTCCCATCGGGGAGCAGCCATTGCGCAGAAAGCAAATTAAGAGCAAGACACCAGCCCCTAAAGCGAGGATCAATGGGAAACCGCCAAAGACACTGGAAAAAATAGAATGTATGAAAGCCGGGATGACACCAAAAACAGTTTGGAAGGAGGACACCAAGCCCGACCCCACGACCTTAAAAAAGTGTACTAGGCCTTCAGTGTTAGATGCGTTAAAAATACGATGTATTAACTCCCCAAAATGTTGGGGGAGATTAGTGTTTAAAAGGGCCTGTATTTCACTGTGGGTACTCGCCACCTGGAGAATGAATGTCTCCCGGGCGGACGTGAGCATAACTTCCTCGTTTAATAATAGTGCCTTTATTCTGCTCAGTCTATTGAAATCTGCTTCCATGGTAGGGATGGAAGGCCAAATAGAGATATCAACCTTGCCATGAGGGGGAGGAAAAAGCACATTTTTGCAGCAGACAACCCTGTGCGAAACTGTTACAATGTAAGGAATGCCAGCCTGCAGGCCACAACAGTTTTCGTTATTTAAAAGTAAATAACTACCATTGGAAAGGAGAGTGAAAGTAGGTGAAATAACAGGAGCAGGAATACCTTTCAGCACACAAGCAAGATTAGGAGAGGAAACGCTACATGAGCCATGCAATTTAATGTGTTTACAAATAAGCGAATGACCCATAGTCGAGTCGCAGTACTCCCCGTGAGAAAGACTTCCTTGCCGTCCCGAAGGCATTTATACATGAAAGGCAAGGACCAGAGTTCATGCAGGAAAGCACTGCCCAACGGCCGGTAACGGCCCACAGGATAATGTTTCATGCATGAGTCAAATTCAAATAAGGAAAAAGGTAAAGCGATAACCCCATGAACTAGCCACACAGCAGAATCGAGTTCTGCAACAGAGAACGGCAAAGGATCCATTTTTTCGATATGTAATAGAGTGTAAGTTGCATCTTTCATGGACATAAATTGCTGTTTGTCAGTTAAGTTAAAAGGTAGAAACAAGGCAGAGGTGTTCAAAAATGCCAAGGAACTTTACCTAACTTAAGCGTCTGTAAAGTCCATGCAAACTGCATAACTGAACGCAATTGATTCTGACCATGATATAACACAGAAACATCATCTTGTACAATATCAACAACAGAGGACACAATATTCTCTAAAGTATAAATGCGAGAAGACAGGGTATTAATACTATTGTCAACAACAGCAAGCACCTTTTCCAAATTTGCTTGATCTATTTCCCGAAGACGGGAAGCAGCTTCCATTTGTGATAGCTTCCAGAGTTCATTATATGTTTCATAAATGAATCTTTTAGGTCGGGGACCACGAGGTCCCAAAACAAAGTCGGACAGATCAATATTGCCTGAAAGGAGGGACAAATGTTGTTTAACAGAATCAAGGGACGAATGTTGCAGCCATTGTTTGCATAATTTACCAACAGAATATGTAGTGACAGTACGGGAATCAGTAAATCTCGGATCAGGCCTATCCTGTGTGTAACTAGCTCTTGAGTCGTGAAAACGCATTTGACATGCATGTGATGATGTAGGCCATACCAACCAGGGTGACTGAACTAGCTCAGAAACATTAAACGAATTATTTTGTAACAGAGCCTGCAGGGACACGAGGGACATATTGAATCGTGAGCTTTCATTGGGAAAACTCGACAGGGATGGTATTGATGGAGTATTCAATTGTTTAGTGGTTGCTAAGCCCCAACATGTAGTCTGATAGATGGAGACATTGAGGAACATAATTTGTGTAGGGATGAGGCAAGCACGGTGTAATGCCTCGGTTCCCTGTACCTGCCATGGCTTGGAGCCCCAAATAGATTTTAAATCCACTGTATTATCCCAGTACTCATAACCACCCACAGCTAGGGCACTTAGAAAGGAACCTGAATAAAGCAATTTGGTGTGTGTTAACATAATTTTCTGAGTCGATGTGTTATTTAGTCTAAAATAATAGGATGCAGGGTTCGACCGATTAAAATCAGTGAAATAATTAAACTTATTTCGAAGAGTTTGAGAGCTACCTGGCAAGGGGTTTGGACAATGTTCCCATTGAGTATAGTTAACAGAACTACGCAGGGCACTGGGCTTATGGAGAAAATGATTACCCCAATGTTGGTAACAATACAAATCGGCATAATTAGCAGAATTCATATATAAATCTTCAGCATTAAAAGATGCATAATATTTTAAATCGGCAAACAATGCTTCAACGGCATGCACATCCCAATCATCAGAATGAATATTGTTTTGTACTACATCACCCATTGAAACACGAAGGACATTAGGTACATTAATAATTTCCGTCGGACCATGGATTTGATAGTTCACTGCATCCCATACGATGCCATCAGCAACTGGGAAGGCTGAAATGTTCACAAATGTGTGGTCACGCTTCATGATGTGAGACGAGGAATGAGGAGCCAAAGTTCCAGAAACATAGTCTACAGCAGAGCGTTCAGGTAAATAGTGACCATTGATTAGTAGAAAAAACACTGTGACAAAGCCAATGGACATGAACAAAAAAATCAAGAAAAGTACCAACCAGAGGTATGTCCAGGGTGGAATTAAAAAATTGTCTCTAAACCAGGATACAAAAATACTGAACTTGGATGGGACTTTTGAAGAGGTGGAATCCGAATCAAAAGAATAACGAGTCGGGCCAAGTGGCGTTGTTGGTTGATGTGCCACCGATTCAGATGCAGGATAAGTATACTCGTCCTCGTCGATGTTGGTGGAGAGTTGGGGATCAATTATAGTTTCAGGCAAAATAGAGGATTCAGGCAAATCGACCATCTCAATTACAGCATCAGCGACCGTTAGTGTAGATGGACTATGAACATATGTCCGATAAATGGCAGGACAAGAGACCGCTGGTATGACACTATTCAGGATCGGCCAGGCGCTGTAGCTTGACATTTTCCACTGAGATGTATCTGTTCTCCTTGCGACCAGGAAGCGGTGGTAAAATGACTGTACGTGTTCCCTTCAAGCCCAGAACTGGAACCGGTGCACGAAAAGAGGGGCCGAATTCTTTTTTGTTTTCAACCTTTTCTCGAACCAGTTCTCCAACCTTTGGAAGCCAGCCGGCTACCGGAATCTGCAACGCAGGATCTGTGGCTGAAGGCAAATGTGTAGTTGCAAGTTTGTCTCGGGCTTCTTGTAAGTCCTGTAACATAGCAGAATGGTTATCTACATCAAACTTGGCGGATTGCGCCGCGATGTCTGGACCCTCAAGGTCAGGCACAAACATTCTTATGCCAAAGAGCATTTCGTATGGGGTCCGCCCACCCAGAGGTCTTCTAGGGAGATTATTAAGTGCACGCTGAACGGTATACAAATGGGCCAGCCAGTTCCTGCCAGTACCTATAACCCTAGCTGTTAAGGATTGCTTTAAGTCACGGTTCATTCGTTCAACGATAGAGTTGCCCTCAGGCCTATACGGAGACGAAAATTTCACCCGCACCCCAAGCGAAGCCATTGCATTCTTGTAAGCCCTAGAGGCAAACGCTGGACCTTGGTCCGAATGGAAGGTGCCGCATGCGAAAATTCCCACAAAGACACGCAAATCCCTGATTACATTTCGGGCGTCAGCACTCCGTTGTGGCCAGACCCAGAGAAACCGTGTGCACGAGTCCACTGCCACTAAGATGTATTTATAGGCAGTGTCTGATGAGAATGGACCGCAGTGATCCAAGTAAACACACCCAAAGGGTCTGTTAGCAATGCAGAGCGGGGTTAGTGGTGGACGTGTTACCGTTGAAGGCTTAATCTGTTGACAAACATCGCAAGAAAGCACAAAAGCACGGGTGTCTTTATACAATCCACGCCACCAATAACGCTGCTGCAAGATGGAAACTGTAGCTGACACACCTGCATGAGCCGAAGCCATGCCTTCGTGTGCAGCTGATATCAAGGCACTCCTGCGGTCCGCGTTGGGGATCAGCCGATCTCCAACGTCAGGTATCGTTACATAAGGAACCTGATCGGGACTTAATGTGTAAGAATACTTGGAAGGGAAACCTGTAGGGTAATTATTACCTTCCTTGGTTGCAGCAATAGCTGCTAATATAACAGGGTCTATTTTAGACATGGACCTGGTAACCGCTGCTACTGAACACGTGACTACTGCTGAACGGGCAGCTTCATCTGCCAGATCGTTACCAATAGCGTGTGCGCCCACCCGCTGATGGCCTAAGGTGTGAACCACCTGTGTGAGAGGCAGACGTTGTTGCAATTCTGCCACTCGAACCCAAAGCATTTTATGCTTAATTGTGCTCCCTTTTGCGTCCTTGTAGTCATTTTTTGACCAGAAAAACAGATTGTCATTGTAAGATTGTACACAGTAGAAGGAATCACATACAATAAGAGTGGTCTCATCCTGAGAAGCGAACTCAAGCGCAAGTAGCAATGCATGCAGCTCAGCCAATTGTGCGGTACTATCTCCAAGTGTGCGAGTATGCACTGCAGAGGATTTGAACGTTCCATTCACAAAGGAACCCGCAACAATAGCACATGCAGCTGAATAAGCGTGCTTGGACCCAGTGGCCGGCTGCGCCGAACCATCGGTGTAGATCACACATTTGTAATCCTCAAGCGGTAGTAAAAACAAAGGAGGAGGATGAACGAATTCATACTGCAAAAACTCCTGAGTCTGAAGAGAAGAATCAAAAACAAAAGTGACGTCCGAAGACGTCAAGGATGTAGCCCATTGTATCCAACGGGGATGCATTGCTTTTGAGTTCGGTACACTTGCCTTTGTTACTGCCTCTAGGGCAGGACAGGGTGTTACCACCAGAATTCGCTTTCCCTGTGCCAGTGCGCGTTCCTTTAGAATCGCCATTTGCACTGCAGTTAGAACTTTTTCAACAGATGTAAAGCGCAATTCAGCGGAAGTGTACAGATGTGACTTGTATGCGATGGGTACTGTATCACCTTCATTAAAGGTTAAGTATGTGAATCCCACCGCCCCCGGAATTATTCTAATCACCAGGTTTGTGTGGTTATCACGAGTCAAAAGATATTTAGACTCCAATAGGTCTGTCTGCAAAGACTGCAGAATTGAGGTATGCTCAGGCAGCCAGCAAGACCTTGAATAAGTTGGTTGTATCAAAGCGTACAAAGGCTTGATACGCTGGGCATATTCGGGAATGTAGGTACGCCCGAAATTCAAGAAACCCAGCAAAGACTGAAGTTTCTTCAGAGTATTTGGGGGCACAAATGTGCACATTTTTCCAAGAAATGGGGGCTAAGCCCTTACCTTCGTTATTGAGCTCATAGCCCAGGAACAGAACGGTAAATTCAGCAATGTGTGACTTAGCAAAGTTAAATTTGTAACCCTGCTCCGCAAATTCAAGAATAATGCGGTCCACACGGGACAGATGCTGATATAACTCGTCGTCTGTCAGATAGATGTCATCAACGTACGAACATGCGTCTTGATCAATGTCATTTAACAAAGAAACAACACGGGCGGCGAATATACCCGGACTATTTTTATAGCCCATGGGTAATCGCCGGAACTGGAATAATTTACCACCGGAAGTGAATGCGGTCCATTGACCACTCTCCGGGGCTAGGTTGTGCGTGTAGAAACCGTTTGAAAGGTCAAGTGTCGTTTTGTATTTTTTACGAACAAGACTGTCTACAAGCGCAGAACTGTGTGTATTTTGCACCGCAAAGTTCCGACAATGAGAGTTTAAATGCCGGTAATCCAAAACTAAGCGGTACGATCCATCGGGTTTAGAAACCACGAAAAGGGGATTGTTCATAGGTGATACGCATGGTTCAATTACTCCCTGATATTCCAACTGTGTCAGAATTTCGGAGACGGGGCCTTTTGCCTGCCGTTTGATGGGATATTGGGGTTGTGGCTGCGGTAGTGACCGCAAAGGTATTGCATGAGGAGGTGATTCTTCATCCCATCCCACATGGTTGCGGTATAACGCTGGTGCCAGGTACACAGCCCACTCAGCTGCAAGTGCTTCAGCTTTGTCTTTTGGGACATGCCGTGAGAAGCTTGGAAGGATTACCTCCTCTCCTTTATGTGCAGCTAAAACGAATGGGGGTGGCCAATCCACCTCTGCTAACAAAATGTCATATGAAGAGGTTAGATTTTCCCAAAAAATCCCTTTTATTTCACGCGGTATGTCACCTTCAATTTGTATGACTATATTATATAGTCTGTCAGGGGTGCCACTCTCGTGTCAGCTGTCTCTACAGTAACGAATGTTTCAGTTGCTGTCGCCTCCATATGAGGACGTAGCGTCTCCCGCACTATGGTAACTTCCGCGGCGCTGTCTAGGAGGGTCACTGCCCACGTCCAATTCTGGAGTCTCGTTCTCACGGTCTGAGGCATATTTCGCTGTGACAGCAGCAACTTTTTCTTCTGAAATTGCGGTCGAGGAAGATGAAAGTCTTCTGCTTTCCCTCTGACTTGTTGTCGAGGTTGGTCTCGCTCCTGGGGAGCCTCTCGGCCCCTTCCTCTATCTTGCCGTCCTCCTCCACCAGCCTGTGACGACGTCTGGGCCTGTGAAGAACGAGGAGAACGCGTATCAGAGCTCTGAAACCTTTCTGGTGATTTAATCCTTGACCTATCACGTAAATCATAAGTACGTTCAGAAGAAACCGAAACTGGGGAAGCGCCTCTCGACCCCGGCTTCTTTTGTTGCTTACCCTGTTTTTTCTGTCTCCAACTCTTTTTAGTGAAGACTGGTTTATCATCTTTCTCAGATGCACTTTTTGTTTGTGTAACTTGTGTTTGCGATTGAGTTTGCATTTTTACAAAAGGCTTGTTGCCCAGGCTATTTCTTCCAATTGTTTTATAAGCCCGGGCAATAATTTTCGGTAATTCGCGAGGCCTGTCCAACTCTGGGACCAAAGCCAAAGCATTCGCTACTTGAAAGTTCATAGCATCGCCCTTGACATTTCCAAGGATCAGCTCAGCTACTACATCAAACACTCCCACTAGTCTCATCCCTAATTCCACAGCCGCTTCAGGGCCATGTTCATCCTGTACTTTTTTAATTACAGAGGGTAGAACCGTCATGGAAGGAGTTCCAAAACATTTTGAATAAACTGCTGCGAATACCTTACCCCAGTTTTCACATGATGTCAAATCGGGGATTATGTCTTTTGGCAAACTTATCGTAAGGATGCGGTGTTTATCTACTGGGGATGTATGTGGAAACACTGCTTCTATCTGATCGAACTTTTCTGCAAGCCAGTAAGGATAGTCGTCTTTATTTTGTGGACGTTTGCCCATCACAGAATTTACCATGACAGGACTTATAGTCACTCCAGCGGCTATAGCTGGTTGGCCTGCGACTACAGGAGCAGCTCCGTGTAGACTACCTGTAACGTATGTCACTAGGGCTCGATGCACTCGTACCAATTCGGTATGCATAGTGCGCAGTTCCGCAAGCGGTAATGCCAGATAATTTGGATGCGGGGTATACCCGGCCAATACAGGCCAAGTGGCCCCCTGAATTGACAAGGGGCCTAAACGAACTGCGGTAGTTGGTTGTGGTAGGGCGCCATTAAACCAAACACGGTGCTGCCAAGCCGTGAGAGGTACTTCAAGATTGGTATAGGGTCGATAGTCAGCAGGTATAGCGGTGGGTTTATATTCATGAAACAGATTATCATCTGCCTCCACCGCTTCAAAAGTGATCCAAGTGTAAAACACCTCAAAGTGGTAAGCCGGATCGGCTTGAACCACAAAGACCAAATCGATCCCTGTATCAGGCACTCCATACACCCGTAAGTGGTCTCGGAGTGCTCCTCGACTATGTGCAGCAATCGCCACACCAGCCATGACTAATCAGTTATATTCGACAACCTAACAGGGAGCACTAAAATGGGTCTGTTACTAACCTTTTTTTAATAACATCAAGCTTGAAAGAACCTATAAAACATTCAATATAGGAGGTATCACCATCACATACGCCTCCGGAAGCGTACGCGAGGGGTTTGTGGACAAGCACAAGTACTACTCAAGCGTCTCGCAGATAAGCTGCCCCACGGTGGTCGCGCCATGTCATAAGGTTACTGCACATACACAGAGCTATGCACAGGAAAATGGGACCCCGGAATACAGTGGTTTGCCACCATATACCGTAGCGCCCAAAAACCCCAACCCAACTAGCTTAGCATCCCATTAGCACCCAAGTACCAATGATTAGACAACCCAGAACACGGTATCTTTATCTCAGGACTCGCAGAAGCAAGAACACTCTTTCGTCACTCACTCGTACTTGTCCACAAGGTGCGTAGGAAGAGACACTGGATAGGTTAAAATGTTTATTCCAACTTACGTGCTCTAATGTACAGTACACGTGTCAGTACTAATAGCATAATGCATATGACTAATATAAGCAGCATGGTTACAATTCCATAGAATACAAACAGGGAAAGCATCTCAGAGCTCAGTGGATAAACGTATAAATAACATTACCACCCTCCCCTTGCAGTAAGACAGTTTATTATAATAATAGAAGACCTCTGGGCTTTGACTAGCGAACCCCCATACCTCAGTCTCTAGATGCAGAATTACATCAGCAGGACAGCATAGCTCTTCTCCCTGAAAGGTATTTCTCCAAGTGTGTTAAGCGCTAGTAAACCACAGTATTAAAAGCATACCAAATTCTTCATGGCAATTGCACATAATGTTATGTCTGGGTGCGCGAGACTGGCCATATCAGGAAGAACCAAAATACATTGTTATGCGACCTTGTACATGTTTGTGCAGACTGAGCCCGAAAAGGTGAACAACAGAAAATGCAGACAGTGCAAAAGAACTTGGCACGAGCAAAGGGCGAGGAAGGCCCGGCTCAGTGTAACGTGCGCAAAGAAAAGCAGCATGGCAGCCAGGCCTAGGCCAACATAATAAGGCAGGTAACAATCCACAAGACACCTCCTGCAGAGCAGACCCAACAGCTCTTCACTGATGACGAAGAGGACCACACCACCATCGACCCCGACGCCCTCCAACAGCTCATGGACACCCTCAGGACTCCACGCCCAGCTGCATCGAGGAAACCCCACCCCCTGCACAGACCACACAGCAGGAAGCACCTACCACCACGGCTGACTCCCAGGACCCCCATGAACAACACATGGCCTTCCAACGCCGTGTGTTGGAGTGCCAGGAGAAGGTGGCTGATCAGGTGCAGGTGGGGTTCAACCGCATGGCAGCCAAACTTGATGCCATACATGGGTGTCTGATTCCCATCAGGGACCACTTTCAGTCCCCAACGGACACCCACAGTCCGCTCCATGCTCTCCAGCGATCCATGGCTGACATCACTGGAGTCATGATACTGAGACAAGAACAACTGTCCAGTCAGAGTGGCTCCAGCAATGTCTGCCGGGAGTTGGGACAGATGCGGGGGCTCATGGAGAACATGGTGCGGATGACGGCGGACAGGATGGCTGCCATGGCTGCACACCAGCGGGATGTGGCTGGGGCCTTCAATGCCCTGCAGCACATCGTCATGGCATTGCTGCCTCAAGGCCTTGCTCATATGAGTGCTGCTGCAGCTTCTACATCCACATCTTCACCCCCTGATGTCTCAGTGCCTCACAGTGCGGCAGGCAATTCACCACCACCCACGTGTGAGGCACATGTGCCATCAGAGGACGAAGATGCGGGTGAACCAACCTTACTGGTAAGGAGGAGGCAGTAGCATTCATCTCCGCAAAATGGCATGTTTCTGCTTGGTCCTGCCCTTTGATTCATCACCTTCCACTGTCCCCCGATACACTCTACGACACTCACCTTGGACCTCGACATGGACTGCCATCTCCTGTTTGGTTACCAATGACACAGTGATCAGACTGCGGACTGAACTCTTCCCCTTCTGATGAACTTGTCATTCCCTGAAGGACTCTGGCTGGCCCTCCACGGGCCAATAATGTGAAGTGGGGTTTGCATGGCCCTGTACTGCTCCAGCTGCAACACTCCACTGGATGTGAATTAAACATTCAGAATCGCACAGATGTGTCATGCCTTTGATCATTCACGTATGTGAGTATGGTTGAATGTAGGGTGAGAGATTCCCCCTGACGTCCATGTTGATCATGTCGTGGAACTTGAGTGACAGGGTGCAACAGTGCCGATTGCGGTCCGGGTGGCGTAGTCACTACAACAGGGACACACGTATCAGTTACTTCCATGTCCAGCCCAGAACTGGAGCACGCCCAGAGCCCCGGGTTCATTGTTCCCACCCCTACGCTGGCCTGCCATACGCCAGGCCAGTCCACTCCACTTATGCTTACAGGGGGGGGGAGGACAACGCTAAATGTCCCAGGTCGTCCCTGTAGTGATCTACTGATCACTGGTCTGGTCGTCAGCATGCCACGGCCACTCCCTGAGGGCTCGTTCAGACTCACACCACACCCATCCAGGACAGGCGTCACAGGACATGTGACCCTGCCAATCAAAGGGGCCTAGCACGTCACATACCCCACTGCCGGTGTGGTAGTCTGGGGGGGAGGTCATGGGGGGTGTTGTGGCCCTCTTGGGGCTCCGAGCTGCATGCAGTCCTGCCAAGTATCACGCATCAGACGTGACTCTAACGCATTTCAGTGAGGTGCTCCGCATCACCGCACTGGAATGCATTGTCAACGCATAATGCATAGTGTCTCAGCTATCACTGTGACTGAAGCGCTACAAAGTGTGTGTGTGTGTATGTGGCAGCTCAGCTGGCTGGCGGCGCGCTGCCTGTGGTCTGCCTGCGCTGAATTGCTGCTCCCGTGGGCTTCCTGCTGCTAGCTACAATGTATCTATTCATCAAGGATTCCCGTGGCGCCATGCGGCTGAGTCACTGTCAGCCAGATAGCCTGCCTGACCTCACACCCTAGGTAGTGCTTAATAGCTGCTACCAAGACAGCCTGGAGTCCAGTTAGGCTGCGTGAACACACGTTTGACCGGCGTGGCGCCGTGGGGGAACATTACGTCCCTGTGCGCGGGGAGTTTGTGTTCAATAAGGCTGGCAGCTCACTGGTTTGCAGGCGGGGCCGGCCGCACATGGTACTAGGTCCGCAGCGCTGCGGCGCCGCTTGCACCATCCCTTTTGTGGCCTTTAAAAGCTGCTCACCCGCAACGAAATTCATTATTTCAATTATTATTTAATTCCGTGCCGGCTTAGAGAGAGTGCAGTGGGAAGGGACGTCAGTGACGGAATCATGACGACTGGCATCACGGTCGCAGCGGCCACCAGGACTCACTGAGGACACACAGCCGACAGCCACCTGGACCAAGTTAGACGGATTTCCGGGGGTCGCTCGTTGAGGCCTGAGCTGCCAGCTGCCTCGAGTCGCCGACACGCCAGTCAGGCAGCGCTGCTTGTTTGAAGATCAATGAGAACAGTAGTTGTTGTTTACCAACAACCCACGCGGGTGCATCAGTGTATAATAAATAAATAACACATTGAGTTACCCGGAACTTGGTGCAGAGGTACAAAGGAGCTGGAATCTAAGAAATTCCTGCTTTTGTGAGTTTAGCACCTGCCCTGGAATCAGGAATGATCGCACAGTTACAGTAATGCCAGGCCTTTTTCCATATATTTTTTCACGATTCTGGGAACAAATCCACCTGCTCAGAGATGGCCCAAATTAAATCATGGGGAGTCATTAAAGGATGACGTTTGGGGTCCCGTGGGTGGGGGAGCAGTGCAGCCTAAAGGAGTCTGCTCTCCCACATGTCTTCTCGGCAGGGAGGAGGGATGAGCTCACAGCCCCGAGACATGGCAATGATCAGTAGCTCCATGGCATCTGTTGTTCTTCTGGTGTGGCTGTGGGCTGGGCTCCCTTTCATGGTGCAGGTTGTCGTCCAACTTAACACCAGGTAAGAGCAGGTGTTAAATCCCTGCTGCTAACGCGCCTTATCGCATGTTTTTGATTCTTATCGCCGATCTGGCTGGTCGTTGAGAATGTTGAGAAGTGGTGTTTTCGCGGCTTTTTGCACGGGAACGCCTACTCTGCATATTATTAGCGTTAGTTGCCGGTATCATTTGTGGCGATGTTTTTTGCGGCTGCTTTCGCAGGAAAACTGGTGGTATCGGCTGTTAGCACCTGCTTGTGAATGGTGCGATAAATTTATCGCCACTTTGGCTGCGATAAAGTGCCGCCGACTCGGCGATAAGTCCTTGGGAATATGCCCCATAGTGTGATTACCACAGATGCAAGCAGCAAAGGGTTGGGGGTGGTCTTAACTCAGATGGAGAGTAATGGAAAAGAGAATGTGATAGCGGTTGCTTCAAGATTATTGTTACCTACAGAAGAGACACTCCATAATAGAAAAATAAACACTGGCTTTTGTTTGGGCTGCGGATCATTTTAGAACATTTTTATGGGGAAAATGTTTCTGATTGAGGTTTGATCACAAACCATTAGTGAAAGTGCTTACAACTGAAGGTACCATTAACATGTCAGCTAGGGTTGTGTGATTTTCAATAAAATCGCAGGATTACAATTACTGAATTAAATTTGTTCCAGGCAAAGAAAATGTAATTGCTGATTTCCTATCAAGAATGCTTAAACAACTGGATATGTGTGAAGCTGAATTGTGAAATGCAGACCAAATTGCATATGTACATGGCCATAGTAATACTTGCATTAAAAAATATATATGATAGGATGAGTACAAACAAAGATGAGGAATTAATCAATGTCAGAGAACATCTTAGAAATGGATGGCAAGCAAGGTGGGAGTAGTATACTCAGTAAAACCTTTTTGGGAAGGAAAATTTGAGCTATCTGTTTCGGGGAGAATATATCTGGAGAGGTGAGAGGGAAATTCGAAAAGTTGAAGACAATCGGTCGCATGTTTGTGCAATGAAGCACATTTTGGCATTGTCAGGACTAAACAGACTGTTAAAGCGTCATTTTGGTGGCCTGGAATGGATGTGGAAATAGAGAGGTATGTCTGTGACTGTGAGGTATGCATAATGGCTGATAAATCATTAGTTACTTTGAGACCTCTGATGGGTATATGTTCTGCACCAAATTCACTGTGGGAATGTGTAGCTATTGACATTTTGGAATCAATAGGCATAGAGCATAAGTATATCATAGTACTTATAGATATGTTTTCTAGATGGCCTTTTATCAAAGTGATGGAGAAGGTGGACACATACATGGTTTTTCAATTTCTGGATCAGGTATTTTTGCTGGAATTTATTCCAGCAAACATACTTAGTAGGTACAGTCCCGGGCACACGTAACGAGGATATAATATCAGGAGAAATGTCTCATACTGCAGAAATGTAGAGGGTCGGCCATCTTCCGGAACCATTTTCCTTCCTGAACAACACTTCTCCCAGTTTCCTGTACCCCGGCGCATCCGCCGTTGTCGTCCTGGACTACTGACCTGCACGCCTAATTCTATATTCCCCCCTGTGCTACTTAGCACTTGGTTATTCTCGTCGCCACAGACTGCATCGACTTTTCTGAAGGTCAATAGTCCTCATTGGCTTATCCGCCGCCCGGCGATATCCGTCTTCCTTTCCTTACATTTGGCAGTAGTCCACCTACCGTGGTTCGCACTGCTCTTCATTGCCGTTTTGGAGTCTTGAACGGTCACTCGCCCTGAAGAGTCACGGGTTACTACCCTTTGTGACGAAACACGTGTCGGCTGGTTGCTTTTGTTTTGGCTGGTTGCTTATGCTCTGTTACTATATTAAACACCTATGATTATCATTCTGGTGTAGACCCTCTACATTTCTGCAGTATGAGACATTTCTCCTGATATTATATCCTTGTTACGTGTGCCCGGGACTGTACCTACTTCATTTGTGTGGATTTCTATCCATACCATCACGGGGGTTTTAGGGCATATCCCCTGACCTGGTTTGCACCGTTCACACTCCTAGTATAACATAAACTCAGCGCGAATTAGCTTGAGCGCCATTATTCCTGTCAATACTAAAAACCCCACACTGATACAAACATACTTAGTGACAATGGGGTGTTGCTTGTCCAAATCCAATATGGCTGACAGCACCTACGTTGTATCCTTGGCTCTTCATTGCTTCGCATCCCAATCCAATATGGCTGACAGCCACCACGTCACTACGCTGTGCGTCCTCGGCCCTTCCTCGCTCCCAAGCTTTGCACGATACACTTAACCGCATGCAAGAACAGCTCAAAAATGCACCGGCATGCAAGTCAGGGTAACGGCAAAATAAGTTGCAAACACAGAAGTTAATTATACAGCTCACAGTAAGTCACTCATGGTAACATACACGTATATTGTCAGAGCATCCGATCACCAATTAATGTAATTTCCGCTCCAAATGAAAGTCGGCTCCGCTCCGTGACTGGAATTGGGAGGGAGGGGGGCAAGCCAGCACGAGACCAATTTTTTGTGTGTGTAAAAGGCCGCTTTATTGAAACAGGTGCATATCACAATTTGTACCTTGGCAACTGCCTTCCAAAACTAAAACCTCACTATACATGAATTACCTGACCCCTTGTTCCCCCCCACCCCTACGATCCCCACATCAAATCCCCCACCCCGCAAAATACAACATACCATTCCATAACAATAATATTACACAATCCTACACAAAAAAGCATTTACAAATCCTAACCTCCCATGACCCAAATCCCTACCTGCCTTTGTGCAACTGTAACTAACAAACCTCTAATCTAAACTTAGCCTACCTGGTTACCCTTTCCCTGCTCCTGCTCACAAACTACCAACATTTAACCAAAAACTACAGCCAATCCTGGCCAACTTTCCACAACCCCGCCAGCACCTGTTCCAAGCGACAACTATACAATTCATAACAAACCCCTATGAACCTGTTCCAACACCGCTGCCGTAAAAAACCCAAAATTGGGTACAAAACACCCCAAAAACCTAAAAAACTAGGGAGGGTGGGGTGGGGACAAAAAACCTACTCTACACAGTGCTCCCAGCCACCAGGTCACCAAACCTAAAATGGTGGCTGGGAAGGCGCAAAAAAGCCCTATATACTTTGGGCTACTCACTTCAAAATTGGGCTACAATTGGGCTAGTCCCAATGTAGCCCAAAATTCCCAAAATGGCCGGTCGCCGGCCAGCCCCTCCCCCTCCCAATCTGCCTGGGGGGCAGACCTCGCTGAGCTCGGCTGCCCCCAAACCCCCCTTGGGAGGGAGGGGGGCAAGCCAGCACGAGACCAATTTTTTGTGTGTGTAAAAGGCCGCTTTATTGAAACAGGTGCATATCACAATTTATACCTTGGCAACTGCCTTCCAAAACTAAAACCTCACTATACATGAATTACCTGACCCCTTGTTCCCCCCTACCCCTACGATCCCCACATCAAATCCCCCACCCCGCAAAATACAACATAACATTCCATAACAATAATATTACACAATCCTACACAATATAGCATTTACAAATCCTAACCTCCCATGACCAAATCCCTACCTCCCTTTGTGCAACTGTAACTAACAAACCTCTAATCTAAACTTAGCCTACCTGGTTACCCTTTCCCTGCTCCTGCTCACAAACTACCAACATTTAACCAAAAACTACAGCCAATCCTGGCCAACTTTCCACAACCCCGCCACCCAGGAAAAGGCGGGAGGGTAGGCGGAAACGCCGCCTCCCCATTTTCCTGCCCCCCTTGCCTCCTAGGAAAAAACCCCCTCAACGCCTATGGAAGCCCAACAACCTGGCCAAAACTTCCCTTAGTTCCAATAAATACAAGTCCATACCCAGCTGGGATAAATGTACCCCATCACCCCTGAAAAAATCTGGCGTGTCATACCTGATGTCCCTGTGCAAAATCCTAAAGATTCCCAATTGACGACATAAACGCACCATCTCTGTGTTGAGTTTTCGCCTGGCCTTGTCCACCGCCCCCGGGTTCACCGCCCCTCTCCAGACCCTACGAGGAACAAATTCCGTCCATATGATGGCACAACCGGACCACTGACCCTTGATCAACGCCAAATCACGCTACATACACCTCATCAACGCCAAGCCAGTTTCCCTCCCCAGATGATTGTTCTCCCCCGAATGAAGGACCAATACATTGGGGCACCTACCAGCCACCAAAATCCCGTTTAGCACTTGCAGCAACTCCTTCCACCGCATACCACCTCTTCCCCTCCAACAAACTGTAAACATGTCTTTATTGAAACCCAGGCTTTCCTCAAAATAGCTGGCACGGGCCTGTATTTGCGCCCACTTCACAAAGGAATGGCCAACAATCCAAATGGACATCTCCCTGGCGAGGGGACCCATCACAGAACCTGCAACGAGAAACATGAATTAACCAAAGGAAAAAAGAACAAACCGCGTTACAACCCCCAGCTGCGCTGCGCACATAACGCTGATAGCAGTCAGAGGACCACCTTCCCATCCGCATGATGTCCCCTCGCCCCCAGCCCCGATTGCTCGCTTCAGATGCTGCCCCAATTCGAAATGAATGCGTCCCAAAACCCTCCCCGTCAATCCCCAGCCCGCCCAGCGCCTTCCTCAGCACCGCCAAAAGCTGTGAAGCCATCACACCCGTCCATCCCCGTGCCTAAAAACTGAACCCACCGTATCCGCAGTCAAGGACCTCCACCTCAAACCCCACCGGTAAGGGCAAGCTTGTTGGGACTCACCCATTTTCAAAGAAACCCATTTACCCCCTCCCCTTTGATCCGTCTTGGATTTCCTCAGCCAAATGCTGACCCCAGCCCTACAAAAGGAAACCTCACTCCATCGAACCCCCTGTTCAGCTTTATTCCCTAACAGCTCAGAAACCCGAAAAGCCCCGAAAAACATCCAGGACATCAGCGTGGAGAAGAGGCAAACTTCCACATCTGCATAACATATCCCAGGCAAAATCCCAATCACCCTCTCTAACAGCCCCCAAGACAGAGGCTTACGAACCCTGGTTGCGCGTCCACATTCACGGGCCCAACCTTCCAACATGCGCTTCCCAAGCTCCCCTGCGGAGGGTGCATAACCCCACAACAGTTTCCCGACGAAGGCAATACCCGCCAGCTTGCCCGCTATCGTAACCCTGGACAGACGTCTCTCAATCAAATCCAAAATAAACTGAATCACATCTTCCTGTCTAAGCTCAGGGGAGTCCCGCCGCATAGCGCCGGAGCGCAAAAATTCCCCCCATGCCCTCCTATACACTGCCTTCGTAGATCGCGCCAGCGAACCTAAAACCAACTGCAACATCCTGTGTTGCCTACGTACCACAAATGCTGCGGCATTCTGGTCGGAATTCCATCTGCGTCCTTGGCGAGCCCACGGAATCTCCCCCACTGTGAACAAGACAAAGCATCCGCTATGTCATTGTCCACACCCGGCACATGCACCGCGCGAAAGGTGATATCATGCCGCAAGCAACCCAACACAAACACTCTCAGCAGTTTCAGAACCTGTTCATCCCGGGTGGACTGGCGGTTCACAATTTGAACTATTGCCATGTTGTCGACTCTGAAGGTCACCCTCTTGTGCACCAGCTGGTCCCCCCATAAGGTGATCGCAACCACCAAAGGGAAGAACTCCAAATAGGCTATACTCCTGCCCCCATCCACCCACTCTGGGGGCCACTGCTCCGCACACCACCTCCCTTGCCAATACAAACCAAAGCCTGCACTCCCCGCCGCATCAGAAAATGTTTGTACATCCCAAAGCATGTCGCCCTCCCTCATCAAGGGGATGCCATTGAAGTTTTGTAGGAAAAACCGCCACATTCTCAAGTCCTCCCGCACCCCCGCTGACAAACGCACATGATGATGAGGAGGCCTCTGTCCCGCCAGTCCCCCGCACAGTCGCCTACAAAACGTCCTCCCTACTCTGACCACCCTACACGCAAAATTGAGGTGACCCAACAGCACCTGAATCTCCTTCACCGTGACCTTATGTTTTGCCAACATCGTTGCCAGCAGCTCCAACATTTGCTGCTTTTTGTCTGCCGGAAGGCGTGCCTCCATCAACTGAGAGTCCAATTCAATACCTAAGAAGGACAGAGCCGTGCAGTCCGCGGAGCCTGAGGTGCCAACAAAGAAAAAGTCATCCAGGTAGTGCGTTACTCCTTGGTGACCCGTCCGTTCCATAAACAACCATTGTAGGAACGTGCTGAAACACTCAAAAAGTGCGCATGACATAGAACAGCCCACGGCAATGCTTTGTCCACGTACCAGTGACCGCTAAACTGGATACCCAAAAGATCCCAGTCATCTGGGTGGACTGGAAGCAGCCGGAAAGCTGACTTTATGTCGCACTTTGCCACCCTCGCCGTTGCGCCCGCGGTCACTACTAGTGACATGGCTACGTCAACAGATGAATAGGATACAGTGGCCTCCCGCTCGTCGATGAAATCATTCACCGAACCTCCTTCAGGCCACGACAAATGCTGTATTAGGCAAAACTGTCCTTGCTCCTTTTTAGGCACCACTCCAATGGGTGACACAATCAAATTTTTAAGAGGCCAATTCTCAAAGGGTCCCGCCATGCGACCCTCACGCACTTCCTTATCCAGCTTCTCTTGCACCACCTGAGAGTGCTCTTTTGCCGATTTCAAATTGTTTGCCCACCGTCTCGTCCTCGGTCCGTCATACCCCAGTCTGAAACCCTCCAAAAACCCCAACCTCAAACGTTCAGCAGCCTCCACATCCGGATACCCCTGTAAGGCTGCAATCAAATTGTCCACTTTAACCGGAGTACGAGCCCTTTGGCCCAGGCCCCTTAGCTCCTCGCCCCCGCGAGCTGCTGCTGCTGACCCCCCGACCTAAACCCTCCTGCCTGCCACTGCTGCGACCCTTGCTGCTGACCCTGGCCTCCACCCCAACAATTGACCAATGCATGCCTTCCTCAGCACCCTGAGCAATCATGCCTGAAACGGCAGTACTCCCGGGTGCACAAACCCCTTTCGACCCTGGCTGTCCTCTCCCTGCTCCCCCCACCCCCCATCGGGTGGTGCCTCCCCGAAAGGGCCGATAAACGAGCGGGAGCCCGCTGGCCGTAAAAATGGTTTTGACAGACCCGGCTAAACCCATAGTGTGTTGCCACAAATCCGTGTCCAGCTCACCCCATTTAGCCTCCGGGTCCCACGCCATGCGTGCCCGGAACTCCTCATCATATTGCGCCCAGGCATACCCGCCCCCAGTAATCTGTGCTTTCCTAATCACGTCCATGTACTTGAACATGGCCACAGACCTTTCAGGGTATTTTTCGCAATACACACTGGCATATATAAGGAATGCTGCCGTCCAATTCTCAATCGTCAAAGGCACCTTCGGCCGTTTTGCCAGCTCAAATTCCTCCTCTTTAGACCCCTCCTTTGCCCGAACTTCTCTGTGGAGGAGTTTAAGCATCTCAACATATTCCCCCTTCCATATACGCTCCTTGGTAGACAAGATCAAATGAGCGCCCAATGGCTTTGTGATTCCCATGTATGGCAACCGTTTAATTTTCAACTCCTTGCTTTCCAATTTAGTCTCTGCCTCCCCCGTTGGAATCTCTACCGTCGCCTTCTTATCAGTCACGCTGTCTCCCAGGCTTACGGACGCCTTACCTGCGCCCTCCACTGACCCCTCACCTGGGGCTTCCGTTCCTACCCCTACATCCACCACATAGGAACCCTTGCTCAACCTACCCCTTCCTCCCGGTCAGGCCCACCCAACCCAACCGACACCATTACAGGACGCAAGCGCGCCGATCCTTTACCTGGCACCAAGGACTCCGCCCGTCGCTCCACTGTGCATCCTGGCAAAGGGGCCGACCTCTCCTCCCAGTGCGATGTCCAACCCGTGGGCCTCGCCTGGCATCGTGACACCTGCAAAATACTATGCACAACATTACTCGGCACCCTCTCCCTCGTCTTCAACATCTCGCAACACTCCCTCCTCATGCTATCCTCTTCGTAATCCAACTCTTCCTGCCTAGCACCACCGGCTTTCACCGCCAGGGGTGCAGAATGCACCCTCCTAGAAAAACACAACTCTTCATTCTCGTCGCTCCGTCTTCGGCGTTGTCCCCCGGACCGTTGAGGCCCAGTGGGTGGTGGGGCCGGCGAGCCCGCCCTGGGCCTACTTGTGCCAGCCGTGACGGGATCCCCCGCCGGTACTGGGTACGCCACCCAAGGCTCCACCCTCCCTTCTCCTTGGTGCCAACGGGCCGCTCCCAGCCCTACCAAGTCTGGTACCCTGCGTTGCTCTGCGCGTTGCTCCGCCGCCTGAAAATGAAAAGTATGGTCTGGTGTGCTGGGCCTACCTCTCTTCTCTCTCCCATCCCAACCCCTCTTGCTGCTGGTCCCTAATGTGCTAGCTAACCATGCCCGCCCCACCACACTAAGATCCACCACCTCCTCAGCTTCCCCACCATCCCCCTCCCCGTCGCTCCACTCCAAACCAGCTGCCCCCTGCCCACCTACCCCACTCGGCCCAGCCCCTCACGTAGCCTGCCCGCCCCTGGATCCCCTTTCACCCCCCACTGGTGCCCTTCAACGAAAACCCCTCACCCTCACCCTCCGATACCGGCTGACCCTCCCCATGCGCACCCCCAACCTCCTCTGCCCAGGAAGCGAAAATGTCCAAGCCCTCCCAATCCCTTTCACTCCCCTTGGACTCCAACAGCAAGGGGGACACCCCCCTTCCCCCACAACCTCCCCACTACTCCCCCTTGACCTCCAGTCTGCTCCCAACACCACCTCCTGCACCCCCCCAAGCACCCACCCCCTCCCCGATAACTGCCCCCAACACCCCAGATAGGCCCTCCTGCTCCACCTGACCAGACCCCCCTTCTGCGTGAACGGCGCCTGACAGGGCATGTGTGCCTTTATGCACCCCTCTCCCTGCGCCAGATGCAAAACAAACCTCCATTCCCACCCCCAACCTCCCAGTCCCAGATCCTACCCCCAACTCCACAGAGCGCAACGGGCCTGTGCCTCCACGCGCAGCCATAATCTCATGTGCTTGCTCCCCCCCACCCTCTTTACTCGGGGCCGCTCTCCTGACACAGGAGTGGCCCCTTTCAAGCTGAGACCTCGGCGGGGAGGCACGCGATGCGCGCCCCCGCCGAGGCCTTCTGCCTGCTACCCTCGCTGTCATCGCTTCCCCCATGGGCTCGTCACGCCCAGACACACCCCCTGGGGCCGCGCTCTGCCGTTCGGCGCTGCCCCACCGCTGCACGCCGACTTCTACAACCGGGGCCGCTCTCCCTGCATACGAGCGGCCCCCAACGCCTGCAGCACTCGGCGGGGAGACACGAGACGCGCTCCCCTGCCGCGCCCCCACCCTTTCCCACAGAGGAAACCAGGCCCCCCCCGCACGCCACTCGCACTAACACCGCCGAAAGGGGCCACGCTCCTGACATCCGCGCGGCCCCTCCCACTCACCTTGCTTCTCGCCGCTCTCCGGGGGGCGAACAAGCCGCGATGGCGGCCGCCACCCCGGCAGACGCGCGCCTCACCGGGCGCGCACCACCAGAGGCCTCCGGCATCAGCAGGTCCAGCCGGCCGGCCTCGCTGAGTAACTGGACCGCCTCCAGGACACGATAATCCTCCCCAGCCATCGTAAATATGCCTAACTACACTAGCTCTAAACCGCTGCCACCAAAACACCTCACCAGGCCCACAAAACCTACCCTGACAAAAAACCTACTCTACACAGCGCTCCCAGCCACCAGGTCACCAAACCAAAAATGGTGGCTGGGAAGGCGCGAAAAAGCCCTATATACTTTGGGCTACTCACTTCAAAATTGGGCTACAATTGGGCTAGTCCCAATGTAGCCCAAAATTCCCAAAATGGCCGGTCGCCGGCCAGCCCCTCCCCCTCCCAATCTGCCCGGGGGGCAGACCTCGCTGAGCTCGGCTGCCCCCCAAACCCCCCTTATGAATACTCACCCTGCTCCTTTTTCATACTTCTTACCTTATTCTCCCGCTCGTCACCAACTTTGTTATGTACAAATCTCCCATGCTGGTTTAGTTGTTTATATTTATTGCAACAAGGAGCAGACAGATACAAGACAGGTACATAATTTACAAAGTACCCCGTGTCGCTGCCCCAAACGTCCCCAAGGGATTCTATCACCTCATCACACCTTCTACATTCCCTCATCACACATTCTATAGTCCACCCTACCTCAAGTATTCCATACAGCATATACATAGCACCATCTCATCACACTAGGTGAATGGAAAACTCACTCAATGATGGTTTATTGTATATAAAGGTCAGCAGTTTCGACCTACAAAAACATTGCATCAAATACATCACCTACCACTACATCACTGAGGTGAATACAGATTAACTATTGTCACTGCCACATCTACTTACGTAGTGGTTGTAAATATTTTTGTGGAGATCTATTGCATGCGATATAGTGACCCCTCAAACCACTTAATAAATCATAAAATATTTAGCCATATTTGTAAATCCTAAATTGCATATGCCAAAGCCTGTAGACACATTACCTTGTCCCTCTTGCATTAATCACCAAAGACATCTCAGAATTTCCTTAATGTCATAATATCATGTCTAATCCCAAAACCCAATTGGAAAACTCCTGACCAAGGCACACAATTGGTATCTTGATGTTTCAGGCTGCTAGTTACAGCTTTTAATATTGGGGACACATTTGAACTTCTCCAAATTAACCTTGTAGTGTTAAATCTCACACAGGTGACTCATGATACTGCAAACAAATCCTTTTCAGATTTTGACTAAAATATATAATTTCCTCGTACAGATGATTTCAGCAAAATCAACAGGTGCACACACTTCGATCTCTTAGACTTTAGTCTATGTGCTTCCCAAAGCTGCCTTTTGGATAGGTTCCTGCTACACAAAAATAACATAGATGCATATTTTCCTGGGACAAGTTAACAATACATGCGCTGCAGAAGGCCGCACATTTATGGCCGTTAGATGTTGAGTCAGAAATTAAAGAGCAGTAACATTTATATGTTTTATTTCTGAAATGCAGACTTTTATGCAACCAATCCTGATTCCCCTTCTAAAGAATGTTGAAAAGCATATCTTTTTAAAGGCTCCAGTCTATTATCTACCGCTATCCACAGTCGATAAGAATATTCTTTAAAGGTCTATTGAACCCACACGCACAACCTGGCAGGAGAATGTAAAGGGCCTCTTTACTCCTCATAAGAGGACAAAAACATCAAATGTTCTTCAATCAGTCTGGTTCAAGATAGGGCCACTAAATGCATTGTCCTTAGCAACATCAAAGGGACTGCTTCTCCTTCAGTCACTAGCCTGTGCACTTCCAACAAAAATCTCTGTCCTTCTAGTGCTTCTGTCAATGGTTTTTGATCTCCAATGCTCAATTTTCGAGGATTTCATGCATGTGTATTGTCATATTTTTCAGACAAAAACAAATGATATGACTCTTTCAAGCCAATTCTAAGTTGCATAAACTACTCAGGGGCAGATTGACAATATTTGTAACAAGCTCCTGGAAATGCAAACATCATATAATACTGCGATTTCACTGACGTGCAAGTACCTCCTTTTGAGGTGTGGACTTTCAGTGAGTAGCAAGGTCAAACAGACAATGCTTTCTCTTGGAGGCTGGTGTGGGGGTAAACATCTACTTAAGATAGCCTATGTGTCACAATAAATATAGTGTACACACTGTGCTGTTATTTTAGAAAAAGATATATGTCTTCTTTTACACATGAGAACATATGCTCAGTAACTTTAAGAAATTCTTATGGCATTAATTAATGTTATGAAACAGTAACTAAGATGTGTTGTAACTTTTCTAAACCTGTACACTATACACTATCCTTAAGCTTTATGTTTAACAGGGAATAATCCTTCTGAATAGTCAGGCACGATATTCTGCTCCAAAATCAATCCTAGAGCACAATTTGATGCCTGGACTCATCTTCTGTTGATCATCACCGCACATCAACAATGGAAGTCGGGCACGAGGTCCCCGATTCTCAGCCTGTCATGGTCAGAAGGGGTTGCATAGTCTAAAGGGTATGGCTGCTCGGGTAGAAAGAGCAGCAGCATTAGAGGGTAGCGTTAAGGGATAGTAAAGGCTGTTTACAGTTCAGGGAAGGGTAGTTAAAATTATATATATATAACATATAACATATATATAACATATATATAACATATATATATATGCTGAACTTGGCACTCTCTGCTGGGCCTACAACTTCCATAGGAGAGCATTGGGTTACCTTATTACATTAAATAAGTGGTAACATTTGATTGGAATCAGGTGGGTAAGTCATGTTTGGTGTCTGAGGAATTGTAATTTAACACCCTCTTTAATGGAAAAGTCAGAATTTAAGTCACAATTCTGAAAATGCCACTTTTTTTAAAGTTAGCATTTTCTTGTCCTAAGCATTTAGTGCCTGAAGCCTGTTTCTAGGTCACATGACTCGATGTAGTTGACAATTGGCCTTTGTGTATTCCTCATAGACAGAGCACAATAGAGGATCTGAGTGTAGGCACGATGGGACATCCTGGCGTAGTGGGGGGGTGGGGGTGGAGCTGCCACCTACCACACTTGCACTACAAAACCACTGGGCCAGCTCACACACAAAGGACTTCACTGTAGCCTATAGTGCCCCCAAACAGACTGGGACTAAGGCAGGGTGGCAGGATCTTCATGCTACAGCAATGACCGTCCACTATGCCCTTCATGCTAAGACCATCCGTGAAGCTCTCCTAGCTCCTTGCAACATTCTCCACCACGATTGGAACTCTTCACGCCACACTTTAGAAGGTAACTTTTTCAAAGGGAACAACCTGGTCCCTGTATTTGCCCTACACTCCATCGCGGTCAGCCTGAACTTGTGACCAGGTCTCGCACAACCAGATAACCATGAGTCGCAGTTTATGCTTTTAGGCTCTATGCTTACCTTAAATATTTGATTTCCGGTTCTATTGATTGGATTTTTGTCATTTTGGTGTCAAATAATTTATTGCATTTTACTTGTGTTTTCACTTTATCACTGTTAGTGTGCTGTATAAATACTTTACATGTTGCCTCTAAGTTAAGCCTGACTGCTTTTGTGGCAAGCTACCAGAGGGTTAAGCACAGGTAAATTTAGAGACTTTTGTGGTTCACCCTGACAAGGATTGTGGCTGTTGCCTGAGAAGGGCTCACACCCCCCTGAACCAACAGCCCAATTTCTCACAACATATATATGTTTAAGTGTGTATGTATGTTAGAAATGGGGGTCTCTAGTTGGCAGAGGTAGGTACCTTTGCCCAAATAGGGACCCTTGCTTCTAGTCAGGGTAAGGGGGATACACTCGTAAAATAACCCCTGCTAACCCCCTTGGTAGCTTGGCACAAGCAGACAGGCTTATCTCAGAGGCAGCGTGTAAAGCATTTGTGAACACATACAGTAATACAGTGAAAACACTACAAATGGACACCAAACCAGTTTGGAAAAATAAGTAATCTTTATCTAAACCAAACAAGACCAAAACGACAAAAATCCACAATACAGTAATAAAAATATGACTTTCAAATGGTAGAAATAGTTCAGTTCAAAGCAAATTGCAGATGCGACACTTTTCACACACAGTACCTTGGATGCGTTGCGCACACAAACAAAAAGGGTCGCAGGGAAGGTGATGCGTTGGTTCCTTGCTCCGGGGGAGGTGATGCATCGGTTCCTTACTGCTGCGCAGGGGAGGTGATGCATTGGTTCCTTACCGGAGAGGAGGTGATGCGTCGGTTTCTTACTGCGTGGGGAGGTGATGCGTCGGTTTCTTACTGCGTCCCCCAACGATGCGACAGACGGCGCCTTGATGCGATGCGACGGTCCGGGACGATGCGTGGGTTTTTGCAGCCACACAGCAGGCCTTGCGTCGGAATCGGTGCGGTGATCTCGGACTTCAGAGATCGGTGCACTCGATGCGGATTTCTCAAGCCGCGGGCAGGCGCTGCGATGATTTCTTCGGCGATGCGTCAGAAACAGATGCAGATGCGTTGCGCTTCTCGAAGTTGCGTTACTTTTCCAGCTCCAGCGGCAAACAGCCTCCAGAGGTCCAAAACGACAGCAGGCACCTCTTAGCAGGTCAGAACTCCCAGCAAGGAAGTTCAGGAGAGCTGGTGGTGAAGTCTTTATGTCCCTGAGACTTCAAAACAGGAGGCAAGATCAGTTTCAAGCCCTTGGAGATCTTCCTCAAGCAGGGGACACAGCAAACAGCAGATTCCTTTTCCCTTTCCTTGGCAGAAAGTAGCCACTGCAGGCCAACACTAGACAGCAAACAGCACAGTGGCAGTATTCCTCCTCAGCTTCTCCGGCTCTTCTCCTTGGCAAAGGTTCCTCTTGATTCCCAGAAGTGATCTTTGAAGTCTTTTCTATCCCTGAGATTTCCAACAGGAAGCAAGCTCTACTTCAAGCCCTTGGAGAAAACTCCAACAGCAGGATGATGAAAGCCGAGTCCTTTCCCTGCCCAAGACAGAAGCAACCACTGCAGGCCAACCCCAACAGCACACAGCACAGGGTCAGTACTCCTCCTCCAGCTTTCCCAGTCCTTCTTCCTGGCAGGTTCCTTACTTCAGCAGTGATCTAAAAGTCTGGGGTCTGTGCCCCTCTTTTTATACAGTAAATATTTTTGTTCTCTCCTGGCCCAGGGCTCTGAGCTCAGTGCATACCAGTTCTGGGGGCACTTTGAAAGTGCACAACAACCTCCATTGTCAGTGTGAGCCTAGCTCCAGACACACCACAGGGGGGTGGAAACATCATTCTGGAAGGCAGGCACAGCCCTATTGAGGTGCAGTGCTACTCCTCCCACCACTCCAAATGCAGACCAGGCCTATTCAGCCTAGCACTGACTCATCCAGACTCTCTGGAGCCACTGCACATCCCCAGCCCCTGTCATTCCAAAGCCAGACAGTCAATACATATCCTAGCAGAGGCACACTGGATGGCTAAGCAAGAAAATACCTACTTTCTAAAAGTGGTATTTTCAAACACAGAATGTAAAAATCACCCTCACTAAAAGATGCATTTTAACATTTTGAGTTCAGGCATACTAAACTTTATTTTCCTATCTGGTTCCCAAGGGCAGTTATGCTTATAAGATGTTATAAACAAACTCCCCATTCTATCCTATGGGAACAGATAGCCTTACAATAGTGAAAGACGAAATTGGCAGTATTTCACTATCAGGACATGCCACACACATCAGGGCATGTCCTACCTTTCACATACACTGCACCCTGCACACAGGGGTACCTTGGGCCTACCTTAGGGGTGACTAACATGTAAGAAAAAGGAAGGTTAGGGCCTGGCAAGTGGGTGCACTTGCCAGGTCGACATGGCAGTACTAGACTGCACACAGGCTCTGCAATGGCAGGCCTGAGCTACATTTACAGGCTGCTTTTGTGGGTGGCACAATCAGTGCTGCAGGCCCACTTGCAGCATTTGATTTACAGGCCCTGGGCACACACACAGTGCACTGTACTAAGGACTGACTAGTAAATCAAATATGCCAATCATGGAATCACCAATCCATAACAACAATTTACAGGGAGAGCATATGCCCTTTAGCACTGATCAGCAGTGGTAAAGTGCCTAGAGTCATAAAACCAACAAAATCAGGGTCAAAAACAGGAGGCCAAAAAGCAAAAAGTCTGGGGATAAACCAGGTCTAACAATGTATATATCTATTTCCACAAAAAAATATCATCCACCTCAACTCCTTCTTGGAAAGTTTCATTGTGGTCCATCAAGCAGAGGCTGAATATTGCATTTTCCCAATGCAATTTTCCATAGTAAAACTAAACAGCGATACAGAAAAAACGATAACTTGTGCCCTCGCCATGAACTGCTTATGACCTCACATAATAAATCACTCATGACATGTTCTATGACAACATTGATAACAGCACTGATGGCATATGAAATTACATCATTTATGACAACACTGTGCATGGTGGGGGTATGAGTTATATATAGTTACTTCAGTTAACTAAAACTGGTGAATTAAAGTGGTTTTTAGAGTTTAAAACATTACCTAATTATGAAGTCACCTTACCTTTTTTTCTCAGTGAATATGCGTGTGTATATATATATCCACCGAAGATTCCTCCCACCAGAGAAAGAACCGGAGGGACACACCAGGGGACCAGAAGAACAACTTTTTTGCTGCCCAGGAGGCATGACGCGTTTCGGCTGATTGCCTTCTTCAAATGCCAAACACTGCAAACTGCCAACTGCCGCCTTTCATACGATCCATTTTACTTCCAATTGGTGGAAGCCCAGCTAAGGCGATTGGTTGTTAGAACGCCACCTCGCAGCCTCCCTCTGCAGACTGCGACTCCCAGAAGGCACCATCCCGGCCATCAGGTAAGCGTTTCTTTCGCCTTATTATGACTCATAGTGAGCGCTGGTGATCCGTGAACAAACGTGAATAGTGCAGTTTTAAAATTGTCCCAGTGTCCTCACAGCACAAGGCTCCTCTCCCCGGTCCCCATTGACGTCTCACTGCATGTATCCAAGTTCATGTGGTATCGGAGACTAAGCTGCAGTGAGCGAGTCTCTCCATGCAGTCACGGTTTTGTGGGATATGTAGTCCTGGTGGATTTTTCGTGCATGCCCGGAGGCTGACATTTAAGTCGGAATGCTGACATTATGTGTATTATTTAGCCCCGGATTTCCCAATGACATTATTTATATCTACTGCCAAGGTGTCTCTGGCAACTCGGCAAGAGTTCGCAGTACCTTGCAGCAGAGGTCACGTGGAGACGGAAGAAAGGTGATTTCACCATCAGCTCGAGTGAGCAATTTTTGGACGTTTGTCTGTTTTTTATTGGACAATCAGGTGAAGGGGCAGCAGCTGCTAATATATAACTTTTGTGTTTTTTTTATTATTATGTTTTTTTAATATGGCGATTAGTGAAGAGACTTTGGCTGCACATTACTAAATGCTCACATTACTCCCATTTTTTTGATGAGTGGCATTGTTTTTAATCTAGCACTTATTCACGCTGTAAACGGTAAAGGCTAACTTTGTAAATAATACTGTTTCGCACTGTGCAAATTTATATAGTATAATATGTTTTTAAACAATACTATTGCTTAGTTCTACTGAAAATAGAGCATGTATTTACTATTTAGAATGTACACAGCAAAAGCGTGGTGATTAGCAGTATGTTGTTTATGTTTATTGATGCCTAAAATGGGAAGGGCTATTTATACTGTGAAAATAATGGCGCCTAATTAGATTGACAAAGGATTCTTGTAATCCGAAACGCATCTCTCTTACCTCAGGGGTTGATGGTGGACCTGAGCAATAAATATTTGCCTCATCTTAACTACCTCGTGTCCGTGCCTTCATCCATGGATGTGTCTGTGGAAGCTGGATTATTTGGATATATATATATATATATATATTATATATATATATATATATATATATATATATATATATATATTCACTGAAAAAACCATAGGTTTCAGACACGTTATAGTTAGGAATTAGCATTTAAAAAACCTTTGAAATTCACTGAAAAAAACATAGGTTTCAGGCACGTTATAGTTAGAAATTAGCATTTAAAAAACCTTAGAAATTCACTGAAAAAACCATAAGGTTTTAGGGACAGTTATAGTTAGTTGGACATTGCACTCGTACAAAACCCGTGAAATTCCCCCGTTATAGTTAGTTCAGGTACCTATAACTCGCGCCCCCGCAATGCACTGCTGATGACGTCACATATTACATCACTCATGACATGGTCAGTGACATCACTGATGACATCTCAAATGACATCACTGATGACATCATCCAGTGACTGTGTGTTTCTGTAAAGTTTAAATATTTTTAAAATATATAGGGAAAGGCGTATTGAAGAATGAGTGGGTGTATAAGTGTCTGTATGGATGATTTAGTAGGTGCGTGACTAACTCGATAAGTGAGTGATTAAACGTATCTTACTGAATGCATGGGTTAGTGACTAAACTGGGTGAATGTCTGTATCCGTCTGTCTGTTGCTGTGTAAGTGGTGCATGGGTTTGTGAATAGCTACATGAGTGTCTATATGAGTTATTGATTGGTTGTCTGAGTATCTGTATGGGTGCCTGAGTGTTTGTGTGGGTGGGGTGTGTGCGACTCTGTGCATAGATGTGTGAGTGGGTGATTCACTGGGTGGATGGTTTCAAGAGTGCATCTGTGATATACTGTATGGGTGGGTAAGTGTGTGTAAGAGTGTGTTAGTGAGTGAATGTATGTCCCAGTGGTACATGTGTGAGTAACTACATATGTGAAAGGCAGTATATATGTGTGTTGGAGTATATAAATAGCTATAAGCGAGAGTGTGTGATTGTGAGAGTGACTGTATGGATGAGTGTGTGCTTGTATCATTTATTTTATAAGAGCGTAAGAATGTGCTAGTATTTGTATGAGTAAGTGAGCTGGTGTGTGTATAACTGTATAGGTGAGTAAATGGCAGAGTGTTTAATTATTTGCATGACTGACTAGGTGTGTGAATACCTCTATGGATGAGTGGCGGTGTTTGAGTGTCTATATAGGAGTATGAGTGCATATGATAGTCCTGTACTGAGTGACCATAAGTATGAGTGACTGTACGGGTGAGTGAGTGGATTTGTGTGTGTAGACCTAAGAATCAGTGAGTGGGTATGTAGTTATTGGTGTTGGAGTGTCTATGGTTATGAGAATGGCAGTCTGTAATTTAGAGTGGGTGTATCAAAGGTTATATTAGGGTGTGAGGAGGTGCATTAAATTCTCACATGGATGATGTCATCAGTGATGTCATTTGAGATGTCATCAGTGATGTCATCAGTGATGTCACTGACCATGTCATGAGTGATGTAATATGTGACGTCATCAGCAGTGCATTGCGGGGGCGCGAGTTATAGTTACCTGAACTAACTATAACGGGGGAATTTCACGGGTTTTGTACGAGTGCAATGTCCAACTAACTATAACTGTCCCTAAAACCTTATGGTTTTTTCAGTGAATTTCTAAGGTTTTTTAAATGCTAATTTCTAACTATAACGTGCCTGAAACCTATGGTTTTTTCAGTGAATTTCAAAGGTTTTTTAAATGCTAATTCCTAACTATAACGTGTCTGGAACCTATTGTTTTTTCAGTGAATTTCAAAGGTTTTGTAAATGACAATTTTTAAATGTATTAATTGTTATATTTATTTTTTTGATACTGATTTACAACATTTTTTTAAACTATTTATTTTTAGATATTTTATTTTTTAAATTACATTGTAATTACATTATACATTACATTACAAAATATACTTTCTCAGAATGAATTACTTTAGTTTAAATACTTTGCAAATAGGCAATAGACTAGTACAGTAGTTACAGTTGTTGCAATGGGCAACACAATTTCAAAAACAAAGCAACATTGAGCTCAATGTGAATTTCTAGTTAAATGCAATTAGTTACTTTATGGATTACTTTTTCTAACCACAGGACTGGATCCTAGATTCAGTCCTGGGACATCTCCTGTAAACAGTTGAGTAAAAGCGTTTTGGTTACAGTAGTGATTTTTAAGGAATATTATTGTATTTTAAAAGTTGACACTTAGAAACTTTTTCATATAGAATCACCAATGTTATCCTATGGGAGGAAATTCACTTAGCAGGTAAGTAGTGTTATCGTTACTTTTTCTTACTCAGTGGTGGATCCTGGAACCAGCACTGGTGCATCTCCTGTAAACAGTTGAAAGAATGCGTTTAAGTCACACATGCGATTTTTAAGGAATATTTGTAGTTTGTGAAAATCGACACTTTGAAACTTTTCTGCTGAAAATCAGACAATGGATTCCTATGGAAGGAAATTCAAGTTACTGGTAAGTACGGTTAGAATTACTTTTCAGGGTCAGTGCTGGGCTAAAAGATGCAGCACTGGGTTCTCTCCTGATAACAGGTGAGTAAATCGGAATTCATAGTTCGGCTGATTTTAGAGAAATATTATAAAGTTCCAAAACTCCACACTTAGAAGAATTTCCAAGTGAAACCAGTCAATGTTAGCCTATGGAAGGAAATTCAAGTTACTGTTAAGTACGGTTAGAATTACTTTTCAGGGTCAGTGCTGGGCTAAAAGATGCAGCACTGGGTTCTCTCCTGATAACAGGTGAGTAAATCGGAATTCGTATTTCGGCTGATTTTAGAGGAATATTATAAAGTTCCAAAACTCCACACTTAGAAGAATTTCCAAGTGAAACCAGTCAATGTTAGCCTATGGAAGGAAATTCAAGTTACTGGTAAGTACGGTTAAAATTACTTTTCAGGACCAGTACTGGGCTGAAAGATGCAGCAATGAGGTCTCTCCTGATAACAGGTGAGTAAATCGAAATTCGTATTTCGGCTGATTTTAGAGGAATATTTGTATGTTTCAAAAATCGACACTTAGAAACTTTTTCAGCAAAAAGCAGGCAATGATATCCTATGGAAGGAAATTCAAGTTACTGGTAAGTACGGTTAGAATTACTTTTCAGGATCAGTACTGGGCTCAAAGATGCAGCACTGAGGTCTCTCCTGATAACAGGTGAGTAAATCGGAATTCGTAGTTCGGCTGATTTTAGAGGAATATTTGCACAATGGTGAAGGAAGGGGAGGGGCCTAAGGTGACATGTCTGCAAACACGCCCTGTGGCGCGTTTTAAGTTGGACAATTAATTCCTCCTCAATCCCGAGGGTCCCTAGGGGCTAACTAGCCCACCAGGTACCTCCAGTATGCGCCAGGGGCTGCGTTGCAGAGAGGTGTTCAGAGGCCACGCCCCTTTTACAACACTCTGCAACGCAGCTCCGTGGCGCTTACTGGAGGTACCTGGTGGGCTAGTTGGCCCCTAGGGACCCTCAGGATTGAAAAGGAATTTATTCCCCATCTTAAAACGCGCCACGGGGCCTGTTTGCACACATGTCACCTGAAGCGCCGCCCCCTCCCTTCACCACTGTGCAAACGCGCCCCGTGGCGCGTTTTAAGTTGGGGGATTAAGTCCCCTTGAATCCTGAGGGTCCCTGGAGTCCAACTAGCCCACCATATACCTCCAAAAGCGCCACAGAGCTGCGTTGCAGAGAGGTGTAAAAGGGGCATGGCCTCTGTACACGTCTCTGCAACGCAGCCCCCGGCGCATACTGGAGGTTCCTGGTGGGCTAGTTGGCCCCAAGGACCCCCAGTATTCAAGGGGAATTCGTTCCCCCTCTGCAAACGCGCCAGGGGGCGCGTTTGCAGAGTACTGCAGGGAGGGGGGCGGGGCCTCCGGCACGATGCCGGTCGTTTTTTTTTTTTCTATTTTTTTTTTTAATGGGAGGGGGGCTGCGTGGCCCCCCTTCCCTTGCCCACTTTTGGCCCCGGGGACCCCATCCCCCGGGGCCTGAGCATTTTTTTTTTTTTTTTAAATTTAAAAAAAAAAAACGGGAAGGGGGCCGCGTGGCCCCCCTTCCCTGGGCCTGTATTGGCCCCGGGGACCCCATCCCCCGGGGCATGGCCTCGATTTTTTTATTTTTTTTATTTGGAGGGGGGGCTGCGTGGCCCCCCTCCTCAGGCCATTTAAGGCCCCGGGGACCCCATCCCCCGGGGCCGGCCTTGCACTTTTTTTCTTTTTTTAAATTTGGGGAGGGGGGCTGCGTGGCCCCCCTCCCTGGCCACTTATGGCCCCAGGGACCCCATCCCCGGGGCCTGGCCTCTGGTTGGGGACTGTGGGGGCGTCCCCAATCCCCCCACAGTCCCAGCCGACTCCCCGCCTCCTGCGCGAGCCGGCATTGCTTTTCCACATGGGGAGCAGCTAACATGCTGCTCCCCATGTGGAAAAGCAATCAGTTTTGGATATTGGAAGCGAGAGCAGGTTTCCTGCTCTCTCTTCCAATATCCAAAGCAAGTTTGCAATGACAGGACGGGAGCCGCGAGGCTCCCGTCCTGTCATTGCAAACAGCAGTGTCCCGGGGGTAGGCACCCCGGGACACTGCAGGAGCCGGCCCTGGGGGGTGGCGGTCCCCAGGGCCATAACTGGCTCCAGGAGGGGGGCCGCGCGGCCCCCCTCCCCACATTTTCAAAGCCCCGGGGAGGTGGTGGTCCCCGGGGCTTCGGGGGTCCAAAACGGACCCCCATTTTAAATTTTTTAGTGCCCCGGGGAGGTGGCGGTCCCCGGGGTGTGTGGGGGGGCTGGTGCCCCCCACACAGGTTAAAAAAATATAAAACAGAAGCCCCGGGGAGGTGGCGGTCCCCGGGGCAGCGGGAGGGCAAAGAGCCCTCCCGCACCATTTTTTGTTAAAGCCCCGGGGGGTGGAGGTCCCCGGGGGGGGCCCTTAGAGGCCCCCCATACATAAATTTAACCCCCCCCCACCATGCCCCCGGGACTTGGCCCACCCGGGGGCAAATTAACATCGAGGCGCGGGAGACCGCGCTCGATTTTTTTTTCGGCAGGATCCGCGCACCCTGAGCGCATCCTGCCGATTTTTTTTTTTAATGCTTTTTTTGCCCAGGGGGTCCTTGTGGGACCCCTGAGCAGGCCTAGGGGTTAGGGTGTTTCTACCCTGCCCCCTTTGTGCGCTTTGCGCACTTGTTTCTGTCCCTCGATTCTACCGAGGGACAAAATAGCTGCCAACACTTCCTGAATCGGAATGTTGACAGCCAGCTGACAGCCAATTAGCATGCAGCTCGTGATCGGGAGGGTACGCGGACCCTACTCGGCCATAGATATATATGTGACTTTACTTGTGAATTTCTCAGGAACTACTGAACGGATTTACACCATTTAAGCAAAAGGCACCAGTCTGAACCAAGGGCTACCTCTTTGCCAAATTTGGTGTAATTCCGTTCAGCAGTTCGGGCTGTAGCTGCGAATAAAGGTTCCTATGGAAAAATGAATGGGGAAAACGCGTTTTGGGACCCCCCTTTTTTCTCGGCCCCCGCTTGACGAATCAACCCGAGACTTTCAGGGTAGGAGCGTAGCGGAGCGCCCCAACAAGTTGGAAACTTTCACGAAGATTCGTCAACCGGCGCCAACGTTATTTCAAATAGAATGTCGCGGATTTCCTTTGGATAATAGGTCCTAACTATAACTATCTACTGGCGACCGCCAGTAGATAATATATGTATATATATATTTTTTTTCACTGAAAAAAACACAGGTTTCAAGGACGTTATAGTTAGTTGGACATTTCACTCATACAAAACCAGAGAAATTCGGCCGTTACAGTTAGTTGAGCTAACTATAACCCGCGCCCCCGCCATGCACTGCTGATGACGTCACATATTACATCACTCATGACATGGTTAGTGACATCACTGATGACATCTCAAATGACATCACTGATGACATCATCCACGTGATAATCTGATGCACCTTCTCATACCCTAATATAACCTTTGATACACCCACTCTAAAATACAGACTACCATTTTTGAAACCATAGACACACCAATACCAGTTACTACATACCCACTCACTGATTCCTAGGTCTACACACACATCCACTCATTCACCCATAAAGTCACTCATACATGCAGACACTCATCAATACAGCACTATCATATACACTCATACACCTATACAGACACTCACACACTGCCACTCACCCATAAAGTTACTCACACACATAGTCATTCAAAGAATCAATCACAGTCCCATTTACTCACCTTCAAAGTTATACACACACCACCTCACTTATTCATACAGATACTAACACATACTTACTCTGACACAAGCACACACTCATCCATACAGCCACTCTCACAATCACTCACTCTCACATATAGTCATTTATATAGTCCCACAGTCACATATACTGCCTTTCACATATGTAGTTACTCACACATGTACCACTGAGACATCCATTCACTCACCAAGACACCCATACACACACTCACCCACCCATATAGCCCCTCACAGATGCACTCTTGAACCCATACACCCAGTGAATCACCCACTCACACATCCATGCACAGTCACACACCCCCACCCATCCACACAGACACTCAGGCACCCATACAGGTACTCAGATAACCAATCAATAACCCATATAGACACTCATGTAGCTACTCACCAACCCATGCAGCCGCTTACACACCAACTGATAGACTGATACAGACATTCACTCAGATTAGTCACTAACCCATGCATTCAGTAATTTACGTTTAATCTCTCACTTATACAGTCAGTGACGCACCTACTAAATCATCTATTCAGACACTCATACACCCACTCGTTCTTCAATACACCTTGGCGTATATATATAAAAAGCATATTTAAACTTTTCAGAAACACACAGTCACTGGATGATGTCATCAGTGATGTCATCAGTGATGTCATTTGCGATGTCATCAGTGATATCACTCACCATGTCATGAGTAATGTAATATATGATGTCATCAGCAGTGCATTGCGGGGGCGCGAGTTATAGTTAGCTCAACAAACTATAACGGCTGAATTTCTCTGGTTTTATACAAGTGAAATGTCCAACTAACTATAACGTCCCTGAAACCTGTGTTTTTTTCAGTGAAAAAAAATATATATACATATATATATATACATATATATATATATGTATATATATATATATATATATATATTATATATATATATATAACCAAACAATCCAGCTTCCACAGTTGTCAGTATCTACTATAATTATTGATGTCTTTAATTTGCTGTCCATGCGAGTACCAGCACCATTACTCTCTAGAATAATACAACTTCATAAAGATAACTACACCCAAGTTCAATGGGGGCGGGAGAGTGAGTTAACAGAACGCATTCCCATTCGCAGAGGGGTTCATCAGGGATGAGTTCTAGCCCCTATTTTATTCTATTTTATTCTCTGTGTTTAACAATGTTGTGAGTAAAACTTTAATGAGTTGTACCCATGACTTACCCAAACTGAGCGCTGTATCAGTTCCAGCCCTACTTTGAGCTGATGACACCATTTAAATCGCATTCACTGCAATGCGCCTCCAGAACTTGCTCTTAAGATTCAACAACTTTTGTGATTCCAATGGCTTCGAAATGAATACATCAAAAACAAAGTATGTGACATTACACCTACAGAAGACTTTTAGGGGGAGAGTGAGGTTGGGGGAATTTGTCTGGATAAGGTCCCACTTCCGATTACCTAGGCATTAGAGTCGAGAACAGCGCATTCTGGAAGCCCCAAATTGAAAAGAGTAAGGCTGTAATGATACGGTAAGTAGTCATAATATCGAATTTTAAATATCGATATACAATAATATTGAGTTTAGTATATCGACAAAACTAAAATATCGATGTTATATATATCGATGTTAAAAATATCGGGTTTTTTTTGGTAGAAATAACAAAGTATAAAATATCGAATCCAAAATATCGTAATAAAAAATATTGTTTTTTAGTGTTGTTTAAAATATCGAAAAGAAAATATAGAATGTATAAAATATTGTTTTTTTAAATATCGTTATAGTATTGTTTTGTATTAAAATATTGTTGTTTTTTACGTAATAATAGTTGTTGAATATTGTAAAAAAGATTTTGTAATAGAAATTTAGGAGCGGGATGTTGGGTTTTTAGGGGATAAGGGTGGGGAGTGTTTTAAAATAATTAAAAATCAATTTTTAAAATTTTAAATATTAGAAATTTTAAATTATGAAATGTTGTTTTAGGAGCGGGATCTTGGGTTTGTAGGGGATAAGGGTGGGGAGTGGTTTAAAAAATTAAAGAAATCAAATTTGGAAATTTTAAAAAGAATTAATTGAAATTAAAATTTTGTTTTAGAATTGGGATATTGGGTTTTTAGGGGATAAGGGTGTTTTAAAAATAATGAACATTTTTATAATTTTATTTAAAATTTAAATTGTACATTTAAAAAATTGAGTTATTAGCAATGGTATGTTGGGTTTATAAGGGATGGTGTTGGTGAGAATTTAAAATTTGAAAAAAATAAAAGATTAAATTGGAAATTTTAATTTTAAATTGAATTATTTAATTAATGAGTGCACATTTGTGTTTATAGGGAGAGGGCTGGGGAGTGTTTTAAAATATAATGTAATATTTCTTCAATTTTAGATTTTTAAAAAAAATATTAGAATACATTTCAAAATAATTAATTTAATTAAAATTTAAAAATTAACGTGTGTAAAATGTATGATTTTATGGAATTTTGAATATAAAATGTTAATTAATTTTAAATTTTTAAGTAATAAGAATGGTAAAAATATTGGTCAAAAGATTTAATTTGAATGTATATTTATTAACTATATTTACTCAATGTATTTGAGTTTATTAATAGATTAAAATATTGAATTGTATGTAATTTATATAATGAGAAAATTAAATACTAAGGGCCCCATTAGGATGAAGTCCGCCCGCCACCCTAGCGGTGCTGGGACCGGCCGCCAGCGGTGCGGCGGTCCCGCACCACCAATTAGGATGCGACCACCACCCTGGCGGTTGCATTCCGTATTGTTAACATTGCGGCGGGTGCTGCTGTGAGCAGCACCCGCAGCAATGCCAAAAATACATGTTTTGCATTGCCATGCACAACGTGGCAGGCACAGCGTGGTGCATGCCACCTTGTGCATGGCAATGAGGGGGGTACCATAGGTACCCCCCAAGTGCAGCCCCCCACCACCCGGGGGTCCGCAACGGGCCCCCAAAGCAATTCCCACCAGCCTTTCCATGGCAGCGAAGCCATGGAAAGGCCTTCACATCACACCATCCTAATATGGATGGCGGTGCCTGCTAGGCACCGCCACCATATTAGGGGCCAATTCCGCCCGGCCGGCAGTAAAGCGGCAGACGCACTTTGCGTCCGCCCCAAAACCCCCCGCCAGATTACATCTGGCGGGGGGTTTCACTCGTTACGATGTCGTGGCGGTCGCCACTGCCGGCTCGGCGGTGGCGAACGTCACGACATCCTAATGGGCCCCTAAGTTGTTTGTTTAATAATATGTATTTATTAATTAGTAATAGAAATATTTATTTATTTTTAAAAATTAAAAATTTGAAAGAAATAAAATTTGAGGATAGTGGTTTTATAAAATATTAATTATGTACAATATGTTATAATTTAATTAAATAATGTGTAGTGTCCTGCATTTTCCATTTTTTGTAGTAACTGGAGGGGTAATAGTAAATTATATAGTTTTATTAAAGCAGATATTTGTTTGTTTAATATTAACTGCAGTGGGTATAGATAATTATATGTGTTTAGTAGCCAGCATCTTCCCTGACTTAATACTAACTGGAGTGGGAATAGTAAATTATATAGGTTTAGTGTCCAGCACCTTCCCTGCCTTAATACTAACTGGAGTGGGAATAGTAAATTATATATTTCTAATGTCCAGCACCTTCCCTGAGTATATATTAGGTGGAGTGGGAATAGTAAATTATGTATGTTTAGTGTCCAGCACCTTCCCTGAATTAATACTAACTGGAGTGGGAATAGTAAATTATGAAATGAATGAAATGAAACAACATTTGTAAAGTGCATGGCTAACCGGAGGCATCCCAGCGCTGAGCAGGGCAGCTGAGATCACTTCGGGTTATTTGGGGAAGAGCCATGTTTTCAGAGCTTTACGGAAGGCCAGGTGATTGGGTTCCTTTCGTACCTGAAGTGGGAGGGAATTCCAGAGTTCGGCAGCATTATACGAGAAGAGCCGACCACCACTTCTAGCCCTCTTGATTCTGGGTACCAAAGCCAGGTGGAGCTCATCTGAGCGCAGCCGCCTGTTAGCTCGATAGGGTTGGACCAGGGAGGATATGATGGCTAGTCCTTTCCCTCTGATCAACTTGTGGGTAATACACAAGGCCTTAAAAAAGACTCTCTCCTGGACCGGGAGTCAATGGAGAGACTTCAAGGCTGGTTTAGCCGATTGCCGGCTCGGGATCCCTAAGAGAATCCTTGCGGCACAATTCTGCACAGTTTGAAGCTTTGCCAGGACTGAACATGGGGCGCCCAAATAAAGGGCGTTTCCGTAGTCCAGGCGCGATAAAATAAGCGCCTGGATCATGAGCTTTTTTGCTTGAAACGGTAGCAGAGGGAGCACTTTGCGAAGCATTCTTAACATACCAAAGCAAGAAGCCACAACCTTCCTGGCTTGGGTTTCAAAGCTGAGGTTTGAATCAAGCCAGAAACCCAGGCTCTTTATCTCTGGCTTAGGGGTGGGCGGAGGGCCCATGCACACTGGCCACATGGTGTCGGCCTCAAAGAGAGAGGGATTGCCGAGGAGCATGAGCTCGGTCTTATCACCGTTCAATTTGAGATGTGATTGTTTCATCCATCTTGTTACCTCTTAGAGGCAAGGACGGAGATGGATAGAGGCCCTGTCAGCATGGTTCAGAGCGACAACCAATTGGGTGTCGTCTGCATATGTGACGATACGCACCCCAAAAGGAAGAACGATGTTGGCAAGAGGAGCCATAAAAGAGTAGGGCTCAGAGATGACCCCTGCGGGACCCCACAATGTAGGGGCAGAGGGTCTGAAATGGCCTCACCTTCAAAGACTTGGAAGGATCTATCCTCCAGGAACGATTGAAGCCAAATCAGAGTGACTCCCGATACACCCAGGCTTCTGAGTCGTTCGACCAAGATACGGTGGCTAACCGTATCAAAGGCTGCACTAAGGTCTAAAAGAATCACCGCCAAAGAGCCTCCTGCATCGAGGATTTTCCTGGAGTCTTCGACGACTGCTAATAGGGCTGTTTCTGTTCCTTGACCCGGGCGAAAGCCCGTTTGAGAGGAATGCAGAAGATTAGAAGCCTCTAGGTGTCTAGATAGCACTGAGTTGACATGCTTCTCCATGATTCAGCTGATCCCTGGAAGGAGCGAGATGGGCCTGTAGTTACCAAGGCAATCAGGGTCGAGGCTAGGTTTTTTCAGTAGGGGTTTCGCCAAAAACTCCCGACCGCGGTGGAAAGAGGCAATGAAAACCCACCCGCAGCGGGTGGAGCCGGTGAAAAACCGTCCGCGACGGTCGGATTCGCTGCGGAAACACCCAAAACCGCCGCCAGGCACGCCGAGTAACCGCCCGTAAAATTGGGATTCCCCCGATGTGACAGCGGTACGTTCCACAGTTCCCAACTGCCGCGGTTGCAAACAGTGATGAATGGGAGAGCCGGCGGAAGGGCTGTAGCATAGCCACCGCTGCGGACGCTCCGTGGCAAAAATGGCGGTTGACAGAAAAAACCCACAACAAGGCCAGCAAGTGCACACTGGAAACTAGCCCTGGCCCCAAAAACACATAACACACCCCAATGACCCACCCCCATGGCAACTCCTAAACTACAAATCCCAGGACAACCCACACAACACACCTGACAGCAATACCCCATTCTGACACACCCACATAGCTGAGTATAAAACCAGCCCCTTCCCTGACAACAATCCTTTGCAATACTCCAGCAGTGAAGGGCCAAACACCACAGCTGAAAGGAGAGGCAAATCAGCACACCATCACTACACACACACACCACACACATCACTACCACCACTCCCACACCTGCACCTCCAACCCCTTTGCACATCACACACCATACACATCACCACCACCACCACCACTTACACACCTGCACCTCTAACCCCTTTGCACATCACACACCATGTCACCACAGAAAATGCCCAAATTCACAGACAGTGAGTTGACAGTCATGGTAGAGGAGATAATCCGAGTAGAACCACAATTGTTTGGTAACCTCATCCAACAGACACCATTAGCCACCAGAACGCAAATGTGGGTAAGGATAGTTGAGAAGATCAATGCAGAAGGGACCACGCCACGCAACAAACAGGAAAACATGAAGCGGTGGCATGACCTGAAGAGTGTCGTTAAAAAGAAGAGGAACAAGAACCATCAGTTGGCTCAGAGGACTGGCGGTGGCCCTCCCATTCCACCAAGAACATTCACTGCATGGGAGGAGAAGGTGCTTGCCATACTGCATCCAGAGAGTCTCACAGGAATAGCCGGGGGAGTGGATGCTGGTAAGTACCAACAAATGTCTCACATTACACTGCTATGTACTGTCTTGCACAACTACAAAGCGACACCTCCCAGGCCCAAATGCATTCATGTGCACCACAATACCCAACACAGCTCTCACAGATGTAACATGCACACCATCTTAATCACCCCAAAGGCAGCCAACATTAACAGGGTTGTATGTGACCAGGCAACCAGCACAACAACTCCCACAAGGTCTCCCTTACCCACCCCTGAGCAGGATGTAGCACCCCCCCTAGAAGCATGTGTCAGCCATTGTATGGTTCCCCCTCACATAACAGGTAGGTAGCCATCTTCCCAGGGAGTGCTGTTTGGGGGTGGGAGGCCTGCACAACAACTCCCACCAGGCCCCCTGTCCCACCCCTGAGTAGGATGTAGCACTCCCCCCACACCCAGAAGCATGTGGCAGCCATTGCATTGTTCACCTCATCTAACAGGTAGGTAGCCATCTTCCCAGGGAGGGCTGTTTGGGGGTGGGAGGCCTGTACTACAACTCCCACCAGGCACCCCTGTCCCACCCCTGAGCAGGATGTAGCACTCCCCCCACACCCAGAAGCATGTGGCAGCCATTGCATTGTTCACCTTCATCTAACAGGTAGGTAGCCATCTTCCCAGGGTGGGCTGTTTGGGGGTGGGAGGCCTGCACTACAACTCCCACCAGGCATGCCTGTCCCACCCCTGAGCAGGATATAGCACTCCCCCCACACCCAGAAGCATGCGGCAGCCATTGCATTGTTCACCTTGACCTAACAGGTAGGTAGCCATCTTCCCAGGGAGGGCTGTTTCGGGGTGGGAGGCCTGCACTACAACTCCCACCAGGCACCCCTGTCCCATCCCTGAGCAGGATGTAGCACTCCCCCCACACCCAGAAGCATGTGGCAGCCATTGCATTGTTCACCTTGACCTAACAGGTAGGTAGCCATCTTCCCAGGGAGGGCTGTTTGGGGTTGGGAGGCCTGCACAACAACTCCCACCAGGCCCTTTGTCCCACCCCTGAGCAGGATGTAGCACTCCCCCCACACCCAGAAGCATGTGGCAGCCATTGCATTGTTCACCTTCATCTAACAGGTAGGTAGCCATCTTCCCAGGGAGGGCTTTTTGGGGGTGGGAGGCCTGCACTACAACTCCCACCAGGTACCCCTGTCCCACCCCTGAGCAGGATGTAGCACTCCCCCCACACCCAGAAGCATGTGACAGCCATTGCATTGTTCACCTTGACCTAACAGGTAGGTAGCCATCTTCCCAGGGAGGGCTGTTTGGGGTTGGGAGGCCTGCACAACAACTCCCACCAGGTACCCCTGTCCCACCCCTGAGCAGGATGTAGCACTCCCCCCACACCCAGAAGCATGTGACAGCCATTGCATTGTTCACCTTGACCTAACAGGTAGGTAGCCATCTTCCCAGGGAGGGCTGTTTGGGGTTGGGAGGCCTGCACAACAACTCCCACCAGGCCCCCTGTCCCACCCCTGAGCAGGATGTAGCACTCCCCCACACCCAGAAGCATGTGGCAGCCATTGCATTGTTCACCTTCATCTAACAGGTAGGTAGCCATCTTCCCAGGGAGGGCTGTTTGGGGGTGGGAGGCCTGCACTACAACTCCCACCCAGCACCCCTGTCCCACCCCTGAGCAGGATGTAGCACTCCCCCCCACACCCAGAAGCATGTGGCAGCAATTGCATTGTTCACCTTGACCTAACAGGTAGGTAGCCATCTTCCCAGCGAGGGCTGTTTGGGGGTGGGAGGCCTGCACTACAACTCCCACCAGGCACCCCTGTCCCACCCCTGAGCAGGATGTAGCACTCCCCCCACACCCAGAAGCATGTGGCAGCCATTGCATTGTTCACCTTCATCTAACAGGTAGGTAGCCATCTTCCCAGGGTGGGCTGTTTGGGGGTGGGAGGCCTGCACTACAACTCCCACCAGGCACGCCTGTCCCACCCCTGAGCAGGATATAGCACTCCCCCCACGCCCAGAAGCATGAGGCAGCCATTGCATTGTTCACCTTGACCTAACAGGTAGTTAGCCATCTTCCCAGGGAGGGCTGTTTGGGGGTGGGAGGCCTGCACTACAACTCCCACCAGGCACCCCTGTCCCATCCCTGAGCAGGATGTAGCACTCCCCCCACACCCAGAAGCATGTGGCAGTCATTGCATTGTTCACCTTGACCTAACAGGTAGGTAGCCATCTTCCCAGGGAGGGCTGTTTGGGGTTGGGAGCCCTGCACAACAACTCCCACCAGGCCCCTTGTCCCACCCCTGAGCAGGATGTAGCACTCCCGCCACACCCAGAAGCATGTGGCAGCCATTGCATTGTTCACCTTCATCTAACAGGTAGGTAGCCATCTTCCCAGGGAGGGCTGTTTGGGGGTGGGAGGCCTGCACTACAACTCCCACCCAGGCACCCCTGTCCCACCCCTGAGCAGGATGTAGCACTCCCCCCACACCCAGAAGCATGTGGCAGCCATTGCATTGTTCACCTTGACCTAACAGGTAGGTAGCCATCTTCCCAGGGAGGGCTGTTTGTGGTTGGGAGGCCTGCACTACAACTCCCACCAGGCACCCCTGTCCCACCCCTGAGCAGGATGTAGCACTCCCCCACACCCAGAAGCATGTGGCAGCCATTGCATTGTTCACCTTCATCTAACAGGTAGGTAGCCATCTTCCCAGGGAGGGCTGTTTGGGGGTGGGAGGCCTGCACTACAACTCCCACCCAGCACCCCTGTCCCACCCCTGAGCAGGATGTAGCACTCCCCCCACACCCAGAAGCATGTGGCAGCCATTGCATTGTTCACCTTGACCTAACAGGTAGGTAGCCATCTTCCCAGGGAGGGCTGTTTGGGGGTGGGAGGCCTGCACTACAACTCCCACCAGGCACCCCTGTCCCACCCCTGAGCAGGATGTAGCACTCCCCCCACACCCAGAAGCATGTGGCAGCCATTGCATTGTTCACCTTGACCTAACAGGTAGGTATAGGTAGCCATCTTCCCAGGGAGGGCTGTTTGGGGTTGGGAGGCCTGCACAACAACTCCCACCAGGCCCCCTGTCCCACCCCTGAGCAGGATGTAGCACTCCCCCCACACCCAGAAGCATGTGGCAGCCATTGCATTGATTGTTCACCTTCATCTAACAGGTAGGTAGCCATCTTCCCAGGGTGGGCTGTTTGGGGGTGGGAGGCCTGCACTACAACTCCTACCAGGCACGCCTGTCCCACCCCTGAGCAGGATATAGCACTCCCCCCACGCCCAGAAGCATGCGGCAGCCATTGCATTGTTCACCTTGACCTAACAGGTAGTTAGCCATCTTCCCAGGGAGGGCTGTTTGGGGGTGGGAGGCCTGCACTACAACTCCCACCAGGCACACCTGTCCCATCCCTGAGCAGGATGTAGCACTCCCCCACACCCAGAAGCATGTGGCAGTCATTGCATTGTTCACCTTGACCTAACAGGTAGGTAGCCATCTTCCCAGGGAGGGCTGTTTGGGGTTGGGAGCCCTGCACAACAACTCCCACCAGGCCCTTTGTCCCACCCCTGAGCAGGATGTAGCACTCCCCCCACACCCATAAGCATGTGGCAGCCATTGCATTGTTCACCTTCATCTAACAGGTAGGTAGCCATCTTCCCAGGGAGGGCTGTTTGGGGGTGGGAGGCCTGTACTACAACTCCCACCAGGCACCCCTGTCCCACCCCTGAGCAGGATGTAGCACTCCCCCACACCCAGAAGCATGTGGCAGCCATTGCATTGTTCACCTTGACCTAACAGGTAGGTAGCCATCTTCACAGGGAGGGCTGTTTGGGGTTGGGAGGCCTGCACAACAACTCCCACCAGGCACCCCTGTCCCACCCCTGAGCAGGATGTAGCACTCCCCCCACACCCAGAAGCATGTGGCAGCCATTGCATTGTTCACCTTCATCTAACAGGTAGGTAGCCATCTTCCCAGGGAGGGCTGTTTGGGGGTGGGAGGCCTGCACTACAACTCCCACCAGGCACCCCTGTCCCACCCCTGAGCAGGATGTAGCACTCCCCCCACACCCAGAAGCATGTGGCAGCCATTGCATTGTTCACCTTGACCTAACAGGTAGGTAGCCATCTTCCCAGGGAGGGCTGTTTGGGGGTGGGAGGCCTGCACTACAACTCCCACCAGGCACCCCTGTCCCACCCCTGAGCAGGATGTAGCACTCCCCCACACCCAGAAGCATGTGGCAGCCATTGCATTGTTCACCGTGACCTAACAGGTAGGTAGCCATCTTCCCAGGGAGGGCTGTTTGGGGTTGGGAGGCCTGCACAACAACTCCCACCAGGCCCCCTGTCCCACCCCTGAGCAGGATGTAGCACTCCCCCACACCCAGAAGCATGTGGCAGCCATTGCATTGTTCACCTTGACCTAACAGGTAGGTAGCCATCTTCCCAGGGAGGGCTGTTTGTGGTTGCGAGGCCTGCACAACAACTCCCACCAGGCCCCCTGTCCCACCCCTGAGCAGGATGTAGCACTCCCCCACACCCAGAAGCATGTGGCAGCCATTGCATTGTTCACCTTCATCTAACAGGTAGGTAGCCATCTTCCCAGGGAGGGCTGTTTGGGGGTGGGAGGCCTGCACTACAACTCCCACCCAGGCACCCCTGTCCCACCCCTGAGCAGGATGTAGCACTCCCCCCACACCCAGAAGCATGTGGCAGCCATTGCATTGTTCACCTTGACCTAACAGGTAGGTAGCCATCTTCCCAGGGAGGGCTGTTTGGGGGTGGGAGGCCTGCACTACAACTCCCACCAGGCACCCCTGTCCCACCCCTGAGCAGGATGTAGCACTCCCCCACACCCAGAAGCATGTGGCAGCCATTGCATTGTTCACCTTGACCTAACAGGTAGGTAGCCATCTTCCCAGGGAGGGCTGTTTGGGGGTGGGAGGCCTGCACAACAACTCCCACCAGGCCCCCTGTCCCACCCCTGAGCAGGATGTAGCACTCCCCCACACCCAGAAGCATGTGGCAGCCATTGCATTTATTGTTCACCTTCATCTAACAGGTAGGTAGCCATCTTCCCAGGGAGGGCTGTTTGGGGGTGGGAGGCCTGCACTACAACTCCCACCAGGCACCCCTGTCCCACCCCTGAGCAGGATGTAGCACTCCCCCACACCCAGAAGCATGTGGCAGTCCATTGCATTGTTCACCTTGACCTAACAGGTAGGTAGCCATCTTCCCAGGGAGGGCTGTTTGGGGTTGGGAGCCCTGCACAACAACTCCCACCAGGCCCTTTGTCCCACCCCTGAGCAGGATGTAGCACTCCCGCCACACCCATAAGCATGTGGCAGCCATTGCATTGTTCACCTTCATCTAACAGGTAGGTAGCCATCTTCCCAGGGAGGGCTGTTTGGGGGTGGGAGGCCTGCACTACAACTCCCACCCAGGCACCCCTGTCCCACCCCTGAGCAGGATGTAGCACTCCCCCCACACCCAGAAGCATGTGGCAGCCATTGCATTGTTCACCTTGACCTAACAGGTAGGTAGCCATCTTCCCAGGGAGGGCTGTTTGTGGTTGGGAGGCCTGCACAACAACTCCCACCAGGCCCCCTGTCCCACCCCTGAGCAGGATGTAGCACTCCCCCACACCCAGAAGCATGTGGCAGCCATTGCATTGTTCACCTTCATCTAACAGGTAGGTAGCCATCTTCCCAGGGAGGGCTGTTTGGGGGTGGGAGGCCTGCACTACAACTCCCACCCAGGCACCCCTGTCCCACCCCTGAGCAGGATGTAGCACTCCCCCCACACCCAGAAGCATGTGGCAGCCATTGCATTGTTCACCTTGACCTAACAGGTAGGTAGCCATCTTCCCAGGGAGGGCTGTTTGGGGGTGGGAGGCCTGCACTACAACTCCCACCAGGCACCCCTGTCCCACCCCTGAGCAGGATGTAGCACTCCCCCACACCCAGAAGCATGTGGCAGCCATTGCATTGTTCACCTTCATCTAACAGGTAGGTAGCCATCTTCCCAGGGAGGGCTGTTTGGGGGTGGGAGGCCTGCACTACAACTCCCACCCAGCACCCCTGTCCCACCCCTGAGCAGGATGTAGCACTCCCCCCACACCCAGAAGCATGTGGCAGCCATTGCATTGTTCACCTTGACCTAACAGGTAGGTAGCCATCTTCCCAGGGAGGGCTGTTTGGGGGTGGGAGGCCTGCACTACAACTCCCACCAGGCACCCCTGTCCCACCCCTGAGCAGGATGTAGCACTCCCCCACACCCAGAAGCATGTGGCAGCCATTGCATTGTTCACCTTGACCTAACAGGTAGGTAGCCATCTTCCCAGGGAGGGCTGTTTGGGGTTGGGAGGCCTGCACAACAACTCCCACCAGGCCCCCTGTCCCACCCCTGAGCAGGATGTAGCACTCCCCCACACCCAGAAGCATGTGGCAGCCATTGCATTTATTGTTCACCTTCATCTAACAGGTAGGTAGCCATCTTCCCAGGGAGGGCTGTTTGGGGGTGGGAGGCCTGCACTACAACTCCCACCAGGCACCCCTGTCCCACCCCTGAGCAGGATGTAGCACTCCCCCACACCCAGAAGCATGTGGCAGTCCATTGCATTGTTCACCTTGACCTAACAGGTAGGTAGCCATCTTCCCAGGGAGGGCTGTTTGGGGTTGGGAGCCCTGCACAACAACTCCCACCAGGCCCTTTGTCCCACCCCTGAGCAGGATGTAGCACTCCCGCCACACCCATAAGCATGTGGCAGCCATTGCATTGTTCACCTTCATCTAACAGGTAGGTAGCCATCTTCCCAGGGAGGGCTGTTTGGGGGTGGGAGGCCTGCACTACAACTCCCACCCAGCACCCCTGTCCCACCCCTGAGCAGGATGTAGCACTCCCCCCCCACACCCAGAAGCATGTGGCAGCCATTGCATTGTTCACCTTGACCTAACAGGTAGGTAGCCATCTTCCCAGGGAGGGCTGTTTGTGGTTGGGAGGCCTGCACAACAACTCCCACCAGGCCCCCTGTCCCACCCCTGAGCAGGATGTAGCACTCCCCCCACACCCAGAAGCATGTGGCAGCCATTGCATTGTTCACCTTCATCTAACAGGTAGGTAGCCATCTTCCCAGGGAGGGCTGTTTGGGGGTGGGAGGCCTGCACTACAACTCCCACCCAGCACCCCTGTCCCACCCCTGAGCAGGATGTAGCACTCCCCCCCACACCCAGAAGCATGTGGCAGCCATTGCATTGTTCACCTTGACCTAACAGGTAGGTAGCCATCTTCCCAGGGAGGGCTGTTTGGGGGTGGGAGGCCTGCACTACAACTCCCACCAGGCACCCCTGTCCCACCCCTGAGCAGGATGTAGCACTCCCCCCACACCCAGAAGCATGTGGCAGCCATTGCATTGTTCACCTTGACCTTACAGGTAGGTAGCCATCTTCCCAGGGAGGGCTGTTTGGGGTTGGGAGGCCTGCACAACAACTCCCACCAGGCCCCCTGTCCCACCCCTGAGCAGGATGTAGCACTCCCCCCACACCCAGAAGCATGTGGCAGCCATTGCATTGATTGTTCACCTTCATCTAACAGGTAGGTAGCCATCTTCCCAGGGTGGGCTGTTTGGGGGTGGGAGGCCTGCACTACAACTCCTACCAGGCACGCCTGTCCCACCCCTGAGCAGGATATAGCACTCCCCCCACGCCCAGAAGCATGCGGCAGCCATTGCATTGTTCACCTTGACCTAACAGGTAGTTAGCCATCTTCCCAGGGAGGGCTGTTTGGGGGTGGGAGGCCTGCACTACAACTCCCACCAGGCACACCTGTCCCATCCCTGAGCAGGATGTAGCACTCCCCCCACACCCAGAAGCATGTGGCAGTCATTGCATTGTTCACCTTGACCTAACAGGTAGGTAGCCATCTTCCCAGGGAGGGCTGTTTGGGGTTGGGAGCCCTGCACAACAACTCCCACCAGGCCCTTTGTCCCACCCCTGAGCAGGATGTAGCACTCCCCCCACACCCATAAGCATGTGGCAGCCATTGCATTGTTCACCTTCATCTAACAGGTAGGTAGCCATCTTCCCAGGGAGGGCTGTTTGGGGGTGGGAGGCCTGCACTACAACTCCCACCCAGCACCCCTGTCCCACCCCTGAGCAGGATGTAGCACTCCCCCCCCACACCCAGAAGCATGTGGCAGCCATTGCATTGTTCACCTTGACCTAACAGGTAGGTAGCCATCTTCCCAGGGAGGGCTGTTTGTGGTTGGGAGGCCTGCACAACAACTCCCACCAGGCCCCCTGTCCCACCCCTGAGCAGGATGTAGCACTCCCCCCACACCCAGAAGCATGTGGCAGCCATTGCATTGTTCACCTTCATCTAACAGGTAGGTAGCCATCTTCCCAGGGAGGGCTGTTTGGGGGTGGGAGGCCTGTACTACAACTCCCACCCAGCACCCCTGTCCCACCCCTGAGCAGGATGTAGCACTCCCCCCCACACCCAGAAGCATGTGGCAGCCATTGCATTGTTCACCTTGACCTAACAGGTAGGTAGCCATCTTCCCAGGGAGGGCTGTTTGGGGGTGGGAGGCCTGCACTACAACTCCCACCAGGCACCCCTGTCCCACCCCTGAGCAGGATGTAGCACTCCCCCACACCCAGAAGCATGTGGCAGCCATTGCATTGTTCACCGTGACCTAACAGGTAGGTAGCCATCTTCCCAGGGAGGGCTGTTTGGGGTTGGGAGGCCTGCACAACAACTCCCACCAGGCCCCCTGTCCCACCCCTGAGCAGGATGTAGCACTCCCCCACACCCAGAAGCATGTGGCAGCCATTGCATTGTTCACCTTGACCTAACAGGTAGGTAGCCATCTTCCCAGGGAGGGCTGTTTGTGGTTGCGAGGCCTGCACAACAACTCCCACCAGGCCCCCTGTCCCACCCCTGAGCAGGATGTAGCACTCCCCCACACCCAGAAGCATGTGGCAGCCATTGCATTGTTCACCTTCATCTAACAGGTAGGTAGCCATCTTCCCAGGGAGGGCTGTTTGGGGGTGGGAGGCCTGCACTACAACTCCCACCCAGGCACCCCTGTCCCACCCCTGAGCAGGATGTAGCACTCCCCCACACCCAGAAGCATGTGGCAGCCATTGCATTGTTCACCTTGACCTAACAGGTAGGTAGCCATCTTCCCAGGGAGGGCTGTTTGGGGGTGGGAGGCCTGCACTACAACTCCCACCAGGCACCCCTGTCCCACCCCTGAGCAGGATGTAGCACTCCCCCCACACCCAGAAGCATGTGGCAGCCATTGCATTGTTCACCTTGACCTAACAGGTAGGTAGCCATCTTCCCAGGGAGGGCTGTTTGGGGTTGGGAGGCCTGCACAACAACTCCCACCAGGCCCCCTGTCCCACCCCTGAGCAGGATGTAGCACTCCCCCCACACCCAGAAGCATGTGGCAGCCATTGCATTTATTGTTCACCTTCATCTAACAGGTAGGTAGCCATCTTCCCAGGGAGGGCTGTTTGGGGGTGGGAGGCCTGCACTACAACTCCCACCAGGCACCCCTGTCCCACCCCTGAGCAGGATGTAGCACTCCCCCCCACACCCAGAAGCATGTGGCGTCCATTGCATTGTTCACCTTGACCTAACAGGTAGGTAGCCATCTTCCCAGGGAGGGCTGTTTGGGGTTGGGAGGCCTGCACAACAACTCCCACCAGGCCCCCTGTCCCACCCCTGAGCAGGAAGTAGCACTTAAACACACAGCCAGAGAGATGTGTTAGAAAGTCCACCCCAATGTGACAACAGAACAGGTAAGTAGACAGTGCATGCACACCACCATTCCTTCCCAAAAGCATGGAGCCATATGACAACACCAGCCCTCACATCCCAACAAAATTGACACAGATACAATATCAAATTACAGTGTGCAGACAGCTAAGCGTATTTAACTGTCACAGAAACAAAAGTTTGAATCACCAAATACCATGTTGAAGTGAATCAGGGCCCAGACATGTACAGCACTGAATGCTACCTGTAAGATCCATGTGGGCTGAGCTTGAAGGACCATATGAAAACAAAGCAAGCATGGTCTGTAGAACAAATAAATCAAAGCACAGGACATGACAAAGGTATGCATGAGATGACAATGGCTAGTTCATGCGCAGATGTAATGCATGCCAGGCAGAGTAATCAGCAAAGATGCCGCACATCAAGTCGTATAGCCGCCAGTTGACAGATGACAACATGTCCTCGTAATCACAAAATTTGCACGTGGGGCATGGTATCCATTGACATGTCACACTGTTGAATATTAATGTATGTACCTCCACATCATGTCAAGATGCACCTTACTGTGCAGACATGCAATGTGCAAACTAGTAAACTGTGTGTTGCATGACCTGTAAATAAGATACATTGCACAACAAACCTGAGGGGTGCCCGTCAGTGACCATTTCCCCTCTTTCCCACAGGTGACCAAGAACTGACTGCCGAGGATGACAACACCAACCTGCAGAGCCAGCCTCCACCCCCGGAACATGGACTCACTGATGAAGACTCCCTGGATTTCGAGGATGCGGAGCTTGAAGCCGGCCCATCTGTCACGCCAGGGCGCAACAGGTCCCAGGACCCCACTGTCCCCCCCACCACCACATCAGCAACAACAACCACGCTGACTCCTGCTGGAACGACCTGTGCGGTCTCCACCACCACCACCACCACAACAACCACCAGTGCTGCCTGCAACACTCGCCCTGCCCCAGAGGATGACCACCCCACCCCAACAACAGAGGAGTGCAGGGAGAGTATGCGGGTGCGTGCAGTGGTGAGGCAACAGGTCCATCACAGCAGGGCAGATGGGAGGGCAAGGAGGAGTCTGAGCCAAACGGGCACTGGGACTGAAGCTCTGGACAACATCACCAGAGTCATTGGGGCCTATGAACGGGCCCAGGGACAAACAGGCCAGGCTCAGGAAGATTCCCGCAAGCTCCGCCTGATGCTGAGGTCCATAGACACCCGCATGCGCCAAATCGTGGACCTCTTGGGCCAGCTAGTGGCGGTACTGAGGGCCAGGCCTGTGGCACAAACAACACCTCCACCTCCCCCTGGTGGCCCGCAGGATGACAGTTCCACATCCTCCCCTGCCGCCACGGAGAGGGGGGACTCCTCAGACCCCACTGGCCCTGCAGAAGAGGCCCCCACTGCCAAACGATCAAGGGGCCGTCCTAAGAAATCCCTGGGAGTATCCCGTGGCAAAGCACCAGCCAAACGCCAGTCAAGGAGCCAGCCATGATGGCACCCCTCTTCACCCTGCCATAGACTTCGTAGACTGTCCTTCCCCACACTGCCATGTGAATGGCATCCGTCTGTTGGACTGGGTCACCACATCTATGTGGTGACTACTTGATTGTCTCATCTTTCATCACTGACAACTCATTGCTTCACCATTCACCTTTTGGTAAATATGCACTCCACTGTCACATGTACCCATTGCAAATAAACACTCCTTACACACCAATGTTGTTGTGTCTGCTCCGTGTTTTAATCACAGGATGTGTAATGTTCACCATGAGTACAATGTACCAGGAGCACGGATTGTTTGTAGGCAAGGAGAGGCTGATGGGACCTGGAAAAACACAACATAACAATATTCACTAGTCACGCGGTGGCATCACAGCCATCACACAACACCTGTCATCAAGGTACTCCAATATGCACACATCACAATGAGCAACAGTACCGACATAGACATCCTGGAACTGTGCCAAACTGCCCTGTCCAAGAAACGTTGGCAGCCAGCACTGAGTCAACAACAGGCTGCAGTCACAAAGCTCACATAGACCTTTTCACCAACAACAACATCAGCAGACAATGGGTCTGTTGTACATTGTCACTCACCTTCAAGTGAAGTAGCGGTTGATGAGCTGTTGACGCAGGTTGACACCTTCCTCCTCTGCACTATCCTCATCACTGGACATGGGTTGGTTTGCAGGCGGGGGCCTCTGCTGATCATCAGCGTCCAGGAGCAGGGGGATCTCCTTGCGCAAGGCCAGGTTGTGGAGCATGCAGCATGCAACTACAATCTGACACACCTTTTTGGGCGAGTACATCAATGCACCTCCGGTCCTGTCCAGGCAGCGAAACCGTGACTTCAGGAGACCAAAAGTACGTTCCACCACACGACGTGTCCTCCCATGGACATCATTGTAGCGGACTTCACTTGGGGTCCTGGGATTTCGCAGTGGGCCCAGCAACCAAGGACGGTTGGGATATGCAGAATCACGTAGGTGGGAGATACACAGACCAACTTTGTAATACAACTGTGGCAGAGGACAGCATGTCACACACACAGCACGCTACTTGACACTGCGTACTCACCCACAATCCATGCACGCTCCGGAAGCAGATTCGCCATCAGCTGTGGAACAATGCTGTTACGCATGGTGTAGGAGTCATGGACGGAGCCAGGAAATTTGGCACAGACGTGTGAGATGATCATATCGTCCTGGCACACCACCTGCACATTGATGGAATGGAAATGTTTCCTATTCCTGTAGATGTGCTCCTGTGCCTGTGGTAGAACCAGGCCAACATGTGTGCAGTCAATGGCACCAACAACATTGGGGATGTGCCCAAGTGCATAAAAATCTCCCTTCACAGCCGCCAATTCATGCCTCCTGGGGAAATGGATATATCTGTCCTTGTAGATCATCATAGCGAACAGGAAATCCCGTAGCACCATACTGAACATAGGTTGTGACATCCCACCTGCGCTGGACACCGTGTGCTGGGAAGACAGTAGCAAAAAAATGCAGGGCCGCCATCACCTTAGACGTTGGTGTGAAAGCACCCGGATATGTCCTGCGAGGCTGCAGGTGGGGCTCCAACATAGCACATAGGTCTTGGAGGGCGTCTCGATCCAGCCGGAATTTCCATATGACCTCCTCATCCTCCATGTCTGCCAGCACTGTGAAGGGACGATGCAGATTTGGTCTCCTCCTAGGTGAGATGAAAGAGGACACATGTCAACGCAATACACCAGGAGATGTGTCTGACATCTTACGTTTTGACTGACACATCTGAAACAATGACTAGCATCACAGTACACCTTACAAAACAACTTACTTGTAGGGACACATTCAGATACACCATCCGCACACCTGTCCACTTTTCACACAGCTAGCATCTCACAAACAATATCCGACTATGTGAATGCACAAAGGGATATGGCCACATCTTGCATGGGCAGCCCAGAGAGTAGTACCAACAGCATATGTGTTAAACTGCAACACTACTGTCTCCTACATAGCTGCTGTAACTGCCACACCTTCTTGTGTAAGTCACACAGGGCACACATCAATCACACAATGACAAAACACTGTGCGTTTATTGACAAGTATGTGCATGAGCCAGGAAAAGTAGACAGTCAAATCTGCACATTCTGTAGTGAGACATTCATCACTGTAAGTTACTCAGCCCTTTCACACATTGACATGTGTACCCATTGTAGAGTCCATCACAACACTGTTCTGTGTACATGCCCAGAAAATCACAAGTGACATGTGAGTGAGTACATGCCAATGTTCCAAATCATATACAACAACATGGCATGTGAAGTCAGCAGTGGGGTAAAGGTCAAATTGGCATTGAGTGCACAATCTTGTGCCATGAATCATGTGTCTACTGTGCACTGTGGAGGACTTGCCTTTGGCCATTCACACTGCATGACGTGTCCAAGAGTGCTATCAAGGTGATCTGACACCCAAATCACGGTCACTGGCTCAAATGCATGGCACACATATTGCGGTAGCTACCGCCTGTCCCCTGCGGTGTTTCACCGCCAATGCCCCAGCCACAATCGCGGTAGTGTCTGGCATATACACATGGCCAAATGGCGGTTGGCATGCTCTGCCACCCAAATCCCGGTCATTCTCAGCAAGGCACGGCACACATATCGCGGTGGCTACTACCTGTCCCCTGCGGTGTGTCACCGCCAATGCCCCAGTCACAATCGCGGTAGTGTCTGGCATATACACATGGCCAAATGGCGGTTGGCATGCTACGCCACCAAATCCTGGTCATTCTCAGCAAGGCATGGCACACATATCGCGGTGGCTACCGCCTGTCCCCTGCGGTGTGTCACCGCCAATGCCCCAGCCACAATCGCGGTAGTGTCTGGCATATACACATGGCCAAATGGCGGTTGGCATGCTCTGCCACCCAAATCCCGGTCATTCTCAGCAAGGCATGGCACACATATCGCAGTGGCTACCGCCTGTCCCCTGCGGTGTGTCACCGCCAATGCCCCAGCCACAATCGCAGTAATGTCTGGCATATACACATGGCCAAATGGCGGATGGCATGCTCCGCCACCCAAATCCCGGTCATTCTCAGCAAGGCATGGCACACATATCGCGGTGGCTACCGCCTGTCCCCTGCGGTGTGTCACCGCCAATGCCCCAGCCACAATCGCGGTAGTGTCTGGCATATACACATGGCCAAATGGCAGTTGGCATGCTCCACCACCCAAATCCCGGTCATTCTCAGCAAGGCATGGCACACATATCGCGGTAGCTACTGCCTGTCCCCTGCGGTGTGTCACCGCCATGGACCATGCCCTTACAGCCAATGGGAACTGCAATCCCGGTAGCCTAATGCTATTTTGAAAATCGCGGTAGGCATGCTCTGCCACCACGGAGGCGGTCAGTGGATGCAATTGAAAGATGCACGACCGCGGTAGCGCCAGCCTGGCCCCTGCGGTTTGTCACCGCCATGGACCATGCCCTTACAGCCAATGGGAACCGCAATCGCAGTAGCCTAATGCTATTTTGAAAATCGCGGTAGGCGTGCCCCGCCACCGTGGAGGCGGTCATTGGATGCATTTGAAAAAGGCTGATCTGAAACACCAAGTGCAGCAGCTTAGAACCACTGAAACTACCCCAGGGGGCTATATATGTGTGGGCGAGAGTCTCACATTTCCACAGCTTTCAGAGCCTGCTGCCTGCCGCCCCTCACCACCTACTGCTGAAGCTCCTGTGTCCAGAGCCTGCTGCCTGCCACCCCTCACCACCAACTGCTGCTGCTCCTGTCTCCAGAGCCTGCTGCCTGCCACCCTCACCACCTACTGCTGCTGCTCCTGTCTCCAGAGCCTGCTGCCTGCCACCCCTCACCACCAACTGCTGCTGCTCCTGTCTCCAGAGCCTGCTGCCTGCCACCCCTCACCACCAACTGCTGCTGCTGCTCCTGTCTCCAGAGCCTGCTGCCTGCCACCCCTCACCACCAACTTTTGCTGCTCCTGTCTCCAGAGCCTGCTGCCTGCCACCCCTCACCACCAACTGCTGCTGCTCCTGTCTCCAGAGCCTGCTGCCTTCCACCCCTCACCACCAACTGCTGTTGCTCCTGTCTCCTGGACACAGTGATGGCAAGGACTGAGAAGATCTGTGCCAGTCCCTTCACCACCGAGGAGCTGGAGGTCCAGGTGGACGAGGTGCTCACACAGTATGGGAGGCTATATGGTGCTCCAAATGTCATGGTAAGTGTTTCAGAGTGGAAGTGAGAGTGCAGGGGGTGCACACATGACGTTGATGTGGTGCAGTATGTGCCTGAGAGTGTGGGGTTGTGTCATGCACTGCCTAGCATGCTGGCACCAGGGGAAAGGGGTGTGTAGCCTATTTCAGATGTTTCCCTGCCTGAACATCAGAATTGGAGGGACATGTCTTGTCTTGTCAGCCATACAGTGACGCAGCAAGTTGGTAATGCCGGAGTCAGGACTGTATTTGCTTGTGTGAATGGCTGTGTGGGTCCCTGATGTCCTTCACAGGCTCATCTGTGGCATTAGCAAGGCTTTTCGTCCAGAGGGTAGTGATGGAATTGTGTCTGACTCAAAATTGGCATCATCTATAGTTCAGCACTATGCTCAGGACGTCAATACCCAAGGGTGAGACTCTTGGTAGTCATTCACCTATGACACAGCAGATTGTCGTACTATTGTGCACATCCCCTTCCATTTCCACCAGCATGTGTACAGACTGGCATGGGTAGGCACTGTTTACGCTCTCAAATTGTCCCTTCATGTGACATTTCTGATGCCCCACGTTGGACCTCAGTGTGATCACACCTGGCCTGCACAGTCACTGCCCAAGCAGACAAGGACACATCACTGAATGTACAGAGTGTCACATGTGTGTTTTTTTCCCAGGACTCTCCATCAATGAGCCATCTCAGCCCTGTAGATTGCACACGACAGGCCTTGTGAGAAGGGTGTGGGTTTGTAGGATCATGTCCCTCAATGTGACCTCCATGACACAGTGAGCCATTCACATGGCAAGGACATTGAGGGCTGCGCAGTGTTGGACACAGTGAGTCTTCCCCTGAACATATATTGAAATGTCATGTATGTCTTGCTCACCCTCAAAATGGACAGTAGATGTGGGCAGCCTACACATGGCTTTCTGTGTTGGCATCCTGCATGTGTATGATATGGGCAGGTACTGTGTCCACCCTCATACCTGCATGCATTAGCGTATGAGTCTCCCATGCTAATGTACCATGTGAGATGCATCATTGTCTCTGCTAGACATATCTGTGAAGTTGGGATGAGTTAGTATCATGCTCCTGTACTGTGAGATAGTGGTACATGACACAGTGGCACTGATTTTTTCCCCCTCTTGTCTCCCATGCCTGCAGCTCAAAGTCCACCAGCGTAAGGCCATGTGGAGGGCCATTGCATACAAGGTGCAGGCTCTGGGTGTCTCCAGCCGACGGCGCACGCACTGTCACAAGAGGTGGGATGATATCTGCCGGCTGAGCAAGAACGTGGCGGAGATGACGCTGGGGCTGATCCCTCGGACTGGCAGGTTGGCGCACAGGAGCATGACACCACTGATGGCCCGCATCTTAGCTGTGACACAGCCTGAGCTGGATGCACGTTTGAAGGAGCATCAGCAGCATGCTGGGGGTGAGTATTCTGGGAAGGGTTACTTTGGTTGTGAGTGGCTGCATGTGTCCACAGACTGGGCCAGCGCTGTGCCCAGTGATGTTGGTAGTGTGATGCAGTGGCTTGTAAGTGGCCTCTGTGTTGGGTGCAGCTGTCATGCATTTTCCCTACCTGTACTTTCTCTTGTCATTGGGGTAATGGCCCTTGACATTGCATTCTGAGTCGTGGCCTTCTGGCATCGTCTGCATTGGGGTAGGCAGGGAAATCCCATGGAAGGGAACGGCAGTGTGCATCATCTGAGTGTGCTTTCATCAATGTGTGCATTGCCTGACCACAGAATTTTGAGGACAAAAAATCTGTCACCAATGTGCAACTGTATTTGGGCCCCGAAGTACGACATGGTGGATGGCATGTGCTCATGGCCATTGTGGCCTGTAATGTTGTAATCTGTATCTGTGTTGTCCCCTTCTGCTCCCTCCAGATGTGAGAGTGGCAACATGTTGGGAGGTACATCTTTGCCCCCCTCAGGGCCCTAGGTGTGCTCAGGGGTATCTGTGTGTCTGGTTAAACTGAGCCACCGGCAGGCAATTTGTCTGTATGGTCATCACATGGCTCACTTATGCCACGCTTGCTTGGTAACACGCTAAATTCAAATTCAGAATTGAGGTTGCACAATGTTACTGCACCGGGTGGTGTGCAACATGGAGACATCATTATCTTGTTTAGTGCTTTGCTTGCATATGATGGGTGTGTTGATGCCAATGAACTGACCCTACATCTCTCTCTCTCATGCAGCATCTCCCGTGGGCACGGAAGGACAGGGGACGGACACCAGTGATGAGGCATCAAGCACGACTGCTACACACAAGCACAGTGACATTGATGTAACCACCGCCTCGGAGGGGGACAGCAGTCTGCTTGAGGAATCACAACCAGAGACACCAACCTCAACGTCATCTGATGCCAGCGGTGACACATCTCTGTTGGTGGGCACAGGGAGCGGGAACTCTACCTCCTCTTCCACCACACAGCATCCAGCGCCCACCCTCCTACCTACTTCCACTTGTGCTGGCCGTGTTCGCACCAGTAAGAAGGGAAGAGTGTCCTTCACCCCAGGCACCGCTGCCCCTGCCCCTGTCTCCCCTGCTGCCCTCAGTGTTGAGTCTGTGGACCTTTTGCGCCAGCTGTGTGTGGGCCAGACAACTCTCATCAACGCCTTCCTAGACCACGACAAAAAATTGGCACAGGTCGTTGCTTTCATGAAGGGCATTCATTCAGACGTGGGTGGGCTACACCGGACTGTCCAAGCTTTGTCCTCCGTAGTGACGACAGCCATTCAGCTTGCACAGTCACAGAATCCAGCTCCAGTCCCTTTGGCCACCCCCCTGCCAGTGGCTACATCTGACGATAGTGACCACACACCACAGAGCTCTAGGGCAAGATACAGCACACGCAGCACACAGCAGCAGCAGCCCAAGCGGTCCAGGGCGCAGACACCATCCCCACAGAAAACTAAAGCCACCCCAGAGCACAAAGGCAAAAGCCCGTCAGGCAACACCCAGGGCCATAAAGCCAAGAAGCAGGCCTCAGGCTCATATGCCTCAGAGGCATCCCCAGCCAAGGACTGTCCTGTATCAAAAGCGTCTCGCAAAGACAAGCAGACCGTTTCCGTGCCCGCTGAAAAGCTGGTGCCTGCTAAGAGTACACATAAGAGGAGCTCCAAGGCTGATTCACCCACGACCTCAACTCCCATCCAGAGCCCTGTGAAGCAGGAGAAGGAAGGCACTGTAGGGGGGACACCTGGCAAACAGGGGATGGAGGGGCAAAGGCAAGGGCAGGCCAAGCGTACCGCTGGATCCAGCATGTCCCCAGAGGGAGGGCCACCGTCTGCACCTGATGCAGCTTTGGTGGTGTGTGTGCCTGTTGTGTCCACCCCACTTACCACTAATACCAAGACAGGGAAGCCATTTAGAATTCCCAAGAAGTGGAAAGGCACCCCTCCACAATCTCCACCCACACTGTGTCTCACGGCAGCATGACTCCACCTCCACGTGCCACCACACCACCTGGTCCAAGCAGCCCTCCGGCTTCAAAAGCCACTGATGGCTCTACCTCAGCTGGGACTCTCTCTCCCGGGTCCAGTCCTCCAAATGTCCCCGACACTCAGCCACCTCCCAGTCCGACTGACAGCCAAGTCTAAGTGGAAGTCCCCCTCACATACCTGTCTCACCCACAGCGGTGCCTGGACTGCCCATTGTTAGCCCCCTGACTGTGTTGCTGACCATGGCAGGGTGCAGTTGCACACATTCCCTGTGCATCTTCTCATGTACCTCATCTGCAGTTTGTGCTGGGCACTGGCCTTGATGTTCACTGCTGTTTGCCCCTTCCCTGTGCAGCTTCTCATGTACCTCATCTGCACCTTGGACTGGCCACTGGCCTTGATGTTCACTGCTGTTTGCCCCTTCCCTGTGCAGCTTCTCATGTACCTCATCTGCACTTTGTGCTGGGCACTGGCCTTGATGTTCACTGCTGTTTGCCCCTTCCCTGTGCAGCTTCTCATGTACCTCATCTGCACCTTGGACTTACCATTGGCCTTGATGTTCACTGCTGTTTGCCCCTTCCCTGTGCAGCTTCTCATGTACCTCATCTGCACTTTCTGCTGGGCACTGGCCTTGATGTTCACTGCTGTTTGCCCCTTCCCTGTGCAGCTTCTCATGTACCTCATCTGCACCTTGGACTGGCCACTGGCCTTGATGTTCACTGCTGTTTGCCCCTTCCCTGTGCAGCTTCTCATGTACCTCATCTGCACCTTGGACTGGCCACTGGCCTTGATGTTCACTGCTGTTTGCCCCTTCCCTGTGCAGCTTCTCATGTACCTCATCTGCACCTTGGACTGGCCACTGACCTTGATGGTAACTGCTGTTTGCCCCTTCTCTGTGCAGCTTCTCATGTGACTCATCTGAACTTTGTGCTGGCCACTGGCCTTGCTCTTGTCTACTATTGGTGCCTATCTGTGTAATATGTGAATAAAGACAGTTACTCCTGTTGTCTGTTTTGTCAGTGTCCTTGCTGAATTAAATGTTTTCTGTGTGGGTATGGTTTACTGTGACACATGCTCTGTATGCCACTTCAACATTGCCAATGGTTTTTCTCACTTTTTAAGGGTTTTACAGGGGTGACAGGCACTTCAGTTCTTATTGACTGTGAGGCTTGGGGGTGCAATGATGGTGGTTTGTGATGGACTACTGTTATCATAATCATTCTTTTGTCAGGTTGGCTATGTTGTACACATGTCCTGTTTGTATGCACTGCCAGCACAAGGTGGGATTCTATCCTCAGGATTGCAGGCAGGCTGGCCAGGGTCATCATGTATGTGTGATCTTACTTGATGTGTGCACAGCAGTGTTGGTGTATGGTCATCTTGTGATGGCCAGTCATCCTAGTCACATGGGTTGATTTCTATGTGTGCACTTGGGTTGTCAAGAAGTGTGCAGTGTCTAGGGGGTGACTTTTTCGGTAGTGTTGATGTGTGTGTGCCCCTGCAATGTAAACTGCACACATGTGTCAGCCAGGATTTGAGTGCCTGTTTGTTTGATTGGTCAGCCCTATGCTTGTGATTGTTTGCACATGTGGGAGTTGTAGGTTGTGCACTGTGCAGTGTGTTGGTGTGTCCTTTCACTTCTGTGGGATTCCAAATTGTTGTTGGTGGCAATTGTGGGTATGCAGAGTGCGTGACTGGCAATTCAGTGTTGTGTTTTGTTGATCAGCCATGTGTCTTGATACTCTTTGTGGTCACTGTGCAGACCTGCTCGGCCACACTGACATTGTGGGTGTGTTTTCTCATGCATTGCTGTCACTTTGTGCTTTTTTGCCTCCAGTATGGCATGTGGGGTGTGGAGTTATACCATCCCCTATCTGTGCTTCTGATGCCTACCCATTGTGAGTCTGCACTCCATCTATTTGTGTATGGTGCACTCCTGCCATGTCCACTACTGACGTACACAACACTTCACTCTCAGGTCAGCTGTTCCCTTGGGTTGACAGTGTGTGTGCCTCCCCATCGCTTCATTTGTTACACTATGGTTTGTGTTGCTGATCTGTGCACAAGACCAATGTGCCACTCATGACAGTTTCCCTATTGGTTATATGTGATTTTCTGGTACTGTTTTGCAGCCATGGTTGCTCATATGCAGTTCAACTGTTTGTGCTGCACAGTCCTCTGGTCATGTTGTTTTCACCTGGGAGTCCCAAACTTGGGCATCTGTGGGTGTTGGGTTAGCTGTATGTGTGTTTGCTGAGGTACTGCTTCACTTCCTGAGTGTGATGTTGTCTATGTGCTGTGCTGATTGGTGTTGTGGGTGTTCATGGTGTGTTGCTCATGTCTGTGTGGAACTGGTATGTTTAGTGTGCACACACTGCTTGTCGTGCATGCAGTGCTGTGAGTGTATGTTGCCTTCTCCTTGCCTGGTGTGCATCCCCTGATGTCCTGCTGTGTTTGCAATGTGATGTATTGGCATGTGCATCTGTTGTGTGTTTGATGTGGATGTGGGCAGTGTTTGGGCAGTGTTGTCTCTTGCAGCTGACAGATGGTCTGTGTGTGTTGTTCTATTTGTATGTTGGTGTGTGTGTTTTGTTGGTGTGTTGTGTTTCAGTCAGTTGTGTCTTGCCAGTGTATTGTGCATTCCTTGTGTTTCTGTCACATGCACTTAGGGCTATTCTTGTTCTTGGGCTTGTTTTGGGTGCGTCCTTGGTGTTTTCTCCTCTCATATTTGAGCTGTCAGTTGTCATTATTGTGCATGTGCAAGCATGTGATACATTATGAAACCATGTTGACTTTATGGGTGGTGTGGTATGTCTGTCTGTGTATCATTGTAGGCCCATTTCTCAAAGATTGTGTCCATGATTGTTTTGTGATGATGCACTTCTTTTCTGTGTTGTGGTATGTTGTCTGTGCATTGTTCCTGACTGATGAGGTTGTGTACTCCTGTTCTGTCTGGGCTCCCATTGCCTTCCCACAGTTTTGCTGCACAGGTTAGGTGTGGTCTGGTTGTACTTATGTGTGTGTTGTTATGTAGTTTTGTGTTTGGCTGTTGTTTTTTTGCAAGCATTGGTTCAGGCATCCCTGGGTGTGTGTGTGTGATGATTGTGGATACCCCCCAGTGAGTGTGGTTGTTTGACAGTGTATTGACTGGACATTATTGGCCCCCTTTTGTGTGTTGGCCACTGGTGTTGTGTGCTGCAGGTGTGAGGGGGGTGGGGTATGTGTGAAGGTTTCTACTTGTGTTTGACAGTCATGGAGTGTTACAATGGGCCCTTTGTGTTGTGCTGCTGACATACACCTGTCAGGTAGTTGGATGAAGATATGTCGCTGTTCACTGTTTGACTTCAGACCCTTCCTGTCATCCCTGTGCCTGTACATGGGTTGCCTTGCTGTCTCCCTGAGTTGTTGCACTGAGGTGACTGGTTTGACTTCACTCACTGTGCCAGCCATGTGTGATTTGATGGGCTGAGGGTGTTGTTATATGTTCCTTCTCTTGCATGTGGTGTACACATGCTTGGGGGTTTGCTCCTTGGCCTTCCATTTGTGTGCACCTCACTTTAGATTTCCTATTTGTTGTCCTCCATTGCTGCTGACATCTGGTCTGTGTATGTGGCTGTGTGTCAGTGTGGGCTATGTCTGTGTGACTTGGCAGGCTGTGTGTCCACTTGAGTGATTGTTCCTTATCTGTATGAGTGTTCATTTTGTGCTTGGACTCAGTTTTCTTGCTATGAGTGTGGTGTAGGTGTGGTGTGTGGGTTGCCCTGGCACTGTGCTTCTGTGCTGTGTGTTCCTCTGCAGCCCCACCTGCTGTGCTGTCTCCCTAGTTGTTTTGTGTGTGGTGCAGGGTGTGGGTTCACCTGGCTGGTTATTGTGCATGGGGGAGCACAGGAGGAGCACATGGCATGTCCCTTCATGTTTGGGGTGGGGGACTGTTGTGTGGAGGGTAGAGGTGTGGCCCTATGATCTTTGTGCACTGCCCGTGCCTGTCGCTGGCCCTGCCTTCTGCATTGTGCGCATGTTTTCCAGCATCTTCACCGCTGCAGTGACATGACCGGGACATTACATCACGATCGCGGTTGGTGGGTGACCTGGATGCGGAGGGGTGATTTGGTGAGAGGTAGGACATGTGTGGGTACGATTGTGGATGTGTTCCTGTCCCCACCAGGGTGTCTGGTGTGGACAGAAACCCTGTATCAGCCCATGAATTGTGTGTTGTTGTTGTGTGCGGAGTTGTGTTGTTGCGTACCTGCGGCGACGTCCGCGACGGTGCATGAGTTGCTGGTGGTGTATCAGGTACTGCGCCGGGAAGACGTGTAAAGCTGGATCCATTGCGGTCGGGACCTGGCGGTTGGGACCGGGGATCAGGTTTCGCGCTCCGCTGTCGTGCTTCCGCCGTCTCTGGTTGGCCGGTTTCTCCGCTGCGGTGCAACTGGCTGTTTGGGGCATCCTAATTTGTACGGCGGTCAGGACGTCATTCCGCACGGCGGTGGGTCTCCATTGGCTCCCACCGCCGCGGTGGCAGGCGCATTTTTCTGGCGGTTGGCGGCGCACCGCGGAGGACGGGAAATGGGCTGTATTTGACCATACTAATATGGCGGGTGTGGAAACCGCTGGTGGCGTGCGGAAAATGGCATTTTCCGCCACCGCCAGCACTGCGGTGTTGCCTCCGCCCGCCATCGTAATGGGCCCCTAAGTAATTATAATAATCATTAATATAGTTTATATTAATTATTATTATAATTTTACAATGTAGAAAAAATTTTACATTATTTTTAACATATAAGTACAATAATCTAATATTTTTAGAAAACATATAAGTAATTTATTTATTACTGTATTACATGTTTTTAAATTAATTTCTATGTGTTTTATTATTTCATCAGCCATTTTTGTTTTACAGGTACTATTTTGTAACCACTTACTGTTTGTTTTGGGTCATTTCAGAGGGGACAAGCTCACGGTTAGAAGCTGCGTCGCATCGAGGAAGGTAAGTGTAATTTTCTTTAATTAAACTAAGTTTTACTTGTATTTGAATGTAGTTAGGTGGTAGGTAGTGTGTCTAGTGTTAGGTGGTTGTGTTTTTGGTGTGTTTTAGTTGTTAGTTATATTTTAGTGAGATATCGATAGTTACTGTTTGAGGCCTACTGTAGAGAGGTTAGAATATGTAGAGAAATGTGTGTATATGGTGCTAAATGTGTTTTTAAATGTATTTAATTATAGTGTATGTGTATGTTTGTGTGGGTGGGTATGTTTGTTTACTTTTTTACAGGTTGTCTTTTATCGAAGTCATATTTTGCAGAAGATAGCGTTTTTTTAATTAAGAAGTGTGTATTAGTATTTTATACTAATATTTATTTAACACTTTCTTAATTTTTCGGGTTTGCCAGGAGCGTTTCTTTTTTTAAACATATTTTCGGGTTTTTTATGGTTTAATCGAGTTGGATTTATCGGAGCCTCATTTTGAAGAAGATAGCGTTTTTTAATTAAGAAGTGTGTATTAGTATTTTATACTAATATTTATTTAACACTTTCTTAATTTTTCGGGTTTTCCTGGAGCGTTTCTTTTAAAAAAAATATTTTCGGGATTTTTATGGTTTAATCAAGTTGGATTTATCGACTCTGGATTATTTTTGAAACAGTTGGATTTTTGCATTTTTATGGGGGTTAATTTTTACATTCGTTTGGATTGAGAGATACCTGGATGGATTAACGATGTTTGGAATATCTTTTCTTCAGCTACAGAAACAGTAAGTAATTTAATTAATAAATGTGGGAGGGTAATGTTGAGAATAATATTTTAAATATGTGTTATATCTTGTAAAATTTTATTAAGATGTCAATATATATTTATATTATTAAATTAAATACATATGGCAAATTATTTATATTTTACAAAATTTAGAAAAATTATATGTATAGATAGAGTTTGTGTTTTGCAGAAAACTATTTTTATTTACTGTATATTAATATTTTAAAGTATGGTTTTAGCTATTAGTGATAGGTATTCTAGGCCTCTTGTGGTTGGGTATAGTGTTACATGACTTTGTAGTAACTCGAACATTTTTTTGGTTTGTTTGGTGAGTTGTGGGCCTATTTGGCTCACAGATTGTTCCATTCTGAGTTCCTGATAGCTTTGTTCTTTTTGGAGAGCTTGGAGTAGTTTGTTTAGGGTAGGTGGCCCTCTGCCTGTTGTTGCTTGGAAGGCATTATGCCATCCTTCAACAGCATTGTTGGTTTTGGCTTGTTTGTTTAGTGTGCTCAGGTAACCACCATGGAATGTGGAATTTGGGTAGTCTTCTGTGCCCTGATCTGTGGAGTCTACCCACCCAGGTATCTTCGAAGTAATCTAAAAGTGGGCTTAGTTTTACTTCATTTCTTTTGTAGGAGGGGCTTTCTATTAGGATGTTATAGTGTTCTGCTACCTCAGTTACTGGGACATAGGCCAGTGCTATCAGTTTTTTTACTTGGTATGCAAAAGTACTGTCAGTTGCATATTCAACACTTAGGGGTTGATTATGATGGCGGGCAGATCGCCATCGCCCGGCCGGCGGTGGCGATCCGCCCGCCATCACGACCACATTTACCCCCCACCATATTACCAGGGCGGGGGTACCGCGCCGGACGGAAAGTCCGTCCGACGCTTTTCCGCCAGTTGGCAATCGTCACGATTGCTGGCCGGGCGGAACTCGGGCATAGTATGGTGGCGGTGCCTGGAAAGCACCGCCATCCATATTATGATGCCTGGCCATTCTGGCCTTTCCATGGCGGCAATGCCGCCATGGAAGGGCTGGCGGGAATTGCTTTGGGGGCCCGTTGCGGGCCCCCGGGGGTGGGCTGCACTTGGGGGGTACCTATGGTACCCCCTTACATTGCCATGCTCAAGGTGGCATGCACCGCGCTGTGCCTGTCATGTTGTGCATGGCAATGCACAACATGCCTCTTTGGCATTGCGGCGGGTGCTGCTTACAGCAGCACCCGCCGCAATGTTAAAGATGCGGGATGCGACCGTCAGGGTAGCGGTCGCATCCTAATTGGTGGTGCGGGACCAACGCACCGCTGGTGGCCGGTCCCAGCACCGCTAGGGTGGCGGGCGGACGAGGTCCGCCCGCCATCCTAATGGGGCCCTTAGCGTTGACTTTTGCAGGTGTCTCCATAGACATACGTTAAAATGGTAATAGCAACCCTGTATTGCTGTATGTGGGTAGGATTTAAGTATAGAATTAATCATGGCTTGTTCAAAATCTATAATTATTTTTTGAGGAAAATAATTATTTGTTTCTTGTTTTATTTGGTTTAGAATTTCAAGGTAGGTAGAGTGTTGTTATTGGGGAGTAGGGTATAGATAAATGGAATATTAGTATTTTGAAATATACCATGGACTGTGTACAACTGATAAAATGGTTTGGGACAAATTTTGAAAGTCCCATCCATCATCCAGGTGTCGCATTGTTGTAATTTAAGTAAATTGTTTGCAGTAGCAAACATAATGATTCTTTTATCTTTGCATTTATTATCAAATAGTATAAATTGTTCATTATTGTGTGTTATTCTTAGTTCAGGGGGAATCTCTACCTCTTGAAAGGTTTTAGGGGCACGTGTTGTAGTTGTAGTGGCTTTCTTTTGTCTAGCTATTGTTCTCTTTAATGAATCAATAGAGGGTAATTGGCTAGATGCATGTTGGGGTACTCTTAGTAACTGTTGTTTTAGTATTTCTGTGGTTGGTCTATCTGTACTAGTGCTAGCTTCTTTTATTGATTCAAGAGCGTCTCTTACTTCAATCTCAGTTACATTTAGGGGGTGGTTATGTTCTTTTACAGATACAACAGTGGTTTCTTGTGTTATAGCTCTTCCATAACATGTGTTCGAATAATATTTGCTGCATTTCCAAAAGACTTTTAAACTAGTTTGTTTTTCTTGTGTATATACATAACCCATGTAACATAATAACATTTTCCCTTTTTGAGACGTAATAAATTGTGCGCCTTCAGTCATGGTGGTCTTTTTAGTGCTAAGGAAAATATATATAAATATAAATTAAAATAATACAGCATAGTTTTTGAGTAAATAAAGATACATTGCTTTGTATATACTTACAATGTTGCTGTTGATGTAGAAAAAAATGCTGTTGTAATTTTTTGAAACTTGGATTTTCGTTTTGTTGAAGATGTTTCTGTTGGGAAGAAAAAATATCATTTTAATATTTTTGTTGTATTGTGTTGTAGGTGGTGGGGACATTGTGAGTGAGTGGGTCTTTGGGTTTGTTTTTTAGGGAGTTGTTTAATATAAAAAATTAATATACTTACTTTCTTAGTAACTTTATTGTTCACGCTGCTGTAGTATTTTTTGGCTGCTTTAAAAGATATCTGTAGAGAAGATATAAGTTTAAGAGAGATATATTAGTGAATTATGTTTTATATATATTTTTTGGTGAAGACTATAAGTAGTGTTATATTCTAAATGCAGTTTTACTTACTTATTGCAGTTCCAAAGCTTTTTCTGTAATGTAAATCTGCGTTCTGGAAGTAATCCGGCAGAGTCTCCTCTTCTTTTTTCTTGTAGGGTTGAAGCGTAAATTAAATATAAATGTTCGTTGTTTATATAGTGTTGATTTAATTGATAGTTTTATGTTATTGGTGTATTTTAATAATGTGAGGTTTTCATTCGTTGTTGTTAATTTCTTTTTTTGTTTTGGCAGTTGGTTTCCCTATATGGGAAACGCTAATTAAGAAGTTGATAGTACAATTTTTTTTTTTAACTGATTTCGTTACTTAAGTATGTTTAACATTGCTTTTAATGTTGAATGCTGTATGTGTTATATTTAATAATATTTTAATTATTTTTTATTAGTGTGTTTTGTTATTATTCTATGCTTTTATATGTTTATATGTTATAATAAGATCGTATTATATTTATAATGTGTGTAGAGAGTGTTTATAGTGTAAAAATATATTTTGGTGTAAAGATATGTTGATTTTATTCATTTTTAAATAGTCGATATTTGTATTAAAACGATAATTTTGCTGTCTATATTTTTACTTTCGATATTTATGACATTTTGTATATTTTTAAAGAAATGTTGATATTTTCTATTACGATATTTGTGTGTTCGATAATGTTTAAAACGATATTTTTTATTAACGATATTATGGTTTTGATATTTGTGTATTTTTTTAAATAAGTATTACTTGTCGATAATAATGTTATCGATATTTTAGTGCCGATATTTTGGTATGTTGATATTATGTCAGTGATCCAATGATACACAGAGGAACAAGGATCATACAGGCCCATAAAGCTTCTATTACAAAATCCATATTCCCTGTTTTGGAGGTATACAGAGTGAAGGTTCAACCTGCTGCCCGGTAGGGCATGGAAATGGGGGGGTATGAAAATATTTATGCTCTGACCATAAGAGAGAATTCCTTTGCTAGATTTGTGGTCACCTTACCTCAAAGTAAGCCTTGTTGCCTGTATATTTAGTTTTGAGCCTAAAGAAAATTGACCATGTGGCTATTCTCAGACCTCTGCTATCCTGGCTAAGGTTGTGGGTAAATCCCCAGCTTGCCATATATGGAGAAGGCCTCCAGGAGATTTTAACATTGGATCTGATTGGCACTTTACCCTGGTTACACCATGTGAAGGATTGGTTTGCAAACCTTGTTTTAAAACCATGTGGTCTGAACCATCCTCTATAACCATGGTCTGCCAAATTAAACATAAAGTGCAGTTCTGGAATTTTTTCTGGGACTTAGTCAAAGGAATGGCCTTGAGGGCAGTCTATCAACCCACTTTCTGGAATATTTAGACGGCATTGCATCAATCCAGGCCAAAATCTTTTCTAATAAGTTTAAGCTCTGTATTTTAGATATAAAGAGGTTTAAATGCAAGTGGAAAAGCTTGCCCTATGTGCAACTAGGGGGACGCAGAAACTAATGGTCATGTTCCATTTTTTACTCCATCTATTGTCCAGCTCGAAAGAGATGGATACGCTCAATATGCCACTCCTTGGGTGTTTGAAATTTCATTCAATTTCACAAAAAGAGCCCACGGGTCCTAACGGTAAGTCTGCTGGGTACGTGGAATATGCTTGCCATGCTCGGCGGGAAAAAATGGGAAGAGGGAAAGGGGTCCCTTTTTAAAGGACGGTTCCCCTCACACACCAGAAGGTGTCATGCTTCATCATAGGGGTACCTCCTCGCATCAAGAGCCTAGTCTTGTTGCGGGCTACAACCCCCTCGCTACGAGGGAGGAGCTCAGGGATGTTTTTGTAAGAGAGGATGGTCCTAAAACCCTATGTGAGCGTGGTGTGTAAAGGTAAGGTGCAGTGCTTTAGTGAGTGGTGATTAAAACTGGCTACAAGGTTAGTTGGGACAACTTTATTCTACTACCCAGTGGCAGGATTAAAAACAGATAGCTTGTGATGTAGCTGCCATCATTAGAGACAGTTACATCTAAAAACGATCGACATGTCGATCGTTTTTAGATGTAACTGTCTCTGTCTCTAATGTCTCTAATGACGGCAGCTACATCACAAGCTATCTGTTTTTAATCCTGCCACTGGGTAGTAGAATAAAGTTGGCCCAACTAACCTTGTAGGCAGTTTTAATCACCACTCACTAAAGCACTGCACCTTACCTTTACACACCACGCTCACGTAGGGTTTTAGGACCATCCTCTCTTACAAAAACATCCCTGAGCTCCTCCTCGTGGCGAGGGTTGTAGCCCCATCAAGACTAGGCTCTTGAAGCTAGGAGGTACCCCATGATGAGCATGACACCTTCTGGTGTGTGAGGAACCATCCTTAAAAGGGACCCCTTCCTCTTCCCATTTTTTCCCGCCGAGCATGGCAAGCACATTCCACGTACCCAGCAGACTTACCGTTAGGACCCGCGGGCTCTTTTTGTGAAATTGATTGTGATTTAGTGGGGAGACGGCCCACACAGGTCCCTTAAATCTCCTCTTAGCCCCCTATGTGTGAATTCTTGTTTGAAATGTCATGCCTACCTTAACAATATTACGCACTGACACCTCACCTTTTGTAGTATGTTGTTTGAGTAAATTTGTATACTGGATTTTTAAAGTTATTTATTAATAGCATAATCAACTGATTGTACTATGTATTTATTTACCCCATTGTATATGTAAAGACTCTGATGTTTTTGAGTTTTAAATCAAGATGTATGTTATTTTAAGGTGTGCTTTATGGGGTTTATTCCCGAATGAATAAGATTGATTGATTGAGTCCAATAGTGCTTTGTACATGAGGGCCATGACTTCTAACACTGTCAAGTCTGGACTCTTCTAATGGTCTTCCTTCTCCACACCCCTTGATTTTTCTCACCTTCCCGCTCTTCTTCCATCCTTCTCTGTTCTGAACCTTCATATCTATCATGGAATCTCATTCCGTACACACCTGGGACCTCATTTATTAAGTTTGGCGCAGGGCAGCGCCCCAAGGAATCTTGCTGCACTGCCCTATGTCGAAACAAAAGGGCAGGAATGTGCTGTATCTATGAGATACCGCACATTCCTGTCCTCTTCCCCTGCGCCGGCGCACAATGGCCTGCCATGCACCAACGCAGGCACCCTTGCACCATGCGCTGCGGGGCTGATTGATTTTGTGCAGGAAGGGACACCTTCCTGCACAAAATCAATCAATTCAGGTGATTTCCTCTTTCTATGTGGCCTGCACTCCACTTTGCGCCTTCCTAACGCCACCCTTGGGAGGTGTTAGATTCTGACGCATTCCCAAGTTTACAATTTCTGGAAAATTTGGGAATGCTTCAGTTTCCATGGGTGTTGCGTGGGAAGAACCGCAGCAACACCCATGGAACGCCCCTTTCACGCAGTGTTCTGCGTGAAAGGGGCGCATATTTACAAGGCCATGAAAAGCCATGTAAAGTGGCTTTACATGGCCTTGTAAATATGCCGGGGTAACTTGCACCACCGGAAGGTCAAAAAGTGACATTCCAGGGACACAAAAGTTCTGCAAGGGGCGTCAAAGGTCAGTTATCTAGAACGCGCTACCGCTTCTTTAGGCGAGATACTTGCCTTTTGGTAATGATCCCTGTGTCCAAAAGACTCATTCTCTCTATATTGTCCTTCCATTTAGTCTCTCTTTTCTTAATTTTTTCATCTCTCCTGCCTTCCTTCACCACTTAGAGGCAAACACACAATAGCATAAAGTGCTATTAAAAAACATAGCACTACAACTCCCAGAAGGCCTAAGTTGACAATAAAAACCAGGACAGTAATGCATCATCCGCGGTAACACGGAGCCAATCAAGAACACATATTGATAGATATCTTAGTCGTGGATTGGCTTCCAATTATGCATATTGCCATTTCATTGACTCTATATTTATTTGCCCTATACTTACAAGGAACAATATATAGTTCAGGAATTTACAGTGAAGCCACAATCGAACAATTGAAATTATAAAAAGATACAAAAACAGGAACATGTCAACATTATGCCACACATACTGACAACTAAATTAAGCTTTCATTTCGGACAAGCAAAAGGAATATCCCAAATAAGGCCCTGTCTCTCATAAAGGCAGTGTGGCTTGAAGCGGAAATAACAGAATATTTCTTGTCAAAGCTTCAGAAGGCAAGTTATCGACTGAGACCTTTGGCATGTGTTCTTCGGCTGGTTCATGGAGGGCGCGTCATTTCCTGAGGCAGCGGCCTCGTAGAAGGAGCCGTGCAGCTGTTTACAATGCACCAGTGGCAGGCCCTGCTGGGATGCTCGCTGAGCTCGACCGCGGAACCTGCAATTATGGCTCCATTAAGGATGATTACGCGGCATGCTCGGGCCCACTTCAGTAATGGCCCTCCTGACACCCGGAAGTGAATGATGGATGGGAGCCCAGGGGCCTGTCAGTATGTAGGAAGTGAGCTAGGGCACTCCGAGCGGAACAAGGCAATGACTTCATTAGATGTTCTAAAGTTTACGAGTTCGACCTCTGGCCATTCCATTGCTTCCCTGCACTCTCCTTGTAACTTGTATGTAGGGGTAACAGGGGCAGTGTCACGGGCAGAAAGCAACAAGCACAGACAAATTCAATACACTGTTCTACAGAATGTTTGTTCAAGCAACAGTGACCCATGCATTTATTCATGCACATATGTAAACAGAGCGATACACCAAAAGCCATCGATATCCACACAGAAAAAAACCAGTGGCGGCTCGCCGAGGGAGTGCGGCGGGGCGGGGGAGGGGCAGGGTGGGGGGGTAGTAGAGTCGGACATACAACGACAAGGAGTAAGGTAATTAAGTAAATAAATAAAACTATTTACCTTGCGCTCGCTGCATCGCCAACTCGGCGATGCAGCGAGCGCAAGGTAAATAGTTTTATTTATATATTTACTTACCTTACTCCATGCCGTCGTATGTCCGAGTCCACTACCTCCCCCCCCGCCCTGCCCCTCCTCCGCCGCCCCGCAGCACTCCCTCGGCGAGCCGCCACTGGAAAAAACAAACATTTAGATACCCAGTTACTCTGAACAAAAGGTATACCCGCACTAATGCACACACAGATGCAACACACATAAACAGGAATTAATTTCCTCATGGTACATGGGCAATGGCTAATGTATACATTCAACAAAATTGGGAAACAGATAAGGTCACAGAATATATTCATACATGCACGCAGTTAGGAGGATGGTTATATCTGTCTCTGGGTGGATGGAATAATGAACAGAGAAGTAAATGGAAGCGTGTATATGTTGCTGATGGATGGATGGCTAGATGGATGGTTAGATTGACAGATAGATGGCTGTAAGGAAATGCTTCTTTTTGCCTGATCACTCCCAAAGTTTTCGACTGATACTGTTGGTTTTTTTAGGTCTCGCCTAATCAGCGCGCAAGCGCTGCTTAGGAGTGACCTCTTGGAATCGGTCTGCACTTTTTGGAAAACTCGTGCATGTACTGCACTGTTTCCAATGAGCGCTCGTGCATGTACGGCATCCACCTTGCGGGAGCGAGCAGCTTCGCCATCTGTTTCCAATTATCGCGCCGCGCTTGTTAATTGGAAACAGATGGCGCTACAAGGTAGATGCAGTACATGCACGAGTGCTTTCACTTTCTTGCCGGCTCTTTGCTTCGTCCTGCTAATGGCTCCTCCCTCCTGTCGCCTCCCTTGTTCTCACTCCTGTGCTTACATCTGGCCTACTGTCACCCCTCACAACCCGCTGTGCCTACTCCCCCCCTCCCCACCTAACCCGGGCTCTGCTTTCCGCCGAGGTCAAATAAATAAATAAGTGTATCATTTAGTAAATAGCTGTGCACCTAATGCCATGTCGGCACAGACAGTATCAATATTGTACTAACAGGGAAATAGAAACACTCTTTAAAGGTGGGGAGCATTGTCTGGAACAACCCCCCCCTCCCTACACTTACTCGGACACCAGACCCAGTTCCACGCCTCCGCCAAGTGCCCGACCTACCCCTGCCTACGAGATGAATACACTAAAGGCAATACACAGAAGAGACAGCGTGTGCTCCGCCCAGCCTGGACCAATCCAAATGCTTTTAATTGAATATGCAGCTTTTCGCTCACGTATCATTCGCAATTTCATTGTTTCAGCGCACTTCAGCCCTCACGGAACACGCTTCCGCGCAATGACGTTTCTGGCCGTTCTGTGGCCCAAACGATAACTTCAGATGTTTTCTTGTAGGAAATTGTGCCGTTTACCAGCTGCAACTATCCCTTCTACGTTCATTAAATTATGCCGTTTTTTTTAACCGGAATTATGAAAACTAAACGGAGGCACCTGCACAGAGTCTCTGCGCGTAGGGCGGGGCTCGTCCATCTATTTTGCTAGTTCCTGAAATATTTTACCCGACTGGGCGAAGTTCCAAATTGGAATGCCAGAGTACTTTGTTAGTGAAGGAGAGATCCAAACAGCCCACAACACTAGGGGAAGATGAAAATGTCAGCCTGCTGTCCTATGGGGTAACTCTTTCATAAAAAGCATTTCAAGTGTACCCCCCACAAAAAAAAGAAAACACACACACACAATACTTTAACAAGCATTGGCAAAGCCAATAGGTCGCGCCTTTGGGACATTATAAGTGTTTAGCCATGCAACAGTTGATGTTGCACCAAGGATATTGTGCAGCATAATTAAATACTTATAAGGTCCCAAAGGCGAGACCTATTGGCTATGCCAATGCTTGTTTACTCTGAGAGTGTGCTGAAACCTGCTAACCAGATCTCAGTGCCAGTGCAATGACCCTTAGAAGTTAATGTTTAATGGGGAATAACCAATTGACATAAATTAATTATAATCCCTGCAGACTGGTGGAATAGTTTTAAACTGACACATGACTTTGCTATTTAAACTAATGATAAAGTCCAGACCTTGCATTTTAATATATATAAGTTACCCTTAAGGTAGGCTTGTCGAGTCCTAAGGCAGGGGACTGTATATTAAAAAGTAGGACATGTGTTTTCGTATGTCCTAACATTGGCAAGTAGAGGGTGACATGCTGACCACTCATTGGTACAAATGCGTGAATGGGACTACTAACGTTAGTATTTCAAGGTATCAGAAGAATCATACCTTTAAACTCAAATTGATGCCCAAGTCGAATTTAATGTAACTTTTGAGGAAAAAGGCAACTTAAGAAAGTTACCACTCTGTTGTCCAAGTTCTCTAGTGGCCATTTACAGTTGCTGGCCATTAGACTTCCTGGGGAGACATGTGAATGACTCCCAGCAAAGAGCACAATAGAGGCCTGACATTGGAAGATGTGTTACCTCTCCTTGGCAGAAAGCCAAACTGGGTGTGAGCCCAAAAAGGCAATCTTCAATGGGCAAGCCGCCTTTAAAGGGCAAATGGTGGACACACACAAGAGGGGCTGCTCTTTTGTTGTGGTAGACAGTTTGGCATTGGGGACAGGAAGGGGGAAACAGTGCCAAACCAATTTTTACATAGCAGTGTTGCCCTCAGGCAGCCACACCTCTAGGGTGGAGCTGCAAGCTCCACACAACGAGAGAAGGGTTCTGCCACCCTGGGAGTGCACACAATATTGGACTCTTGAATAGCTAGATGTCACACACTGCAGGAAGTCATCCTCAGGAGGGAGGGGACCTGCTAGCCCATTGGCTAGTAGTCACTGTATACCCTGAGAGCAAGTTCTGGGCATCAAAGGGGCACCCCTGGCACCCAGACTTTAAAGCATGCCTGCACTGGAGAGAGGACAGAAGAAGACGGCCCTGTTGTTCCCTGGACCTAGCAAAAAGATGCTGCACCAAAGACTGGGCTGCACCTGCTGATCCGTGGGCTAGCAAAGAGAAGACTGTGCTTGTGGTACCCTGCTCGAGGTAAGTAATCCCAGAGCCCCTAACAGAAGAGGTGAACTCCAAGAGTCAGTTGGCAGACTTCCCGTTGCAGCTCCAAGTCTACAAAAGCCGAAGAAGCAGCCTTGGTGAGCTGGTAGCCACAATCGCTTGATTGCCACTGACCACCAAAGAGCTGCCTGAGAGACTAGATCCTAACACTCAAAAATTGCATCCGAGTCTGCTAGGCCCGGGAGAGCCATTGGAGTGCAGTTTGGTCACCCAAGACACACAAAAGTCTCAGTTGAAGGGGGCCACTGATTTCTCTATCACCAGAGACCAGTAGACCAGTGGCAACTGTTTTTAGGCATGACTTCACCTGGACTTCGAGGGACATCGAACTCTGTGGCCAAAGTCACCCCACATTGTTTGTGGACTCAAGGGTGGCCCCAGGACTACCCCCATTGACCAGATCAGCATCCAAAGCATCCTTCGCATCTTTAACATCCCTCATCATTTATTTACATTACAACCACTCCATTGATGCCTCTGGCAGTTCACTCAGAGTCTGGAACTGGATTTGAGACTGCTTTAGCGCAAAGGTCCTGCTAAGCCTTACTGGTCCCGGTGACTTGCTTCCTGCTGAAATTGGTTGTCCAAAGTGGGCCAGTGTACCTGAACACAACTTTTCAAATGTTTTCCAAAGTTTCATAGTAATTGTTAACTGCTGTAGTTCACAATGCTTGTTTGGATTAGAGTGTAAAAGCACTAATTTATAATTTGTTTAATAATGTGTATCTCTAGAACCCTCTGGTGTAATTTGCAATTTTTGTAGTCTAAAAATTCATAAAAAATAAGATGTATTTTTATAAACTGGTGTTGGATTTCCTTTGCGTTGTGTTTCTTTCTTACTCAGTTGGTTTGGTACTTTAAAATGGCATGCACTTGTTCCTATGTTAAATCCTGACTGCTCGAAGCCACAGCCATCCAGGGTTGAGCTAAGATTTACTAACAAGCCTAATTGGACCCAAGACAGGTCTGTGAGTTTATTACAGGTTGAGGTACCACAGCCACACCACATAATAAACCACATTTCTTCACAATGGATAATATCAATATTCCATTGCTGCCTATAACGTTGAAAATGAAACTTATTATTTATTTTGCTTAAGAGATGTGTTTCCAATGTTTATATACAGCTACTATTTATGTTGCAAAGACAGTTTAATTCTTCTCTAAAATTGACACAAATATGTGTTCTGAATAATCGTAGCACATTTCCATCACTCATTTTGCTAGACAACAAATTTAACAGAATGTGATCGGAGGCAATCAGTATGAAAAAGTGAATGACTTCAATTGATGAGAAACCACACTTGCTAGCGAAGCATCATATCTTGCTCTTTTTCATTCAGGCATGCCATGAAATGAATATATGCAATTGTAGCGAATGTCTGTCCCCTTCATGAAGACTGTCAAGACAGCACACATCTATACAACATTGATGTCTTAGCAATACCTCTTGCTAAGATAACAATGGCGTTTCATTGGAATTTGTACTGGGTAAGTGAAAAGAGAGATGAATTCAAAATGACTCAGATAGTTTGCTTCGTAAAAGGCAAAGCAAGGGCTAATGGAGAAGACGTGGTGGTTCATGCCAATATCACCTTGATTAGTGAGTTTTAAAGACTAAGGGGCAGATTTACAAGCCCCCTGCGCCACCAGTACGTCCCTTTTCGTGACGTACTGGTGGCGCAGGGGGCTGCTCCATATTTACAAGGAGAGGAAAAGCCACCCTGCGTGACTTTTCCTCTCCTTGTAAATACGGCCCCTTCACACGCAGCACTTTGCGGTGAAGGGGCGTTCCATGGGTGTTGCTGTGGGTGTTCCCACGCAACACCCATGGAACAAGACACATCTCCAGAATTACGAGAATTCGTAACTCTGGAGATGCGTTTGAAAGCTACGCCACCCTAGAGGTGGCGTAGCGAGAGCACCGAGGAGAAATGTTTTCATTTCTCCTCGTTTTTTCCTCTTTCAATGCGTGCTGCATTCTGCAGCACGCATTGAAAGAGGAAAATGGTTGTAGTGATTGTTTTTGTGCAGGAAGGTTCCCCTTCCTGCACAAAAACAATCTCCCCACGACGCAGGCATCCTTGCACCATGGTGCAAGGGTGCCTGCGCCGGCGCATGGCTGCAGTTTGTGCGCCAGCGCAGGGGGAAGCACAAGGATGCAACATATTCTTGTAAATATGTCGCATCCCTGTGCTTTCCAAACTAACGCAGCATGGCGCAGCAAAATGACTTGCTGCGCCGTGCTGCGTTAGTTAATTGTAAATCTGCCCCTTAATTGTCAGCATTCGGTATGGCTCACGATTTCATTGTGATGACTAAAACACCATGAAAGATATAAAGGAAAATCATTTCAACCAATGTCTAACAGTTCCCTTAGACTATTATGTAGAACCTCGCTGACTGTGTGAGCAACATATCTAATCAGATATAAGTTTTGTCTTCTAGTAAGGGGAAATGTCATTAAAATTCTTTTCTACTATGACATCTCTTGAAATTTAGAGGCCCAGCACCGCGTCAAAAATGATTTTCTAAATTGCATGTATACGTCTTTGGCATTTAAGGTAAGGGAAACCTCCCAAAACAATATTTGACATTCTTCGATTGGTATGTTCTTCCCCTGGGCAAATTAACTTTTACAAACTGTATTGTGCATTGAGGATACTACTACTATTACTATTGATACTACTACTACTACAACTACTACTACTAATAATAATATTAAAAATAATAATATTTTTTACACAGCCGTTCATCCCACATTCTGCCATTTTTTTTATAATTGCCTAATTTATTGGCAATCAATTTACTGACCTCAAAAGGTGCAGTTGACTTTGCTATGATTGAAACTTGTGACCTGCACATCATTGCGAATGCCAGCACGCAATATTTAACTCACTGTGCCAGTCAGCTGGTTTGTAACTAACGACTAGTATACTTGAGCTATTGAAGAAATAGAAAGTTATTGAAGGGGATGGACTCTTAGAGGCAATCTATGTTTAAGGATAAACAATGAATGTGATGTTTCTTGGAGGAGGCTTTCTCTGACTAGATAATAGTACTTAACGTGAAAGGGTATATATACAGCTTATTTCTTTGCTGGCCTTTGCTGGCCAAAATAGTTCCTTGCTTTTGCGAATTGCACGGGCACAACGCTCATGATTTAAGCTGGCATCAAGTAATGGGACTGCTCAGTGCTCACCGAAAAACTGCATGTCATGTAAGACCTCCATGGAGGAACTAAACCATATTTTTTAAATTATTTTAATTGCTAAAGATAGATAAACTAGCTAGCAGGATATTAGGGGTCTTTATTAGCACAGCAGGCAGATGTCTTATCTACTTCATTCAGGTTAGTTCTCAAGCTCCAGCAAGCCAAGCCTTGGGAATTAAAGAGAATATTTGTGTGGGGCTGGCATTTACCCCTAGCCAATTCAAAAAGATCTAATATTTTCCACCCCTACTTTCACTCAGGTATAATGTATTTCCTGCATTCAAAACTGAATCCATGAGCAAAATCCAACACATTGGTGCTTTCACTTTTAGGAAAAGAGCTTTGTCCTCCTATGTAGATCCACTTCACAACTCAGGGCCCACTTCCGATCTCGTTCGGAAAGCATACCGACCAAATAGGTTCAGGAATGCTTTCCGTATGACTCGGATCGGGGGAGTCCGACCGAACGAGTACGATGCATCCGTATGCACCCGGATATGATTCGGTCGGACTCCCATTGACTTCAATAGGAACCTGTATTCCTCCTAGACAGCCACACAATAGAGTGATTAGGTGTGACTGGATGGGTCATCAACCGGCAGAGTGGAGGTGGGGTGGAGCCCTACTTGGGGTACAGCCCTACTTGTAACTGATGTGCTCTGCCTTCACACAAAGGGTTTGTCACCTCTGCATTGTTCATGCAGCCAGCTTGAAGCCAGAGCAGGGGAAGCAGGAAGCTTCCAGCACTTCAAACTGAATTCTCTAGAAACTTCTCCTATTTCAAAGGAAGCCCCAGATATAAAAATGGGACCCTCAGATCCACTCTTCAGTTCACTTTCTGGACCTAGAGAAGAACTCTCAGAGGACTGCTTATTGCTGTGGCTTGACTTCTTTGCTGCACTGGGAAGGCCTGCCCCTCTGTTTGAGCCCTGGTCTACTGCTGAACCCAGGACTATCAAGGTGACTCCAAGAGCTGATTGGCTGGCCTCTTGATTAGAGCCTCAGGGACAGAAAAGGCTCCAAGCATCTTGATCCCACACCTAGACCCAGCCTGAGTGAACAAGTGGTACCCCTCCAGCCCTGGACCCTCGGTGGTGGTGCTAAATGTGCCCAGATAGCCCAAATCCAAAACTTGAGACTTTGAAAAGTTTTGGCTAAAAACTGCTCTGAGAACCAAGAGAAAAACGGGACTAACCTGCTCATCTACACACGCCAAAGATACATCATCGGTTGGACTGACTTTAGTGGCCATTCCTGCTACATTCTTCTCCACAGCAGCAACTCCTGTTTAGCAGTGCTTCGCCAAAGGGGTATCCGGCCTCTTGGAACTCTCACTGGCTACAGCCTCCAGCCTTGATCTGCTGGAGATTTTCGAGGTTCAAAGTCCGAACAAAGAAATCTTCACTGCGGCTTCATCCAGCAATTCTCCGGCTATGACCCTCTCTCCTCAGACACTGCCTGCAATATTGCCCCTCTGAACTTTACCTTCTCAGAACATTTTCTTCCAAAGGTAAGGGACCAGGCCCAATCAACTTCTTGTATTTAACCCGCACTTCATGTCGGTCGGCCATATTTTTCAACGTTGACTCAGTCTCACATCACTAGATGTCCACTGTTGGTGCTTTGATCTTTTTGGCGATAGTGTTTACCTTACACTTTAAAAAATGATAACTCTGGTTCTATTAGTTGGATTTTTGTTGCTTTGATGTCAAATAATTTATTAAAATGTTCTTATCTTTCTAAATTGTATGGGATTTTTTTTGCATTGTGTTTTCACTTTATTATTGTGTGTGCTGCATAAATACTTTACACATTGACGCTAAATTAAGCCTGACTGCTTTTGTGCCAAGTTACCAGAGGGTTAATTTAATTATTTTTGTGGTTCCCCAAGACAGGGATTTTGGCTTTTGCTTGAGCAGGGTTAACACCCCACTTAACCAACACCCAATTTCTTACAGTTAGCGTATAATGTTCTCAGCTTTGTTTAGCGCCCTTCTGCCTTCAATTTTTCAATTATACATTTTATGAGACCTTTGCCCCCACATCGACAGGTGTTATATGTTCACAAACTTCCAAGGCTAACCACACCTTGGAATGCCCACTTTCTCCCTCTTGAGTGCATCGGGTGTAATACAACGGATTGTGTAGGCCCTGAAAGTTGGGTGTTTAACCACTGTCTTTTAGGCAGCGGCACACCAACATTTTTTTGTTTTTAGAAACAAACTATCAAATCAGGAGTTTGGTTCTGAAAAACAATAAACTAATGACCCTGAAGTTTTCTCCCAGAGCGTGGTGGTTATTACTTTTTTCTTCTTTTTGTGACTGCCAGGTTTTATGTGATAGTAAAGAACAGGAAAAAGAGACATCAGACTGTTAGCTCTTAATAGGATGAACAGACTGATGCCATTACTTCAACAGCCCCAACTCAGTCAGGTTATCAGAGTAAGGGGCATATTCTCAAGGAGCTATCGCCGAGTTATCGGCACTTCATCGCAGCCAAATCCGCGATACATTTATCTCCCCATTCCCAAGCTGGTGCAAACAGCCCATAACACCAGTTTACCTGCGATAGCAGTCGCAAAATATATCGCCACAGATAACCCCGGCAACTAACGCTAATGATATGCAGAGTAGGCGTTCCCGTGCAAAAAGCCGCAACAACACCACTCCACAACATTCTCAACGACCAGCCAGATCAGCGATAAGATCACAAAACATGCGCTAAGGCGTGTTAGCAGCAGGAAACTAACACCTGCTCCTACCTGGTGTAAAGTCGGACGACAACCGGCACCAGACAAGGGAGCACAGCCCATAGCCACACATGAAGAACAACAGATGCCCTGGAGCAACCGATCATGCAGCCCGGAACCCCAATAGGTCAACAACATCCACCGCCACCACCCCCAGGACCCTACCACCCCCACACCCACCCACCCCCCCCGGGCCCCATTCCGGGCACCCCCCACACCCTCCACCCCTTTGGACAAAGATATTGCACATCAACTCCACGAAACCACGAACCAAACAAATCGCCCGAAGTCGCACAATCACAACACCTAACATACATGTGTGGTCAGAAAAAGGGAAATCATACATCCATATCATAATATCCAAATAATACGTTTATTACAGAATAAACCAAAAACAAAAATTCTGAAGAGGCATGGCGGGTTTTCTCAGGACATTCTGTAAGTCACAGCCTGCAAAACAGAAATCTGGATAAGAAGGTGTGCCATGCGCCCATCAAAGTACAGAGAGAGAGAGCAAAAGAGAGAGAGAGAGAGGGAGAGAGGGAGAGAGAAAGAGAGAGAGGGAGAGGGAGAGAGGGAGAGAGAAAGAGAGAGAGGGAGAGAAGGAGAGAGAAAGAGAGAGAGGGAGAGGGAGAGAGGGAGAGAGAAAGAGAGAGGGCGAGAGGGAGAGAGAAAGAGAGGGTGAGAGAGAGAGAGGGAGAGAGAGAAACAGAGAGAGAGAGAGGGAGAGAGGGAGAGAGAAAGAGAGGGTGAGAGAGGGTGAGAGAAAGAGGGTGAGAGAGAGAGAAAGAGAGAGAGGGAGAGGGAGAGAGGGTGAGATAGGGAGAGAGGGAGAGAGAAAGAGAGAGAGAGGGAGAGAGGGAGAGAGGGAGAGAGGGAGAGAGAAAGAGAGAGAGAGAGAGGGAGAGAGGGAGAGAGAAAGAGAGAGAGAGAGAGGGAGAGAGGGAGAGAGAAAGAAAGGGTGAGAGAGTGCCGACACTGCGGACCTAGGCCTCACTGCTCACCTGCTGCCACCGGTGTGTCTCCAACCACGTGCTGGCATACACTGCACTCCCCCAGGTCCCTTATCTGAAACATTGTCCAGAGGCATGAATGGCAGAGTCCATACAGTTGCACACGCCAACATCGCTTGCCCGCCCCTGCGCACACAGGCTGCTGCACCCCAGCCCCTCCCGCCGCCCAGCGGTGATTGCCTGCCCCTGCGCAACCAGGCCTCACTGCTCACCTTCCGCCACATCTCCAAGAGGGCCCACCACGTTCCAGTGGGATCTCCAAGCCCAGGGCCCGCGACCATGTAACCCTCCACATCATGCAGCCCCTCACCGCGGGCCACCAGGTCACACACCTGACTCTGGGTCTTGATTTTGCAATGGCAGAGACCACATCAGTGCACACGGCATCATCGCAGGCTGCACACCCGCTCAGCACTTGAGGTGCCACTAACTCTGTGAACCGCGAGGCAACGCCACGTGGTGGAAGGCCCGCACTGCCCGCTGGCTCAGGCCTACACTGCGGTCCAGCAGGGCTCACACTGATCCTTGCCAGTCCGGACCGCCAGGACGGCGCATCATCGCAGGCTGCACACCCGCTCAGCACTTTGGGTGTCCCTATCTCACTGCACTGCAAGACACCATCCCGTGGCGGTGTGCCTGTGCCTGCCGCAGTGTATCAGGTGCCACCAAGTCTGTGCACCGCTAGACATGGACCCTTAATGATTGAGATCCGTGGTGCAGACGCCATCATGTCACCCCTGGCACTGGGCAATGTGAGGTGGCAGGGCCCTAGGCCCTCATGCATACATGAGGACTACACGGAGACACCCAGTTAGAGAGTGGAAATGGTGTCCAGCATGTGCGCCAGGCCCTTTTTATTGGCAGGGTCACATGTCCTGTGACACCTGTGCTGGATGGGTGTGGTGTGGGTGTACACCAGCCGTGGGGGAGTGGCTGTGGCATGCTGACAACTAGACCTGTGAGCTGCAGATCCCTACAGTGAAGACCTGGTACATGTGGCGTTGTCGTCCCCCCCTGTGTGCGTAAGCGGAGTGGGCTGTCCTGGCGTATGCCAGTCCAGCGTAGGGGTGTGAACAATGACCCCGGAGCTCTGGGCATGGTTCCGTCCTGGCCTGGACAAGGAAGTGACTAATGGATGTGTCTCTGTTGTAGTGTCGGCGCCACCCGGACCGCAATCGGCAATCTGTCACCCTGTGACAAAAGTCCCACAACATGAGTAACATGGACGTAAGGGGGAATCACTGACCCTACATTCATCCATACTTCCACACTTGAAAGGTCATAGACATGACACATCTGTGTGAATATGAATGTTTATTGCACATTCAGTGGAGTGTTGCAGCTGGAGCAGTACAGGGCCATGTGACCCCACTTTACATTGTTGGCCCGTGGAGAGCCAGCCAGAGTCCTTCAGGGAATGACAGGTACATCAGGAGAGGAGGAGTTCAGTCCGCAGTCTGATAGCTGTGTCATTGGTGACCAAACAGAATTTGGCAGTCCATGTCGAGGTCCAAGGTGAGCGTCGCTGAGTGCATCGGGGGACAGTGGAAGGTGATGATGCAGAGGGCAGAACCAAGCAGAAACAGGCCACATGGCGGAGAAGAATGCTGCTGCGTCCTTCTGACCACGAAGGCAGATTCATCCGCATCTTCGTCCTCTGCTGTTGCATGTGCCTCACATGTGGGTGGTGGTGTTCTGTCTCCAGCACTGTGTGGCACTGACACCTCAGGGGACGCAGATGTGGATGGGGTGGTAGCAGCAGCATGCATCAGCGCCAGGCCTTGTGGCAGCAATGCCATGAGGAGGGTCTTTAGGGCATTGAGGGACCCAGCTACCTCTCGCTGGTGTGCAGCCGTGGCAGCCGCTCTTTCTGCCTGCATCCTCCATGTTCTCCATGTTCCTCTGCATGTGTCCCAACTCCCGGGCGAGATCGCTGGAGGCACTCTGGCTAGACAGTCGTTCTTGTCGCAGAGTCAGGACTCTAGCGATGTCAGCCATGGTCTGTTGGAGAGCATGGAGCGGACTGTGGGAGTCCGTTAGGGACTGTGAGTGGTCCCTGATGGGACTCAGACACCCACATATGGCGTCTAGATTGGCTGCCATGCGGTCGAACCCCACCTGCACCTGTTCAGCCAGCTTCTCCTGGCACCCCAACACACGGCGTTGGAAGGCCATGTGTTCGTCGTGGGGGTCCTGGGAGGCATCCATGGTGGTGGGTGCTGCCTGCTGTGTGTTCTGTGCTGGGAGTGGGTTCTCCTCATGGCAGCTGGGCTGCCCTGCTCCTGGAAGTGGGCTGCGGAGGCTGTCCACGAGCTGTTGGAGGGCGTCGGATTCGAAGGTGTGGTGGTCCTCTTCATCATCAGAGTAGAGAGGTTCGGACTGCTCCGCAGGAGGTGTTGGATTTCCCCTGCAATGTGAAGGTGAGATGCAGTTCCACATTGTGTTCACATGTATGTTTTATGCATTGTACATGTTTACATTCAGACTGCATGACAATGTACATTGTGACTGTTTGGGGGGAGCTGCCTATTTGATGTGGGGCAGTGGACATTCCGACTACATCACGGATGTGTGTTTGTACTTGTACATTGTCAACTAACATTTCCCTGCAATGCCAAATGTGATTGGCCAGTTTCTACGCACATGCGGCACCAGTTGTGTCCTCTGTTCTGTTGTGGACGTGTTGCGGTTTGTACCACATCGTTGTCAATGTTGATGTGCTCTGCATGTTATGTGTGTGTGCTGCATTTTGGGGAGTCGCCCCTGCAGCTCTGATGTAGCTGCCCCTTATCCCTTACATGCGGTGTGCCTCAGGCTTCTGTGCTTATGCGGTGCTGAGATGTTGCATACCTGTGTGCATTGGTCTCTTGGTGGGAGTTGGGGGTCTGGGGCATGGTTTGTCCGCAGGTGTGCTATGCTTCATTGTGCATGTGTGCCATTGTGCCCTACTCCTGGTCCCCCCAGTCCCTGGTGGTTACTCACCCTGTTGCTGTTGTGTCCGGTCATGTTGAGCAGTGTCCGGTCCCCCAACTGATGACTGTGGACACCATTTCCTCCATCTCGTCCAGCTCCTCCTGTGGCGCTGGACTCCCACCTCCAGTCTGCATTGCTGCCTTCCGGTTGTTTGCGAGTTTCAGCTTGGTTTTGCGCTTCACATCATTCCAGCGCCTCTTGACCTCGTCCATTGTCCTCTTCAGCACTCCGACTGCATTCACCTTGTCCACGATGGTCTGCCATATTCCATTTTTAGTTGCCAGTGACACAGTGGAGGTGACGAACAGTGTTTGATGGTGTTCTATCACCTCCGTGATCAGGATCCTGTTTTCCTGCGGACTGAACCGCTTCTTCCTACTCTTCTTGTCCTTGCCCTTCCCTGACTCCGAGGTCCCTGGCTGTTCCTCCGGGGGGCTTGTGGGGTTATGGTTGTCCTCTGTACTTGCTCCGGATGCCTCCATTGTGCTTCGCTGTTGTTTGGCTTTTGGTGGTATGTTTTTTTTCTACTTTTATAGTGCATTTTCCGGCATGACGCGTGGGAATTGCAGGCCTGTGGCTGGTTTTCATAGATTTTTGTATCGCGATTGGCGTCATCGCTACTATTTTCACGTTGGGGTTTCGCGTTTTTGCGGCGTCGCGTTATTTTTAACGCGTTCATTTGACGCGTTGTCGTGTGACTATCGCATGGTACCGCCGTGTTGTGAATACCACATTGACACGGAGTTGTTTTCCCGCGATAGACTGCGATGTGAAGGGTTGCGTTAAGCTTCACTTGCGGTGGTTATCACACGTTCTTGAGAATATGCCCCTAAGTTTTTTTGATGGCAGCACCAGGGGGCATCACAGTTGAAAAACTGACAGTCTGCCTAACTAAAAATAGAGTGGGGAGACCGAGCGTTTGACGGACAGGGTACCCTGTCACAGTTTTGATGGAGTACCCTGTCCATCAAAGTCAAAATCTCGCACATAGATATTCATGGTTTCCATGTAGGCCTTTACATGATTGCGTCAAATACCTTTTTATTTCCAGCATTTGTACCAATTGAGACAGTATTCTATCCTGATAAATTCTTCAGTTATCAAAATCATGCCTGATTTTGTTGTTTCTTTACAAAGAAAGAAACAGTGCAGCAGCATTAATTTAATTCTGTTAGCTGGTGAAGAAGAAGGTCATTTTGATAAAGCACCTTTCAAAAAGTACAATGTCTTATACCTACGCCGATATGCAATATAAATTCATTGAAAAGGGTAAATGCCAACATTCTAACATGCATCGATGAATATGTTTCTGTTTAATCAATACAATTCAGAAAATTAAGAGCACTGCACTGTGGCATTGATGTTATGTCTTGTGGTAAATGACTGATGCAGACTACACATGAATTGTAAGGATGGCTAAGTAGAGAAGCAATGTAAGTAGAAACTTTCACAGAAATGCGATGCACACTGAGTCCAAAGTAAAACATTCAATGGCACATTGTATAAGGTTGATTGCTAGGGAAATTGAACTCCCCAGAGAACAGACCTCCATTAGTGAGGAGAAAAATCTTGAGTCAATTGTGTACTGTTAAAACCAATATCTTGCAGAAAGATACTTATTCCTTCTGCCTAAAGGACGAATGGCTCTCCTCTCGTGCTTCTAAAATTACATTTGGGACTGTGGACTTTTTTTTAAACAATATAAAGATTGATTTAAAACTAATATGGATCAAGTAGTCAGGAATTCATTTTTTGATTAATTTCATTATATTCATAGAATGAGAAAATATATAAATCAGTGTTTTATGTTGCCAAATTTTACTTTTCATATTGCTTCTTGGTTTTATACCTAAAACTTGCAAACAGTGTTTGGGCCCTTACTCTTTTCTATCTACAAGTTTCTTCTTACTCTGCTCAGACCCTTGCACCCATGATTTGCTCTCTGTCCACCTCTCTCTTCTAGCCACATTGTAAACAAATCCGCTGGATGGGAGTATATGTATCACATCTTAGTAACTCATCTTAGGTGATCACAGAAGTCTCAACCTAATCAGGATCCTCTGTGTAAGCACAGTGCTTTTAGTGTGTCTGCCCATTAGTGACTTCTGCGATTACCTAAAGTGAGCTACACCCAGAGGATATATATTTACAATGTGGTTATTCTTATGCAACAGTGGATGCTACTAATTGACATAGGTACAGATGCTTGAAAGATTAATGGATATTTTCCAGTATTATTGATGCCTCCATAGAGCTCAAAACACACTCACATCAATGCACAGACATACTGGATTAGACTCTGGCTGCACCAATAGTTCCTAGGCACAAGAAATGTTCCATTGAAATTCATAAACACTTGGGGGCTTATTACGAGTTCGGTAGTCCATAGGACCAGTAAACCCGTAGTGGTGGTCCGACGACCGCCACAATGCGGGCCTGCCTACAGTATTATGACTGCGGTGGTCACCACTACAAGACCGCCGGCACAGCCGGGATCAAGGACCCCGCTGAGCCGGTGGTCTTTCACTGGCAGGAATATGCTGAGCATATTCCGAGTTGTCATTTCACCTCCCTTTTCATGGCAGTGAACCCCTGTTTATGCCACACCATGCAGGAAAGTTCAGTCGGAGCTCTGGCAGCGGCGGTCTGCATGTGAGGCTCTTCTATAAGCCTCACAGACCACCACTGTCAGACCACCGCAGGACCGCCCGCCAAACCAGGACTGAAGTCCTAATCTGGCCGGCAGCAGCACCACTGCTTTGGCAGTCCTACAGCTGATGGCACGTTGTACCATCCGCTGTAGGGCCACCAAAGTCGTAATAAAGCCCTTGGTAACTTCAAAGGATTTGTTCCTTCCAGTATATATTGATGTCACAAACAGATGATGAGCATAGTCTATGTTTCAGGGGAGGGTGTATCCAGTCAGCTTGGAAACATTGTTGCCTCTTTAAGCAAATCAGGTGCTGACTGTGATGTCTTGGACCCTCTTCACCGATACTGATTTTTGGAGTGCATGGTTTATTCTGTTTATTTTGTGATTGAAGGAAATTTGTAGCAGGCTGACAGGAATATATTGTTACTGTTTTGAATACACTGCTTACCCTTTGACAAGCACAATGTGACTACTTAGCAAGTGACACACGTTTGAGTTCTGTGCTTGAAGGCAATTTGTAACCAGCTCGCAGGGAGATATTGGTACTGTTTTGGATACACTGCTAACATTTTGGCAAGCACAATGTAGCAATTTAGTAAGTGACTAATGGTTGAGAATTGTGGTTTCAGGAGTGAGAAACTGGGAGGCTGAGATGCTTCTGCTTCTTACACACTGACCCATTAATGTGCATCTATTCATTGCATTTGATTTTGATTAGGAATAAGCTAAATTGTACTTACGGCAGAGTAATTGGAGTAATTTCTGTAATTGCATACTACTCGTGATGCGAAATTACTGAAATTACACTATTAAGCCAGTTTGTAATTAAGAGTAATTTGGGGTGCAAAGCCTACCACAGGAGCACAGGAACAATGAATTAAGGGAGAGCGAGCAGCTCCTGGCAGCTGCTGTTCATTTTTTGTAGCATTCAGCCCTGCATCCTCTGGCCTATTACGGACGCAGAAAATGGTGCTAAATGCTGGATTACGCTTCTCATGCGATTACGCAGAATGACAAGCAATTTTGGGATACTTACGAGTATTTACACTAGAGAGAATTACGCCAGTTATGCCCACCCCTTATTTTGATGAGCGGACTTCGAAGCATCATGATTAGACAAACCTCAGCATGTGAAGGATATACACTGCTTTGTGGTATGTTTTGATTATTTAGATATGTTGTCACTCAGACATTTCTGTCAGGCCCATCAAGTAAATAGCCTTTCTCAACGTTACCCTATAGATTTTGTATATGAAGGCATGTTTTGTCCTGAGGAGGCCCACTGGACCTAGGGTGTGGGTCAAAACGTCAACACTAGAATACGGATTATCCAGGGCATATATAATTTAATACAGAAACCAGAACTTGTACTGAACTGTTTATCACCACAAATTTGTGAACATCCCTACTGTATATATATATATATATATATATATATATATATATATATATATATGCATCATAGTTTATTGTTCACATCACTGCATCTGTGAGCACAGTGCCATCTGACCAATGTAATTTACAAACCACATATTTGGAGAATAAATATAAGAAGTCACTGTTGGCATTAAGAAAGAATTTATTGTATTGTAACTTCATAGTGATACTTGGAAAAAAAACACAGAACCCTTCTGTTTATTCTATGTTGTACCCTGGTTCAGTTAATGGGCAAAAGGGTTTGGTCCTGTGTATATTTCTATGCGAGATTCTGGCAGTTTCAGAAGCGCTGGTCTGACAGGTCAGTGTGTGGGCTGTTTTTGGCTCTTTGTGTGCCTGTTTTATGGTCTGGTGGGCCACTTTTTAATGTTTATTTTCCTGGTGTTGTTATCACATACATCGCCTCCAGCAAGCACAAATGCGTGCAACCTATCATACCTTGAAAATCACCTATACAGCATGCCCAAAACTGCCCCACTAACCAAATGAAAGCCACTTCTTTAGCTTAAGCTCGCGAATCGGGCCACTTTTATTTTCTCCACGTCCAACCCTGACAAAGGGAGGGGGATAGTTAAGGAAAGGGGAACACTGGAAGCACAGCAATCTAAGTTTATACCATGCGCTGACCCTTTTACTCTTCGATGCAAGGTCATATACGTGCTAGGCACTGAGGGCCTGAATCATAAAGGTAAACAGGTTTTTGTGTAAGTTTACATCTGTTTTGGAATTCACAAAACTGCATTTTAATAGTTAGTTTATAAGTGCGGAGACTCCACAGTCGGGTCGGAGAAATCTAAACATAAAAAGGTAAGCATGTTGTATCTCCGCCAGAATGCAGTTTTGTGAATACCAAAACAAATGTTCAGTTATACAAAAGTGTAGGTTTACTTTTGTGAATCAGGCCCCAAGTGTTTCTTGCCTCAAAATAATCAAAAGGCGACGGCGGGAAAATAGCTGTAGGAAGTCCCCGCCCTGTATTCTGGATGAAGCTAGGGTTTGCGTATCACTTGCTTGTGTCGCTGGTTACCAGCCATAGCAGCTGTGAGGGATAATGTGAGTGTGGGTCACAGGGGTCACATTGTAGTCTCTATGGGGCATATTAGCAAGACCCACGTTAAAATTATCGCCGTTTTAGCGGCAGGAAACTGACCTGATAAAAAGGCAAACCATGAGGATTTTGGTGCAATAGGTAATCAGTCTGCATGCTATGCCATATTTTCAGGGCCAAGAAACTCTTTTATGTACCAATAAAGACCTCACCCACAGGTATAATTATATAGCAGGTGCGTAAAAATAAACCTTCCCTTCCATCATACTTGGAGGGGCACAGAAAACACTGCCCTCAGCCATAGTACTCAAGTTACCCTTATTTTCCTAAGCCCAGGCTAAATTTCCGTTAAGCCGGCTTGATTGTTTGCAAATTCAGAAATTTTGCATTTCGCTTGTTACATGAAATTCCGAAATTAGGCTGTTACATCATGTGGCAACATTTGAGCACAGGAACAATGTGAATGGCCAGAATGTGAGAAACTGGTGTTTGCAGTACTTGTGTTTTTTTTAGTTTTTTTTTAGTGTGCAATGCATGATGCATACTTGCATTAAAATATACACAACAGTCAATCTCATGCTACATTATAGCACTAAACACTATTTTTACATTTCATGTAATTTTTTTTTTAATTTGGCTATATTACATGAAAGCAACTTATGCAAACTTCGAACACCCCTAATTTTACTCACATTCCTTACTAGCTGGGCTATTCACAAAGGTAAATTACACTTGTGCATAAATTCTATGAGCAACCTTACTCTTAACTTTGCTACATTTTGCTATTCACAAAATTCAACTCTATAGTTACTCAAAAGTGTAAACATACATGTCCCCATCCCCTCAATTTAGAGGGTGGAGTCAGAATAATTGTCATTATGACCGTATAGTTACTTCAAGTTGCTTACAATCGTATTTTATGTCTGGTGGTTCCTCTGCACTCAGCGCAGTCTCCACCTCCAGGTGAAACATTAGCATGGTAGTAAATAGGAGACCGAAGTACATGAGGCAGAGACCTTTGCATATCATTGAGTAGGAATCCGCCACATGGCAGTGAATAGGACGATTATATACACCTGAAGGAAATCAGACACACCTTATACATATACACTTACAATCACATAAACACTGCGCACACCATAGGGTCAGTTTCTAATCCTGCAGCCATCACATTTTCCCTGAAGATTGCAGCCAGCTTTGAAGAGAAAGAAAAATTTCATTGTAATTGAGATAGCTCCTGTAGTAAAATTTGTGGTAAAATACTACTGCAACTACATAGGCTGCCTATCTTCTCTCTCAGTGGAACCCAGAAGGCAGCCTTATGGTAGTCGGTCACAGACTCAGTGAATACATTGAGGGAGGAGGTCTGCACTGTGAGAAACATAATAAAATGTAAGGTCAGAGGGTGTGGCAAAGGAGAAGTTCTCTAGGCTTCAGCATGATGTTTTCCCTGGAATGCCAACTGCACCATGTTAGAAATTGGGTTACTGGTCGGCTAGGGCGGAAGCCCTGGTCAAGCACCAACCACAATGCTAGTCAGGGTAAGGCCTAAGCAAACCCCAAATTAACCTGTGCTCAGCTTCTAGTAGCTGGGCACAGAGCAGTCAGGCTTAACTTAGAGGCAATGTATAAGATATTTGTGCAACACTTCAGACAGTAAAACAGTAAAAACACCAAACACAAAATATTCCATAGCAGGTTAGAAAAATAGAGCTTAATTTAATAAATAAAACAAGACCAAAACAACAAAAGTCCAATTAGTGGGACCAGAGTTGTTCATTTTTAAAGAATAAACTGTATAGTAGTGACTAAAAGCATAAAGCTCCAACCAGGGATATCTGGTCACGCTGGACCGGGTCAAATCCAAACGTTCAAGTCAACTAGGATAGAGTGCAGGGCAACTACATTCCCGGATAAGCCCCACTGAAGGTTTATCTTCTCAAACTTTGTGACAAGAGTCCCACTGGCATAGAAGCAGGTCATCGAGAGCAAGGAGAGCGCCACTGGCAGTGGTCGGTGCGAGCAGCGTGGTTCCGGAGCAAACAGGTCTGTTCACGTTCATGGAGAGCCCAAAAGCTTGACATTAAAAGCTTAAAAAACACTTCCAAGGGCCCAGGACCGGAAAGGTGCCTCTTGGGGGTCAGTAGTGCATTGAAGATGGGTCCAGGAGCTGTGGGGATCCTGTTATGTCTCTGAGGCTTAAATCAGGAGGCTGGCAGAGTAGCCGCTTGAGTCACTCTGGGGTCTTGGGTTCAAGATGTGTTCCAGGTCCAGTCCTTCTTCCCCAGGCAGCAGGTCAGCAGAGCAAGGCAACAGCTCCTTCAGAGTAGCAGTCCAGCTGAGTGGCAACCTTTCATCAGCACAGTACTCCTTCTTACAGGCTGAGTCTCCACAGGTCCAGAAGTGTACTGAAGTGGTGGTGTCTGAGGTCCTTCTTTTATACATGAAGTGGGGAGATGCTTCTAGAGGGATGCCTTTGAAGTGCACAGATGCCCTGCCCTGCCAGTTCTGGTTCTAGACTAACTGCAGGGGGTATGCTGCTGATTGGGTGGGGACAGGACACAGCCTATTCAGGTGTAAGTGAGGCAGTGCCCATCTCCTCCCTTATACCCAGCCAGGATGGCCCATCAAGTCACACCTAAACTCCGATTGTGTGTGTCGCTGTCTAGGAGGAATACACAAAGCCCAACTACTAAGTACACCCAGTGATGTGACCAGAGACAGGCTGCAGGCACCAAATGGCTAAGAAAAGAAAACACCAACTTTCTAAAAGTAGCATTTTCAGAATTGTAATGTAAAATCTGACGTCACCATAGGTAAGGATTTTAAATTAGGATTCCAGAGACACCAAACATGAATCATTTATATCTTCCCATTTGGAAATTATGCTTAACAAGGTAATAAGATAATCCAAATGTTATCCTATGGGAGATATGAGCCTATCAGCAGTGAAAAACAAATGTAAGAGTTTTTCAATACCAGGACATGTAAATCTCACAAGTGCATGTCCTGTTTTATAAATACATTGCACCCTGCCCTCTGGGCTGTCCAGGGCCTACCCTCGGGGTGGCTTATATGATGATTTAAATTGTATCTCACACTAGGGGTCAAGGGGAAGTATATGCTATTGAAACTATACTTCCAAAATAGCTAGACTCACACAGTTTATAGAGTAGCGAAGAAAGAGAGAGAAAGAGAAAAACAAGGAAAGGTGGTGGAGCACTACAGGTTTTTGAACGAGAACCCTCACTCACCCTAGGGTGACATGCTTCATCATAGGGTCCCTCCACACACTGGGACCGCAAGGTACCCAGTGTGGGCTACGACTTTCCCGCAGGAAAGGAGAAGGAGTGTTTTTATGTGGCACGTCTACGTACTAGTACCTCCGGGGTAGAGTGAGGGGCAGAGTGCAAAAGAAAGTAGTGTATTAAAACTATCTCAATAGGAGCAAAACAGCTTTATTCCTATGCCCTAAGGGATAGAGATTAAAAGCATAGTGAGACAGGGTTATGGATGTTCACCCTTGCCATATTACGAGTTCCATTATATTCCATTGGATATAATGGAATATAATGGAACTTGTAATACGGCGGATGGGATATCCGTCACATTTGTGATGCAGTAGCCCATCCGCCAAACTCGTAATCTGGCCCTAAATGTCATGCAAGGAGGATTAGCTATGAAAAGAAAAGCAGATCATTCCAAGATTCAGCTGTTCCAATAGAGAAGGCATGATCAATCAAATATACGGAATATGGGTATTCGTAAAAGCAAATCTTACTTTGAGCATAGCTGTCTGGTGGGCTTGTTCCACATGATTGTATGCCCATAAACACCAGGGAACAATAATACATTGCTTTGTGAACTATAGTCGATGCTTTGAATCTGATTATCTTATAGATAGAGATCCAGTGAAGCTTTCTGAAAGATGGCATAATGGAATACATTTTTTGAGCCAACTAATAATATTTGCAGTAGAATCAATTGAAGTCAATAAGTTAAGGGCCCGATTACGATGAGACTCGGAAAGCCTCCGACCTGAGGTCGGAGGCTTTCCGAGCCTCATTGCGGTTCAGTTTTGACCACCGCATTACAATGCAGGGGGTCAAAAGTGAAACCAGCCGGTCATTCCTGCGGGATTCCGACAGGCTCAAGGAGCCCGTCGGCCAGTCAGAGACAGGAACGTAATCCCTATGGATGGCGTTTCCACCGTAGGAATTGCGATGTCGGTTTCCAACAGGCTTTCAATGCCGGGCTTTCCGACATGAAAAGCCTGTCAGAAAGTGACTTTGGGGGCTCCTAGCAGGGCCCCTTCTCTCTGAGGCCTCTGGTTGGAGGTGGAGGCGCACCTATAGTGCCCCCCTGTGAATCCCTGCACAGTGGAGAGATTCACACAAACTCCCATTTCTCTATGGGAGCTTGTGCTACGGCCAGTTTACGGCTGCAGCACAAGCTCCCATAGGGAAATGGGAGTTTGCGACTGCACCATGTGCGGTCGCATTGTAATTAGGTATACGGAACCGCTGACCAATGGTCGGGCGGTTCCCATACCGAAACGTTGTCAGGCAGACAGAAGTCCACCCGACATCATAATAAGCCCCTAAGTGTTTAAAGGCAGCTAAAAAATAGCATTTTCGTTGTCAATTCTAGATTGAGAGAATTGGCCACTGGTAATCTCAAGGCTTTTCCAACACATGATAAAATGATGCATAGCATCTCTAGATTAACAAAAACATGATCTAGTTACATTAGTAACAAATGTCATGAACCCTAAATTAGAATCAATATGTATGCTTACATTACAGACACTGTAGAAGGGAGATGGTGAAAGGACCATGACATATGGCCACAGAAATCATCAATCTGAAGAGTTGGTGAGATCAGAAGTAGTTATGTTTTACTCAGATTTAGTTTTATATAGTTTGTTGGCACCCACCATGTTGTTGAAGCAAGACTTCAGCATGTACTGAGGTAGGATTGTCGAAGGATCTGGGGGCGATATGCAAAAGATCATTACCCATATGATGTAAGAGGTGGGAAAGGGCAAGCAGGTAACTGTTAAATAAATAAGGGGTTAAGATGTAACACCAGGGCACACCATAGATGAGTGAAGGGGTAGAGACATTTGCTGACAATCCATTGAGAAGTTTTTGATCCAAGTAAGAACAATTGCCTTAATTCCAATTTCAGACAGCCTGGTAATGAGAACAAATGGTCAGTTGAGTCAAAAACTACAGAAAGTTATTAAAATATAAGGATCCCTGAACCTTTGACAGCTATCAATCTATTCAGGATATCAAGGTTCAAGGACAGTGCTCTCTTCTCATGATACAGCACGCTGCTGCTGCAGGACTTGGATATGAACTGTGAAACGTTGAGTAAAAGGATACCTAGCAAAACTGATCCAGTGGATTAATGTAAAATAAAGGTACTCCTAGATGGTAACTTTAATTGCTTTCTACAAATGGCATACTCCTGGGGCCTGACAGGGTCAACATGCACCACAGGAGACTATGTTACACCCCAGTACTAACTAATCTCCCTCTACTGCCTCATGTTAGTGGGATCTGAGGAGCACACCCTCCTCTCCTATCATGTGAGAGCTATATGTACAATAAAGACCTGTACATCCCCTTTGCAAGCTACTGTCTCCAACCCTTTCTTCCACCAGGTGCACTGCCTGATGCAGTCTCTCACTAATATCATTGATATCACTGGTCAAAGTACATGGAAGTGAAAATCCCCCTGCCCCCACCCCAGGCCTGCTTTGGATGGCCAAACACTTGTAATGTAAACAGTTATTTCGATGAAGATGCTATTATATAGGTGTGTAACTGCACTGTGCACAATAAGTCGTACAAATGTGATCTCCAGGGCTGCTGGTTAGATCACTATGCAAAGTAAGACTGGGAAAGAGGTGGAGAAAGATGCTTTGCCATTGAGGTGGGCTGCCATGGACTCCTCTCTTTTGACCAGGAACTGGCAGTTCGGGGAGAGGAGATATTTTGAGACTCTCCTGTGGAATCATGAGGAGCAGGATGTCATATCAGCATTCCATTTTGCCACACTATGATCCTGAGACCTCAGGCTAAAGCTAAATGCTTTTTGCTAATATTATGCAGCATTAAAATAAAGCACAGTCGCACCATTCCACTGGCCCGTGCATACTTAATGACATATGTGCATGCCTGCGTTATATCATTTGAAAGCGTATGCATGATGTCAACACACAACCCACCCTCAGTTGCCTGCACCTCAATACTCGCTCCATCTCAAAGAATTCCATAGTCTGGGACCTTCTGCACAACCTTTCTCCAGTGTCTTTGGACAAAATATCAAATAAAAGATATCATGAAACAAAAATATTGTCAAGAATATCGGGATGTCAAAAATATCATCGACAGGAATGTTGAAGACAAAAATATTGTTTAGGTGTTGTTTTTAATATTGTAAGAAATATTTATTCAGAAAATATCGTTGGAAGCAATATCGTTTCTAAGTGATATTTTGTGTAGTGTGTTTGATTCTATATGTTTATGAATTTTTTTCTTTGTGTTTTTAGTAATTTTATTTATTATTATGAAATTGTTGAAATGTGTGTTTTAGTTGCATTAACATATACAAATAATGGGTTTATAATTTTTTTAGCAGCCGGATATTGGGTTTTTAGTGGATAATAATGGGGACATTTTTAAAAAGTGGATATTTTAACGCAAGTTTAATGTTAATTATTTTAATGAATTGCAAATTAATATTGTAAAAATGTAAATTAATGTTATTACTTTTTTTATAAATTATAATTTACAGTTATTTTTTATTACTAATTATATTACATTTAAGAAACAATTATTTTATTGTAAATAATTAAACTACTGAATTTTCTTTTAAAATGATATAAAGTAAGAGAATTTAAACAATTTTAAAATTTACATTTAACATTTCACAATTTTTGTGAACAAAATTATCATAGTTTGTCTATTTGTCTGAAGATTATAATGTCTTAAAATATTTTTGTAATTTTTATTTTAAAAAAATTGTTTTAATTATATAATGTTTTTAGTTTTAGGATTGTTAATTTTGGATTATGATTTTATTTTTTATTTTATAGTTCAACGTTTAGGACTGGTAGTAAATATTTAAAAAATATATTAAATATTAATAGCAATAACATATTCTGTTATATGTTACTGTTTCATGTGAATATATAGGTTAGTAGTTTTGGTTAGTGTGTTTTTAAATTACAATTTAGTTAATTTTATAGATCAAAAATTATGTGTGAACATGGGGTATTGATTGTGTATATAAAATGCTTAGAATGTAGCACCTTGCATGAAATGTTTTAAATTGCAGAGGAAATACTAAATTTCATCCATTTCTGCCCAAAACCTTCCCTCAAATGTGTTAGATTGGAGTGGGGATTGTAAATGCCTCCCCTTTTCTGCTTATTTTTTTGTTCATAATAGTTAACTCTGGAGTTGGTATAGTAAATATCACCCCTTTAGTCTCCAGCACCTTCTGAAAATTGGTTCAGATTGGAGTGGGAACAGTAAATGTCACCCTCTTAGGGCCCTATTACAACTTTTTGGCAGAGCAGGAGCATGGCAGTGCAAACCTCTGCGCCACCCCTCCGCCAAAGTTTGCGCCGCCCGCCTGCCTGATTACAACTTGTTAGTAGTCTGGCAGGCGGAAGGCGTGGCTGTGCCTCTTTTAAAGGCGTCGGTGCCATTAAAAAAGCCACCGCAATGGGACCACACTACAAGGTTCCTGCACGGCATGGACTCGAAAGTCCATGCCATCCAGGAACCTATCTGCATGCACACAGGGGGGCACATGTTATGCCCCCCTGTGTGCTTGCACATGGGGTTGAGGCTTTTTGGAAAATATTTTCCCATTTTTGGTGGATTCTTTTTTTTGTCTATGTGGATACTAGGGGTGGGCAGAGCTTGTGGGGTTGCACTATGCGGAATTTCACGGAGTTGCATAACAACTCTGTGGGATTCCATGGAGTTCCGCTCCGCCCTAGATTCTAATGCTAAGTGCAGATTTTCTTCCATATAGCACACCCTTCCCCACACAGACATCCAGCACCTCTAATCATTTTGAGTGCTGCATTGCTATGGAAACGTGACACTACTCTCTGCGACCCATTCTATTAGTTTGTTCAAGCATAAAGATTAAATCAAAGAGAAACGTTCTGCACGCCATTCAGTGAGTGTGAAGGAATCGACTTCACTTACCTGTTCTTGCACTGCCATGTAGGGGGCGCCTTACCTGGCCCGGCTGGGTGGAGTAAATCTGCTTGGCGATCCTGGACACCTGGCCCTGATAGAACTGTCTGAACTTGGCCCCCAAAAGGCGGAGGTCCTCGACACCCCCGGGGCTGGAGCGGTCAGGCTGAGCAGGGGCAGCGGGGCCCAGGCCAGTAGGCCCAACCTAGTGGGTATGGTGGAGCCTTGACACCTGAGGTCCAGACCTGGCATTCTGCTGCCTGGCTGTGCATCAGCGGGGGGAGTCACCAGTACCCCAAGGGCTCCAACACCAAGTGTTCGGTGGTGCTCCAGTACCGCAGGGATGCACAGACTTGGAAGGCAAAGGGGTCACCAGAGAACCAGTACTGGGGTGTTCTGCCTCACTAGCAGGTGTCCACTACTAGTCCACTACCGGGAGGGGGTCAGCAAAGATCCAGTGCTGAGGTGATGAGAAGTGGTCCGCTTCCAGAAGCAGGTGCTGTTGTTCAGTACTGCATCAGTCAGTACCACGGTGGTGCTCGGTACTCCTAGGGCTCCAGTACCGAGGCTGTGAGGACTCTTGAGCCGCAAGACGCAGAGGCGATGACAGCAGGCTCCGGGTCCTTTGTCTCCTGGTGCCTGCTGCCTCCTCCTCTGCTCCAGAGCCCGAGCCAGGCGAGGCTCTGTTATATAATCAATAATATGCAATGGTGACCAGCCCCACCTCCCAGCCCCACCACGATCAAAAGACATTTGGGCATCTGGTCGCTGTGATCCAGCCAGTAGCAGGGTGTGCTGTGCCCCTCCTCTCCTGTCAATCCATGATCGAGGCCATCAGGATCCCGAGAGCAGCCCTCATCTGCTGGCACAGACATGTTTAGCTCCCTGGCTGCACAAACAAAGCTGTTAGTTACTCCCAAGTATGGGCTGCTCTTTGCAGACAACCATGATGACCAAAAAAGAAACTACACAACAGCGCAAGGGCTGCTATGGATCTTGCAGAAGGTCAAAATACTGCTTTAGGGCATTGAAACTCATTGGTGTACTGTGAGTGGATTCAAAAACGAGTGTGTCGGTGAGCACGATATTTGCAGGCGGTTAACATAGTTTTATACCGAACTCCATGCTGCAAGCGGAGCGCAAAGTGGCAAAAGCTCCACAAACTCTGCCAGTGGAGCGGAGTTTACAGCACACACCTAGTGGATACAGAGGAAAGCCTTCCGCTACAGAACAGTAAGCCATATTTATTTTATTGCTTTTGGGTGGGAAATATTACATTTTATTGTTTGTGTAAATATGATGTGATTGTTATTTGGTAATGTGTGGTTTATGGGTTATGTTTATTTTACGTGATGGATTGAGTGTGTTTTTTTAGGTTTTTGGTTGTTAAGGTTTACATTCTTTTGTGTAAATAGTTTATATATTATTTTATTATCTCAGTCTTATGTAACATTGAAGTTTTATTTAATGTTTAGACTGATGTAAAAAAAAGGATTTGTGATGTTGGTTTAGATTTTGTGGCTATTGTTTGGGACTTTTGTAGGTTACTATTTATTTTATAATATGCTTTTGTCTATTATTTCTAAGAAATCCACTCCTTTGATGTTTATGAAGAGTTTGCCTTTAAATTGTAATATTTTGTACATCTTTTTGGTTTGTTTGCTATGTTTAGGTGCAATTTTGCTAACAGATTGCTCCATTCGAATTTTTGGGCAGCTTTGCTCTTTTTGTAATGCTTCTATACATTTATAGAGTGTAGGTTGAGGTCTGCCTAGTGTGGATTGGAAGGTATTTTGCTATCCTTCCAATGCGCTGTTTGTTTTGGCTTCTAGTGTCATGGTTCTGTCATAGACATTCCACCATGGTGTTTATGAATGTGTCTAGAGCGATGGAGTCTGCCAACTCAAGTGTCTTCAAAATAAGTAATTTGGGGTTAGTTTGTCTTCATTTTGTTGCTGAACGGGCTTTCTATTAGTAAATTGTAGTGGTTAGCTACCTCTGTGACAGGGAAAAAGGCTAGTGCTATCATTTGTTTTTATTTCAAAGGCAACGTGGCTGTTTGTAGGATATTCCAAAAACTTAGTGCAGATTTTTAAAGCTGTCTCCATATGCTTTGATTGAAATTATAGTAATAGCCTTGTATAGTTGAGTAGGGGTAAAAAATTTGAATGGTTTGAAACATGTCTTGTTCAAAGTCTATGATTATTTTTTGTGGCAAGCAGTTATTTGTTTAATGTTGTTTAAGAGGTTGATAGTAGGGCATTTATAAAGGGAAATTTGTGTTTTGATATTCACTATGTATGGTATATATCTGAATGAATGGTTAGGGACACATTTTGAAGGTTCCAGATATAATCCAGGTTTGACAATGGCTTAGTTTTAGTAAGTTATCTGCTGTAGAGAATATTAGGATTCGTTTATCATTCTTTAGGTTGTCATACAAAGGGTTAGGTTGTCATACAAAGGGAAAGGGTCCTCATTATGTGTCATTTTTAAATGTTCAGGTATTTCTATGTCTTGATATCTTATTGGAGCAGGAGAGTATCACTGGCGGCTTTTGGTGGCAGTTAGTCTGTGATGTGTTCAGAGATCTAAGGCAGTATATCTCTTGGGATTTTGGTTGTGGGTTTCTGGGAGCTAGTGCTTGCCTAAGTAACAACCTACAATACCTCTCTTCTATTTCTGTGACATATGGGGGTAGTTGTGCTCTCTTACATGAATTACAACACTATCTTTTGTAGTGGCCTTCCCATAGCATGCATTAGAATAATATTTGTTACATTTCCTATTCACATTTTCTAGTGATGCACTTTCTTGTTTGTAGGTGTAGCCCATGTGACTTAGTAATTGCTCTCCTTTCTGGGACATTATATATTGTCTCTCTCTGTCTTTGTATCTAGAATTAATTTTAAGTTTATAAATTTGTTATTTCCATATAAAATTATGCAACTACTTCTGTTTTTAATACTCACATGTATGTTCTTTTTAGAAGTTTCACACTGTTTTTAAGCTTTTACATTGGGGCTTTTCTAATATGGAGCATGTGCTTTCTTTTCTGTTGGAAGAAAACAAAGAATTAGTTTCATTGAAAAAAACATTTTGTTAGTAGTTTGTAGATGTTGAGGTCATTAGGTTCATTTTACTCGCCATTTGGGTGAGTTTATATTTTTTTATGAATTTATGTATACTTATTTTGTTATATCTTTGTGCTGGTTTGTGATAGTTGTTTTTTATCTTGCAGCTTACTACTTTTTGAAGTTGTAGTGTTTTATTTTAGGAAGTACATGTAAAGAGATAGAAGTTGGAGAGTGCTTTGTTAATTATTTGCTATTTTACATAGTTAAGTTGTACTTACTTGGTTAGGTAGTTGTCAAGATGTTATATATTTTGTCTTTAAGGGTCTGGTCAAAGAATTCAATAGAGTTTAATCGGCTGCCAGTGATTGTCATTTATGAGGTATTTAGTTGAAAAAATTAGTGTGCCTTTTATTTTGTGGATTTAGTTGTTTGTCTGATTTTATTGGTTAAGGTTGTCATAGTTTAATTTTGTCAGTTAGTTTAGTTTTATTTATATTTTTTTTTATCACTTATGTCCTTCTATGGTAAAGAAAATGGCCAAACCACCTCGGGGAGTCATTACTTTCCAATAAATGGAGATACGCATATCCAGAAGCATCTGAGTCGTCCTTTACATTATGAGGATTGTGTCACTTGTTGCATAGGGCTACTGGAGTCCAATTCAGACCGACGAAGCACAAGCCCCAGCCCTCCAGCATCCAAGTCTGCATATATATTAATATTTAGGTTGTTGTAAAAATGTTTGTAGTAAATGCTAATGTTTTATGAGTTTAGTTATATATTTTATTTGGGTGAATTGTAAATATTTTTTTTGTTGATGTAATTTCTTTATTTGTAATTTGAACATGTGTATAAAATGTTTTATGTGTCTTTTAAATAATGTTTTTATGTAAAAAGTATTTTTTTATATTTATTAATGGTGATGCAATAATTATTTTGGTGATAAGATTGTAGTTGATATTATATTGATTTAAAGGTGAAAATATTTTTGTTTCCAATATTTGTGTTTTTGATATAAGTAAAAATTTACATTTTTAACAACGATATGTGTGTCCTCAATATTTGTGTTTTTATTATTTAAGTATCGGAAGGTGATATTTTTGTTAACGATATTGTCTGATATTTTTGTGTTTCAATATTGTATGCATCAATATTATGTTGATGATCCCTCTCCAGACCTCCTATTCCTGACAGCAACATCAGCCCAGCATCTGCCCCGGACATAGCAGAGGTCATCCTGCCTGGATACAAAATCACAAGGCAAAGACAGACTCAACAAACGTGCAGGTGGCTTAGCTATCATCTACCACAAGTCAATCAACTGCTTAAACACCTTGGCTCACACTAGCAACTAGATGGAATAACTGGCATTCAAAATCAGAACCCCACACACCCCAAATCTAGGAGGAGCTCTACTTTACAGCCCTCTCTGGACCCAGATCCAACTTCAGCTCTGCTCTTGCAGACTTCGTCAACTCTCTGGCCCTAGCATCAACTCTTTCATCCTGCTCAGTGACCTCAACTTCCATCTAGGCGACGAGACCAAGCCCACTCTCCTGGAAGACCTCAGCATTCTAGGACACATCCAGTGGGTGAACAATCCCACAAATGTAGCTAGGCAACTTCTCGACCCCATCTTCACCAACTTCTCCAACATCACCATTGACAATCCTACCACTCTCACCTGGATGGATCACTCCCTTATTTGCCTTAGCATGCACCTGCCCAAACAGCCCACGACCACAAACACCCATACTGCCCTATGTAACTAGAACAAAATCCCCGAGGACAAATACATCCCTAAGCTCCTTACACAAATTCCAACTCACCACACAGACCTAGTGTGTGCCATCATGACCCTCAACACATGGATTACATCCTGCACAGACTCCTTGGCTCCTCTGAGAACTGCCCCGCCATCTCGCTCCATGCCTCGGGCCAGCTGGTACACCTAATGCTTTGGTCTCATGAAATATCACAGCAAGCAACTGGTGCAACAGTGATGCCACCCCTATGAAAACACTGACAAATACTTCTAAAAATTGGTCCCCTGGATCTGCCACCAGCACCTCCATACCACCAAGCATGTAGCTCTCACTGAGCACATACACGAAAGTTCCAACTATTTCTTGAATAAAATCGAAATAATCAACAACAATTTTACCTCCAGTCAGACCTCTCATCTCTCGACAGTCTCTACTCCAGCAGCACCTCAGAAACCACCACCCTGAACTGCTGGCCAGTTATCTCTACCATGGAAGTCGGCAACACCATGCACTCCATTCATTTAGGAGCCTCCTCAGACCCATGCCCACACTAAATCTTTCCAAAGGTTTTGACCCCATTGATATAGCCCTCACACCTATTCTCAGCCCATCACTCTCCACCACCACCTACCTGACCTTCTGCAAACACACTGCCATCCTCCCGTTCCTCGAGAAATCATGGGAAGATCCCTTGATCATGGCCAACTACAGAGCCATCTCCCTCCTTCCTTTCCCACCCAAAGTCCTGGAGAAGCTAATCTGGATTTACACCCAACCACAGCACTAAGACAGCCCTCATCACAGCTGCTGATGACATCCACCTCTTCATGGAGAAAAGTGATCCAACAGCGTTTAGTCTGCTAGAGCTCTCAGCTGCAGTCAAAACCGTCTTACACCCCATCCTCTTCTATTACCTTCACAAGACCAGAATCCATGTCCCAGCACTACGATGGTACAGTCCATTCCTCTCTTCATGCACAAAGTCAGCTAGCCTAGCTTCCTACTGTCCAATGCCTCCTAGATGATCTGCGGCATCTCCCAGGGCTCCTCCATGAGAGCCACCTAATTTCAACGTCTACATGGCCTCCCTTGCCAGCATCATTCGCTCCCACAGATTTAACATCATATCCTTCTCAGATGACATCCAGCTCATCCTTTCCCTACAAGAAAGTACACCCAACACCAAAGCAAACTTTGCCAGATGCATGTCCTCAGTAGCAGACAGGATGAACAGGAACTGCCACAAACTAAAAAGTGACAAAAATAAAGTGGTTCTATTCGGCAAAGCACTATACTCAGGTGCCCCGTCTGGTGGCCCTCCGAGCTGGGACTGACTCCCTGTTCATCTAATGCTGCCAGGAACCTGGGCATCATCCTCAACAACCATATGTCAATGTCCAACCAGGTCAACATGGTCCCATATACCTGTTTCCACACTTAAACTGCTCAGGGAGGTCTTCAAAGGGCTGAAGATCCGTCACTCAAACCCTTGTCACCAGCAAGCTTAAGTACTGCAAAGCTCTCTATGTAGGCATCACAGCCCAGCACAACAAAAGCCTTCAAATAGTATATAATGCAACAACCAGACTCACACTCAACCTACCTCACCGGACTCTAACAACCAAACAAAGAACTCCCCTGGCTCACAATCCACTATCGCTCCCTTTTCAAACTCCTCACTCTCACCTACAAAGCTCTACCCAAGCAAGGCACCTACTTCCATAGCTCCATCCACTTCCACGAACCATCCAGACACCTCTGCTCGGCAAGCTTACTCCTTGCTTCTGTCTCCAGCATATAGAGTTCCAAAACTGGGGGGTGCACTTTCTCCCACAACACCCTTAAAGCATGAAACGAGCTCCCTTCCACGTCAGAGCAGTCTGCACTGTCCTCATTTTCCTCAAGAAACTGAAAACCTGACTCTTTCAACAGACCCTCTTCAGACAGGCAAGGTCCCGGGTGATATGCATACTCTACAAATCTGAAACACATAACACAACATAACATAAAATAACATAACAAAACATTACATGCCAGCATTAAGATGTGGGTGCCAATGTCTCTCATGTTTATTTAGCAATCCATCCCAGATGGATCAGTAAATTTAAAAAAATGATCATTTGTTAGCGCGAAAGCTCTTTCTTAATTGTGGAGAGGCCCATTAGCAAATGGAAGGTAGTGGTCCCTCCAAAAGTAGAAAAAACTTAATTTAAATAGAAAATTTTGTCACAATGGAGCAGTGGGTGTGAGAAGCAACCGGGCATTGGTGGGAGGAGGAAAGCAAGAGAGAGTGGGCGGGAAGGAGAGAAGCAACTGGGAGTGAGTGGGGACACAACGGGGAAAGGGCTGGAGTGGGAAGCAACTGGGAGTGGGCTGGAAGGGGGAAGCAATGGAGTGGGAAGGAGGGGGAAGCAATGAGGAATGGGCAAGAGGGGGAAGCAATGGGGAGTCGGCAGGAGCAAAGATGCAACAGGGAGTGGGAGGGAGCTGGGAAGCAATGTGTAGTGGACAGGAGAGGGTGAGCAACTGGGAGTGGGCAGGAGGTGGGAAGCAACATGGAGTGGGCAGGAGTGGAAGCAACAGGGAGTGAGCAGGAGGGTGGAAGCAATGGGGAGTGGTCGGGAGGGCATAATTCACAGGACAGGGTGGCAGGGGGATAGCCAATGTGGAGAAAGGTGAGGAAGCAGCAGGGAGTGGGTGGGAGGGGGAAGGAATGGGGATTCGTGGTAGGGAAGCAACAGGTAGTGGCCAGACGAGAGGGCAGTAATTGGGAGTAAAGCCACAGGAGTTAAACAATAGGGAGTAGGCAGGAGGAAGGGAAGCAACAGGGAGTGAATGAAGGAAAGCAATGGGGAGTGGGTAGGAGTGTAGCAACAGGGAGTGCTCACTGTGCCACTGGAAATAAGCTATACCTTGCTGATGAGCCCCAATCAGGGTGTAACATGTCTTGGGTTGCTTGTGTTCCGGTTCAGAGAGGACCTGGCTTAGCAGTTCAGGTTGGACTGTTCCTACTGGATCAGGGTCAAGACTGATTTGCATATAGCTGGGACTAATCTGAGATGGCAAAAGAACAGTGTGTTGGAATGCTACACTGAGCAATAGACTTATTACAAGCATCCTCCCTTCACCATTTGTGTGTTAGATTAATTTAAGCATTCCATCCATCACCTTGTTGTTTAAATTATTCCTTAACATTGTTAATCACTCCTACAAAGCACAGAGGTGAGATTTTTATTCAAATGCATCATTTTCCACATGTTCACAATAAAAACAAATTTGGGAACATGTATTAAAAATGTGTTTTTTATTTAATTTCTTAAATTTTATTTAGGAGAGTATACGTCGCACTGCTGTAGTTATTTGTCTAACAGAGCAATGAGTTTAAAGCCTAATGTTTCTATCGGAACTGCAGAATTAAACAGTGCACATCATAGTACATAGTACAGTCTACCTTCTGTCTTGGCATTGCCTTCGCCACCACTGTGGCTAGGCACAGTGACAACCCCCTAAACGAGGAGAATTGTATGGGTTCACTTTGTAAACAAAAGATTGCATTAACAAAAGTGATATGAAGGTTTGTCGCTTACACAAGTTGGGGATGGTCACAGGTGTACAGTTCTTAGAAAGGGGACTCTGTTCCCCTTACAGCAGCGAGGCAGCTGTTTTCATTTGCAAACATTGGATGCCTGTAATCTAGCCTCAGAGTGCTAGTAAACCTCAGTCTCACTGGCAGCTTCACCCTAATTTGTGAGAATGGCTCATGAGAGGTTATCTTTTAATCTCATCTGCAGAAAAGAGAACTTGACAAAATCAACCATTCTCGTGCTTAACTAACTGCAAATTTGAGGCAATTTTGTGCCTCAGAACTGGATAAAAAATATCAGCGGGAAACAAACACAGTGGCGGCCGACACAGATAAATACCGGTGAAACGGGTGGTGGGGTGTGGAGGGAGATAGGGGGCATGCCGGAAGTGCACGGTGGGGGGTTTAATAACACAAAAACTATTTAAAACAACTTACCTGGTGCTGCTGGCTGTCTCGGGCTCCTCTGCTGCCAGTTCCTGGTCCCAGCAGTCCCTGGGACAGTATCACGGACTCCCCATCCAATCCCTGTGTTGGCCTCAAGCATGAGATCAGCGTGGGCATTGGCCTGAGTGAGCTGGATTAATGATCGCTCAGGCACAGGAAGTCTGCGCTGTTTCTTTAACCCGACTGTGCAATATAGCTGGGTTGGAGAAACCTAAGTGTGCATGTCAGGTTGGCGGCCTAAGACGGCTGGCCAAATTGACATGTGCATTTAAAAGAGCACAATTTACCACTCCTCCTCCCCCCTCCCATGGCCCAGACCCCGCCTATCCTCCCTGCACACGCTGGCTCAGCCAGCAGCTGAAAAATGAAACAATAGTAAAATCTAGTCTTATTTCTCAGCTGCTGGCTCTGAGCCAGTGGGGCGACGCTCATCCACCATTGCGGAGGAGCTGCCACTGAACAAACATTCATTAGCAGCAAGTTTAATGTTTATGTAATACACGCAATATATTTTGTTTACTTACTAAAAGCAGTTTAAACATGTACCTTCCAAGTTCCAAGTGTCTGTTTATACATATCATCAATTTCAGATATTTCTGAGCTTATTTACAAATTGATAAGTTGAAAAAATACACATGATGTACAAATGTAAAACCAAACTAATGTCTTTTTCACATTTGTTTGTGTTCATGTTAATTGGTTGTTTTTGTAAAATAGGCCCTTAACCTTCTGAGTGAGAATTATTATAAGGGCATCACCTCACTTCTTGTGATGCCACTTCCTGTGAAGTCATTGTGATTTGCATATGACAATTTGTCCCCCTCCTATTTTGCGTAGGACTTGTGTCCTGAATGTATGTTCCTCCATGAGTGTGCCAGCAGCAATGAATTCAAAGACTCTAAAATGCTTGCCTCCAGGACCCTAGCGTGGTCAGTAAAATTGGGGGAGGGAGGGTAGGGGGAGGTGTGAGCTTCAAATTTCCTAATAATCACCCTTGTGTATCATGGCAAAATACATTATCTGAGAAGCAGAGCTGTAGGGGCCTTAAGGGGAAAGGATAGCAGTGCGGATCGTTAGAGTTGCTTAAAAGACAATGGGGGCATATTACTAAGGTCCGGCGATAATTATCGCTCAGCGCGCTTAGCGCGAGGATAATTATCGCCTGACTAACGCTGAATTTTATCACTGAGATAGCGTGCTATCAGCAACGCTCATCTCAACAGTGATAAAATTGCAAGCGCTAACTGCCAAATGTGCGATTATCGCTGGAAATCCAGCGATAATCACACCATTTTTGGCGTTAGCTTGCTGATAGGACAGGACAGACTCAGCCATGATATCCACCTTCCATTGGATATCATGGCTAAGTCATACTGAGAGCAGGCGTTAGAAAAGTAGCGCTAACCGCGGTTAGCGCTACTTTTCTAATCGCTCTGCATGTTCGCCTGCAGCTTGATAATAGGAGAAATGTCGGTTAGCGACATTTCTCCTGTTATCCTGGGAAGGAACGCCCACTTTGCATCTCATTAGAGATGCAGAGCGAGGCGTGGGGAAAACGGGTGCTAACATGCGTTAATGCATGTTAGCACCCGCCTTGGTAATAGGGCGGTAATATTATCTCCGCTTTTTTGGCTCTTAAAGCCGAAAAGCGGAGATAATGGCCCTTGCTAATATGCCCCAATATGTTGTAAAATAACCAACAATTTTAAGAACTTGAAAAAGAGGGGGGAGAGAAAAAGAGTGTGTGTGTATGGTTTTGTCTGTGTGTGCATGTGAAAATCCAGGGTAAAATCCAACAGCAACCTCACCATACCCGACTGAAAGCAACTGTGCCTAACTATTTACTAGAGAATGCATTTATTATGGCATGTAACATCCTAAACACACCCCCTAAAGCTACGCCCCTGCTTTTTGACAGGCGCTTTGCACTGAAAGGAGCAGCAGGGTGGGAGAGTCATCCAATGCTGTAGGGACTGTAGAAGGGGGAGCATGCGGTGGCACTTTCAGGCTGCAGGATGAAAGCTGCAAGTAGCACTTTATGGCTGCAGCAGGGGTGGCAGTATCCAAGCAAAGGTTGTCGAAGAATTTTTTTTCCTCCAGGAAATATTTGAGATCTGGGTAATCCAAAAGGAGATGGACAGCCCATCCAGCCAATGCCTGAAAGGAGTGCACATAGACAAGTCATGGCCTGATATGGCTACCCAGTGCTAATTTCTCTATGGAATTTGGTGTGTAGGTTGTGTGTTTTTGTGTCATTTGTTGTGCTTTCTCCTGACATTAGGTTTGCACAGACTGCTGAAGCTGTCTGTAGTCAGACCTAAAAAGGGAATCAAAACAGCGGTACTTTAGCCTTTATTTCTTGTATACCACGCTGAAATATCTGCCTCTAATTCAATAAATGTGCATACAGTGCCGCACAAGCTTGGTTTTAAAATAACTGCATTTAACTGATGCTCAAAAATGAAGAAGTCTGAAATCTGAGCTAAGATTGCAAATCTGGTTTACACCTAAAGAAACCAAAGAAGGATCAGCCACCTGGCGGTGGAGGTTACCTCGTATGTGCATTTATGAGAAATATTTTCCTTGCACTTTTGCGGGCCTCTGGGGGGTAACCTGGGGTTGCTGGCAAACAAGGGTCAGGTCTTTTCGTGGCTGAAAGTTTCGACAAGGAAATTAAGCCGTAGGTTTAGTTTTGTGCCTGTCCAATATCTTGTTTATTTTTCTTGATAGCATGAAGTTTGCCACTTAAGAGAACCTAACAGCAATGCATGTTTGTAGTTTGCATCAATAGATTGCAGATAACTATTTCGGAGAGGGACCCCTCCTGATGCAGACTTCTGTGGAAAAGGCTGCATTATTGGAAGCAAGCAGATCCCACAAATTACAGAAAACCTTCGGCTTGGACACACATTCTAAGAAGCTAACAACTTCTAACATCAACATCTAACCTGTCCCCCTCTATCCTAAACAGTTCCTGCCCCTATTGGTTATGAAATACCCTGTCTCCCTTTTATTAAGATTTCGTGACTTGACATATTTCCTCTTAACTCCTCATTCAACAAATTAACTTTTGACTGACCCAGTCCTGCCAAGTGTCACGCATCAGGCGTGACGCTAACGCATTTCAGTGTGGTGTTCCGCATCACCGCACTGAAATGCATTGTCACGCATTTTGCCCACTCTACTCTGACGCGCTGAAACTGGCCCGCTCGGTGTAACGCAGGTGCTGCAGCGCGGCGTGGCGCGCGCTGGCGCTGCCTGGCTGGTCACGGTGTGCCTCTGACCTGTGTGCACGCGGGGGGGCTGCTGCTCTGCTGAGATTAATTGACCTTCCGGTCCGTGCTGCTGCTCTGAGAGCCCGTGCCTCAGCATGCGTGCCCAAATTGAAATATGCTGCCTAGCTTGCTACAATGTTGCAAAACCTGCAGGCTGCAGTCAGAGTGCTGGCTCTTAATGATTTCCCGCCACGGCGCTCAGCGCTGACCACATGACAGAGTGAGTCATCATTGTCTCAGACTCACCCTGCCCAATAAAATTACCGGGACGGCCGGGGCCTGCCCTCTCTGAAGACAAGTTGTGCGTTAACTGGCTCTACTGTGCGGCGCCTGACGCCCATTACCTCACGTCCTCTAGTTAACAGGAAGCGGAAGTAAAGTGCGGCGCTCGTCTCTGACTGACTGTGAGAAGAATCGGGCCGGCGGCGCGGGCGGGAGTGACTCTGAGTTAAGGCAGAGTCTGTCTCTCAGTCACACCATCAGGATGGCAGCGCGGCATGAGAGACGCCTGTGGCTGCATGATCGGGCACGCTGCGTGTGGAGACTGGTGCTGCTGTGCACACACTGCTCAGTGCTGCAGGCATGTGTGCGGCGCCGGCCGCCGGCCGTCCGGACGCGTCACCCCCGTTGAACTAAGAGACAACAGTAAGTACTAGTAGAAGCTGTAACTTATGATTCGTTTACAGTACAGACAGGTTACAGGAGGGAGCACTAGGGTTAGCGCTCTTCCATTTCTGGTGCTCTGCAGCAGTTTCAAGAACTTCTTGGAGTTTCTTGTTGCTCAAATGGCTGTAATTTCTGATGTTTAAAAGTTTCCCTCGTCTTCATGCATGACTTTTGCTCGCGAGAAAGTGTCACTCATAGTCGCTGAAATGTCACTCATAATTTCACTGAAATTATGAAAATGTCACACATGGCAATCTGAAACCTTGGCAGCTATGCTGACTCCACTTTCCTTTCCTGCCTGCCCACACCAGGACCAGGTTCCCTTTTCTTCATCTTCAATTATATATTTCCCTTTTGTCATTATCCATACTCCTCTTCCACTAACCTTCCTATCTCTCCCCCTACCTTATCCTGAGCACTCTTTTTCACCCACCAGTAAGGCTCTCCCCAGAGATGCAGTGGCAGCTGCTGACTTTTGAAATTGGTCGGGTGTAACAGTCCTCACATGAGCGAGAAACAAGTCATCGAGAGAGCCACAAGGTCTGACTTGCACAATGTGAAAGTAAAAAGTTTGGGGTCAATTCAGGCTTCCCAGCTTCACCAAATTGTGTGTTCCTAGGCAATTTTATTTCTTCTAGCCTCCTTTTATTTCATTACCACATGAGACCACCTTAAAACACATGAGTTCAGGATGTGCACACAAAAAAATTCTTATGTTTTTTTAGTGAGAAATAACGTTGTTTCATATTTAATAAGAATCTAGGCCCCAGGCGCAGTGGCCTGGCAATTGATCTGCCCTTGAGTTCAATAATGGCATTGTGTCAAGGTGGAAGACCAGAATATCTTTAAGATCTAGGGGCAGATTTACAAGCCCCCTGCGCCACCAGTACGTCACTTTTTGTGACGTACTGGTGGCGCAGGGGGCTGCTCCATATTTACAAGGACAGGAAAAGCCACCCTGCGTGACTTTTCCTCTCCTTAAATACGGCCCCTTCACACGCAGCACTTTGCGGTGAAGGGGCGTTCCATGGGTGTTGCTGTGGGTGTTCCCACGCAACACCCATGGAACAAGACACATCTCCAGAATTACGAGAAATCGTAACTCTGGAGATGCGTTTGAAAGCTACGCCACCCTAGAGGTGGCGTAGGGAGGCGCACTGAGGAGAAATGTTTTCATTTCTCCTCGTTTTTTCCTCTTTCAATCCGTGCTGCATTCTGCAGCACGCATTGAAAGAGGAAAATGGTTGTAGTGATTGTTTTTGTGCAGGAAGGTTCCCCTTCCAGCCAAAAACAATCTCCCCACGACGCAGGCATCCTTGCACCATGATGCAAGGGTGCCTGCGCCGGCGCATGGCTGCAGTTTGTGCGCCAGCGCAGGGGGAAGCACAAGGATGTGACATATTCTTGTAAATATGTTGCATCCCTGTGCTTTCCAAACTAACGCAGCGCGGCGCAGCAAAATTACTTGCTGCGCCGTGCTGCGTTAGTTAATTGTAAATCTGCCCCCATGTGTATAAACTATCACTTTAAAAAAAATGCCTCTCAATACAGTCATCTTGTCTGATGCACTAAGGTGAAACGTTTTAGCAATTTAAAAAACATAAACATGTTTTAATTTTGAAGAGACTTCATGGTATTGTTACATTATGCCTGTTGCATGATGCACTTGCATAACGTTGTCATGGCTCAGCCAGTGCAGGGGCTCTTTGACCCAAGCAGACCCTTGTCTCGGCTCCCTGTGTTAATGTGTTGGCTCGCCTATTATTACTGAAGCGTGTTTAGGCCATCTTCGCTGTAGACACATTGGCACGGATCTCTTGTTTTGCTTTCAGCTGATGACATTCTTCTCTAATACTCAGCAGTCACAAACCGCATAATCAACAGGCGCGTCTTACTTATGTGGCGCTTCAAACCAAGTGCACACTCTTGCTAGCAGTGGAAGTTCTTACTGAGGCGGGTTCTTTCCTCTTTGATGCTGCTGTGGAAGGAAGGTATTAGCTCATGTCTGTACAAAGGCAAGAGGAGCTCAGAGACGTCTCAAGGGTAATAAACAAACAAACACTTGCAGTAAACACAAAATCTGAAAAGTTGGAAACTTGGATTTTATCTAGTGTTTAAAGGCATGCATTGATTTTTGGTGTTTGATGTCAAAAACAACTGCAGGAACTAGAATATTCCTTTCCACAAAGGATCACGTTTTCCGCAGGTTCTTTTGTACGCTGGCAAATAAACAATTGTTTTGTCAGTCTCCTGCAAACACTTGTTTTCACTAACTGCTCCTGCAAACACTTGTTTTCACTAACTGCTCCTGCAAACACTTGTTTTCACTAACTGCGTAAGTGGAGTGTTTATTTAGAATTTCTCCTTAATTTCTGTACCAAAAGCATGGACACTTACAGGTTTTGCCTGTAAAGCACAGGCATGCAGTCGTTCGACTAATATTTGTATATTTTATTCTAATATTTGTTCCTTCCACTTCCATTGTAGTTCCGTTTGTCCTCGTGCTGTACTCTCAAATTCAGAAGCAGGCAAAATTCCTTCTCTCAACTTGTAGTTGCATTGAAACGTTAGCCAGCAATCCCCCATTGCATCACTCTTGGTGTACCAAAGCCAGCGGTCAGCATTCGTTCCTGCTGGATTTCACACCTCACCCCAGTTAGTGGCCTAGAGTGCTAAGTAGTGAGGCTGGAGATGGGAGGAGGCAAGTATGCAAATCAGAGAGATTATAGTACACTTTGGTCAGGACCCACTGGCAAGATGAGGAAGACTTGGCAAATCCTTTGGTAAATAATTCGGCTTCCAAGTCTTTTGGGTTTTGCTCGATAGGAGTCAGCAGACTGATCATAGCGTCTCAGACCGAGAACCATGCAGCTGTCAGGGTCTGCACTCTTGAAGTTTGGCAAGGGCTATGTTTGGGAGGCTGAAATAGACAATGCTGTAGTAGTCTAGTAGGAATACTGCTAGTACCAGATCGAAATATGATAGAATTGAAGTAGTGACAATTTGAGTCCATCTTGCATCAACTCCTATCATCGACTTATGCAGACAGAGCAGGGAACATGCTCCCTCACAGTGATGCACATCAGGGCCAGCCAGTCTTCTATAAACTGTGTTGTAAGGCAGACTACCTCCCTTCTAACTGTTTCCCAGCTGTGAAGCCCGGGGCCCTCGCACCTCTTAAAGCATACTCCAGTACCGCTAAATAACCTTCACATTACATGAAAAAGACAAGACGTAAAAATAAACATAACAAATGATCAACGTAGCTCAGCCCTGCAGTGGATCTTCGGCACCCGCGGCCTGACTCTTTGAAACACACACCTCATGAAGAGCTGAGCAATGCATGCTGGGTGTTCAAAGTGAAATTAAAACACCATGCATCTCAGCCAATGAAAGCACTGCTCTCATGCCGTTTATAATAGCAAAAAGAATAAGAGGAGTGCGAGGATTGGCTGGGACAGGTGACCACAGTGCTCCATCTGAGGCCGATGGGGCTATGTTGCTCGCCCAGCTCGCTGACAGCTATATGTAAGTAAGTAAGTAAAAGCTTTATTGTTAGATTAATTAAATATGTTACAATATGAAATACAGAGACAAATAGAGTTCATTAAAATGATAAAAATAAGAACTTCTCATGGCTCATAAAGCAGAGTCCCTGCTGTAAAATTGAGACCTGCTTTATGCAAGTAAACAAGAGGCAGCATAACATATGAGAGACAGTTAGCTCTACCTAAGGCAATTAGGATTCAGGTTGTGCGGGTGGAAAAAAAGTGCATTGTGTAAGGGTGAGACCTGTGCAAATGGTGACTGGAGTACAAGTGCTATGAGTAAGCCGGAAATTCAAGTCCAGTGCAGCATTTAATGAGCAAGGTGCTTTACCCCAGTCCTTGGTGGAGACCAGAGGTCACTGCTGCGTGAGCTGTAAAAACTGGTAAAGGACCTTCTTTAAGGCCTGGTCAACTCCCTGTAGGTATTTTACTGTTCAGGAGATTGCTGTAGGATCCCCAGAGTTTAAACATGCTATTATTGCTTGTATTCAGGAGCGGACTCCAGTCTGGTTCCAGAAGGCCATGGGCCATTGGTGACGCAAATTTAAAGTAGACTTGCAGTGACAGAAGGTGTGGGTCATGTCTTCCTTTAGTTGGCCACACAGGGAGCTTCTCCTGCTGTCCTTAGCCGGGGTGCTGCATGTGCATTGGTAGGGAGGATGCCAAGGCAATGTTTTAAGAAGGTTTGCTTGATCATGCTACTGAAGGCTTTGCTTAAATATGGTTGTGGTTTGAGCTGTGTGTAACTATTTAGAACCATCCATGCGTGGGCACGGTTCTCCAGAGAAGCCTTGTCCCTTACAGTTGAAATTTGTTTTGACATTTTGCTGGTTGTCCTTCAAAACGACTCAATGGTGGGTATTACAGACCATAGCTGAGCTAGCCCAAGATGATCAATGGAATCTTAGAGATATTTTCCGGCTACTGAACGGGGTTTATGATTTCCAGCGAGATGTTGTGGTTTATGGTGTCCCTTTCGGCTGACTGGATCCTATAGCACGTGTTGAAGAATGCAGCTATATGTAGGGAAACCATAAACTGCGCTTGTTGGTTTGGCCAGAAGCAAAATGCCAGCCAACCTGACATCCGCAGTTCAGTCAAACAGTTGGCAATAAAGCCACATCTATTCTCTTCTGTGAGAGGCAGCTCCATGTGGTGGCATACATACAGTTGGTATGTATGCCGGTATGATGCATTGGAGGCAAGTAATGTAATGGCTGCAGTCAGGAGGTCAACGCCCCTGCGCTCCTATATAGAAGTCACTGCAGCAGAGATGTTCCCCACTGAATTCTTGTCCTTTCCTCGCCAACCATCTCTCCAACAGCTCTATCACCTTTATCAGGAACAATATTTTCCCCAGCAAAGAAAGGTGCACCCCATTCTCTTTTAACAATTCTGGTCATTTAAATGCAATGTCTACATGGCTTACCACCGCAGTGCCACATGTCTTACAAAAACCTGTCACACCTTGTCAATGGTGGCAGGTTTCCAAGCTGCCCTTCAGACCCTCCTGGGCAGCAACTATGTCCAAATCACCTGCGACCTGTCTACCTTCTTTTGCATTGTCTTCAAATCCTTTTTCCTCAATTTTAAGAGTTTCAAGTTGGACCTATGTACTGAACTATTTCCATCTAAGTGTGTAAGGATCAAGTCTTCCATGGTCTGTTTCTGCTCAATTCCTTTAACATGGGCAGCAATTGACTCCACCTCAGCCCCAGGTCCTGGCAGAGCACTGATACCCTATCATCCTCCAACCACCTTCTGTAGCCTATAGCACTGCATTCTAGTGTGATCCACAGCCCATGGCACTATGGAATGGGTGCATATCCACACCTCCTTCTACCTTCCTGGGACCTTCTGTCTCCCTGAGGTGGTGACAGAACTTGTCAATTACTACCACAAATCCTTGCCCCCTCCTACAGCACATATCACCACCTCCTTATGGACCTCTATCTTCCCAACTTGTTTCGCCTTTACTCACTCCACTCCAATCAATGTGCCTCAGACACTGCGCCCATTCTGAAAAAATGTGTCCCTTGCTCCTTTTCCTATCAAAGCTCTCAACCACAAGCACCTCCTCAATACTCCCAGAACCTGACTTTCTGTCACTCTGTTCCCCACTCTAGCATTCCTACAATGTTAGCCGCTCCTCAGCTTATTGTGCTTTAGATATGCCCTCCATGGACAAATCCTTCTGTTAGCAGATCTCCTCAAAATCACTCAGCATCCCTTCATCTTTTGGTCTGGCTTACCTTTCCTCACTTTCACAAAAATCATACTTTCTTACTCCAAACATCTTTATCCTCCATCCCCTCGCATCCCCTTGACCCCACCATCTCTGACACTCTGCTAGCAAAAAACAGTTGTAAATATGGTTCCAACTAAAACAGTTTCCCAGGTGGACGTGCATGTAACTCTCACTTGAACCTTGATCTTAACAGTGCTGTTGCCGTAGCCGGCTTCCTGCTATATTTCCTTTTTCCTTTCACCTAGCCAACCCACCTAACACCTTTCTTCCAAATTCCCCCCATTCGGCTCACACCCTAAAGCATTTTCCAAAAAATGCTACCCAACTTGCCCACAATCTATATTAGCGAGAACCCTTTTTCCACCAGTGACATTAAGAAATTCATTGCATCTCCTCTTCTACTCATAATTTCCTCTCATTCTCCTCCTCTCCTTTGTGCGCTACTTCCAAGAAATCCCATCCATGCCTGTCTATATATCTTCCTCTTTTGTTCTGACAGGAAGTTCTCAGTTAAACTCAGTGCCCTTTGCTCCATAGCTCCCACATTTCCTGCAGAACCCTTGCTATATCTTGCTCCACCACTGGTGCCAATCCATTGAACCTTGACCACTGAGATATAGCATCTGACACCTCATTGTCTACTGCTGGTATGTGCCTTGCCCTAAATATTACATTAAAACGCAAACATCTTTGCACCAACTCCCTCAACAGCCTCAGTAGCCACTTGTGACTTGCTGACAATTTGTTGATCACTTGCACGACCGCAGCAAGTCATCTTTATATTTGTCAGATCTCCTCCCAATAGTTCTAATATCCAAATCACTGGAAAAAATTCCAGGAAGGCTATGCTACGATTATGTCTCCTTCAATCCTCTGACCACCTTAAGCACATCATCTCCTTTTCCAGTGAAGGCTAAAGCCACTGGCTCCCGACATGCCAGAAAAGATTTCATATATATTGGTCCATATCCATCCACCGCTTTGTAGCCATCTAGAAAGCTCAACCAGGTCATCCTACCCTGTCGCATGTTCTTATTAGTCCATAGACTATGATGGGTCTAGTGCCCCTCTGACGGCCAATACCATGTGTTTGCAAAAGTCCCTTTCCAGTGCTACAACATTCTAAGCAAATTTTATGTGCCACAAAATCTGTTATTTCTGAAGTTCCTATTTTTTCCTCAAGCAGCAGCATCCCTAGAGTCTCCAGCTTGCCTTCCAGCCGGAATGACTCCATTGCTAGCTCAATACCTAAGAAAGTGAATGATTGCCCTTTGTTTCATGCCAGGGCTCACACACTCTCAATTCCTGAGTCCTGTGTCACCCTTTTTTATCTTTTTCATCAATCTGGGGCATTCAATCTGCAGCACTTGCTTTGACTTGACACCTCTCGTAGTACCTACTCTAAAAACTGCTGAAAGCCTCAAAAACTGCACATGCCACTGAGCAACCAATGGTCATGTCTTTGTCAACACAATTCTAATCCCCAAAACAAAATACCTAGTAAATGAAAGTCCGCCGTACGCAGCAGTAATCATGTATGTCAGTTGTTCCCATCTCTGCCCCTACTCTGTAGCTCCTCACCTTTGCAATAGCCTTGATTATGCCTGTGTAGCACACTGAGCATTCCTCCGCTGCTATGTAATCCTTTTCTGACGTGCCTTTGGCCTAGGACAGGACAAAGGATGTCTGTATTCACATTTCACATTTTACAGCACAGTTCCCAAATGAGCAACCATCAAATTCTGAATGGGTAGCTCCGTAAATTAGCCTTCCATACTACCTCCTCTTACTCATTTTTCCAACTTTTTGTGTACTATTCCCTCCAGTCCTTTTACATATCTCACGTTGGCAGCCCACCTTCTTGTGCCCAGCCAAGTGTATGGTGTTCGAATCCCTTCTTTAAAACCTCGTCTCAACTTCTCCACGGCTGGCTGAGCAGGGAATTTGAGCAGTCATGGTTCCATGACCTCCATCAGTGCTGCCCCAGACTGGTACTTATTTTTCCTCATCAGGCATTTTCCAAGAGCAAGAGATGGAAAAACAAACAAAGCAGAAAGACGGAGGAAGAGAAAGAGAAAGAGAGGAAAAACCATTGTAAAGGGAGAAAGCAGGAACCTGCAAGAGTGAGAGAAAGGGTCAGGGGGGTGTTTGGTGGTGGATCAAAGAGTACTGAGGTGAATTCTAGACTACTCACTCTCGGTATTGGGTGAGTCAACATCTAATTGCACCATTCCTGGCCTTCTGAGCAGAGCTGAGCAGCACTCATTCTTTTACAAATGAAGCACTGGCCTCCACCTTAACTGAGTGTACTGCCTATTTCCAAAATTCCTCTTCGCTTCTCCCCTGCTCCTGCTGCCGACGTTCTGGGTCTGTAATGCGGAGCATTACTCCAAAGGATGCCTACCTTCACACTTGCAGCAATCATACTTAAACTTACACGGTGACCTGAAACATTTCCCTTTGTTGAAATTCCATCATGCACCTCATTGTGCACTCCTATAATGGGACCCCACTTCTCCTGTCGCAGGATTTCCCAGGAAGGGCAGGTGCAGTCAATGGTAAACTGCTTGTCGAATAAAATGACCTGTACTGGCCTAGTTGGCATGGTGTAATTTAACTACAATTTTTGTTCAACCTCCTCCTTAGTCTAAGCTTCTCAGTGCACTGAACTCCCCAACATACCTCATCCAGACTATTCCGCCAGAGCTTATATATGATGCCCTGAAGATGTCCATTTATTTAAATAATGCTACACTGCTCTCTGGATATTTTTCATAATATAAGCTGGCGTAAATTGTAAACACTGCCGGCCATGTGTCAATGTTAGATGGGATCCTCGGCCTTTAAGCACTTCTTTAAGTTTCCCTTCCTCCGCTTTAAATCTTTCTTTGCTCAGCATCTCTCTGTGTAAAAGCTTCAGCAAATGGCCACTTGATGGGGCTGCTACTGCCATGTAGGGTAACCTTACTGCCCCTGGTTTGCCCTGTTTTTCCTTCTCTCCTGGTTTTGTCTGTGTACCCTCATCATCCTCTCGCGCTGTGTTCTTTCATTCCCATCTGTCACCCTAGTGTTGCCCGATCCTGTCATATTGACACAAGTTCCCGAAGTCTGAGCTACTGCTTTTTATCTCTTTATTTCTGCTTCTCTTACCTGCGTTACGCCATCTTGTTTGCTCCCCCTTCTCCTCACCTCCAACCTTTTCTCAAGAAACCCACTCCATGCACCCCATCACTTCCTTTGTAATTTCTTGAACTCAGACCTAGACCTCCCACCTCCTGAACTCTCTGCCTCACCACCACTGATGGCAGTCTTCGCGTGTTTCCCTCGCCTGCCCTTCCTGAGGCTGGCCGTCTTTTCTCTTTTCTCCTCAGTGCTCTCGTACTGCCAAAGAGCATCATCACCATTTCCATGCCCCACGCCATGAAAGATGCAACCCTTTGGCTGTCCTATAGTTCCCTTTTCTCCCGCAAGTCCTTCAGTCCCATTTCTAGAGCCTGCTCCCCATTTATAAATCTGTGCCAAAGCCCACTTCTACTTTACCTCCTCACAGCACCCCATGGGCTGCTGAGTGCTCTACATCTCCCTCACTCAAGTCCTCTTTGCTAGCTCTACTCAAGGGTAGAGGTGGCCTAATCTCCTTCCCATATTGGCTTGGCAGCTGCCCTGCTACCCATGCCCATTTAGACTGGTATCCTGGAGATCCTTCTGGTACATTGTTTACTTATGGTGCCTACTCTGTCCTCAATCTCCTGCTCACCTTCTCTCTGATACCCCACTTTCTTTGATCCTGGGCCTTCCATGCAGTTGTCTGCAGATTTATCCGCAGTCTGCCTTCCATTCTGCAGGTGTGGTCTTCCAACAACTTCTTAGGGGCCAGTTCTCCCTGGCCTCCTATGATGCCTTCTGTCATCCACTCGTTGCACTTCTTATGGCCCAGGACCATTGCTCAAAGAGCCCGGCACGCATACCCTTTTTGTTAATAGTGGGGAAGCTCCTTTAGGATTCTGTTTGCTCCCTTCAGACTTTACCCCCTTCACTCTGGGAGCCAGTCTTCTCCTTTCTTTCTTAATCTGCACCAGGGGGGCCTCTGTACTTTCCTCTCCTAGGAGGCGACATGCACACCAATATTGCAGTGAGTATCCCTACGGTAGCCAGCTTCTGTGGCCTCTTTGTATGGACCTGGTTTGCAGGAGCCCAGTAGCATCATGGTGCACTGGCCACTTACCTCTCTCCGGAAGTAATGCCTTCACAGCCTCATGGCCCTCTCTGAAGGGGCAGACACAAACGCTGACAGTCCTTTTTCATTTTAACGGTGAAAGGTTTAATAAAACCCCTTCATGCATGTCTGCTTAACAATGACGCTTCCACCGACAACATAACATGCTCTGTGTTGTCACTTATTGCCCCTCCCAATGAACCCGCATGAAGAAGACAGGGGCCCAATTTGTTGATTTACTGTGCATGGAAGCAAGGACAAGAACAGTGGCGGCACCTCCACTAAGGTGGAGGAGCATCGCCCCACTGAGTTCAAAGAAAAAATGAAAAGATAATAACGCAACGTTAATAACTCGCGTTATTATCATTTCCTTTTTTGTATGGAGCCTGAGCCAGGTTAGGGCAGGGTGAAGCTTGGCTGTCCTCACAGGGAGGAGGAGTGGTTGCTGCACCACAAGTGTGCATGACGGTTTGGCCGGCCGTCTGGGCCGGCCAATCCATCATGCATGCTTAGCATGTTCTCCACCCGGCTGCATTGCAAGGCCGGGTGGAGAACATGCACTGGCTCCCACTCCCTGTCTGAGCACCGAACCAGGGCACTCAGACCAATCACGACGCTGCTGTCATGCTGGTGACAGCAGAGTTGTGATTGGCTAGGGGAGTCTGGGAGCCTGTGTGCTTCTTGAAGACTACAGAAGAGGACGGAGGAGAGGCGGCGAATGGCAGGTAAGTGAGCTTATCCTTTTTTTTTAATTCCCCGACAACCACTACTTTTTCCTAGCGGTCGCTCCTGAACAAGAAATGATATAAGACAAAGAATATTGGGTGCCTACAGCCAATTGCTTGCTGCAAGCAAGGACATATCACAGTGCTTTTAAAATAAGGCAACGTGGTACACAGGGCCGGCCTTTCCTCAGACAGCATCCCAGGCTAACCTAAACTTGGCTCCAAACCTGATCCTCCTCCCCCACCCTTTTCCCTAACTGCCCCCTCCCATTGGTGATCCTGGTGGAGGGCACTTTTGTGCTCACTGGTCCATCCTGGCTGAATATCTCAGACCAGTAAACAGCCTGGTATCACACAATTGTAGGCGTACCGGGCATGGCCCCAGCTCGCCCCTTCCAAAAGCCATACCTCGATGTACATATTTTTCCCAGGTGCTCATTTCTGTACTCTTACATTTAATTCACAATGGTCACCTTTCCTATACAGTGTCCGACTCAAAGCAATTCAAATTCATCAGTCTGTAAATGGATAAGGTCAGTGAATTAGATTGGCACTGCAATTCAAACTTGTTTTCCATCTATTCTCTGCAATTAATGATGAGAGAGAGAACATTCTTGTTCTAGAAAGAAGGTGACTGCGCTGAAAGTATATACTCAAATGCATTTAGCACAGCAAAACCTGCCTCCACTCAAGCCCTATGTGATTCCCTTAACACTCATTTTATTGAACAAATTGCCATCATTAAGTCTAGCATTCCTACTAATACCTCTCCTATAGCCCCACCATCTATATGTAGGAACCCTCTACTGCTAGATCAGGTTCCTGTTATCTCCAGGGAAGCCTTTTTTAGCCTTCTAAGGAAGGTTGGATCCGGCTCCCCAACTGATTGTTGCCCCCGCACATATTACGGGAAGCTTTTCTCACTTGCCCGGATCCTCCTCTCGTGCTCCTGAATAACTCCCTCAAGCAGGGTATTGGCCCAAATGTATTTAAGGATGTGGAAATTGTCCCAATCTTAAAGAAACCAGGGTCAGACCCCCTAGCCCTCACAAACTATCGCCCTATATCTCTGCTCCCCTATTTAGCTTAAGTTCTGAAAGCACATGTGGCTAGTTGCCTCAGCTCCTTTATCGAACTTTCCCACTATCTTGACCCTCACCAGGCTGGCTTCCAACTGGATCATTCCACCGAGACCGTCATCCTCACAGTCGTGGACGGACTTAGGAGGGGGGTGATAGGGGCATCACCCAGGGCATGGTACTCCTTGATCTTTCGGCAGCCTTTGACACGGTCGACCATGATCTTTTGGCCGATCGTATCAGTAATGTCGGGATCCAGGGCCTGGCTCTTAAGTGGTTCCCATCTTTTCCCAGCACCCGCTCTCAAGCTTTCTGCCTTGCTCATGTCTCTTCCTCCAAAGTGAAATCAGCTTGTGAGGTGCCACAGGGCTCTTCTCTTTCGCCTCTTCTATTTAATCTGTACCTACTGCCCCTGATCCGTTCCCTCGGAGAAAGGAAGGTTGGCACCTTCAACTATGCCGACGACCTCCAACTGATATTTGACATCAATCAATCGGCGTCTTCTGTCTTCAATTTCCAATAAATAATGCGATTTATAACTGAGTGGATGAACAGTAACCACCTGAAATTGAACCATGATAAAATGTAGCTGATCCTAAACGGCAGGCCAGCTAATCCCTGGAACTCCAACTTCTGGCCATACGAGTTGGGAAACCCCCCACTCCCAGCATGTTCAATCAGAAGTCTGGGCATTATCATCAGCAGTGATCTTTTGGTGAAAGCCCAGATTGGAACAGTGGTTTCCTCTTGTTTCTTCCAGTTGCGAAGGATCAGGAACATCAGTAGATTTCTTACTACAGAAGCCCTGACCCAAGTTGTCATGGCCTTAGTCATCTCCCACATTGATTATGCCAATTCACTTTATGCTGGTATTCCGGGATAACAACTAAAACGTCTGCAGCTGGTGCAAAACCAGGTGACCAGATTAATTTACCACCAGTCCAAATGGCACCATGTTACGCCTTTAATGGAAAGATTACACTTGCTCCCAGTAGCCAAACGTTGCACATTTAAGCTGGGGTGCATCATTTTAAAGCTCTCTATGGCAACAGTCCGGCATTTATATCCTCTCGAATCCAGCGCTACGTCCCTTCTCGGGACCTCAGGTCCTCCCATCTGAATTTTTGGGTCATCCCATCTTTCAAACATAAGAAACACGGAGGACTAAGATTTGCGGTCTTGGCCCCTCAATTCTGGAATTCTCTCCCTCTGGAGATTAGATCACTGACCTCCTACGCTCAGTTTAGGAAACACTTAAAGACCTGGGTTTTCCGCCAGGCATATGACTAAACCTCTCAAGTGGCAGTATCCCCTGGACTCCAGCGCCATGAAACCATTTGGTGTACGTGCGCTTTACAAGCGCATTTAACATAACATAACACATAACATTTTGAAGAAATGATCCCTCATGTACAACGTAAGGTCTGACATCAACAATGAAAGAATACATCATCCAAGTATAACAGTATAAGGTCGAAATGATCCTGGGTGAGACAAATACAATAATAGGGAGGAAAATGTCTAATAACGGGCAGCCCCTTTGCTTATGATTGGATGGTTTTCTTGCATATGTCACATACGCAAGAAAACCATCCAATCATGAGCAGAGGGGTTGACACAATACCCACTTTAAGTATATGTTATGTGTTGGAAAAAAATAGGTCTGGTTATAGACAGCCAAGCTGTCTGTAACTGAGCCCTAAAAAAATTAATTATTGTATGATTTGAATTTTTTTAAATCACAGCTTAGAAGCATTGGGAGATAGGAATAGATAAACTGGCCATAAGACTGCAGTTGAACTCTTGCAAGGAGGTTTTTGAAAGAGGGTGAGTTAAATATGAATAATAGATTAATAGAATAATAGAAAAAGAATATTAAGATGGCTGCAGGGAGGAAGCACTGAAATCGAGCTCCCGGGCACTGGGATCACTGCTGAAGTGAGAATCCATGCTGCCCCCCCCCCATCTCCCCCCCACGAGAACGAGGACTTACCGGAATAAACCCCAAGTCGGACAATTCTGAATCGAGCGTCCATCAACATCAGGAAACGAAGATATGAGGATCTGCGCCCCGACATCTTCAGGATTGAAACTGATGCCTCGAAGGTGATCGGCGGCCAGCGGTCCTCACTCGATCCAAGGACACCCTACTTCTGACCCGCGAGAGTCCCATCAGTCTCGGACCTGGACCGAAACTTCCACCAAGCTAGCACGGGAAGAACCAGGGGAAAGCTGTGCGCGAGCTACTGTGGAGCTCCGCAGCGCCTGACTGCAAAATGGCCGTCTAGAGGTGGAAACGGTAAAGGAAAACCGGCTCAGTCAGCGGACTGCATGCACCATAAAGTCACCCCAACAGTCCCGGACCGAAACTTTCACCGAGCGGTCACTGAAAGAATCAGGGGAAAGCTGGGCGCGAGCTACTGTTGAGCTCCACAGCGCCTGACCACAAAATGGCCGCCCTGAGATGGAAGCAGTAAAGGAGTCCCGGCACGGTCAGCAGACTGCACGCAACTCACAGACACCCCACAGTGGACCCACGAGAGCCCGACAGCCCAGGCCCGTAGTGACTACTTAACTGACACTGGGTGAACTTTAGAAAGCTGATTGCAAGCTACTACAGAGCTCCGCAGCGCCTGTCCCCAAGATGGCTGCCCCGACGTCGAACTGGCAAAGGTAACCCTTTGCATCCCTAGATGCCCACGCGACATTCTCCACGGAGATTGCGGCTATGCAGATTGAACCAGGACCGAAGCCTGAGTCAAATAGCCACTGGGAAAGCAGACAGATAACCACTGGGCAATCTGCCCACGAGTTATCGATGGTCTCCAAAACGCCTGTCCTCAAGATGGCCGCATGGAAGTTGGACTTCTCACCGACGAACAGGCTGCACCGGTGAGTCCCCTCCACCCTAAATTCTCCCCAGACACCCTGTACCTGCTGGCCCCAACAAGATAAATAACGAAGGCCCCTGCATCGCAGAGCCTGCCACCTCCTCAATCCAAATGCACACAGGGCCTGACCCTAAGATGGCCACCAAAAAGGCTCTTACATCATAGAGACTGCAAGGACCCCTGCTACATAGAGACCGCTACCTCCATTAACCTATGTCTGAAACCAATGATGGCCACCAAGATCTAACCCCAGGGAATACGCACAGGAGAGGCTCAGACCAACCCTAAAGAAGTGGACGGGGCACCCTACAACTCGCCTTACCTCGCTGACCCCAGTAATAAAACAAGCCTGACCCAGTCAGCTAGGCCCACCTCTGTTGCTCTCCGCCGGCCACACTACGGACTCCAAGTTGTTACCCCCCTCCGGCCGGGACTGGCGAGTATCGACCTCCACACTAAAAGGGGCCTGCCAACCACAACTCCGCGCCCTGACTCGCCAAGCATTTAATGCGACGCTAGCCAATCTCCATGTCCAGCCTCTCCGGTCACTAAAAGACAGTGACCTTGGCCCGCCACATCCCTGGCTTGCTGCACCTTTCCACACTCCGGACCCATTCTGCCAGACCACCCGGTGGCCACCCTAAAAGAACTCTGGTGGGTTACTGAACCCCAAATCTACGTCAAGACAACAGCAACAACCCGCCCCATATCAGAAACGAAAGGTTTACCCCAACGCTCCCGCCGCTTGTACACTCCTACACTCTTCCTGCCCCCGGGACCCGACCACGTGTTGGCAGCCAACCAACCTACCCCTAAAGAAGTGGCTTGATCGCGCTGCCAGTCTCATCCACCACTACAACCCACCCCGACCCCTGTGGTAGCGTAACACACCCAGCCTTAAAGGAACCAGCCCCACTTCCAACTTAGACAAAATGCCTTCTATCACACCAACCCACACCAACCCCCTCACACCGAACTACTTAAAACCGCACGGCCCGAACTCCTTCTCGATTAGTTTCCCCCCCAACCTCTCACCCAAAGCGAAAAAAAAACTCAAACATAAACTGATCCGACAATACCCAGAATCACTATTTGTTGACATATATCACTGCTCCTCCAAAGGCCAAGTAAAAATGGATCTCATTTTTCACACGGAAAGACCCGAAAAATGGAATAACACCCTCAGATCACAACTCCACATTACTAAAACTACCAATACTCCCCATAGCTGCAAACTATCATTCTCTATCCCTAACCGCATGACGCGGAGTGGGAACACCTCTGTGACCATCTACTGCAACGGCACAGTCCTGATCCAAGCTAACAACGACAACCTTGAGGCATTTGACTCCCTCTTCCCCTCACTTCAGACTGCCTCCTCGCACACATCTCCCCCACCCAACCCACCCCTTCCACCCGCACAACCGGACCCCCCAGCTGAACACACACATCATTCCTGCGCCCTCTACCATAAACTCCTGCTCCCCTCCACGAGACACCAGCCGCACCTCTGGCACCAAGAACATGGCTCCCCCTCCCCCGTCGGATCGTCCCCTAGAACAGCCCCCCGCTCACAACCTCCTCCAAACAACACCGATCGACCACAATACACAGTCTAAGACTTCCAACCACCTTCCTATACCCACCTGCAAAAGAATGCAGTTGACACAACATGACCCCCCTCACCCCACGCCCACGACCCATCTCAAAGCCATCATGGACAACACAATAACTACTAGATGACAGCGCAACATCGTCAGGCCTTCTCCCCTCGGGAGGACCCCGCCCAGAACCCACCCACCCCCACCACGGAAGAGACGGGGCAACGTCTCTCCCTGCTTGAAAGCCAATTAGCTGCTATAATACAGGGCTTCAATTAAATCCTAACCAACCTCGCTACACTTCGCAAGCCCTCCAAAAATCCTTACTGTACTCCCACCGTCTCCAACCCCACACACCAAAGGCTCCCCAAGGCTACACGACCTAGTTGGATCTCATCCCCCCTCTCGAGTCATACACTGAGACCCAAAAGAACCATGGAGGCTATGTCTGCGGATGAAGCTGCTGAACTGGCCTCCTCGTACGACACCCCCTCTACGACCACCCCTCAATCCACGATCCAGGTGATCACTGGATTCGGAAGAGATCACTCCATTCTGAAACCCCCTAGACCCCCAGCCTCCCTCACCAACATCCCCACGGCTCCCCTAAGAAAGAAACCAAAAAAAGAGATACCCCCTACCAACTGCATGCTCATGAACTGCAGATCAGCCACCAAACATGCCACAGAGCTAGCAGAATCCATCCTCACCCATAGCATAGACATAGCCTTCATCACCGAGACCTGGCTAAACGACTGCTTGCCTCCAATCATGGATACTCTCGTACCTCCAGGCTTTACAATCATTAACAAAGACCGAAAAGACCAAAGAGGCGGGGGTTTAGCGATCATTCACAACAACAACATGTCCGTGACCAAAATAGATACCTTCAACTATAACACCTTTGAATGCCTAACCACCAACATTAACACAAGCAACAACAAGACACTACACTGCCATCTCCTATACCATCCCCCAGGCAACACCACCACATTCACGGAACACCTGTCAGATCTGGTTGCTCACTGCTCACTCCGAGACACCGACAACCTAATTCTGGGCGACCTCAACCTACACTGGAACGTAAAAAACAGCTCACTAATACAAAACCTGAATAAGCTATTACACAGCAACAACCTTACCCAGCACTGCTCAGAAGAAACCCATAACAAAGGAGCAGTCCTGGATGCCATCATCGCCCAACGCGACACAATCACAATAGATCACATCCTACCGGTTGACTGGTCAGACCACCACCTAATCCTATTTCACATCACGCAACCGATCATGTACCAACCTCCCATCCAAGACCCCCCCACATGGACAAGAAACCTAACACAGATCAACATGGTCGACCTAGAAGAAAAGATAAGCTCGCTCCTGCCCCTCTCCCCAGACGGTCTCTCCACAACAGAACTTACGTCTCACTACAACACAACTATGACGTCCATCCTAGACCAACTAGCCCCCCTGAAACTAAAAAAAACCAGGAACATTCCTTCCAGATCCTGGTTCAACACAGACATTAACGCTGAAAGGAGACAACTTAGAGCTACAGAACGTCTATGGAGGAACAATCCCTCTACAAGCCTTCGCGAGCAACTCAAAGCAACCCAAAGGAAATACAAAAAGCACATCAACAACGAAAAAACCACCTTTTTCTGCACCGCTCTGGACAATGCGAAAAACAGGCCCAAAGAACTCTTTAACATCATCAGGCAACAAACTTCCAAGTCCTCTGCAACCCCAGGCCAGGCCTCCAAAGACCTGTGTGACAACTTCGCCAACTTCTTCAACGACAAAATCACCAAGATTGAGCTATCACTAGACATCAACCTCAATCCCTCCTGCAAAAACCCAACCCCAACAATCGAAGCCAACACACGCAAGCTCCCCACGAAAGCCTGGAAATCCTTCGACCCTGTACTTGAAGCCGAGATTCTCAAACTGATCTCTTCCTCCAAGCCCGCGTCCCATGTTCTCGATCCTGTACCCACCCTATTGACCAAAAAGCTGAATCTCTCCCTTGCCCCACTCTGGTGCAAAATCATAAACAGCTCCTTGAAAACCGGCATCATACCAGCCTGCCTCAAAGTCGGCCAAGTCACACCACTATTGAAAAAGCCAGGCCTAGACACCAACGATCTGAACAACTTCAGACCTGTTTCCAATCCCCCCTTTCTATCCAAAATCCTTGAAAAGTGCGTGCTCCTACAACTGACCCAGCACATGGACAACATCAACCTGCTAGATCCCCACCAATTGGGCTTCAGAAAAGGCTGTAGCACCGAGACCGCGATCCTTAACATCGTGGATGAGATCCACAAGTCTCTAGATACTGACCAATGCTGCCTACTCATCCTCCTGGACCTATCGGCAGCCTTTGAAACGGTTGATCACAATCTACTCATCAAGGCTCTCCAAGACAGAGTAGGTGTGGACGAGGTGGTCCTACAATGGTTCTTCTCCTTCTTACACAACGCTCCCAAAGGGTAAAAATCAAAACCTTCACGTCCGACCTACACCCCATCAGCAGAGGTGTCCCCCAAGGCTCAGTGCTCTCCCCTCAACTGTTCAACATATACATGGAACCCCTCACCACCCTACTCAAAAAAGCCAACATCCCCTTCCACCTATATGCAGATGACACCCAGATATACTTGGAAACCTCCTCCATTGACGACATTCTAAGACTCAACAACACTCTTAGAGAAGTTCAACTCTGGCTGTCAACAAACCACCTTAAACTCAATCAAGACAAAACCGAAATCCTCCTCATCTCCAACAAAGAGAAAACCCTCAAATCGTAGAGTGGCTAAAAGCAATCGATGCTCTCAACGGTAATCTCACCCTGGCAAACTCTAGGAATCACCCTAGACCCGAAACTGAACATGACCAAACACATTAAGATCTCCGCGTAGAGTGCCTTCCTCAATCTGAAGCTGCTAAACAAAATTAAGCCCTTCATCTTGCCCAAGGACCTCAAACAAGCCACCCAATCACTGGTGCTATCTAGACTCGACTATGGAAACGCAGTCCTCACCGGTACAGCTCAATCCCACTTAGCTCCCCTCAAAACAACTCTCAATGCAGCTGCCAGAATGGTCACCGGAGTTAAGAAATATGACCATCTATCACCCGCACTCAGAGAACTAAAATGGCTCCCAGTCGAAATGCGTGCCAGCTTTAGAACTGCCTGCCTCACGCACAAAGCCTTGCACACAGGGAAACCGGAATACCTGGCCTCCAAACTCAAGAAAGCCGGCCAGACAAGAAACCTCAGGAGCTCCAACACCCTGCTACTCATCCCCATGAAAACACGCAAACAAAAAACCGCTGCACGATCCTTCGCTGGAAACGCACCAAAAATCTGGAACTCCATCCCAGCCGATATCAGGACTATCCCTTCCTTTATAAAACTCAAAAGACTCCTAAAAGACCTCTACCTCAACCGTGCCTTCCCAAACCGAGAGCCGCTGCTGAAACGCACAAGCCTGCACTCTGCAGCCCCTTGACAATGTTCCACTACAACCTACCTCTTCCTGCACTCTGCAGCCACTTGACAATGTTCCACCACATCCTACCTCTTCCTGCACTTTACAGCCCCTTGACAATGTTCCACCTCTAACTACCTCTTCCCCTCTTCCCGACCCCCGCCTCGTTCCCTCCTCCCGGAATGAGGTTTAGCCCAAGACACCCTGCACTCATCGAGGCTATCTCAAGACTTCCCCACCTCAATGACGCTCAGCACATTGTGTCTTCTGAACATTTATGTTTACCTATGCCTTTTTATGTGATTTCTGATTTAAATCTGTTGTAAAGCGCTCCGATACCCTCGGGTCTGGTCAGCGCTATATAAAACTTCTTAATAAAATAAATAGATACAATTATGCATTAAAGAGGTCTTGGCAGGGAACAAAATTTGTGTTTATTTGTAATCTGGTCAGGTCACTCAGAGAGCATCATGGTGCTAAAAGTGTTCCCGGAAACAGCAGAAAAATAATCAGTGAGACAAGTGTTACCACCAAAGTATCAGCAGAAAGAACGGTATTAAGGGCCTTCCTAAAGAAGATACAGTCGGTGACCTTTTGAAGGTCGAGAGGCAGTCTGCACATTTTTGGGTCCAGGTAGTGCAAATATCGGACACCTCTGTGAGCCAGCCTAAATCTAGGAACCTGTAGCAGTGAAGGCTGAAACGGAGCAGGAGCATGCTTTCATACACAGGACATATCCAGCCGATATCAGATCTCATGCACAAGGCTGGTGGCAGTTGCTTTTCTTACAGCAATGTTCTGTAGACAATATAGGCTGTCATCTATCCACATTCTCAGCAATTTGAGTGTGGGTATGGGTGCAGGCGAAGAGTCCGACATTGTAAGCAAAATGGCATGCCATCAACAATGTTTGCTTTTACCTACTATTGCCAGCTTGAATTTACCTCCATTTAGCTTAAGAAAGTTGCTACACATCCAGGATATCATGGCCACTAGGCAGTCACTCAGATTGTTTAGCAATTTGAATGCTCGTTGGTTAAGTAGCAGAAGGAGATGTGGTTGGCCTGCATACAGTAGGGCTGTGTAGCCATGCTGTTTAATCAAGTCTATAGGTGGCCTCATGTACACACTCTCTCTGGGTTGAGATCTCCCTATGGTAAAGTATAGGCAAAAGTAAGAAAGTTTAGTAAACTTCAAAACAGTTAGTGAAAATATTTTTATGTGAAATATTAATGCAAATATTTTATGTATATATCTTAAGTGCAGAATGAAAATAAAAAAGCTAAAGAACAATTTATTTAATTTAAGTTTAAAGTTTTGTTTTATTTGAATATATATTTAATTAAATTAAAATTATTTTTCTAAAGTTTAAACTGAAAAAGGCCCCCTATGCTAGAAAATTATTAAAAGATATATTTTAAAATAACAATTGTTTTTTTTAACATTAACTTAGATTAATTTACATTTTAACTAGTTGAAATAATATAATTTATTTTAACATTATCTCCTAAGGGCTTTAATTTTTTATCTGTACCTCTATTATTTTCCATGGGAGGGTGCTGCAGCACCAGTGCTTGGCCAGTTTCCATGGGAGGTGCTGAGGTACCAGTGGTTGGCCATGTGTGTGCTAGACTTACTCCCGCTCTGAGCTGAAGTACATTCACTACTGTTTTGGGTGCTTTTTGGCTGTAGGAACTTTGGACGTGCAGTTTGTGAATAACAATGCCCTTACTCTTTTGTGGGTGGGTACACGTTCCTCCCTAAACTCCTCTCTAACTGTCCCTACACCCCTCCTTACTCCTCCCTAATCACTTCCCTTTAAGTTGTAAGCATGCTCCTTTTCCACCCACTCCCCCGGCCCCTCCTACCTTTACTACTAAGTAGTAAACTCACATGTGTGAGGATTTCCCCTTAGAAAAAATAGGAGATTTGAAGATTTTCCATCATGGGTTTGTGAATTGCATTTTATAGTATGTACTGGTTGTATGTACTACAAAATGCAGCTTGTGAATAAGACCCACTATCTTCTAGACCCAAACACGTTTTCGTTTTGTTTTATGACTTTGTTTTATTGTTTTTTCAAAGAAACAGAGCAAAACAAGCAGTGCATGGCCCACAGCATACAGAGGGTAGGATATCACATTCACATATTATGGCAGTTCAGTAAGATACAACATCGTACAAGGCAGAACAGAAGTAGCAGAAGAAAGTCCAGTAAGGGGACAGTATTGTATCGATTCCAAGTCGTCGAGCCAGGTATACAGTGAATGATGCATCAATGTCTCACTTGGTTGTTACAGCTGTTTTACATCGGCATAGAGTTCACAGAATTCACACCTCACCATCTGAGCCATCCTCTAAGCTAGAATCACTGCATCATTAAAGTTATTGAGAAGGAGCCTCCAAATCATGATTGTGTCCATGGCACCCTCGTCAGTCCTTAAAACACGGTGCCCCCTCTGGGGTACTTCTTGCTTTGGACCTTTAAGGCCACACCTGAACCATTGTTTTCTAAATATATCCTACCACCCCAGGTTCACATATTGGGGTACCCTTGTCTTCTTATAAACCCTCGTCAGTATGGGCAAGGCACATGTGCATCTCCTCCGCCACACCCCGTTAAAGGAGATCTTGCAAACAGAAAGACTTCAGCGGCACCATTGACCCAAACACTTTTTTAAGGTGACAAGGAGAATATCATGGCTGAATATGTCAAATGCTACGGATAGTCCAGTGGACTAAGTGGCATGATTCCCTAGGGTTCAAGATATCTAATGCACCATCGAGATCCTGGAGGGTAGCACTTTCTGACTTATGTCCAGATCTAAAGCCTGATTGGAGTTCTCCGACCACGGTATAGTCAGTGAGTTCTTTCTTCATTTGGGGGGGGGGTGCAACACAGTTTTTAAGTCTTTTGGTCAGAAATAAGAGGTGAGTACTTGTTCTATAGTTATTGGGATCCTGAAGAACACTGGCTTTATAAAGAAGTTTTATTCTATGCATAACGGACGTTTGGAGGTTTCAAATGTATGTTTGATGTCTTTACTGATAGCTGCAGTCATTGCAAAGCCAATAGGTCTGTCTTATAACTGAAAGTGTTTCTTCATTCTTTGGTGAAATTGTGTGTGTGTGTCTCTGAAACTCGTAATGTGTGAATGAGTGAATGCAAGAATGGTTCACTAATGAGATAAGTGAATGCATCAATGGAAGGGTCAGCTTTAAGCCTTCCTTACAATGGCATAGCAAGGCTGCCATGGGTGCTAAAGCAACCAAGTAAAATGTGCATTTATAGGTAGTAAAATCAAACATAATTAGGGTGCACCCCTCACTTACTTTGGGCCCCTGTACAACTGCATTAATGATAGCTGTACTACAGCTTTCTTGGTGACTGAATGGATGATCACTGAATAATTAAGCCATAAAGTCTGTCAAATTTTCAGCACTTTGCATGTGAGTAGCTCCTTTAGACCTTGTTTACCATTGTATTGAGGCGTCCATAGTTTTGCTTTTCTCTTATCGGTGCATGGTTACAAGCAGTGCTTAATTTGGGCCAGTAGTTTCCAGTGCTCGGCACCTGCACTTAATTGCCAGCAGCTGCACTTATGACAGTCTGCCACAGGGTGGCACTGTCTGCCTCTTGCCTTGAGGGCCTAGAACAGTATGAATTGTCACACTTGTAAGAGTGTAATGGTTAGTAGTTGTTTAGGTATTGTCATTGGCAGCGCTGGCAGGGGCAACGGATGGTGCAAGCTGTAGTGTCCTCCTGACGAGGGCCCTTGCATTCATTTATTTACAAACTAAGCACTGGCTGCAAGAACCAGATTGCAAAGAGAAAGTCATATAACTAGATAGCCAGGCCACACTTCCCTGAAATGGGAAATATGAGCTCTATGATTAAGTATGGCAAAAAATGAAATAACCAAAGGAGAGACGAGCATCAGACAGCCAGTGTATCTGAAACAAAAATAACAATACGTTATTGCTGCTAATGTAACTTCTCCGTGCCTACGTGCAAACTGTTTTGGTTACGTTGCTCAGCTGCTGCAATTACGCACCAACAACAGGAACGCGTAATTAGCCCAACCACAATAAAGCGAGAGGAAGAGGGCGATCTGCCCTTGTCGGCTGAGCAGAGCTGCGCACAAAGGCGACGCCGACTAATTAAAGCACAAGATTCCCTGCTCGGAATAATAATGTGATCAGAGCGCATCACCCTAATTATAGTGGTTAAACCTATTCTTCTCTGTGAGTACGGAAACACAAACACGCCTTCTGATTCCATTAACTTCGGAAACATTAAAGCGTGAGCTGCACTGCATTTCTCAAGCCCTTTCAATACCCATAGCTGCAAAGCGCCATGTCATGTCGGAAACAACGGCCAGTCCTGGGTTTAGAGGCAGCAGCGCCTTGCATCACGGTACTTGTAGTTTGCTTTGGTTTTGTGTTTGAACGTAAAATTCCAGCAAGCCGAGTCCTATTGGCTAAAATGTCAGAACTAATGGAAGGTTTCATGCTTGACATAGAGACCCTCAACAGCTCTGACTAGACTATCAAAGAAAGTCCGCAGTCCGTAACCCTACTTTGCACAACAATATTAATTGATTTATTTTTGGTGTGGGATGTCAATGTGAGACCCATTGCCTGTTTGCCCAAGACCTCGTTTAGGGCCTCATTATGATGGCGGGCGGACATTAGTCCGCCCGCCATTATAGCGGTGATGGGACCGCCCGCCAGACGTGCGGCGGTCCCACCAGCCCAATTAGGATGCGCCCGCCAGTATGACGGGCTCATCCTGGCCTTTTAACATTGCGGGCGGTGCTGTTGGCTGCAGCACCGTTCGCAATGCCAAAATGCCACGATGTGCATTCCCATGCACAACGTGGCAGGCACCACGCGGTGCCTGCCACCTTGTGCATGGGAATGATGGGTACCCCCCCAGTGCACCTACACCCTCCCCCCACACTGAGGGGGCCCACAATGGGCCCCCTAAACCAATCCCTGCCAGCCTTTCCATGGCGGCAGCGCCGCCATGGAAAGGCCTCTTCCAGGGCACATCATAATATGGCGGACGGTGCCTGCTAGGCCCGCCACCATATTAGTTGTCCTTTTCCCTCCGCCAGGCAATCGGTTCGATTGCCTCCGGCGCAAAAGCGGCGGACGGACTTTGCGTCTGCCGCATTACCCACCGCCATCCTAATTTGGCGGTGGGTAAAATGCTCAGTGATGGCGGAAGGACCGCCACCGCCGGGCCGGCGGTCCTTCCGCCATCATAATGAGCCCCTTAGTGCGCTACACATTCAGCCATTCCTGTCTTTTAAGCATAGGGCATTCTGGGGTATGTAGTTTCAGATTGTCAGGGCCATATGATGATACAAACCATGCATGTCAGTGTCCTGGGGTTCATCTGAATATGTTATAGTCTGGGATGAATGTTAGTCTTATTCAGAAAACAATGATCTGTAAAAGGAAGCAAGGTATATCATTCCAAGCAGGCATCTGATACAGCAACCACAGGTTAAACGGGAAGCATAATGAGCTTTAAAGCATAAATATAGCATATGTTAGAGTTTAAAGCAAGTGTCTATTAGACCTGGGTGTAAATTTCCTTACACCGGCCTAATCTCGGGGATTTGTCTTGGTGAAAGTTATGCGTAAAACCTGAGATTACGCTGCTTTGCATAATTGAGATTACAGTTTGCAGAAAAAAACTTTTCAGGAGCATGGGAACAACAACAGGCTCGACTCAAACCTGATTATCATTTCTTTAACTCTGGCACTAATAAAATATCTTGAAAACTCAGTGTGCGTTATTTGTTTTACCAGTGCGCAACATTGGAGTAAATTTTGAGCGTGAAATACATCTTTTTTTATTTTTACTTTTTTTGGTTTACGCACAGGAAGTGCCATAGAGAGTTGGGCTACTGTACACACAATATCAAATTCCTCTTCCTGTTCCTAAAACTCCTCCTTATGCTTTTTCTAGGCCTTGGTCATTTTGGATTTTGATTTTGAAGGGAAAGCATCACTTTTCCTTGGTCTGCAATTTCTGCTGCATAATCCACCCTCGGAAGTTGGAATCTTTTCTTTTCTGGAAAATCAAGTATGTGCAGTGCAGTTAGTTGCAAAATGTTTCCTTTGGCAGACAACACTATTTTTGTTCGATTCAATATACTTTATTCGGTTTGTTGAAACAACCATAAAAGCATTTACACAATTAAAAGTATACTTTAAAAAACAGTAACACAGTATAATAACATATTCCATGATCATGAAGGACAATGAAGATAACGTATTTTTTATAACAATAACGCGACATAGTAGCATATCCCAAAACCATTTAAGAACTAGGGCAGATCATAACGATATTGTACCTTCTCGCATTATATCTATTCCTTAATCAATTAACATGGAAAATACCTTTCCTCACACTAATTGCTTTTAAGATAAATGACGCTACATAAAAGCATATTCCCGGATCATTCAGTGCAAGGAGTAAGTTCATAGCAGCATGATATGATCTCAAATAATTTTTTTATAAAATGTGGTTTCAGATAAAAACGTCTAAAATGCAAATAAAAATTACAGAAGAGCATAAAGTGCACTGTGCTTTGTTTGGAAAGCTCCTCGCAAGGGCAGGGTGTAGAATCCAAGGGGTATGTTTTCATAACTGGGGGTGACTTGCATTGCTCTCCTGGGGTTTTCTTACTCTGAAGCCTTGGCAAACCTCAAACTTTGACTATAAACACACATTTTCCTCACATTTCTGTGCAGTAAAGTTCCGAAATCTGTGGGGATACACAGATTTCATACCGCTCAGAGTTCCCACACATCTCCCGATAATGGCTGTAATTGTGTGGGTGGGCCAAGACACCACCACACAAAAGGCCCTAAAGCTCTGGAAGATCAGCAACAGGGGTAGCTGCTGTATTTGGAGCCGTGCTGGGCCGCCACCCATGTAAACCTACCAACCACAGACATTTATGAAAACTGGACACCCAGTGGATTCCACGTTGGAGTGCCTTGCATGAGTCCCACAAGAGTTTCTTACCCACAAGGCCCTGCAAACCTCAAACATTGATGAAAATCACACATTTTTATTACATTTCTGTGACTGAAACTTCCGCAATCAGGAGGAATTCACAAAGTTCCTGCCACCCAGCATTTCCCCCCTTGTCCCTATAAAAACGCTGCCCCACTTGTGTGGTTGGGCCTAGTGCCCGCAGCAGGAACCGATCAAACCAAGGTCAATTGGAGTCCCACTGTGGGACTTCCATTAACATTGGTTTGATTGGTTCCTGTTGCAGTCACTTGGCCTAGCCTCACAAGTTGGGTAGCGTTTTAAATGGGATAAGTGGAGGAACACTGGGTGGTACCAATTTTGTGAATCCCTGTAGATTCAGGAAGATTACATCACATAAATGCAAGGAAAATATGTAATTTTAGACAAAGTTTGAGGTTTGCATGGCATTGTGGGTAAGAAAACATAATGGGGTCCACGCAAGGCATATCACCCTGCACTCATCTCTATGTCTAGTTTTCTCCAGATGGTGGCCTGCCCAAGCCTAAAAAGTGCAGCCATCCACCTCCGCAAGTGGGGCAACATTGGGATTTAGCCCCACTCTCCTGACCCATATGTAAAAACAATACCCAAAAGAATCAAATGTCCTCTCGCTTGTTATTGGGATCGGATGTTTTAGTCTGCGGGGGAGTAGAAAGGTTGTTGAGGCTTTAGGGGTGAGGGTGGGGCCTAATGTCAGGAAGGATCAGACTCACTCCATTATTTTATTAAAAAATATTCCTGTCATCTAATAGGCTTAATACTCCCTGGGGGCAAATTGTGAACAAACTCCACCTCTGGGGAATACTGGTTTGTCCCCTTTGGGATGGGAATATGGTTTAATACTTCTTCCTTTATCCCCAAATGCAAAATCCCTGGTGACTGGTGGGCTTTCTTCCTGAATCACTACAAATAGTAGGGTTAACCTTCTTTACTGTGATTCATCAACTCTGAGAGATCATTAGTGGTATCCCAACCAGGGGCAGCTCCTCCGTAATGGCGGATGAGTGCCATCCTCCTGCTAAAAATGAAAAATAAAATGATAATAAAAGCATTTTATTATCATTTTATTTTTGCCTCCCTGATTGCTGCTGACGCAAGTCTTCACCGGGGCGGGGCCAGGCAATCCCCTGTGACAGGCATGGGAGGAGTAATGATGATGGGCACTTTCAAGTGCGCATGACGGTTTGGCCGGCCAAACCGCCATGCGCACTTAGGTTTCTCCAACCGGGCTGTGTTGCACAGCCGGGTTGGAGAAATGCCACAGACTCCCAGTTACGGTCTGAGCTGAAACCAGGCAGCTCAGACCGATCCCACCGCTTCTCTCATGCTGGGAATAGTATTCCCAGCATGAGAGAAGCACTGGGATTGACATCTGGAAGCCTAAACAGTGTGCAGCTGGAGTCGATGATCATCAGAGAGGAGTGAGGGGGCATCCGTCGGAGTGGCAGGTAAGTGCAATTTTATTTATTTTAATTATGTTCCATTTTGTTTGTATTCCCTCCCCCCACCCCATCACTAACGAATGGCAGAAGCCGCCACTGATCCCAGTCGCGGCTCCTGAAGGGAGTGCTGCGGGGCGGTGGGGCGGGGGGTAGTAAACTCCGGTATACTGCCGAACGGAGTTAAGTACATAAATAAATAAATAAAACGAATTACATTGCGCGCGCCGCCTCGCCATTTGGCGTTGCAGCGCGCGCAATGTAATTCATTTTATTTATTTATTTATGTACTTCACTCCGTTCAGCCGTATACCGGAGTTTACTACCCCCCACACTTCCTCTCCCCCTCCCCGCCCCACCGTCCCGCAGCACTCCCTCCAGGAGCCGCGACTGACTGATCCTAACATATCTTAGACATTTGTAGGATCTTCATCCAGGTGATTAGTGGGATCCTAGCATATCTTAGATATCTTCGTAGGATGCTCACCAACAGGTACCAACTGTGGCATGCTTCATCATCGGATGTTCACCCGCTGCACCTAGTATGAGTGGGTGGGCTCAACGCAATTTGCCAGCGGAGCACTTAGCTAATGAAGGAGGGATTTAAGTGAGAATTTAAATTGCCTTCTGGATCCTCTCCTCATTTACTTTGAGGTCCTTTGGCAAGGTTGAAAACAGTGAGATGTGCCTGGGTATAATGAACCATAACACCAATGGCTTTCCACCCCCCCCAGAGGCCTGATTTGGGGCAACATTCCTAATTGGGACAAGCCTCTTATCTGCACCCAGAAGGACAGAAACACTCTATTGCCCCCCAGTGGGGCAGGGGTATGGATGGATGCCAGGGTAGGCGTACCCATTCTTTTGTTTGTTTTGATGCCACTTTGAAATCCCTGGTGTCTAGTGGACCTTCTTCCCCCACCAGGGGCAAAGTGGGGCAAATCCTTTGCTAGAAAGACTGGTTTGGCCCTAGGGTAGGGGTATGGCCAATGCCCATGCAATGCTGGCACCCCTTTCTTTTGCCCCAAATGCAAAATCCCTGTGAGCTTTCTATCTCCGCAGGGGGCATATTTGGGGCAACATCCCCAATTAGGACCGGCCTCCTATACACCTCCAAGTGAGGGGCAGAAAGTATATTATACCCCTGAGATGGGGAGTGTTGGAAATGGCCCTTTTTGCAAGGTTATCCCCAAACTTTTTGCTTTTTCCTCCTATTTTTCCCTGACCTGTTTGTGTTGGTTTTAGGACTCTGGGCACGTTACCACTGCTAATCAGTGCTAAAGTGCATATGCTCTCTGTGTAAATTGTGTTATGGATTGGTGTTTCCATGATTGGATGTTTGATTACTTGTCAGTCCCTAGTAAAGTGCACTACGGGTGCCGGGGCCTTGAATCAAATGCTACTAGTGGACCTGCAGCACTGATTGTGCCACCCATGTGAGTAGCCCTGAAAAGGTACCTCAGACCTGCCATTGCAGAGTCTGCACGCGGTTTGTAACTGCCATGTCGACTTGGCCAGTGCACACACTGGCCGGTCCCTAACCTTCCCTTTTCTTACATGTCAGACACCCCTCAGGTAGGCCCAAGGTACCCCTGTGGGCAGAGAGCAGTGTAAGTGAAAGGTGGGACATGCCCTGGTGTGTGTGGCATGTCCTGATAGTTAATTACAGCCCATTTCGTTTTTCACTATTGCAAGGCTACCAGTTACCCATAGGATAGAATGGGAGGTTTGTTTATAACATCTTATAAACATAACTGGCCCAGGGAATTCGGTAAGGAAATAGAATTTAGTATGCCTGAACTCAGAATCTAAAGATGCATCTTTTAGTGAAGGTGATTTTTACATTCTGTGTTTGAAAATACCACTTTTAGAAAGTAGGTATTTTCTTGCTCAGTCATCCCGTGTGCCTCTGCTGGAATGTGGATTGCCTGTCTGGGTTTTGGATGACAGAGGGCTGGGGAGCAGGAGGGCTCCAGATAGTCTAGGTGGGTCAGGAAAGGGCTGAATAGACCTGGGCTACAATGGGGGAAGGGGGAGGAGATTTCCGTGCACCTCAAAGGGCCTGGTCTGCCTCTGACAATGCCGTCTCCACCTCCTGCCAGGAAATCACACCAGAGAAGGCAGAACTGGTTCTGGCTGGGCACAGACACCCTCTGCCTAGAGGATCAAAGGATTTTTGGATACAAATACTGGGGCCCAGACCCCTGAACTTTAGAACTCTTTTGGATCAAGAAGACTGCCAAGAAGAAGAGCCGGAGAAGCTGTGAGGAGGAACTACCACTTTGCTGTGTGCTTTGCTGTGTTGGCCTGCAGTAGCTGCTTCTGTCTTGGGCAGTGAAAGGCCTGGACTGGACTTTCTGCAATCTACTTTTGTGAGTTTCTCCAAGGGCTTGAGGTAGAGCTTGCCCCCTGTTCAAGAAGTCTCAGGAACAGCAAAGACTTCAAGTTCTCCTGCCCTCAGCACTGGGGACTGTGTGTTTTGTGCTGCAACAGAAGAAAAGCAACTCCACAACGTCGACGACGCCGCTGCCGACTCCGCAACCCTGGTCTCACCGACGATGCCTGTTGATGCCGCCACCGAGCCGCTGCTTGCACCCCGACCTGTGGGCACCGCACTCCGCACCGCCTCACTTCACGCCGAAGCTTTGGCACTGCAGAGAGCACCGCCGCAACGCTGCACAGCGACCCTGGTCTCACCGACGACGCCTGTTGACGCCGCCACCGACCCGCTGCTCGCACCGCGACCTATGGGCACCGCATTCCGCACCGCCTTGCTTCACGAGGACGCCTTGGCCTGCCTGACGCCACTACTTCCTGCCGAAATCGATGCCGCTGCTTGCACCGTGGTTCGAGGGTACCGCTCATAAGTCACACGACGCACCGCCCTCACCCCGCACCGCAGCCTTGGCCTATCGACGCCGGCGCCATCGACTCCAGTTCGTCAGCCGACGACAGCACTTCAGCAACGACGACGCCACTGCTTGCACCGTGTCCTGCCAGCACCGTGACGGGCACCGCCTTCATCTCGCACTGCGACCCTGTTCTCACCGACGCCGCCGCCACCAAGCCGCTGCTTGCACCGTGACCTGAGGACACCGCACGCCGCACTGCTGCACTTCGCACCGCAGCACCTGACGCCTTCCAACACCAGCGCTCCTGAATCCATCAGAGAGGAGATCGACCTGCAACGCGTGTGACTTCGAGGGCCCCGACGACTCCTGCACCGACCTCCGGAACCGACGCCTGCGGACGCCGTGTTTTCGGAAGCTCAACGAGAGGTCATCAACGCCCTGCATTTCTAAAAGGTACTGTTTGCGGGTCTTCCCGACACCGTAGCTGGCCCGCGATGCCGCGGTCAGCCAGAACTGTTTGGATTTGTTTGCTCACGACGCCGTGATAGCCCCGGACGGAGCTATCGACATCAAGGGACTGTTTCAAGCGTATTTTGATAATTGAAGATTTTTTAGTACTGTATTGTGGATTTTTATCGTTTTTGGTCTTGTCTTAAGTATATAAAAATATTGGATATTTTTCTAAACTGGTGTGGTGTCCTTTTGGTAGTGCTTACACTGTATTACTGTTGGTTATGTGCAAATGCTTCACACACTGCCTCTAAGATAAGCCCGACTGCTCGTGCCAAGCTACCAAGGGGGTGAGCAGGGGTTATTTTAGGAGTGTAACTCCCTTATCCTGACTAGAGTGGTGGTTTCTGCCTGGCTTTGGCACATGCCCTAGCCTGCTAAAAATCTCATTTCTAACATTGGTTGTCAGCGGTGAGGCTAGGACTTGCGTTTGCACTTGACTTACAGTGATTGGTGTGCACTACTACCATATCGCAGACCATTACGTGCCACATACTGGTTCTTTTTCTTTTTGGCCTATTTTTTTTTTGATCTTGCCAGTTTGAACTTGCTACTTTGTCATGCCTGAATCAATTGCATCATCTTTTGCATCCTTGGAAGTGGCCTTTGAGGAGGAGAGGTTAGAAACCTACAATGTGAAGGAATTGAAGGCGATCTGCAAAAACCTCAAAATCCAAATCAGGGGCCTCACCAGAAAAGAGGAGCTACAACAGGCGCTGAGGGCCTGGGTAGCAGCCAGACATGCTAGTGAGCTGTCTGGAGATCTTGGCATGGAGGCAGAGGAGCCTATTCCAAGGGTGGATGTGCTTTTGGGAGGGGGGGCACCCTCTAAACCAGGCAGCAGCAGTCTGTCCCCAGAGGAGCTGGAGGACAGGTGGGAAGCGAGGAAGTTCGAGTTGGAGAAAATCAGGATGGAAAGTGAGAGGGAAGACAAAAGAATAGCCATGGAGGAAAGGAGTATGATGTTAGACCATGAGTTTAAAATGAGAGAGCTGGACTGGGAAGCCAGTGGGGCTAGGCCCAGCCCAGATGGTGGCAGCAAAAGTGTTAGGTCCAGTACTGAGGATGAGGTACACACACACACAGGTTTGGGGCCTTGCTTCAAAGAGGGGGTTGACATACACCAGGGGGTTCAGGATTGTGAGGTTACTCCAGTGGTGCGCAGTATCCCTGAGGTGGATTGGGGAACTGGCACAGGGGATCATTTCCCTGGTAGTGGGAGGGACACTCTACTGACTCTAGATGAGAGGTGCAGGGAGAGGGGTTCCCCCATGATAGAAGCCCTGGTAAGTGAGTATGGAGACCAGCCAGAAAAGTATGGGTTAAGAGACAGCAACAGTCAGGCACTGTCTCACCAGTCTTGTGGGAATGATGTGGGGTACTTTCCTTAGGCACTGGATGATTTGGTGAAGGGTAGTTTGGTTAACACCTCTGTGGGGCTGTGTGATTCAATTGTTGGAGAGCATATTTTAAGTCCCTGTTTTCCAGAGCTATGGCAACACCCACTGGAGTGTGAGTTCTCTGACCCCAGGGAGCTTACACGGGAGGCAGACCTTTTGGTGGATTCCAGGGGGTCTGGAGAAGCATCTGGGGATGACCCGGAAGGAAGTGGCTTAGGTATTTCCCAACCAAGGGTGGTCGGAAAGGTTCGTGGCAGCCCAGATAGGTCCCGGTGTCGTGGGAAGGGTGTAGGGACTCACGTCCTGTCTCTGCGGAGAAGGAGTGGGAATGGGCTGTGGCCCAAGGTGCCCGAAACCCGGTCCCAGAGCCTGGGTGGTTCCAGGAGGGAACACCCAGTGGGGAGCCTAGGCTGTACTGGTAGGCCGTCTGTTGAGGGGGATCTCCTACTGTCAGGAGAACGTGGAGTGTCTGTAAACAGAGCTCCAGCGGTTCTGGTGTCTGGTGGTGCCGCTCCTAAGTGGAGGGTGCAGAAGTCCAGATTGAGGGGTGAGAGGGGTATGTGTTCCCTACTGGGAGAACCAGTGGGTCAGGGGCCAGCCAGAAGGGCTGAGCCTCCTAGGAGTGACCATGGTGATACCACTTCTGTCCTGGGGGATCTTCGCGCACTGTCAGATGGACAGGGGTCAGGCAGACTGTCACACAACACATGAGTCATGTGTTACCCTCAGGGGGGGCATGAGTGCTCCCAAGGAAGTCCTGGTGCGCCGGGCAGGTGCTCAGCCACAGGGCTTAGTCCCTGGGTTGGGAGGCCGGCTCAGGTCCTGCCTGACCTGGAGGGAAGGACGACTGTAAGCAGTGTCCTGACCGGTTTGTCTTCTAGGGGTACCACTCCAGGTGGGAGGGTGCAGAACTCTGGAAGGGGGTGCAAAGGGAGGGAGTCCTCGCCTCTGACCCCGGTTCAACCCGAGGGTTTAGATCCTAAGGTGGTGGATCAGTTGCAGGGTCAAGGCCCTGAACTGGTGGAAGAATTGTGTAGGAGGTCTGGTCCCAGCGTCCTGCCCGTTTTTGGTTCTGAGGGTGCTTTTCCCGGGAGGGGAGTGCAGAACCCTGGAAGGAGAGGTAAGGGGAGGAGAGCCTCACCCAAGACCTCTGGTCAGCCTGAGGGTACAGACCCTGGGTTGGAGTACCAGGTTCAGGGTGTCCCCCCTGACCTGGGGGAAGGGGCGACTGCTAACAGTGCCCCTACCAGTATGTCTTCTGTGGGTGCTGCTCCAGCTGGGAGGGTACAGAGCGCCAGGGAGGAGGACCGGGTGTGGGGGAGCCCACCCCAGTCCCTTGTTCAGCCTCAGGGTACAGACCCTGGGCTGGTGTACCAGTTGCAGGATAGTACCCCTGAACTGGTGGGCGAATTGAGCAGGACACCTGCCGCAGGTGCCCTGACAATTCTGGAGGGGGGTACCGCTCCAGGTGGGAGGGTACAGAGCCCAAGGGAGGAGGAGGACCGGGTGTGGGGGAGCCCACCCCAGTCCCTTGTTCAACCTCAGGGTACAGACCCTGGGCTGGTGTACCAGTTGCAGGATAGCACCCCTGAACTGGTGGGCGAATTGAGCAGGACACCTGCCGCAGGTACCCTGACAATTCTGGAGGGGGGTACCGCTCCAGGTGGGAGGGTACAGAGCCCCAGGGAGAAGGAGAGGGTGTGGGAGAGCCCACCCCTGTCTTCTGTCCAGCCGCAGGGTAGAGGCCCTGGGCTGGTGGGCCAGTGTCAGGATGCCATACCTGGCTTGGCAGAGGGGAGAGTGGAGAAAGGGTGCCAGGCACCTGGGGCTACCGCCCCCCACTCTCTGACGCCACAGCGGTTGGAGGGGCCTGAAAGGCCTAAGGCCTGGCTCTCATCACTGACATTTGTCAGTGGCCACTGTGGCTGGCTGTCCTGGTGGACAGAGTTGCCCCGGGGAGGAGGGCAGGAGTCACACCCCGAGGGTGGACTGGACCACACCATTGTGTTGGCCATGTGGGTACTGACTGCCTGTTGGGACACATCTGTGAGCCAAGTAAGTTTAGGTGCTGCACAGATGGGGTCCACAGGTGAGGAGAAGGGTTCCCCATGGGTCAGCTTAGTGGGCCCTGAGAGTATGGATAGAGGGATCCAACTAGGTTCAGGAAGGCGTAGAACGGGAAGAAAACCCTGCTGTTGCGGGCCAGGTCCCATGTTCTCTCACCCCAAGCAGGGAAGTCCATCGAGGTATGGATTGGTCTACCCTGGCTTTAGGCTGGAAGGGGGTTGTGTTGGAAACGGCCCTTTTCGAAGGGTTATCCCCAAACTTTTTGCTTTTTCCTCCTATTTTTCCCTGACCTGTTTGTGTTGGTTTTAGGACTCTGGGCACGTTACCACTGCTAATCAGTGCTAAAGTGCATATGCTCTCTGTGTAAATTGTGTTATGGATTGGTGTTTCCATGATTGGATGTTTGATTTACTTGTCAGTCCCTAGTAAAGGGCACTACGGGTGCCGGGGCCTGTGAATCAAATGCTACTAGTGGACCTGCAGCACTGATTGTGCCACCCACGTGAGTAGCCCTGAAAAGGTACCTCAGACCTGCCATTGCAGAGTCTGCACGCGGTTTGTAACTGCCATGTCGACTTGGCCAGTGCACACACTGGCCGGTCCCTAACCTTCCCTTTTCTTACATGTCAGACACCCCTCAGGTAGGCCCAAGGTACCCCTGTGGGCAGAGTGCAGTGTAAGTGAAAGGTGGGACATGCCCTGGTGTGTGTGGCATGTCCTGTTAGTGAATTACAGCCCATTTCGTTTTTCACTATTGCAAGGCTACCAGTTACCCATAGGATAGAATGGGAGGTTTGTTTATAACATCTTATAAACATAACTGGCCCAGGGAATTCGGTAAGAAAATAGAATTTAGTATGCCTGAACTCAGAATCTAAAGATGCATCTTTTAGTGAAGGTGATTTTTACATTCTGTGTTTGAAAATACCACTTTTAGAAAGTAGGTATTTTCTTGCTCAGTAATCCTGTGTGCCTCTGCTGGAATGTGGATTGCCTGTCTGGGTTTTGGATGACAGAGGGCTGGGGAGCAGGAGGGCTCCAGATAGTCTAGGTGGGTCAGGAAAGGGCTGAATAGACCTGGGCTACAATGGGGGAAGGGGGAGGAGATTTCTGTGCACCTCAAAGGGCCTGGTCTGCCTCTGACAATGCCGTCTCCACCTCCTGCCAGGAAATCACACCAGAGAAGGCAGAACTGGTTCTGGCAGGGCACAGACACCCTCTGCCTAGAGGATCAAAGTATTTTTGGATACAAATACTGGGGCCCAGACCCCTGAACTTTAGAACTCTTTTGGATCAAGAAGACTGCCAAGAAGAAGAGCCGGAGAAGCTGTGAGGAGGAACTACCACTTTGCTGTGTGCTTTGCTGTGTTGGCCTGCAGTGGCTGCTTCTGTCTTGGGCAGTGAAAGGCCTGGACTGGACTTTCTGCAATCTCCTTTTGTGAGTTTCTCCAAGGGCTTGAGGTCGAGCTTGCCCCCTGTTCAAGAAGTCTCAGGAACAGCAAAGACTTCAAGTTCTTCTGCCCTCAGCACTGGGGACTGTGTGTTTTGTGCTGCAACAGAAGAAAAGCAACTCCACAACGTCGACGACGCCGCTGCTGACTCCGTGTCCCGAAGGCACCGCAGAGGGCACCGCCGCACCGCAACCCTGGTCTCACCAATGACGTCTGTTGATGCCGCCACCGAGCCGCTGCTTGCACCGCGACCTGTGGGCACCGCACCCCGCACCGCCTCGCTTCACATCGAAGCTTTGGCACCGCAGAGGGCACCGCCGCAACGCCGCGACCCTGGTCTCACCGATGCCGCCTGTTGACGCCGCCACCGAGCCGCTGCTTGCACCGCGACCTGTGGGCACCGCACTCCACACCGCCTCGCTTCACACCGAAGCTTTGGCACCGCAGAGAGCACCGCCGCAACGCTGCACCGCGACCCTGGTCTCACCGACGATGCCCGTTGATGCCGCCACCGAGCCGCTGCTCGCACCGCGACCTATGGGCACCGCATTCCGCACCGCCTTGCTTCACGAGGACGCCTTGGCCTGCCTGACGCCGCCACTTCCCGCCGAAATCGACGCCGCTGCTTGCACCGTAGTTGAGAGGGTACCGCTCGTAAATCACACGACGCACCGCCCTCATCCCGCACCGCAGCCTTGGCCTACCAACGCCGGCGCCATCGACTCCAGTTCGTCAGCCGACAACAGCGCTTCAGCAACGACGACGCCACTGCTTGCACCGTGACCTGCCAGCACGGTGACGGGCACCGCCTTCATCTCGCACCGCGACCCTGGTCTCACCGACGCCGCCGCCACCGAGCCGCTGCTCGCACTGCGACCTGAGGGCACCGCACACCGCACCGCTGCACTTCGCACCGCAGCACCCGACGCCTGCCGAGGCCAGCGCTCCTGACTCCATCAGAGAGGAGATCGACCTGCAACGCGTGTGACTTCGAGGGCCCCGATGACTCCTGCACCGACCTCCGGAACCGACGCCTGCGGACGCCGTGTTTTCGGAAGCTCAACGAGAGGTCATCGACGCCCTGCATTTCTAAAAGGTACTGTTTGCGGGTCTTCCCGACACCGTAGCTGGCCTGCGATTCCGCGGTCAGCCAGAACTGTTTGGATTTGTTTGCTCATGACGCCGTGATAGCCCCGGATGGAGCTATCGACATCAAGGGACTGTGTTTCAAGCGTATTTTGATCATTGAAGATTTTTGAGTACTGTATTGTGGATTTTTATAATTTTTGGTCTTGTCTTAAGTATATAAAAATATTGGATATTTTTCTAAACTGGTGTGGTGTCCTTTTGGTAGTGCTTACACTGTATTACTGTTGGTTATGTGCAAATGCTTTACACACTGCCTCTAAGATAAGCCCGACTGCTCGTGCCAAGCTACCAAGGGGGTGAGCAGGGGTTATTTTAGGAGTGTAACTCCCTTATCCTGACTAGAGTGGTGGTTTCTGCCTGGCTTTGGCACATGCCCTAGCCTGCTAAAAATCCCATTTCTAACAGCGAGCATGGGTCAATGCCCAGGGAGCCACCCTCTACCCAAAGAAATACTGCATAAATGCAGTCCCTGGTGTCTAGTTGCCTTTCTGCTCCCCTTGGGAGGCAGTTGGGGGTAATCAACCCAATCTGCCCCTGGGGGGCATAAAGACTGTAGGCCCATTTATTTGAGGTGGATGCAATGCCCATGGTTGGCATCCCCCACCACTATATTTGTTTTATTTTTCCTTGGTGTGTAATGGTCTTCCTGCCCCCATGGAGGGCAGATTGGGGGTCATTACCCCTACCCTCCACCCCAAGGAGAAGAAAGATGGTCTGTGTTGCATGGCCATGCCAATTGTGGGCAGCCTTCACCCCTATATTTGTTTTTATTTTCCCTGGTGTCTAATGGGCTTTTGGAGGTAATCACACCCATCCACCCCCAGCAGGGGCAGGAAAACTGTTGGCACATTTATTTGGGGTGAGGCCATGGCCATGCCTATGCCCATGGTGGGCAGCCCCCACCTCTATAGTTTTTTTATTCCCTGGTGTCTAGTGGGCTTTTTGGACCCCTGTGTACAGATTAGGGGTAATCTCCCCCATCTTCCCAGGCAGAAAGTCTGTCTGCTTTGTTTTGGGATGGAGCATAGCCATACTGATGGTGGGCAGCCCCTACTCCTATTTTTTTATTTTATTTCTCTGGTTTCCAGTGAGCTTCCCCCCCACCCTCCCTGGGGGGCAGATTGGGGGTAATCAGCCCTAACCGCTCCCCAGTGGGGGCAGGAAGACTGTTGTTGCATTTATTTGGGGGAGGAGCATGGCCAGGCACATGGTGGACAGCGCCAACCCCTATATCTCTTTTTAAAATAAAACCCCTGGTGTCTAGCGGGCTTTCTGTCACGCCCAGGGACTGATGGGGGTAATCACCTCATCTTCCCCCCAGGGGTGGCAGAACAACTGTCTACTTTGTTTGTGGGGTGGGGGCATAGCCATTCCCATGGTGGGCAGCCCCCACTCCTATATTGTTTTAAAACAATTTCACTGATGTCTAGTGGGTGTTCTGGCCCCACGAGGGCAGATTGGGAGTAATTACCCCAATCCGCCCTAGGGGAGGCAGAAAGACTATTAATGCTGCATTTGCTTGGGGTTGGGGCATGGCCATGCCCATGGTGGGCAGCCCTAACCCCTATATTTCTTATAAAAACAACTTTTCCCAAGCGTCTAGTTGGCTTTCTGCCCCCAAGGGAGCTGAATGGGGGTTGTCACCTCTATCTGCACCTGAGAGCCAGAAAGACTGTCTGCTTTGTTTTCGGGGTGGGGACATGGCCCTGCCAAAGATGGGCAGCCCCCTTCCCTATTTGTTTTTTTTTAAACAATTTCCCAAGTGGCCAGCGAGCTTTCCCCCTCCCTGTGGGCATATTGGGGGTAATTACCCCATCCAGCCCCAGGGGGGGGCAGAAAGACTGCTGCTGTGTTTACGTGGGGTGGGGTCTTGGCCATGCCTATGGTGGGCAGGCCCACCCCTATATGTTTATTTTTAAAAAGCTTCCCCCTGGCATCTAGTGGGCTTTCTGACACCTGAGGGGGCAGATTGGGGTTAATTACCCCCATTTGCCACCAGAGGGGGCAAAAAGACTGATATTTTAGAGGCGGTGTAGGGAGCACAAGCCCTTGTCTAAGGGGCTGCTCCCCCATGCCCTTAGGGCCTAGTGTGTGGATCACTGCTTGGAAATCATTCCCCTGTGGCAATCCTCAAGCAGGGATCCACTGGGAAGAGATACCATTGGAAAGGGGAGGTTTTCACCTTGCCAATGGTACCTCTACCAAAGTAATCCATGCTTGGGGGGCTAAGATATTCCCCTGTGCATGCAGTGAAAGTAAAACAAGCCCATCTGCTCATTTTACTTTCACTTTATTGTACTGACATCCGTGCTCCCAAGGCGCTGATCGTCATTAGGATAAAAAAAAAACACTCAGGCTGCTCAGGAAGCTCTTCCTGGGCAGCCCGAGGTAAAAATAAAATAAAGGAATCCATCTGGTGCAAAGCACTGGGAGAGTGAGCCGGTGTCGGCCATTGGCAAACACCCACACTTAAGAGGTTCAGTTAGGGTGGCTGCAGCCAGACGTCTGTGAGATTAAGGGATAATGGATGTTTTTGGACTTTGGAGGCCTGATATTATAAGATTTCCTTATTTTCCTTGTGTTTTTGTGAACTTTGTCCAGATTGGTCTTCATACTGTGGTGTGTTTTAATTTGTTGGGATCTAGTCTGCTGCAGGCTTTGAATGTATATTTTAAAGCATTTTTCACATTTTCACTGCTTCTGTGCAAGAAAGATTTTTTATTATTTTAGAGGCTTGTGAATGGCCTGAGTTCATGCAAAATGTAGATAATTTTTATTGTCTTAGGTTTTTTGTGTTGGGTGCTAGTTTCAAGGTGGCTCTAGGAATCTTGGCCCATGTAGGTAGACTTTGCCGTGAACGTAGTGTTCCTGCTTCATCCTCTGGGCAGGATCAGGCTGAGAGGAGGACCAAGCCTGGTCAACAACACCACCACCACCACCAAAGCAGATGACTCTCAGCACTGCAGTGACGGCATTCAAGGCTGAGAGCAGTGAGTCGATTTGCCACAGCAGCAAAACAAATCTTCTTCATAGGAAACTCAACAGCAACCACTGTCTGCTATACCTTATCTTCCGAAGGTAGCAGCAGAACAAGAAGTTGAGTTTGCTGACAAACAAGATGCTGATATAGCTGCTCTTCCATTGGACATATTGTCTTCACAATCTCCTGTAAGAACAAGAAAGAGCACTCCCCCACTATTAAAAAGTAGATTATTCACATGAACTTTTCAGGGTGCACCCCAAAAGTCACCACATTAACCTGAGCTCAATCCCCCGGTAGCTATAGCACAGAGCAGAAAGGCTTAACTTAGGGCAGTGTGTGAAATATTGTTACAGAATCAAAACAGTAATGAAGTAAAAACACCAAAGAAAAATCCCAAACAGAATTAGAAAAATCAAGACAATTTAATAAACAAAATTACACCAAAATAGAAAAATCCTGTAAGGGAAACCGAGACATGAATTTTGAAAGATTTAAATAAAAATAGCGTCCAAAAGCACTGAGAGCCAATGATAGCCTCCAGTCATGGTAGAACGAGATTTTGAGGCCAACTACAATGGATCCTTAGGTCAGACACACCAAGTGGAAGGTCCAGTCAAGCATTTTACCTTCGGACATACTTTACAAAATGGTGGGGAAAGTCTTACAGCGGGGCAAGCATCAGGCAGTAACAGGTGAAACTGATGTAAAGTCAGATAGCCATTAGACAAGGTCCTGCTGAAGCCCTTAGGTTAGGTGAGAAAAGCTTTGAGTGGGAGAAATTTGATTTTTCCACCTGCTGAGGTCCAACCTTTCATTCCGTCGGTCGGTCAAGATTTTCACATTGGGACTACGGGCCATATGTACAAAAATCAAGATTGAGATTTCTAAACTGCAATTATTACTGAATCACAATTAGGAAATCGCAGTTCCTAATACAAGAAAACTTACATCTAGTAAATAACAATTCCTAGTGGGTTGCAAATCGACCTACCTCATGAATATTAATGAGGTAGGCCACAGTTTGTGACCCGTTAGGAATGATAGCCATCACGGCGATGATGGCCTGATGTGGTCAGCAGATCACCATGTCTGTGATTGCTTTTTAATAAATGCATCCTGTTTTCCTTAAATGAAATGGGAGGCATTAAAAATATAAAAAATTTAAACTTTTAAATAATTTTTTAAGAGTAGGCAGTGATCTGTGAAACCACTGCATGATCTTAAAAATTATTTTTGTTTACATTGTGAAGGATCCAGCTAAATGTGTCCCAGTGAAAATAGAGTTTGGGGACTAGTCACTGGGGTATCATGTCAATTTTAATTTATCACATGTTCTACTTTCAAATATCAGGTACAACATGATGTGGACAACAAGGTACAATTGAGGGTGATTTATTATTATTGAAAGCCACCTGTAAAAAATAGTTATTTTGACAGGTTTGCCCCGAGTCATGTCATGTTGTACCACCAACACCACCTGCATCTTTACAAGAACTCAAAAAAATGCAGCTACCACCATCACCCCTGCTGCAGTCACAGCCTGCCCCAAAGAAAGCCAAACACAACTTCCTAGATACAGCTCAACACATTCTTCAGGCATTGGGTTAATAAGAAAGCTCTCCTCCCCAGTTTGGGACTTCTTTACACAGGCCATAAGATTAGCACATAGCAGAATGCTGATTTTGCCCAAACCATGAACAATAGGCCCACTCACACTTCCTGAACTTGAGTTAGCCACAAAAGTACTAAATAAAAAAAAACTAAAGCCTTCCCCAACTGTTTACATCTCACTCACAACACAGATTGCCCCAATAGAAGAAAAAAAACTCCAAAATATTACGTTTTAAAAAAAAATTTGGGGGGGGCATTCTCATTTTTTAAGGGACTCAATGTCCTCAAGAATTTTGTGCGGCAGTACCCCCAGGGATGTGAGGGGTGAGGGAGTGAAAGTTTGACTGGCTGCAGAGGAGGTGGCAGGAGAGGTGTGGCCTATTGCATGCAATGGCTTTGATGGTGATGATGATGATAACCTGCTGGCTGGGAAACAGAAACCCCTGCTGCCTCCTTCTTCTCCTCCTTTTTCTCCAGGTCCCTCAACTTTCAGGAGACTGCCACATTGGCCGCAATCTTATCCTGGCACAGCTGAGCAGCTAATTCTTGCCGGACCTTGTTCTTGGGACCTTCTCCATCAGGTGTCCGGCCTCCGGTCGGAGCAGCAGGATGCTGGAAATATACGGAAAAAAACCAATATGAGCACTGAATCTACTGCATGCACATAGTTACCTAGGGCCTGATTAAGATAGCGGCGGTCGGACCGCACGACAGGCTGTCGGTCGAACAGCTAATAACCCTTCGATCCGACCGCCATATAATGAGACTGGCGGTTGGACCCACATCTGTCGGACGCAAGACCTCTGCCACCCCCAGGATCATAGATCCCGACGGTGCGGCAGTTGGAGGAGCGTCCTTCTGAAACACCTAATCACTCACTTATACAGTCAGTCACACACCCAAATAATAATTCATACAGGAACTCATACAACCACTGATTCACCAATGCACCTTCGTATATATATTCAACACTCATAAACGTTTCTAAAACACTCAAAGTCACTAGATGATGCCATCAGTGATGTCATCAGTGATGTCATTTGAGATGTCATCAGTGATGGCTTGGGTTATAGTTAGCTTAGCTAATTATATCTGCTGAATTTCACTGTTTTTGTATGAGTGAAGCCTGAGCCTAACTGTAACATCCATATAACCTTTGTTTTTTTCTGTGAATTTCTAAGTTTTATTTAATTCCATTTCCTACCTATAACCTCCCTGTGACCTTTGTTTTTTTTCTGTGAATTTCTAAGGTTTTTTAAATGCTAATTCCTAACTATAATGTCCCTATAACTTTTGTTTTTTTCAGTGAATTTCTATGTTTTTTTAAATAGTGATGGCGTTTGCAGAGTGGTGGAGAAAGGGCGTAGTTCCTCTGACCAGCTCTCGGGAATCCCTCTGTTTAGGACCCACAGAATGTATCAGGAGGGCTTTTTGGCCCCCAAGGTCCCTCAGCATCCAAGAGGACTTCATTCCCAAACCAGTAGTGTGCCAGGAGATGCGTTTGCAGAGTAGTGGAGAAAGGGGGCGTGGCCTCTGAAGACCTCTTTGCAATCCTGCTGTGTGGGTCGTACTGGAGGTAACATGAGGAGTTGTTCGCCCCCAAGGACCCTCAGCAGCCAAGGGGTACTTCATCCCCAAACTAGTAGTGCACCAGGAGGTGTGTTTGCAGAGTGGTAGAGAAAGGGGGTGGGGCCATGAAGACCTCTCAGCGATCCCGCAGTGTGGGACTTACTGAAGGTAACAGGAGGGCTGGTTGGCCCACAAGGATATCCCTGGGGGCCAACAACTCCTCCTGTTACCTCCAGTAAGTCCCATACAGCGTGATTGCTTAGAGGTCTTCAGAGGCCATGCCCCCTTTCTAAACCACTCTGCAAACGCGCCTCCTGGCTCACTGCTGGCTGGGGATGAAGTCCACTTGGCTTCAGATTGTCCCCAGAAACATTGCAGGAGCAGGCCCTGAGGGGTGGTGGTCGCCAGGGCCATCTAGGGCTCCAGGAAGGGGGCCGCCCTCCATTGTTTCTATTTGCCCTGTGGAAGTGGTGGTCCCCGGGGCTGTGGGGGGGGGGTGGCGCAGCCCACAGTTTTTCACAATGAATGCCCCAAAAAAGGTGGCGTCCCCCAGCCCACATTCTTTTAAGAAAAGCCCCAGGGAGGTGGTGGTCCCTGGGCTCAGGGGGTCTGAGAGGACCCCCCTTACTTAAATTTAAGAAGCCTCAGGAATGATGAGGTTTTTGGGGCACATTAATTGGTTAAGAAGCCCTGGGGAGGTGTTGGTCCCCGGGGTATTAATAAGCCTTAGGAGGGGGGGCCCGTGCACCCCCCTCCTACATTTGCATAATGCCACCCGGGGGCCTATAATGAACTCTTGTGGAGATGAAACGCATTATGCTGATGCTGTACCACAATATAAAGAACTGCTTCCAAAGATTGGCTGGTGGGCCTGTATTTCACATTACTGCAAGGTAAAGTGCATGTTTCCTTATGGAAATATTTGAGGATTTACGCTCTCGATAAGGCCCGACAATAAAGGAATGGCGTCCCAGGAGGCAATACATGGCATTTGGAATATATATATACCTATATATGGCTCTTCCATTGGGGGTAAAACTTCGTGATTTGGATTTGAACGGCTATACCCGGCCGCGGAAGAGCCCCGCCGCTAGTGCAGTGTTTCCCGTGGCGACGCCATTTGGTGTTTCCAATGTGACGGGAGGTAGTCACATCACGGAGGCATAAGACTGCAGCTTGTTGGAAGTAAGACCACGCATCACCCCACTGTGGTAATACCATGAACTGAGGTTACTGTATTGTTGACAGACTCACTGGAGTATGATTATTGGCAACTACAAGTACCACAAGGCCATGCGAGTGGCCACGCCCAATGGGGCGGTATGTAATGAATATAAAGCTGCACAATCCTGTCTTCTATTACGGACTATGCCAATGATTAAGGGTTATGACGAACCCGAAACGCGTCTGGCCATTGAAATATTTGATGCCTGTCTCAGCCATCTCGACTGCAGCCTTCGTGATTATAAGCTGAAAATCACCTACCTGATTATGGCTCTTCCATTGGGGGTAAAACTTCGTGACTTGGATATATATATATATATATATATATATATATATATATATATATTCACTGAAAAAACCATAGGTTTCAGGCACGTTATAGTTAGAAATTAGCATTTAAAAAACCTTAGAAATTCACTGAAAAAACCATAGGTTTTAGGGAAAGTTATAGTTAGTTGGACATTTCACTCGTACAAAACCAGAGAAATTCCCCCGTTATAGTTAGTTCAGCTAACTATAACTCGCGCCCCCGCAATGCACTGCTGATGACATCACATATGACATCACTCCTGACATGGTCAGTGACATCACTGATGACATCACTGATGACATCATCTAGTGACTGTGTGTTTCTGTAAAGTTTAAATATGTTTAATATATATAGGGAAAGGCGTATTGAAGAATGAGTGGGTGTATAAGTGTCTGAATGGATGATTTAGTAGGTGTGTGACTGACTCTATAAGTGAGCGATTAAATGTATCTTACTGAATGCACGGGTTAGTGACTAAACTGTGTGAATGTCTGTATCCTTCTGTCTGTTGGTGTGTAAGCGGCTGCATGGGTTTGTGAATAGCTACATGAGTGTCTATATGGGTTATTGATTGGTTGTCTGAGTATCTGTATGGATGCCTGAGTGTTTGTATGGGTGGGGTGTGTGTGACTCTGTGCATAGATGTGTGAGTGGGTGATTCACTGGGTGCATGGTTTCAAGAGTGCATCTGTGATGGACTTTATGGGTGTGTGAGTGTGTGTATGGGTGTGTTAGTGAGTGAATGTTTATCTCAGTGGTACATGTGTGAGTAACTACATATGTGAAAGGCAGTATATATGTGTGTTGGAATATATAAATAGCTATAAGTGAGAGTGTGTGATTATGAGAGTGACTGTATGGATGAGTGTGTGCTTGTATCAGTGATTGTATAAGAGCGTAAGAATGTCCTAGTATTTGTATGAGTAAGTGAGCTGGTGTGTGTATAACTGTATTGGTGAGTAAATGGGAGTGTGATTAATTATTTGCATGACTGACTAGGTGTGTGAGTACCTCTATGGATGAGTGGTGGTGTGTCAGTGTCTATATAGGCGTATGAGTGCATATGATAGTCCTGTACTGAGTGATTGTAAGTATGAGTGACTGTACGGGTGAGTGAGTGGATATGTGTTTAGACCTAAGAATCCGTGAGTGGGTATGTAGTTATTGCTGCTGGAGTGTCTATGGCTTTGAGAATGGCAGTCTGTTATTTAGAGTTGGTGTATCAAAGGTTACATTAGGGTGTGAGAAGATGCATCAAATTATCACATGGATGATGTCATCAGTGATGTCATCAGTGATGTCATTTGAGATGTCATCAGTGATGTCACTGACCATGTCATGAGTGATGTCATATGTGACGTCATCAGCAGTGCATTGCGGGGGCGCGAGTTATAGTTAGCTGAACTAACTATAACGAGGGAATTTCTCTGGTTTTGTACGAGTGAAATGTCCAACTAACTATAACTTTCCCTAAAACCTATGGTTTTTTCAGTGAATTTCTAAGGTTTTTTAAATGCTAATTTCTAACTATAACGTGCCTGAAACCTATGGTTTTTTCAGTGAATTTCAAAGGTTTTTTAAATGTTAATTTCTAACTATAACATGCCTGAAACCTATGGTTTTTTAAGTGAATTTCAAAGGTTTTTAAATGCTAGTTTCTAACTATGCCTACAGAGGTAGGACATGTGAAGAAAGAAGAAGAAAAGCGCAGAAAGAAGGAAGACAAATGCAGAAAGAGGCAACAGAAGTCCAGAAAGACGAAGAAAAGTGCAAGAAGAAGGAAGAGATGTGCAGAAAGAACCAACAGAGGAGTAGAAAGTACTCCTGTGCCCCCAACTTTTTGCTGATGGGTACCGGTGGTAACTGACTCTGTCTCTGGTGGTAAAAGACACTTAGAATACAGTGAAAACACCTACATACACTAGGGAACACTATGCGTTGGGGTACCCCTGTGATTAGCATGACCTCCTCTTTATTTGCCATGAGTTAGTGCCTGGGTCATTGGATGAGTACATGGGTACTGACTGGATGATTAGAGTACTGCAAGGAGAGTGGATGGTGAATTTATAAGTGCTTGTGTTTTGGCGGAGTGATTGGATAAGTACATGGTGCTCGCTGGTTGATTGGAGGAGTGCATGGGTAGTGACAGGGCGATGGCTGGACTGCATCAGTAATGCTCAGGGTAAGTTGGAGGATTAATTCCCCTTGAATCCTGAGGGTCCCTATTTGATAAAAGCCCTGGCGGTGGCAGTCCCCTGGGCTTGGGGGGGCCTTGGAAGCCCCCCCAAACATTAAACAAACAAGCCCCGGGAGGTGGCGGTCCCCGGGGCTGCGGGGGCCCCCGCGGGCCCTGCATATATTTGTTGGCAATGCCCCCGGGACCTGGCCCACCCGGGGGTCTCAATTAAATGAAGCGCGGTATCCCGCGCTTCATTTTTTTTTACATTTCGGCGGGATTTGCGACCTCAGCGCGAATTTCGCCAATTTGTTTTAACAAAATGCTTTTTTGGGCCCTGGGGGTCCTTGTGGGACCCCCTGAGCAGGCCTAGGGGGGCAGGGTGTTTCTACCCTGCCCCCTTTTCTTCTTTTTCACCTTTTGTTTCCCTGTTTTCTTGTGACTCGGTTCTACCGAGTCACAAGATGGCTGCCAACACTTCCTGGTTTGGAGTGTTGGCAGCCAATTAAAATGAAGCTTGTGGTCGGGAGGGTTCGCGGATCCACCGCGCCTCTAGATATCAATATTTGTTTTTTTACAATTTCTCAGCAACTACCGAACGGATTTACACCATTTTTAAAAAGGTCGCTTTCTGAGCCAAGCAGTTCTCAAATAGCGACAAAGCACTTTTGAATTATTTGTTATCTCTATGTTTTTTTATCCAGTTGACCACTTGATTATATGTTACGCTTAGGGGAGAAAATGTGGTGTTACCAAGTTGGAGTTTCTGCTTCAGCTCGTCATTCTGTGATTCTGGTCAAATCACTTAATCTCCCCATGCCTACAACCAAAATGAGTTTGTCCTTGTATGATGTAACCAATGCTCATGTAAATCACTCCAATACCTGACCAGCCTGCACTATATAAAACTGCAAAAAAACAAAGGATAAAAAGTGTTTTCCACACTTCTGTCATTGGGCTATACGTGGGCTACATCTGGGTGATATTTGTGCTACATTTGGGCTCATTTTTCTCTGGTGGCCATCTTGGGAGACTTCAATTACATTCATTAAACTTTATTCGATCTGATTTAGAAACATAGATCATAAAAGTGTACATAAAAACAGTAAATCCTCTTTCTTAATACAATACAGTGAGAATTAATTAAAATCAGTAGGTAAAAACGGGTGTTACAAAGCCCGGTTCAGAGCAACTTCAGGTTAACAGAATAGTAAAGTTCAATGTTTCGCAAGATCAATCTCATGTACTTCGTGCAAAATACGCAAAAGGGGTCCAAGTAAGATGCAACGCTCCAATACCTGACCAGTCTGCACTATATAAAACTGCAAAAAAACTAAAAATAAAAAGTGTTTTCCACACTTCTGTCATTGGGCTATATGTGGGCTACATGTGAGTGATATTTGTGCTACATTTGGGCTCTTCTTTTTTCTCTGGTGGCCATCTTGGGATACTTATTTGTTATGAAGTTTCCTAATTTCCTCATTTACTGCAGTCTCCTCAGTAGGAAATGCTTTCAGTTTTTTACTTTGATTCCATCAAGAAGGCATTCAGATGTGTCACACATTTGCCATAAATTCTGAATGTTAGCACTCTAGTTGCTCATTAGATCACTGTAGTAAAGCTACTGCTCACCAGGGAGTTAACTGGAAGTCTACTGCTGGTATTGAAAGTGATTGTTTCAGTCTGCATGTCAGAATTTTCTAATGAAATAGAAGAGGATTTGAGATCTCACTTAAAACATGCCCTAATTTTTCTTTCTGCAGAATTAACCATAATTTCTATGGCAAAATGAACCCCCTCATTTTTTTCCTTTTTAAATTAAATGTTTTAAGTGTTACCAGTTTATTCCAATCAAGATGGCTTCAGGTGTGCCATACTTTTGTCATAGGTAAGGCTGTCAGCGCTCTAGTTGTTCTTTAGAACACTCTGGGAAGCTGCAGTAGAACACAAAGGAATCAACTGGCAAGCTGCTCCTGTTGAAATATAACAGAAAGATATTTGAGATCTCACCTAAAACATGTCCTAATTTCTCTTTCTACAGCACTAACCATAATTTCTATGACAAAATGAACCCCATCATTTTGTTCCTTTTTAAATTAAATGTTTTAAGTGTTACCAGTTTATTCCAATCAAGATGGCTTCAGGTGTGCCATACTTTTGTCATAGGTAAGGTTGTTAGCGCTCTAGTTGTTCTTAAGAACACTCTGGGAAGCTGCAGTAGAACACAAAGGAATCAACTGACAGTCTCTGCCCTTGTTGGATTTACATGTTTTACTGAGAATGTCAGACTTCATTCTCACATGACTGAGAAACATAATGTGAATTTACAGAAAATATGCTCTCATTTTAGCTTCTGGAGCACCTTCCAAACCTCTGTGGGACAAGCATGAGAAAATTGTTTTCTCTCAAACATGATTCATGAAATCCCAGCAGAAGGTTTTTCACAGGGTAAAATCACCCCAGAACACACCACAATTCCTAAAATTAGTATGGTACCATCAACAAATGAATTCTAATGTAACTAAAGTCTGCTATCACCCTTTATAGTTCTCCTTTTGGTGACCCTCAAAATCTTCTATTCACTACAATGCATTTCATTGGGGTGCTATCATGTATATTGGTCCCAAGATGGCTGCCAACACTTCTTGGATGAAGTGCTGACAGCCAATCAGATCTCACGATGACATGTGTGTTTAGGCTCTGCCCAGATATATAAAGTTCTTTTTCCTTTAATATTTAAAAAACTACTGAACGGATTTACACCATTTTTGAAAAGGTCGCTTTCTGAGCCAAGCAGTACATGTATGCCAAATTTGGGGTAAATCCGTTCAGTAGTTTCCGCTGTAGCCTTGCACAAAGTTCCCTATGGGAAATTGATTTTTTGACTCTTATTTTTTGAATTTCTCAGCAACTACTGAACGGATTTACACCATTTAACAAAAAGAACTCTTTCTGAACCAAGGGCTACCTTTTTGCAAAATTTGGTGTAATTCCATTCAGCAGTTCGGGCTGTAGCTTTGTCTAAAGTTTCCTATGGAAAATAACATGGAGAAAACACGTTTTGGGACCCCCCTTTTTTCTCGGCCCCCGCTTTCCGAATCACCCCGAAACTTTCAAGATAGGAGCGGACCGGAGCGCCCCACAATTTTTGAAAATTTCGCGAAGATTCGTCGACCGGCGCCAAAGTTATTGGGAATAGAATGTTGTGAATTTCCTATGGAAAATAGGTCCTAACTATAACTACCTACTGGCGACCGCCAGTAGGTAATATATATATATATATATTTATATTTATATATGTGTATATATATATATATATATCTCCCAAACAGAGTGCTCCTTCTGGGATCCCTGGCCCAAGGTAGGTGGCGCAGAGTGTCGGCGGAGCCGGCCGACGAATAATGCCACACACACGAAAAGGAAAAATTGTCCGCACTCTCAGGAGGTGCAAAAGTGAATTTTAATGCACAAGGCATTAAAATTCACTTTTGCACCTCCTGAGAGCGCGGACAATTTTTCCTTTTCGTGTCTGTGATATATATATATATATATATATTAGAGTAAGGATGTTTTTAGGGTTTAGGGGTGGGTGAGGGTATTGGGCGATTAGGGTATTTTTAGGGTAGTTTTGGGGTATAGGGTGGGTAAGGGTTTAGGGTGGTAAGGGCAGTTTTAGAGTTTAGGGTGGGTAAGGCTATTCGGGTGGTAAGTGTATTTTTAGGGTTTAGGTTGGATAAGGGTATTTGGGTGGTAAGGGTATTTTTAGGGTGTAGGGTGGGAAGGGTATTTTTGGAGCCAAGGGTATTTTTAGGGTTTATGGTGGGAATGCCTTTTTGGGTGGCAAGGGTAATTTTAGGGTTTAGGGTGGGTATGGGTTTTGGGTGGCAATGGAATTTTTAGGGTTTAGGGTGGGTATGGGTTTTTGAGCGGCAAGGGTATGTTTAGGGTTTAGGGTGGGTATGGGTATTTGGGTGGTAAAGGTATTTTTAAGGCTTAGGGTGGGTAAGAGTATTTAGGTGGCAAGGGTATTTTTAAGGGTTTAGGGTGGGTAAAGGTAGTTGGATGGCAAGGATATCTTCGGGTTTAGGTAGGGATGGGGCATTGGGTGGTAAGGGTATATTTATGGTGGGCAAGGGTATTTGCAGGTTTTAGGGTGGGTGAGGGTATTTGTGTGGCAAGGGTGTTTTTAGGGTTTAGGGGTGGTTGAGTTTAGGAGCTGGGGTTGATAAGGTAGTGTATGTATATATATATATATATATATATATATAGAGAGAGAGAGAGAGAGAGATAAAGATGTGTGTGTGTATATATATATATCTATATATACATACATATATATACATATATATATATATGTATAAAAGGGTTTTCACTTATCTGCGTTTTGCTTACATTTTTACCTAAATTATTCTATGAATTACTTTTTATTATTTAAACCTGGTTTTAAATAAGTGAAGAAATCTTATTTATGGCAGCAGTTTGCACATTGAATTATAGATTGCACAGAATTTACTGAACATTTGAAGTATGTTGTTTATGTTCATGTAGCTTAAGTATCACGTGTGTGTACACTTGCACTTTAAAAATATCGTGGCAGCTCCATAGCGCGTCATGTGATCAAGGCCGAGTGAGGCCAAAACGCGTCATGGCGAAAATGGTGGCAAAATAAACTAATTCAAGCACGAAATTGAGGTCTCGCAGTCCGTTTTTCCCAGAGGAAGGGAAGTGAGAAGGAACGGCGTTGTGGGATATTATTACCGAGAAGGCTTCCTCGATATTGGCGAGACCCCCTCCCTGCTTCGGGCTTAGTGACAGGAAGCTACACCCGGCGTATGCTGGGAATTGGTGTTTTACTCTGAACGAGCAAGTCGCAGACAGTCCCCGGGTTTCCTTGAAGAGGCTCTGAATCCAGTGAAGTAACGGTAGACGAGTCGGAGGACGCGGACACCGGCTACGAAGCAGGAGGTAGGAGCAATTGGAATTATTCCGGTAGGGGAGGTGTGCCAAACCAAGTCATTGATATTTTGCAAACGACTTGGGTTCTAAAAAGCTTACAATTTTTTGCCGCCATGACCGCCAGCGTGCTACGGAGCCGTGAAGCGGCGGCTGAGATGATGTTTGATGATACCCCAACAACAACAGTTCAAGTGTCGGTGCAAAGTGGCCCGACGAATGGGGGACATATTAATACACGAGATATGTTTAGAAAACTGGAGAAATTAATGAGAATGGAACAATCCAAATGGTGGGAGCACAAATCCCTGGATAGATATCTACAAGTGGGACGCATTCCCAGGGGTTTGCGCATAATGATAGCCCCGAGTTATGAGAGCCCTGACCCACAAATGTTAAGCGAATGGGCTGAATGTAATTTAGACTCTTCAAGAAAACTGGTTGAAATCTTAGTTAAATATGCAGAAAGTGACAGGATTAAGTTTCAGCAACAGATTGATGAAATAGAAACTGAAATTAAGAAAATGGAAGTCACACCAATAATAACAAAATACAGGGATGAGATGCTCACAAGATTGGCAAAAGAAGAAGATATCATAAAGAAACGGAAAACGTACATATTTCAAAGGGACAAACAGGATTACGAACTGGGGCAGATATTTACATTCGCCCAAAAATATGAATCGATCAAAATAGCGAAAATACCTTCCACTCTTGTGAATCCTCAAATCAGTGGAGGAGAACAAGCTGCATCATCGACATCGATGTCTGAGGCAAGTTCCGCACCAGAAAGTGAATCGGAAACAGACCAAAGAGGGCTATCAGCTAGATTGGGGTTTCACAAATTTACCCTGGGGGAAGAGGTCAATTGCCTAAGACAAGACCGGAAACAGTCATTGCGCCCACGAAAGCAGAACCAACAAACAAACAAAGATGCAATCGCAAGCGAGGCGAAAGACGGAAATGCAGCAGAAGGCGTAAAAACAAAGAAGCCATATCACAACAAGAGATGGAACAGAAAATGAATAAGTCAGCTAAAAATACTACCAACACAATTGTAAATCTGTCATCCATGGTTTTAAACAAAGCAGAAATTCAGCTGTTGGAACTGGGTTTATCGTATTGTCCAGAAAAGAGCTTTAATTATGCACAAACTCGCATGGACATATTCAAATTTATTCGGAAGTTAAAATTGAAAAAATATTATGAAACCAACCGTTTCAAATTCGCAAACAGGCGATTACAACCTTACTGCGGGGGATGCTGAATTACTGGCAAATCTTCAAATGTTAAGACAAGAAAGCAGCAGTGAAAATATCATGCCAGTAAGTGCAAGTCCTATATCATATGCAACAGTGACTACGAAATTCAAACAGAAATCAAAGTTCCAACCGTTAACAACAAGAGACGCTCTAGATATCTTTAGTGAATCAATAACAAGTGAAATTAAAAATCTCAAGACCCAATCCAACAGAACTTACAAAAAGTATAATTTCCAACAAAATGCATATCATAGACTGATGAAAAAATTGCAATCAAATGATCAAATAATTCTTAGAAACTCTGACAAAGGAGGCAATTTGGTCATATGGCCTAAAGACATGTAAATGGCAGAAGCAAATCTACAATTGGAGGATAAAAACTGCTATAAAAAGAGCAATGTACAAATAGTTCGGACAGCATGGAACGAATACTATTCCAAATTGAACGGTTGGCGAAGTGTGGGTTTACTCAGTATGGATGAGTTCAAATTTTTAAAAAATGAACATCCTATTATGCCCGTCGTATATTTTATTCCAAAGCTGCACAAGAATGTTAAAACACCTCCAGGTCGACCAATAATCTCGGCGAAGGGCAGTTTACTGGAGAACACATCTAAATATATTGACTTCTTTTTACAAGACTATGTCAAAAATTTACCCTAATTTGTACAAGACACGAGTGATTTTTTAAGGCACATCAATGACTATGTATGGCAAGCAGATGATTTATTAATATGTTTAGATGTAACATCCTTATATACAAGCATATATCATAAAGATGGGGTAAGGGCAACTGAGCATTATTTAAAATCTAGACCCTTACAGCTTGCCCAACACAATAAGATGCTAATCACAATGATCATGTACTGTCTAAATAACAATTACTTTCTGTTCCAGAATCAAATCCTACAACAAATCAGAGGAGTAGCTATGGGGGCATGTTTTTCCCCTAGCTACTCCCTCCTCCACATGGGTTGGTGGGAGGAGATGGTTTTGAACAAACAACACAAACAAGTTGCGGACAGCCATATAAGATTATGGCTACGATATATAGATGACTTATTTGTCATATGGCGGGGAACAAGAGAAACAGCAGAAGAGTTTGTTAAGAACATCAATCAATAATGACTTGAATTTAAAATGTACTGCTACTATAAGCGACTGCTCAGTATACTTCCTCGATTTGGAAGTGTACATAAATAATCAGAAGATCAAAACCCGCCTCTATCGCAAGCCAACAGCTGGCAATAGCCTCCTACCTGCTACTAGTCATCATCCTCAGCATTTGATCCATAGCATACCATATGGCGAAATGCTGAGGATAAGAAGAGCATGCAGTACAGAAAAGGATCTAAGGGAGGCCCAACAACTCAGTAAAGAGCGATTTGTTGAGAGAGGCTACAAAGCTAGTATCATTGATATAGCCAGGGAGAAAGCAAATCGATTAGACAGACAAGTACTACTAACAAAAAAAGCAAAAGAAACAAAGGATCATGATGAGACTACTAGCAATGAAACCAGACTAATATTAACATACAGCCAACAACACAACTCGCTGCGCAAAATTGTGAACAAAAATTGGTCGATAGTGCGCAGCGACCCGGTAATTGGCAAAATGATGCCAAAATGTTCTAGTATTACCTATAGGAAATCACAATCCATGAAAGATTCAATAGTGAGCAGCAGCCCTGAAATTAAACCATCATCTAATTGGTTAACTGCTCGCAGAGGATTTGTGAAATGCAACAATTGCCGAGCGTGCAAATGTGGGATTAATAAAATCATGTACAACACTCCCTTTTCACAGTATCCAATCAAGATATCCAAGTTTTTAACATGCCGGACAAAGTATGTGGTGTACGTGTTGGGTTGCCCTTGTGGGCTGCAGTATGTGGGCAGTACTAAACTACAGGCCCACAAACGTATACTGCAGCACATGAGGGCAATTACCAACAGTGACCCCACATATCCGATGGCAAGACATGTTAAAGAGAAACACGACAACAATTTGGATCTGTTAACATATTTTTTAATTGATTCCATTCCTGTGTCTAGAAGAGGTGGCAATCGTGAGGCTAAACTCCATCTCCTTGAGACAAAATATATATTAGAACTAGACACCAAGACCCCGAATGGACATAACTCCAGTGAAGACTTTCATACATGCTTATGAATAAAATAAGGATGGAAAAATGAAAAATAATAGTCTATGATATACAAAAAAATATGCATATGAAAGGTTCTTCAAACACATCGCCGCAATGACATTATGTCATAATGAAATTAGCACAGATATTTTAGCAACACACGTCTTTTACATATAACAAATTTTATTGGTAGCACTTTATTTATTCTTGCACTTGCACTTTAAATTGTAACTTAGCACATACAGAAAATGTAATCAGGTTTTAAATGTAGTGATTTGTTTAAATGTGCATAGGAAATCATAAATAAGAATGTCTGCAAAACCATAGATACAACAACGTTGATAAATTGAATGTCCAGGTAGCATCACTACCAGCAGATTAAACATAGATTATGTATAGTTTGCAACAAAATATAATGTAAAGTAAACTTGTAACATGCATAATATATGATTTTACAAACTTTATTTTCTCATTGAAATAATGTGGACCCAAAAAGGATTTTATGTGACGTTGTGTGTTTTAACAAACATTGCTTTTATACATAGAAACGTTTTTAGAACAATGACGTTGGTATTTTACCTAAATTATTCTATGAATTACTTTTTATTATTTAAACCTGGTTTTAAATAAGTGAAGAAATCTTATTTATGGCAGCAGTTTGCACATTGAATTATAGATTGCACAGAATTTACTGAACATTTGAAGTATGTTGTTTATGTTCATGTAGCTTAAGTATCACGTGTGTGTACACTTGCACTTTAAAAATATCGTGGCAGCTCCATAGCGCGTCATGTGATCAAGGCCGAGTGAGGCCGAAACGCGTCATGGCGAAAATGGTGGCAAAATAAACTAATTCAAGCACGAAATTGAGGTCTCGCAGTCCGTTTTTCCCAGAGGAAGGGAAGTGAGAAGGAACGGCGTTGTGGGACATACATATATATACATATATATTTATATGTATAAAAGGGTTTTCACTTATCTGCGTTTTGCTTACATTTTTGTTGTAAAGGTATGCGTGGTAAAGGCATATTCGTGGCAATAACTTGCGTGGTAAAGGCATGCATAGTAAAGGCATATGCGTGGTAATGGACGCATGGTAAAGTCATGCATGGTAGAGGCATGTGTGGTTCCATCATACATCCAAACTGCGCTTGCATAACATTTCCTCATGTGCTGCAGTAGTAAATACGCAGGAAACATTGCTTCCTAAATGGTTATTTGATAAGAAATTGTATGAGGGCATCTGTTATCTATATGCTGCTCTAACATGGTCCAAAAATCAAATATTTCTAAAAAAGAATAGAAATGACTGGAGCCAAGAGATTTAATTGGAAATGTCGGCAGATTTATTACAAATTTATGAACCAGGAGTGCATGAAATAGGACCTGACCGTATGATTATGTTGATAGAGCAAATTATTCTATCGAGATTGCTCTTGACATCTATGAAATTAGCGAACCTAGAGTTGCAAGAATTTGACTTATGTTGGAGATATGGATGGGGCATCCTAGTTTACTGAACCTTTTTGTAATTTGTGTATTCTTTAAACCCTTTTGGGATGACATAACTCTTCGAGGGAATCCTGATTTGCAGTATTGATTTTTTGCTGAGTGCAAAAAGGATTATATATGATGACATCCCATGTATTTAAGGTTTATATTAATTAAAGAGGAAATGAATAGTGAAAGCACCAATGGATGGTGAGAAATACCCATTTTATACAACTGTAAGAATAGATCAGGACTGAATTTATTTGTCAGGTTCAAGCAGATTTCACTGGTGACTATGGAAATATTTTCCCTAAATCTGAAGGTCGAATGGTCAGATTTGATAGTATTCAGGGAGACACCTTGGACATTTGTTACTTAGGGGCTGATTACGATGGCGATCCGCCCGCCATCGTAACCAGAATTACCCCCGCTATATTATTATGGCGGGGGTATACCGGCGGACGCAAAGTGCGTCTGCCGCTTTTCCGCCGGTCGGCAATCGTTTCGATTGCCGGCCGGGCGGAATTGGGCCTGAATATGGTGGCGGTGCCTAGCAGGCACCGCCATCCATATTAGGATGGGTAGTAACTTCAGCCTTTCCATGGCGGCGATGCCGCCATGGAAAGGCTGGCGGGAATTGCTTTGGGGCCCGTTGCGGGCTCCCGGGGGGGTAGGGGGTGGGTGGGCTGCACTTGGGAGGTACCTATGGTACCCCCCTGCATTACCATGCACAAGGTGGCAGGCACCGCGCGGTGCCTGCCACGTTGTGCATGGCAATGCACGACATGCCTCTTAGGCATTGCGGCAGGTGCTGCTTACAGCAGCACCCGCCGCAATGTTAGAGATGCGGCACACGACCGCCAGGTTGGCGGTCGCATCCTAATTTGCGGTGCGGGACTGCCGCACCACTGGCGGCCGGTCCCAGCACCGCTAGGGTGGCGGGTGGACTGAAGTCCGCCCGCCATCCTAATATGGCCCTAAGTGAGCTAATATTCTTACGTTCGCATCTTTCCATCCTAGTTTTCCACAGTATATCTAATATTAATATAATATTGTGGTACTAACTCAAGATGTTGCACTAGACATATATTTATGTCTTTTACGAATATTACTGTACATTTTAATACATTTGGTAAGGTTAAAAATAGTAAATAATAAAACTGTACCTAAAATAAATAAATGCATTGTTACAAGTGCCAACGTCCAAAGAAAAATCTGCAATGGATAAGATCCTCACAGCACATAAGAGCTCAGTAAGGAGGTGCTTAGTTGCCACGTGAATAGATGTATTGTATTGTATTGTAATTGCATTTATATAGCGCTTACTACCCCTGACAAGGCGTCGAAGCGCTTTTTCGGCGAGTAGCACGCTACTCCGGGACCCATAGAGGATTAGTGTTGAAATAGTATAGTGAAACATGCAAGTAAATTTTAAGTGGTGGATAGGTTAGTCAGTTATTTGGATTTGGAAGGATAACAGAAGGATAGTAGAAGGATAGAAGAGGGGAAAAAAAGCTTTGTATTTATATAGCGCTTGTTACCCCTGATGGGGTGTTGAAGCACCCTACTCCGGAAACCCATAAAGGATTATTGCTGAATTAGTATGGTGAAATATGAAAGAAATTTGAGTGGTGGGTATTAGTCAGTTATTTGGAGTGAGGAGGGTAGCGGAGGGATAAAAGGGAAGAAAGGTTTGCATTCATGTAGCACCTGTTACCCCTGATGGGTGTTGAAGTGCTTTTCTGGCGAGTAGGACGCTACTCCGGAACCCATAAAGGATTAGTGTTGAAAATTAGTATAGTGAAGTATGAAGTAATTTTAGTGGTGGATATGTTATTCAGTTATTTGGATAGAGAAGGGTAGGTTGCGGGATAGAAGAGGGAAAGAGGTTTGTATTTATATAGCGCTTGCTACCCCTTGATGGGGTTTTGAAGCGCTTTATTGGCGAGTAGCACGCTACTCTGGAACCCATAAGGATTACTGTTGAATTAGTATGGCGAAACATGAAAGTAATTTGAGTGGTGGATATGTTAGTCAGTTATTTGGATTGAGAAGGGTTGGGGAGGGGTAGAAAAGGAAAAAAGGTTTGCGTTTATATAGCGCTGGTAACCCTGATGGGGTGTTGAAACACTTCATTGGCGAGTAGCACACTACTTTGGAACCCATAAAGGATTAGTGGTGAATTAGTATAGTGGAATATGGAAATTGAGAAGTGAACGTGTTAGTCTGTTATTTTGATTGAAAAGGATAGTAAAGGGACAGAAGAGTGAGATTTTTTTTTTTTTTTTTAGGTCATAGCAGTGGGAGGAGGCTTTTGGATGAGTAAAAAGGGGTTTTTGAGGGGAAGAGTCAGAGGGGAGAGTTTATAAAGGTTTGTTTTGGGGGATCGGCATAGTAAAAAGAGGTGTCAGATGATGCAAGGAGGGTAGAGTAGGAGAGAGTCTAGAAAGGGTTATTTTGGGATCATAGTAGTGGTATGGGATAAATGAGAGAGTGGATGTAGAGGATATATTGATAGATGTATAGGGTGAGAGATAGGGTAGTGCATTGGAAAGAGTAGTAGAAAGAAGTTTGAGATGAGTCAGAAGATTGGGCCAGAGGATATATTGAGAGAAGTATAGGCTTAGAAATAGGGTAGTGCATTTGAAATGCTAAATTAGAAGAAAGTGATAAATATATAGATCCATAAGTACATTGAAAGTATATAGATGCATAAAGGAGGTAAGTATATATAGATTAAAGAGATTGATAGAGGTACAGGATGAGAAATAGGGTAGTGCATTGGATATGCTTTTTAGGAGAAAGGTAACAGACACACAGATCCAAGTACATGGAAGGTACATAGATGCACAATGGAAATAAGTACATGTAGACCAAAGACGATTTTTTTTTATTTATTTATAACATAATTATTCTACATGTTTATACAAAGCAATACACAAAGATAGGTACATATCTATAGTGAAAATAAATGCTTATATACAGAGGAATATGCTGTAAATTTCTGTTTGCGTATGGTGCTTATGTGGGGAAGAGCCAATTCTTGAGTAGTTTTCTGAAGATAAGGTGGTTGTCGGTGGATCTTATGTTGGGAGGTAAAGAGTTCCATAGTTTGGCTGCTTGAACAGAGAAGGATGTGCCACCCATGTGTTTTTTCTTGTATCTTGGGATTTTGAGGCGAGATGCCCCTTTAGAGCGTAGGTTCCTTTGTTGAATGTGTTTGGTGATTTTATTCCTGATGAAGAGCGGTCCCATCCCATGTATTGCTTTGTGGGTGATACAAAGTAGCTTGAACGTGGATCTTCTGGCAACCGGTAACCAATGCAGGGCTTTCAAGGCAGGTGAGATGTGGTCTCGCGGTTTGATATGCAAGAGTAGTCTGGCAGCCGAGTTCTGAATCCGTTGTAGTCTTTTCATGGTCGTTAAAGGTGATCCGTGGTAGAGGCTACTGGCGTAATCGAGTTTGGACAGAACAAGGGAGATGGTAGCTTGGACCTTGTGTGGAAATCCCAAATGAGGGAAAATTCGTCGCAGCGTTTTTATTGTGACAAAGCTTGATTTTGCTAGTTTGCCCACTTGGGCATTCATCGACAGCTTGGAGTCCATGGTTATTCCGAGGTTTCTTAATTCCTTCGATAATTTAGGTGGTGATCCCAGTTCATCAGGCCAGGCGGCAAGCGGGTCGTAATGTTTCCAATCGCCACACAGGAGTATTTCCGTTTTTGAAGCATTCAATTTGAGATGGCTCCAAGTCATCCACTGATCCACGGCTCTGAGACAACTGGAAATTGGGCATTTTTCAATGACTTTGGGGCATTCCAGTTGAAGGAGTATTTGCGTGTCATCTGCATAGTTATAGCACGTGAGGTGTCATGTGTGACACCTCAGGGAGTCTTGGGTTCTGAGTCAACAGCAGTTTGCATGCTTGAATACTTGAGTATATATATAAAAAATGAATAAAGTAACACTGCAAATCAAAAATGTAATGTGCTGTTGTCTAAAAAGCCAGAAGTTTCTAAAGGTATCTCGTATGGCATGGAATCATTTGGCAACTATGGCAATGACCCCATTATTTTGATCCACACTAAAATAAATAGCATTCTTTTGGCTTAGTCATTACCTCGACTGACCATTCTTCAAAATGGCCATTACTTCAATATAGCTCTTATGCCCAAATTGGTTTGTACTGGAGTTAGTATAGAAAATCTACGCAGCTCACACAATGGTTAGTTGACCCTATAGCCAAAATGTTGGGGTTGAGATATGTCGGTCCACCTAAAACACTGCAGCTACATATTTTTATTAGATGCTAAAAAGTACCAAATGCAGCCCTGGGTAACTGAAAAGTGGTCTGTGAACTGGACAATGATGAAGGTGGTGGATTAACAGGAAATAGTCTGACAGGAGAGGTGCGAGTCATGTTTGACATGCTGATCAAGGGAATACACATTCTCAATGTTTTTTGCAGCAGTTTGCACAGCGAGCTAGCATTCAAGAGTTGGTGATGGGTCATGGCATCAAGAGAAATCCCCCTTCTAAGTATTGCTTGGACAGAGTCATCTGTCTAGCTGGTGTTACCTAGAGGCCTAGGAGAGAAGGGTGTTTTGTATTGCAAATGTAACTGATTAGCAGGGAATAGGAGACTTTAATTGATTGTTATGTGATATTGTGTTTAGCACTAATAAAGCATTCAGTCAGCCAATGGTACTGAATTATGGCATTGCAGCGCATTTGTTAGCCCGCGGATCACCTTCCAAGCCTTTCTAGGAAATGTGGTGTCAGCAGGGCCAGGAGTATGCCTTTGAGAAGTATATACAGTCAGTTACACTTGCTGAGAGTGTACACACAGCCTGTCTCAGATTAGACGATCTTTTTGGCAGAGATTTTTATATTGCTCCATCCAAGGGATTTAAAAGGAAAAGGAGGAGCTAAATGTTATAGCAGGAAAGTGTATAATGAAAGTGAAGCCGTGGGAGAAACCCTGTAGATTGTGGGAGAATCATAGGATGCAATGCACGGTGATTGTCTTGACAAAAAGAGTCCCAATGCCAGTTGTGTGGGTAAAATGTGCTCAGATGTGATAGAGCGCTGATAGCACTCAATTTTGTATGAGTGCACTATACTCATGGTTTAAACGCACTCTCATGTATTCGTATTGTTTGCAGTGTTTTATGACTATTAAGAAACATTTATTTGAATCATTTGATGTTGAACTAGTGAACGCAATTAAGTAGAACTTTGTATGTATTATGATTCCTTCATGCATAATGTGCAGGACGATATTATTCCTATATATAGTAATTGTGATTAGTTTAAGTTGCCTGAAATATAGGCCCAAAGTTAGTGTTTCAATTCTCCTTGCTCTCGAGAAATAAATAATTAAATGATTGTTGTGTTCGAAGTTAGAATGTTCTCATCCTGCTTCAGGTGCAAGAATACACATTGTTATTTTCAGAGTTAAGGAGAAACCCGGAATGTCTTTGAAGATGGCTGGGAAGCGAGAAGGGAGGATGCCTTGCGTATCTGGTCTGTCTGGACGCCAAGGCCACTGGAAGAAGATATCATTAATTAAATTTGTTTCATGAAAGAAAAAGCTACAGCCTAGAGGTGCGATGGAAAATTTTAAGACGAATGACGTATTGTGGGTTGAATCCCATCTTTTTGTATGATGCGCAGGGACAGCGAGACCAGACTTCTGCTAGCTTTCGGAGGAGAAGGAGCATCTTAGAGCAAGCTCCAAAGCCATAAGCTAAACGACCCATTTGACGTGAGTACTTCTTAGGAAGTCAACACGTGCTGACACCATTGGGGAATGATAGCAAAGAGACAGGAAGGGCCCTCATGTAGAGCAGTGTAGGGAAAGATTTCGATTTCTTTCAATGAGTCGAGAACTGAATATTGCATCTATTCTGTGTTGCATTGTGATTTTGGAATTTATAATCATCTGTCTTTTGGGCCGCATTACTTATATTCGTAAAATCGGCTCTGTATTAATTTTTCTGTACCTCTATACTTTGCTATTGAGATGTATTTACATCCAATTGTTTTTGGCCTTATAATAAATATTCAAACTGCACTTTGGAGTCAGTGATCTTTTCAGGCATGACGACTTTGTTAATATCTGTTTGAGTTGTTTTCCTCCCCTCAACCACTTTAGGTAAATAAAAGATCGATCGCTTACGCTATACTTAGTAGGGAACTTAGGTGTGCAATTTAGCGTAATCAAATGGTAGCAGAGGATGGTTTACCTTTAAAGTGGTTTATCTTTAAGGTGAGGGGAGTAATCAGGAGTAGGGTTGAAGGTTGAAGAGCCCTGAAGTGGAGCGGAAGACGGCGGAGACTAGCGGACATTGATGGTGCGGCGGAAACAGTGGTGGCGTGAGTATGAAAGGAATTGTGCTGTTAGATTGCGGTGATGAGTAAGTGGGTGATGTCTTGCGGAGTTGGGATGTACGTTGAGTGAATGTGGTTTTTGGTTTACTGGTCCGGACACGTGCGGAGCAGGAAGTTTTGGTGAGCGGACTCAAGAGAAGTCCAAGATCCCGGGATAGTTTTGTATTGTAATTGTCTGATCAAATGTGGGTGTTGTGAAGCGCTATCAACGATCCACTTGTGTTAGGGACCTTTGTGTGAATGAGGAATAGGTCGCGGTAGAAAGCCTCAGGTACCGGGGTGGACTATGGCGATTGAGTGACCAACGCAGGTCGGGGGTCACAACGGCTGAATGTTCTTGTGAGAGTGTTCTATCGATCTTTAGTGTCAGACAATTATTTGTTTTATGTGACTGTAAATTATTGTAATTGTGTAGGAACAGTTACTTGGTTTAATAACTTTGGTTATACAGTTACTTGTAGTACGAATGTGTGTATGAGAGTTTGCGGTGAAATTGTAAAGGCGGGTGAGCCGCTGCAAGGAGTGAGAAGTGACGTCAGGGTGCGCCGCGCTGTGATAGGTTGGTTGGTGTAACACCACGCTGGGATTGGTGGAAGTTTGTTTGCAGGGGAACAGCGTAATTTGGGCTTGCAATTGATCGATTTTACAATGAGATGCTTTAGGGTGTTGCGAGATTTGTGTAGAGGCGACACAGAGGTAGTGACTCGGGTAGGAGAAGAAGCTCCGCCAGAAGACACACCGGCACATTACATGGCAATGAATGTAGGACTTCATACGATAGTGTGGCTTCAGAATTGGCATAAAATTACAGAGAAACAGGGTGAATTGGCTTTCCCTCGTTATGGGTCTTTTCGTATGGAGGTACTGACCCAGCTGAGGGGGGTGATGAATGCACTAAAACCTCCCCCTAGACCCACACAATTTGAGGCATTAGATGCATGGATGAGAGCTGCCCTAGTAAAAAGGAGAGAGGCTTCACAAGGAAGAATGAGGAAAGCAATGAAGGCATATCATGATGCTAGATGGGATGCTCAGTTGAAAAAATGGGGAGTAGACACCATAGAGGGAGAACGCTTGTACCCATTTCTTATGTTAAAAGAGGGGGCTGAAGGGAAAAAGACGACAGAGGAGGACAGTGATACAGATGACAGCTTCCTTGATAGATTGCTAGCGGAACGTCCTCCACCGTGCGACTCTAGATCAGAGACAGAGAGGTTGCGCCCATCAGAAGAGCTTGTAGGTGTGGGACAACCGGGTTCAGAGGAACAATCAGCCGGAGTAAGAGGCAAAATTACAATGGTACGCATTCCGGGAGGGTCTGGAGGAAGGAGGTATTCCAACTCTGAGCCAGTGCAACCTGTAGGAAACATGCAGTTACCAGATGCTTTGTCAGTACCAGTCACAATAGGGCCGGTGGTTCCGATATATACTCCTAGAGAAAGAACCGATGACAGTCAACAGCAAATAAGTGAAGGGGAAGAGACCATGTCTGGAGGGAGTCTTGCAATGAGTGGGACAGGTTTCAGTCGGATACCAGTGGAATCTAGTACTCCACTGTCAGCTACAGCTGATCCATCAAGAACGGATAGTGGGGCAGAACGAGTACGGACAGGAGCTCTAGCGAATTCTAGGTCTGATCTTCGAATGTGGGTTCAACCAGTGAGAGAGTCAATGATGCCGAGGGAAGAGACAAGCAAGAGACAATAAGTGCCTAGAGTGCTGTTTGGGCCACAGGTTATTTGTGCAGGTGACCATTGGAGAAGTCGAAGCTGGGAAAGAGATAGACGCTCAGCGTCGGAGAGAGAAGAGGGTGCAGTTCCTAGGAGAACTCAAAGCTGTGACAGGGAAGATACAAGTAATGAGGAAATTCAGAAAGTGTTAAAAAGTGCAATAAAAGCGCCACTGCTGGATGTGGTACGTTTAAAGGCAGAATTAGACGAGGTGATTGAAGGTAATCTGCCCCTGATCAAAATTGATACGTATCACCAGAGCGAACTATTGTTCGTAGCAAAGGACATGACAAGAAAGGCCAAACGAGCTTATTATGCCTTGTTGCTTTTGGCACAAAGATATGAGGTTGATTTGTCAAAAACCAAGCTGACACAGGGTTCTTGTAGATTAAATTACCCAGATAAGGATTTGGAAGAGAAGCGAACGATTGGATTAAAAACACAAATTAGAGAACTAGTGATAGGGATATGGATATGGAAAGAACTAGACAAATGGAAAGAAAGATGGGCCAAAAAGAAAAGCTTCCAGACTGGAATAGGAAATACTCCGCCTCCGGATGGAGGGACGGGAGCTGCAGGCAATTTTCCCATCAGAGAGGTACAGAATGGAGGGTATGTACATGTGCCATGGAGCAGGGGTGATTTAGCAGCATTTACTAATGATTTCCCTCGGCTGAGGGAAAAACCTGCTGAGTGGTACAAGCAAATAGATCGGTTTGTAAAGATTTCGAAAGTATTGTGGATTGATTTGAACACCTTGTTTGATATAGTAGTACCGGCGGATTTGTGGGCGACATGTAAGATTGCTATTGAGTGGCCTACTGCAGAGCCGCCTAGGGATTCAATGACTCATGGTCCTTCACCTGATGTAATGAGAAAATACGAGCAAGTGATTACATGGTTGCAATCGAAGGTAGCTCCTCAGACTGTTGATTGGTTGAAGATTGATTGCACCACTCAAGACTCTAAGGAATCAGTACATGATTATAACAAAAGATTATTGTTAGCTTTTAAGCAGCATAGTGGATTGGATACAATTGAACAGAAAGATATGGGACAGTTTGTCTCCAAGTTTGTGTTGGGACTGAAATCTGATATTAGTTTGATGATACAGCAGCACTTGATATGTTGGCTGAATAAGTCGGTGGATGAGATTTTGCGTTATGCTAAATATTGCAGTGATCAAGTGGAATCGACACAGAAGAAATTGAAGGACAAGTTGATGTTGGTGCAGTTGAGAAACGCTGATACGACGCAAGGGTTTGGAGGAGGTCAAGGTAGAGGTAGAGGAGGTGGAAGAGGAATGGTACAACAGATGGTGACCCAACCTGGTCAGGGTAGAGGAAGAGGAATGGATCCTGGTGCAAGTGACTGGGTGGCCCAACAGAAAAGGGTCACTGCCTGTCACTATTGTCACAAAATCGGGCATTGGAAGCGCGAGTGTAGATTGAATCCAGCAAATCAGATACAGATAGAAGGAGAGGGACAGCTGTCCGAGACTGTAAATACTGTGACAAGACCCAGGTCTATGTATGGAGGAGGATATGAGCCGCAAGTGCAAGTACCTCAACCTCCTAGGATACCCAAGCATAATCAGTTATACCATCAGATGCCTTATTTTGAATTAAAAGATAGATTTGATCAAATTCAAGATTTACAAGAGTGTCAGAGGGGGGTGCATGAGGAATGCACCTTAGATGCGATCTTAGAAGTAGATCAGAGTGGGCCGTTTGTAGATGCAGATGTGAATGGATATCCTGTTACCTTTTTATTAGACACTGGAGCTGCTCGCTCCACTGTGAGAACTGAAGTAGTCCCAAATTTAACTCTTTCGGGACGATCGATTCAAGTAGTGGGGGTTAGCAATCAGAAAATGACTAATCCGTTGACAAACGAATTACCCGTGAGAATAGGACCATTTCGGGATAAGCACCAATTTGTCGTGTGTAATTCAAGTTCGGTCTGTCTTTTGGGACGAGACCTTCTGTGCAAGCTCAATTGTACTATATCATGCACTCCGAGAGGTGTGGAATTGCAAACCTGTGATGACGATGCTGATTTTAAAATGGCTAACATGAGTCTGGGTGCAGAAATGTTTGTGGTGCTTATAATAGCAGAATTGCCACATGACTTGAGAGACTCAGTTGATCCGAAAGTGTGGGATTTTACGGGCGAGGATGTAGGTCTGATGAGAGGGGTTGAGCCAGTTAAGATACAGGTCAAACCCAATGCTGAATTCCCACGGACGCCACAATATAAATTGACTCCAGAAACCGTGGCCGGAATAAGACCTGTGATTGAGACTATGATTGCCCAAGGTATTCTTAAGGAGATAAGAGGAAGTCCCTGCAACTCACCTATCATGGGACTGCAAAAGCCAAGTGGCAAGTACAGAATAGTGCAAGATCTGCGTCGGGTTAATGAAATTGTGATCCCATGTTGTCCTGTGGTACCGAATCCAGCTGTTATTCTATTCCAGATACCATGCAAAGCAGAATGGTTTACAGTGCTAGATTTGTGTCATGCATTTTTCTCCATACCATTGCATGAAGAAAGTCAGTTTTTATTTGCATTTAGGATGGACGATCGTGTATTAACATGGAAAAGAATTCCTCAGGGTTATACAGAATGCCCCTCCATTTTTAGTCAATGTCTGAAAAAGAACCTTGAAGGACTGGTGATGGCCGACAACTCAGTCTTAGTGCAATATATAGACGACCTTTTGGTCGCCTCAGAGACTGAGGATGCTTGCAGGATTGACACAGTGGCGTTGCTGAATCATTTAGCAGAGAATGGACACAAAGCGTCTCCAAACAAATTGCAGTATTGTTTGTCTGAAGTTCAGTACCTAGGTCACCGGATTGAGAAAGGAAAGCGAAGGGTGTCACCAGATCGCATAGAGGCGATTTTGCAAATGGGAACTCCGAAAACACAAAAAGAAGTCCGCATGTTTTTGGAAATGGTCGGCTATTGTCGACAGTGGATCCCAAATTTTTCCTTGCAAGCAAAGCCTCTGTTGAAACTGACTCGAAAGGATGTTAGCGATCCGGTACCATGGGATGACGAGTGCTTGAAAGCCTTCCGTGAGCTGAAGGAAAGTATCTGTCGAGCTCCAGCTCTCGGAATGCCGGATTATAACAAAGCGTTTTCGCACTTTTGCTGTGAAAAGGAGGGATGTGCGTTAGCAGTCCTAGTGCAGACACATGGGGGTGCCCGTAGACCAGTAGCTTATTTCTCAGCTACATTAGATCCTGTAGCTTCTGCGTTGCCCGGATGTCTGAAATCCGTTGCTGCAACCGGTGTCAGCATTGAAAGATGTGAAAGCATAGTGATGGGTTACCCGCTCATTGTTTATGTACCCCACTCAGTAGAATTATTGATGACTCGGACGAAAACACAGTATCTGACCAACAACAGACTTACCAAGTATGAGCAGGTTATCTTGGCTGCTGATAATGTTACCCTGAGACGTTCTACCACTTTGAATCCTGCTACATTGTTACCTGTTCCGGCAGAGGAAGGAGATGAGGATTGTGAAGAGCATGACTGCCTAGATGTTACTGACCTATCTACCAAACCCAGACCTGACATTGTCGATGAACCTTTGATCCAATCTGATTTGATCCTTTTTGTTGATGGTTCATGCTTAAGAGACAATGAAGGGTATTTGAGAGCAGCATTTGCTGTGTGCACCATCATGGGAGTAGTGGAAGCTGCCTGTTTAAATAGAGTATTCTCTGCTCAGGTGGCCGAAATTGACGCTTGGACACGTGCCTGTATCATTGCAGCTGATATTCGAGTGACTGTGTATACAGACAGTCAATACGGATTTGGTGTAGTTCATGACTTTGGGCAGTTATGGTCACAGAGGGGGTTTCTAACGTCCTCAGGGTCACCTATACGTAATGGCGAGTATGTGCGCCAACTATTAGAAGCTTTGCAGAAACCTAAAGAGATAGCAGTCGTTAAATGTGCAGCTCATGGAAAGGGAGAAGATTTTGTCACTAAGGGCAACAATTATGCAGATGAAGTAGCACGATTTTGCGCTGAACATGCTTGTATTTTCAATGGAGAATATATAGGCGAGAGCACAGAAGAGACCGAGCTCAGCATGATGTTAGCTATAGCCGATACTTTGGATGAGGTGAAGCGGTTGCAGGATGAAGTCTCAGAAGAAGAAGCTGCTTCATGGGTCAGAGCAGGTTGCACAAAAAGAGATGATGGCATTTGGGTGTCCACAGATGAGAGAGCAGTATTACCCAATTGTCTACTGAGCCCAATGGCAAGGCAAATCCACGGAGCAGTCCATCTGGGAAGAGATGCAATGGTGCGAGTGTTTAGACAGACGTGGTTTAATCCACAGTTCCGTGTGTGGGCTGAAACAGTATGTCACAGGTGTGTTACTTGTCAACAAATGAATGTTGGAAAGAGAACTGTGGTTGGAATGAGTCACATTGGAAGATCTGGGGGTCCCTTCAATAGGATACAATTAGATTTCATAGAGATGCCAAGGTGCAATAGGTTGAGATATGTTTTGGTGGTGGTGTGTATCTTTTCGCGTTGGGTGGAAGCATATCCAACTAGACGATGTGACAGTCTCACAGTAGCCAAGTTGTTGTTAAGAGAATTGATCCAGAGATACGGATTTCCGACATCAGTGGAGACAGATAGAGGAACTCATTTCCACAGTGAAATCATGAAGTTGTTGTGCTCTGCTTTAAACATTGATCAAAGACTACATTGTAGCTACAGGCCGGAGGCTTCAGGTCTTGTAGAGCAAGTTAATGGCACCATCAAGTCAAGAGTGGCAAAAGTGTGTTCGTCAACTTCATTGAAATGGCCAGGTGCGTTGCCCCTGGTGCTTATGAGTCTGCGTAGCACTCCTGATAGAAGAACAGGGCTTTCTCCCCACTACATTTTGACCGGAAGAGCTATGCGTTTGCCTATGGTGCCAGCTACAGCATTGATAAACATCACTGATGATTTAGTGTTGGATTATTGTAAGGGACTGGCTGATGTGGTTACTTCTATATCCCACCAGGTCGAGGCTGGGACTGCATCCACCTTGAGAGACCTGCTGCATGATCTTAATCCAGGTGATTGGGTACTAGTTCGCAAGCACGTGAGGAAGAGTTGTCTTGATGTTCGCTGGCGAGGACCATATCAGGTGATATTGGTCACAAGTACCGCTGTGAAGTGTGGAGGATTGCCGAATTGGATCCACGCTTCCCACACTCGTCGAGTTCAAGCGACTGCGGAGGAAGAGAGTCCCTTGGTTCCGAGAAGCGTGTGTGGACCTGACACAGACAACGACGAAGGCACAGACCCAGCTGTAAGAGTTTCGGATGAAACAGAACAGCCAAGTAAGCACGGAAGATGAGAGCTCAGTGCTCCTGAACTGAGCCCAGATCCTGAAATAGAGGATATTGTAGAAGTGAACTGTGCACCAGATCAAGGTGAGCGGTCTATTGCAGAAGGATCAAATCAAGAGGAAGAGAGGAGAGAAGATGCCAGAGCGGAAAAGTGGCCAGCAAGAAAAGAAAGGCTGAATATAAAGCTCGCATCCGAGAAAGATCTCGCTCCGATTCCTGAAACATCTGAATCAGATCAAAGTGACGTTGAAGAAAGACCGGATGGTCTGAGACATTCCAGAAGAGAAAGAATAGCGTCTCGAAGATACGCATCTCCTGAGTGGACATACCTGGTTGCAGATGCAGAGCCCAGTGAAGTCCGGGAGGTTGGGACCTGGTACGGTGAGCTACGGAGAGAACACCCTCTCGATTGAAATACGGTTGCTGGTCCCAGGTGTGGAAGCGTTTGGAACACTAACTCTGCAAGTTCCGAATCCTCCACGGCTGAGTGGATTGCGTTACCTGATCCTCAATGAGGTTGTTTTCCCTGCATTTAGCCGACGACTTACCGCACTAGAATTAGGAGAAATTCGTGTGGAGATTCTGCAACTTGTTCTCGAAATACTTGGATCAAATATCATTAACGATGAAGCCTGAATTGTAATCAAAGAAAGCATTAGACCTTAGAAAGAAGATAACCCAGACCCCAGTTTAAGAAGATTTTAAATTAGGGACTTTCTTGTAGATGATGGAGTGAGGAATAGGGCTGTCTACATCTCTTCAATAGGTTTAGTATCAATCAAAGGAACTTTTGACATTAATTGCATGAGAGGAAAGAAGTAAGAAAGACATTGTTAAAACAAGAAAACAGAAAGAGACTGTGTTTCCCTTTTGTGTTTCGGAACGGATCAGTAGAAACTATGGTGTCCGAAAATCAACACGCAAACAGAAGTGCATCATTGGCACCCTCATTGTAGTGGTGCTAATTGTTATAACTGTGGTGGTTGTTGTATCTCTAGTTGGATATCAGGATGTCGGACAGAATAGGGTACAGGCAACACTCACTACACCAATCTCCGAGATAGATGAGGATGCATCCGCAAGGGATCTAGAAATGATTAAGGAAACCAGTCGTAGATTACATGTTGATTTGTCAAAGGGTGATTTCACTTTGAATGCGTATGCTCGATTATTGTATGAGTATGTGAATACCATGGAAGCGAAGGATTGCTATGTGTGTATGCAATTACCAGCCTCAGTAGAAGAAGGCATTTGATATCATCATTTGCCTGTGACCTATGGCATTACATGTAGTGTGTTGTTGAGCATGTTTTACAGCAAGGCACACTTCGAGTATTATTTCTCTAATTATGATGTGGTACTCTCAGAAGTCCCAGTTCTTAAATACATGAATAAATATGATTATTATAAGGAAGTAGAGCGAATGTCAAAGTATTTCGTGCCTACTATTACTTTAGATACATCCTATGCCCATAGACACAATTTGACCTGCATGTTAACTGACATTGAAAAGAAATTCATAGATCAGATAGAAGATCGGCATAGACAGACTCTATTTAGATCAGATCCAAAGCACAAGGTTACCCAATGGACCAAAGAAGAATTAGATCATAAAGCAAAAGGGAGTTTTGGACCCATAGCGTTAGATTTCCAGCAGACGGGGAAGTTGTGCATTAGACACCCGACCACATCCTATGATAAGATATTTGTGGGTGAGAGTGATTGTGAGCATGTCTTTTTGATCGAAGAATCAATTAGAAAAGCATTATTAGACAAAATAACAATAGTGCCCAATGTGTATTTTGTGTGTGGAAAGAATGCCTATGTGAAGTTGCCCAAAAATTGGTATGGCGCTTGTTATTTGGCTGTGGTATTTCCTAAGATTTTTCATGTGGATGATTTATGGCCTCTAGAAAGAAAAAGACCTCAAAGAGGAAAACGTGGTGTGAGTGCGGAGAAGTGATTGGAGACATATTTGGGGCTATGATACCGAGTATGGGTGTGATTCTGAATTATTTGAAAATCAGAAAGCTGGCAACACTAGTGGATAAGCTCTCAATAAATACAGCTCAGATACTACTACTTGTAGATGGGGAGATGGTTTCGATAAGGGCTATGGTTTTGCAAAACCGTCTTGCCCTAGATGTGCTGCTAGCAAAAGCCGGAGGAGTCTGCAAATTATTGAAAGTTCAACAGTGCTGCACTTATATTCCTGACAACAGTTGGGATATAAGGAAATACATCAACAATATTTCAGATATACACCAAGAGTTACGTGAGATGGCTGCTGAAGGACTCTGGGAACAAGTGGGGAAAGGATTTGGCAAGATAGGCAGTTGGTTTGGAAGTTTGGGACAAGGAATAATGGGAGATATCTTGAAGCCTATTATAATAGCTGTCATTTGTATAATTGTCCTACTAGGAGCCATCAAGGCTTACAAATGGCAAAGGGCACGACATCAGGAGACTGTTTCGAAAAAGCGAGAGCTTCAACTTGAACGACTGCAGGACAGTCATTATCAGCACCTTAAGGGGTTAGAACGATTCAGACAGGTACGGCAAGCTACAGCTTCTGTTTAGGTAGGTCTCTTCTACAAGGAGAAAATACAGGAGAATAGAAAGTTGGTGTTATGACACTAGTCATACGAGGGGGGAACTGATAGAGCGCTGATAGCACTCAATTTTGTATGAGTGCACTATACTCATGGTTTAAACGCACTGTCATGTATTCGTATTGTTTGCAGTGTTTTATGACTATTAAGAAACATTTATTTGATGTTGAACTAGTGAACGCAATTAAGTAGAGTTTTGTATGTATTATGATTCCTTCATGCATAATGTGCAGGACGATATTATTCCTATATATAGTAAATGTGATTAGTTTAAGTTGCCAGAAATATAGGCCCAAAGTTAGTGTTTCAATTCTCCTTGCTCTCGAGAAATAAATAATTAAATGATTGTTGTGTTCGAAGTTAGAATGTTCTCATCCTGCTGCAGGTGCAAGAATACACATCGTTATTTTCAGAGTTAAGGAGAAACCCGGAATGTCTTTGAAGATGGCTGGGAAGCGAGAAGGGAGGATGCCTTGCATATCTGGTCTGTCTGGACGCCAAGGCCACTGGAAGAAGATATCATTAATTACATTTGTTTCATGAAAAAAAAAGCTACTGCCTAGAGGTGCGATGGAAAATTTTAAGACGAATGACGTATTGTGGGTTGAATCCCATCTTTTTGTATGATGCGCAGGGACAGCGAGACCAGACTTCTGCTAGCTTTCGGAGGAGAAGGAGCATCTTAGAGCAAGCTCCAAAGCCATAAGCTAAACGACCCATTTGACGTGAGTACTTCTTAGGAAGTCAACACGTGCTGACACCATTGGGGAATGATAGCAAATCAATCAATCAATCAATCAATCACAGAATTTGTAGAGCGCACTACTTACCCGCGAGGGTCTCAAGGCGCTGGGGGGAGGGAAGGGGGGGGGGATGCTGCTACTGGTCGAACAGCCAGGTCTTGAGTAGCCTCCTGAAGGTCAGCAGGTCTTGGGTCTTTCGTAGGCTTAGTGGAAGTGTGTTCCAGGTCTTGGCGGCGAGGTGTGAGAAGGATCTGCCGCCGGTGGTTGTTCTTCGAATGCGGGGGACGGTGGCGAGGGAGAGGTCGGCGGAGCGGAGCTGGCGGTTGGGGACGTAGAAGAAGAGTCGTCTGTTGAGGTAGGCTGGGCCAGTTTTGTGGAGTGCCTTGTGTGCGTGGGTGAGGAGTTTGAAGGTGATCCTCCTGTCGACGGGGAGCCAGTGCAGGTTCCTCAAGTGGGGGGTGATGTGGCTGTGGCGTGGTACGTCGAGGATCAGTCGTGCGGAGGCGTTTTGTATGCGTTGCAGTCGCTTGATGAGCTTGGCCGGGGCTCCCGCGTAGAGGGCGTTCCCATAGTCTAGTCTGCTACTGACGAGGCCCTGGGTGACTGTTCTTCTTGTGTCTGTCGGGATCCACCTGTAGATCTTGCGAAGCATGCGGAGTGTGTTGAAGCAGGAGGAGGAGACTGCGTTGACTTGCTTGGCCATGGAGAGCGTTGAGTCGAGGATGACTCCCAGGTTGCATGCGTGGTCGGTGGGTGTCGGGGCTGCTCCCAGCGTCGTTGGCCACCAGGAGTCGTCCCAGGCTGAGGGGTTGGAGCCGAGGATGAGGACCTCCGTTTTGTCCGTGTTCAGCTTTAGTCGGCTGATCTTCATCCAATTGGCGACGGCCTTCATTCCGTCATGGAGTTTGGCTTTGGCGGCGAGGGGGTCCTTGGTGAGGGAGAGGATCAGTTGAGTGTCGTCGGCGTAGGAGATAATGTTGAGGTCGTGTTGTCTGGCGATGCGTGCGAGCGGCGCCATGTAGATGTTGAACAGTGTTGGGCTGAGGGACGATCCCTGGGGTACGCCGCAGATGATCTCGGAGGCTTCGGACTGGAAAGGTGGGAGGCGGACTCTCTGCGTTCTGCCGTCGAGGAAGGAGGTGGTCCATTCCAGGGCCTTGTCTCGGATCCCTGCGTCGTGGAGGCGTGAGCGTAGAGTGCGGTGGCAGACAGTGTCGAAGGCGGCGGAGAGGTCCAGCAGGATGAGGGCTGCGGTCTCACCATTGTCCAGCAGGATCCTGATGTCGTCGGTGGCGGCGATGAGGGCAGTCTCAGTGCTGTGGTTGCTGCGGAACCCTGATTGGGATGGGTCCAGGATGCTGTTTTGTTCGAGGTATCGGGTTAGCTGTTTGTTGACGATCTTCTCGATGACCTTGGCTGGGAACGGAAGCAGAGAGATGGGCCGGAAGTTCTTGAGGTCTCTCGGGTCCGCCTTGGGTTTTTTGAGTAGGGCGTTGATCTCTGCGTGTTTCCAGCTCTCTGGGAAGGTCGCGGTCTCGAAGGAGAGGTTGATGATGTTGCACAGGTGGGGTGCGATGGAGCTGCTGGCTTTGTTGAAGATGTGGTGCGGGAAAGGGTCTGACGGGGAGCCGGAGTGTATTGTGCTCATGGTCTTGATGGTGTCCTCGATGTTCACGCAAAGAGACAGGAAGGGCCCTCATGTAGAGCAGTGTAGGGAAAGATTTCGATTTCTTTCAATGAGTCGAGAACTGAATATTGCATCTATTCTGTGTTGCATTGTGATTTTGGAATTTATAATCATCTATCTTTTGGGCCGCATTACTTATATTCTTAAAATCGGCTCTGTATTAATTTTTCTGTACCTCTATACTTTGCTATTGAGATGTATTTACATCCAATTGTTTTTGGCCTTATAATAAATATTCAAACTGCACTTTGGAGTCAGTGATCTTTTCAGGCATGACGACTTTGTTAATATCTGTTTGAGTTGTTTTCCTCCCTCAACCACTTTAGGTAAATAAAAGATCGATCGCTTACGCTATACTTAGTAGGGAACTTAGGTGTGCAATTTAGCGTAATCAGATGCATACGCTAAATGTTGCATTGTCAAATAATACTTCTATAGCTGTTATACTAGTGAAGGACAGTTCTAGCATTACTTAGTAGGCCTGGTAATGGACGGCTTTGCCAGAATATAAATGAAATCGTTTCTGCCCTTCTCTGCAGCTGCATAGGTTTAGTGGCTGCATCTGTATTCCATTTGTAGCATTTAGAAGCTCAATCTTACGTAAATAATACAAACCTTTAAATATTATGGTTGCAATCAAAGGTATTTGAAGAGAAGACATGCATCTTAAACAGCCCCCATTTTAATACCCATATATATTTACTCAAAATTGACATTTTGTGCTTTTAATAATAAAATGGGTCTCCTCCTCCTCCATTTACCCCTGACAACACCATTGCTCAGAGATGCTTTCACGCCCTCTGATGGCTCTCAGAGTCTCAGTCAGCCATTCAAAACTCTGAGCAGGGCATCAAAAATACCCTTTGCCCTACAGATGTCTCAAGTAACATCTCAATGACCCTCCCAGATCCTCTGTGGGCACGTAAAGCCTTAGCTTGTACTCATAAACTCTCAGTATGCCCCTACAGACCTTCATCCAGGTCTTAGAACCCCAAAACCAGCCACCACAGTCTTAACACGGACTCCCTCAGCCAGCTTTTCAGAACACCCCTAATTCAATTAAATTGGCCATAATAGCATTGAAAAGATGAAAATGCAGATTTGAAGACTACATCTAGCGGCCTACTGTAGCATCACATTAGGTACCATACCCAGCACCTGTGAGTTGCTCCAGTTTTGGGAGGTGAGAGTGCACTGGCCACTTCTGATTTGCTCATGTGTACTTTTTAATTGCCTTCTGGGACTTGTACTTCTTGTTAGGTCTGGCCTTTGAGGCAGATTTAGAAGCCTCACCAGACTATTCGTTTTCCAAATAATTCATACATAGTATACATACATAGAGGGGCTTTTGGTAAGTAGTTTTCATTCATTGGTCTATTAAGGTGATGTTTACATTTCTTTCTGCCCGCCACAGCATACGGTATGGGAGAGTCTGCTTTACCCATTGGTCCCCTTCACTTTGAGTTACAGTACAAAGCTTGCTCATGTTGTTTACATGTACCTAAAAATTCCTTTATCGTCACTGAAAAAGCTGAGTTCAAAGTGTACTTTTTGAATTATTATTATTATTATTTTCTTTTAACTTTACATACTGGTTATTGTGCCCGCACTTTGGCCGTCACTTTGGAAGGTAATTTGCTTTCTGTCTTCTTTTTTATTGTATTATAAAATGATTAAGTGACATTGTAAAATTGCAGCTACCTTCAACATGAGTGCTTGGTTAGGTAATGATTTAATCCTGTCTTCTTCACAAGCAATAATAATTTTAATAAAACGCTAAGTAAAACTGAAAGGCTTTTTAGTTAAAACCTAACAAGTAAAACAGTCACATCAGTGATTTTTTTATAAATAATTTTTCTATTGCAAACACACGTCGTCCATGTTTACTTAGTGGCATATTGCCTTTTTTGTTTTAGCGTCATAGACTTTTAATTAAAAAAAAAAAAAAACCTTCACAGTAGCTTGGCAAGGCAGACCTATTGGCTTTGCCAGTGTTTGTTTTTTTTTATGCGGCCAACGGGATTACAAGAACCACAATGTAAACGAAAACCCTGGATGAGTTTAATCACTTATGGATTTGGGAAACGTTCTCTGGACAACGTTCATTTTCGGGTGCAACTAACCCACAAGTCACAAGTGACACCCCCAAACTGGCTTGCGAATCTGCCATTCAGCCGCGTACAAGAATCTGAACTTTGCCCTTCTCAACCCCACGCCTTCCAGCAGCCACAGATTTCTTAAACATATATCGATGTGTTACTTCTGAAAACCTGGGCCTGACAGGTCGGCCTCTTTTTAGCAATAAAATACCATTTATGTAATGGATGGAGGGCTACCGGCGACTGGGGATAGCTTTTCCAGGGGGTGATTTATGTTCGTGGGTGGGGGCGCCTCGAGGATATAGGCCGCTCGCGCAGCTAATCACTTGTGACATCATAAAAGATGTCAGCCTGAAAGAGGCTTACGTTCGCTGATAGCCAGGCTATCGGGGGAGAGGAACATTATGATATATACAGGAAGCCGGGGAGCATTAGCCGGAATGGCAGCTTTATGCTCGCGAGGCAGCTCCGCACCTGCTGAAGGGCATATTTCCTCTAATTAAATTTCTCCGGTGCGCACAGATTGGCCACGTGGCAGGACCGGGGCACTGCCCTGGCACGCGCTAATCGATAATAGGATATAGGCTATGAAACTGCAGGAGAGCTTTCACAGGCTCTCGCTCAAGTGAAGGGAAGTAAAGAGTGGGTTTATTTCCTTTTCGTTCGCAATATATTTTAAAAGAAAAATCTATATTTCCTGCGCTGGACGGGGTACATTAGTAAACAGCTTTCATAAAAGTCTGAAAGCAACGGAGCGCTTGTTCTGTTCGCCCTCCCCAGACACCCCTCTCGGTACAGGAGCTGCTTCCAGCCGACGAGTCTGGATTTATAGTCTGACTGCCCCGTGTTTTAGTTTTAGACAGTCGCGGTCGGTGTAGGTGTGCCGGCCGGGCGGTGACGTGGGGCGGGGGAGGGGCGCGGTGGGGGGTAGCAAAGTATGGATTACGGACCGATACAGGTAAGTAAACATTTAAATCAATAAAACGAATTTCGTTGGGCGCACTGCATCGCCAAATGCGATGCAGTGCGCGCAACGAAATTCGTTTTATTGATTTAAATGTTTACTTACCTGTATAGGTCCGTAATCCATACTTTGCTACCCCCACCCTGCCCTCCCCGCCCACGTCACCGCCCGGCCGGCACACCTACACCGACCGCGACTGGTTTTAGACTTCTGTTCCGCCTCCAAAAGATGGCTGCAGAGTGGCCCCATGATATGTGCAAGACCTCCAGCAACACCGGGCGTTTTAACCATCCTTACTTTGAATTCTGGGATTTTTGAGCCTACAGTTACAATGCTTAGTACTGAAACTAGAAGTCCAAGGACTGGTAATTGACTAAAATGCCAGGACTGCATAAAAGTGTCACTTCAAACCAGTGCATAATTTGTAAAAAATATAAGTGTCAGGGCCCTTCTCAGAAAGCCACTGCAGCTTGCACCACTCATTGCCCCTGCCAGTGCTGCCAATGCCAGTCCCAACACAGCTATTAACCATCACACTCCTACAAGTGTGAAAATTCGGACTGCTCCAGGCCACACAAAGCTTTATGAATCAGCTGGACGGCTGGTATTACTCATTTTATACTATATTGAATTATTAAACACACGGTTAGCTCATCTAAAAATAGACAAACACCTCCACCATGTGGTGGGCAGTCATAAGTGCTGGTGTTGAGAACTAAGAGCCGGTGCTGAGCACCAGCAAGCACAGGCTCAAATTAAGCAGTTATTCTGACAGGAGGAAAGCAAAAAGGTGAGAGCTTGGATGTTTGAATTAATCCCAGCCATTGGCAATTACTGTACACCACAGTAGATTAAAATGTATTTTTGTTCAGTGTACCACTATTGGTGCGACTCAACTTTATGTAAATCAGATGTGGTCCTAAACTAATGGGAATAGTCTATCCCAAACTGCTAAGTTGTGTCCGAGACAGTAATAAAATCAACCCAGACCAATTTCACCCTTGTTGGTTTACATCAGTTTAGAGCAGTTTGAATGCTAGAGAGAACAAGACATGACAGTACAGAAGTAGTGATCTCACAATTCTACATTCTGCAGTAGTGGTGATGTTCTCTCAGCACCTCAAAGTGGGAGGTCAGGTCTACACTAACATTTCATACTCAATATGAGGTTCACTATGCAGAAGAGTTTTTTAGTGAGGTGACAGCTCTGACTCACAATGTTTGCCTGAAGAGTGATATTTTCTGCTCTTTATATTAGCAGAGATGGGTCACCGGAACATCAGAGATGGATCTTGGACTTCCAAAGCTCCATAGTGAGCACCCTTCTCGAACTGTGCCCATGGGTTTCCATTTTCACTGTTTTGGGCAAACCGCAAAGGTACAGCACAGCCTCATGCTTCTAATAGGGTGTAAGGAGTGTTAGTTTGGCACAGAGAAGGGCAGGTGCACAGGCATACTTTGTGCTGGTGCATCAGGCCTTTAGCTTGAGTTTGAGTTGCCTTGGCAGCTCAGCACCAGCAGAGTTGGAGAATGCGGTCAGTGTTTGAGACAGTCTATCAACCTCAGCCTGGGTCTGCACTATTAGTGATTTTTAGATTCGGCTGTTGGATTGATAATTTTACATTAATCAAGTATGATGCAGCCAGAGATCAGTTTTGTTCCAAATTCCCAATGGAACTGAAAGAGAAGGAAGTGTTTTCAAAGCATGGGTGGTTGGTGGCTTGTGGTCCTGAACACAGAAAGAAACCAAGTGAAGAAGGTGACCTCTGAATTAATCAAACAGAATGTCCAGGATATTTCATGTGTGTTCTGGCACCTGCACCATGCCAGGTGTCGGGTTAAAGCGAGCAGTGAAGCTGTGTTACTGCTGGCTCCCACCAGAATCCCAGCTCCACCTAACAATAAGTGTGATTCAGGAACCTCGAGATGTTGCACAGGCAGCCAAGCTTGTCCTTCATCCAATGGAGAATATGGTACGTCCCACGCGCATCTGGGACAGCTTGGGGTACCAACTGATCTCCTAACACCACATGAAGACATTAACCAGGAAAGAGGATTACCCTTACCCTGGAAGGTAATCATTTTCATGGTTGATGTGTAACAAACCTTTTCTTGTGTCGTCCCCCCTCTTACCTATTTGGCATAACCCTTCTGAAGCTTGCCTCTCCCTTTCCCTCGGTTTGATAGTTATTAATTACTTTATCTGACACGTAATCACATGTGCATGTTCAATTTCTGATTTAGGATGAGATTTAGTTTTGGCTTAAGCCCATCAAATGGTACAAAGGAGTCCTTAGTGTTTCTGATTCTATATTGCTCTTAGTCTCGCCTGATACTTTATCTTGTTTTGTAAAATTACATCCATCCCAAATTCATGCACAAAGTTGTGTATGCCACACACCATTTCCCACAGATCTTTTGATATTTCTTTGGACATCCTCTGTCCTTGTATATTTCACTTTCCGCAGCATTGTGAATCCATATCAGTGAGCTAGTCATCGAATTTCAGCGCCACTTTACCACCTCACCCATGTGCTATATTTCTTCTGGCAACAGCCAGTCCCACTTTAAAAAGCATTAGTTTGCATTCAGGCGGTGAGTGCTTATTCCATGTTCCTAAAAACCTGAGGTCAACATTCCAGTCCATTTGGATAGCTTCAACTTTACTCAAGTGTTTGCTAATGTTCTCCCAGTACTTGGCTATTTTAGGGCATTCCCACCCCCAGTTGATACATGCCCCTGTCATACCACATCCCCTTAAACATAGTCCAGACTTTCTGCATCCCATACATTTGAGGTTCTATCTAGTAATTTAACGGGTTGAATGCAACATTCTGAATTGCACCACTAAGAACCCCGCCTTAATTCCTACTTCTCAAGATCTCATTAGCCACCCCACCAGCCTGGCAAGGGCATCTGCTTCGTGTGTGACCTTTCTGCATCCAGAGCCTGTTTGTTGATTCCAGCCAGACTGTTTCTGCATAAATAGCCGGAGAGATGCTGAAAAATAATCAATGTGCATCCGGAGAGCAGACACAACTGCACTAATTTAGCATCAGGCAAACAGACAGCACGAGAGCACAAATCCATCAATACTGCGTTAGTATGGATACTGGAGCAGCAAGCCAATCGCTAGCAGTTCCCAACTCCCCAGCACAATGTGAACTCATGTGCTTCTCCAATGTCCCCAACCCAACCTTCACCCCCTGCAGCAGGTTCATTACTTAAAAGCAGAATCCTTCTGACAGTCAGACACCTGCATTGCAGATGTGTCTTCCACCATTGTAAAAGTAGTCTTACATTTTCCAGAGGTGTGTGGCTACCTGCAGATTTTGATTGATAGGGCTTAAAGCATAAATCTGCTTACAAATGATAGCTCCATCAGTTATATGAGCATACATCTGGTTAGAGTGTTAAAGGTGCCTCTAACTCTTAGTTAAATCTATATTTACTCCATTAAGGTGTCGAGGCTAGTCAACCTTCCCAAGCTGCATCATTTACAGACTGGCTTATAACCAATTAGGTGTAAAAATAAAAAGTACATTGAAAACATAGAAAAATGAACAAAAGCAAAACTGTATTCTGATATTTTGCTTTTAGTTACACACCTTTAAGGGTTTTGTTTCTATTCTAAAGAATACTTACACATTGAAAACATTTGCAGTAAACCACACCTCCCCATTCCAATAAAGCAGTTTAGAGTTTACACAACTTTAAATCCAAATGTAAGCCTCACCTTTGACCTACCCAGTGGGACAACCCGATCTTCTTATTCGTGTTTCTGTTATAGTTAGTATCTGAGGCTGGCAGCACTAATATGTTCCTGGATCCAATAGCCTTCGAGTATAAGTAGCAACGGATGATAAAAAATGAATATTCTCAATTGTTTGGTCGGGTTCTTGTATGTATCAATTCCATTTGAAAAGCCTTTCTTGTGACACGTTTTAACCTTTGGCTGGTGAACCTAGACTTTTTCAAGGCTTATACTGTAAGTAAACTTAATAAGATACTAATCATATTTGTCAGGCGTAATGCGCTCTGAAGTGGTACTCCAATGTGGTCTGTTGCAAGCGTAACAGGAAGTAAACTACATAATAACTGCATCAGACTGCATTAGACTACCACTCCAGAACGCATAGTGAGGCCTCACAGATATGACCAGTATCAATTTTTAACAATATTGGTCCAAGGCATCGGTGAGACATTGAGTTGTTGGTTGAGGGAGGTGTGAGCCCTTCTCAAGCAACAGCCACAAAGAGGCCTAAAGATAGCAAAAATGGGTTAAGGAAACAGGACGGGTGAAGGCAAAAGGTTTGGGGCTCACCCTGCAGAGAGGGCCAGGTCCAAAAGCATTCCTCACTACTTCAAAGATAAACCCCTTATAGATGGTGACCCCATTCGCTATGTACTCCCTAGCTCAATGGAGCCTTAAGGCCAGATTCATCAATATTTCATGCAATGCAATGCAGCAAGACAACTTGCTGCGCTGCGTGAAAGGAGAGGGCAGAAATGTGCCATATTTACCAATGTATGGCACATTGCTGTGGTCTGTCTGGGCTGGAGCACAATGTGCTACCTAGCGCCAACACAGGCACCCCAGCACCATGCCGCAAAGGTGCCTGCATTGCAGGAAGGATTGTCTTTGTGCAGAGAGGAACACCTTCTTACACAAAAACAGTCCTTAGAGGCTTTGTCCTCTTCCTAATCATGCTGCAGAATGTGGCACACTTAGAGAGAGAAAACAGCAAGGTGAAATAAAGATATTTCTCCTTGTTGCTCCTCCCGTGGGAAGCCGTAGCATTTTGACCCGTAACCAGGTTTACCAGTATTGCTAAATCTGGGAATGCAGCAAATTCCATGGTTGCACGGGAACCCCCACGCTCCACCCATGGAAAGCCTTTCCAGGGTAGAGTAACGCAAGGCAGTAACTTGCGCTGCCTTGCATTAATCCAGATTTACCAAGCAATGCAGGGCCATGCAAGGTGGCCTTGAATCAGTAAATCTAGTCCTTGGTGTCTGGCGAACAATCCTCACCCACTGGTCTTCTTCGTCAGAGCCAGGACATGCTGCTTTCCTTTGTGTGATGGGTGCCAGCTATACTCCCTGCCCCTTTTCTTTCAACAGAACAATTATCCTTTCAGCACAGACCTTTTATGAATATAATTGATATCTTTGGATGCCAGAGCTCTGCGTTCAGAGGAAGGCTAATTCCAGTGCCTGCACGTGAGTCATAGGCTGCTTAAACTGGATGGTTAATTCCCTGTTTATGAATCTGAAATGTACTAACTTCTTAGGAATCACATTTGTAACATTGGAACAATTCAAAGTCTGCTCCTCAGTACAGTATTGCAAAGATGGAGTCAGTAGCCAGTCCCTGTACTGAGGTAAACATGCTCTTTAAAACACATTGCCAGCTTTGTCAATGGAAAGCTGCTATCAGCCTATGCACTAAGGCACTGTAGGTGCTGTTACTACTCAGACGTGCAAGTTTAGTACAACTCATATGTTTCACTTGTGTACTTTATGCATTGAGGCCTTGCAAGCTTCAAGGCCTCCTTCACAGATGACTTATCAAATGTTAGATAAAGGCTTAACATGTCAAAATGATTTAATTCTGACATGTTAATACTGCAAACATGGCCTGAAGAGCTACAGAACTGCTTGCTAGTCCTGCTAATATGTTTTTAAACTCCATATAAGATAATTGAGCTTCTCTTGAGAGACACATAACGGTCTACTCACAAAGATATGCTCGGAGGTATACTTAAGTTTAGGACTAAAATACTTCATTTACACAACCCAAAATCCCCAAAGAGATTCCTAGAGATTCCTGAGAGGCAAGTCTTCAATACTGAATCACATTGAATGGGTAAGAAGTGGGCATCGAATTGTGTTGCAAGTTTGGGAAAGTCCACAAACGTATGTTCGATCCAACCTCTTCTCCTGGAAATGGTCGGAGACTTCCTTCAGCCAAAGGCTTTTCCCGTCCTTTGGGGAAAAGGCCATGCATTACTCCCTGATTTTCTGAGGGTGTAATTGCAAAGTTTATTTAGAGGAAGAGGTTTCTCCACAGGAATATTTCTAATTCCACTGAGGTTCTATTTGCCTTATACATATCTCTATGCGATCTAGAACCTGCAAGGGTAGTACAGGACCACATGGAACATGTCACATGCAATTTTCAGAGGCAGACCTGGAAGCCTGATTTTGGTACAAACTGCATATTACTTGCAATATTTGTGGATAAGTAAAAAAAGTAAATGTATGCATTTATTCCTCAATAGGGCCATTGAGTTTTCTGTCTACTGTTGGTGTGTTACATTTTCATGTGAGGGTGATTATAGCAAGGTACCCGTTTCAGTGGTTTGATTGTTCTCTGTATTTGATTTGCAATCGGCAGTTTCAGCTGCTGTCTTTTTTATTTAGTTCTTGGCTACAGTTAGCCATAGTTCTCTGTCAGCAGACGTTTTGTTTCCAATACATAGCATGATCTTAGAGTGGGCTTTTTGTCAGTCCGTTGCTCATGATTGAATGAGTTTGATGTTTATCTCATCTTGATTTGATGGCTTTGCTCCATATTCTTGCGTTTGTCCCACCAAATATCATTTAGGTGTAATGGTGTTCTGATTAGATACATTGCATGCATCCTTCAGTCATTCACTTCAGGGAACTCTTTTTTAGGTCTGGACAAGAGTGGCGAGACCTCCAGTGGCTCACAGGATGCTACCTCCGTATAGCACAGCTTCATCTACAGCAGACAGGAAGAGAAATGGTGACCACGCCTCTGCTCTTTGTTAGAGCAAACGCGGAAGCCATATTTAAAAAGAGCTTTTTCCAAATATTGTCTATTAACTCTGCAATGGTCTCATATACTTTGTTGCAATAAACAAATTCATTAAAAATAACCTAAGAAAATGCAAGAATGCAAATTTAGTACTTTAAATTTAAAAAGCATTTCTTATATGTACATTGTTTTGTGAAGAAAATAGACATTCTTTTAAAAGTATACATTATTGGCATGAAGGTTAGAAAACATTTTATCTAACAAAATATGTTTTATTCGGAGCACATACTTTACTGTAAAACTCGGGTAGTACCATCAATCACTTGGTACTGTGAAATGTAAAGGACTGCTAACAAGTCCTTCTTTTATGTCAATTATTCATGATCTTTTTATCTGGTAGTAGCTCCATTTTTCTGACATGGATTTGTTTGCCTTCCAATAAGGCTAGCTACTTCTCACGCAGGTCTTGCATTCCCACTACTGAACTTCTATTGGGAGGTTCTGGGAGAGTCTACTTATTTTAACACTATTGAGCTCACTTTCCCATCTTATAAGGTGGTGGAGAGTGTTATGGATGCATAAAGTACTACAGAGAGACCCCAACAGGTCAGCTTAGAGTTAGTCTCAAGCTGGAACGAATTAGAAGTTAAAGGTAATTTTGTTAGCACTACACCTTGGCTATTATTAAGTGATTGTAGCATAGTGATGAGGCAGCTTTCAAAAGAGTAGAATTACTGTGAAAGCATGTCTACTGTGAAAGTATGCAAGTGTGGACATGGTAAGTCATTAGACAATGTTTCTGTTATATACCAGTAATCTTCATTACCCTGAGCCCTAGTGCTCTTCGTCCCAGAAGCCTAGAAGCTAAAGGCTAAAATTGCAAAATATTGCAGCAAGATTCTCTGAAGACTCTTATTGCCACCCACTGTGCTGCAATAATAGATGAAGCTAACCATTTTAAAAACCCAACTCTCAGTTCTGGAATCTACAATAGTATCAACAAACTCTTTGTTCCACATCATGTTTCAAAGTTTCTCGAGTGTTAAGCATAGGAGGATAATGTTGCTGGCTTTCTGGAGGCTTGAACATCTAACACAACAGTGGCGGGTGGTAGGGAATGGGGATGGCAGGGCGGGGGGAGTTTGAAAAATATAAAATAAAACGCACTTACCTTTTCCGCCGCCTTTCCTCCATCTCCATTTCGCTTCTCTTCTAGACTCCAGTCCGGAAGAATCTGTGGGAAGCACCAGGGCACACAGGCTCCCCTAAGCCAATCACAACACTGTAATGCAGCGTTGTGATTGGTCTCAGCGCCGTGGATCGGCGCTTAGATGGGGACAGGGAGCCTGTGCATGTTCCCCACCAGGCTGTGCAATACAGCCTGGTGGGGAATATGCAAAGTGCGCATGAATGTTTGGCCAGGCCAAGACGGCCGGCCAAGCAGTCATTCACACTTAAGTGTGCCCAAACCACTCCTTCCAGAGCCACTAGCTCCGCCCCACCCTAACCCAGCCCCGCAGTAGCGAAAAATAAAATGATAATAGTGTTATTATCATTTTATTTTTTCCTTTTTTCACTGCTCTAACAGCAGTGGGGAGACTCTCCTCCGCCTTAGCGGAGGAGCCGCCACTGTAACACAACCTCATTGAAACAGCCTAAATTCCGAAGAGCTCTCCCTTTCAAGATGCAGGCCGTTAGATGTATATTGGCTAAATGCTTTTTCATCAGCTCTGGAAAACTAAGAGGTAAATGATGAGTTGGAAGATGAACGAGCAGCTTGAGGTCCATTTTCTTCAGTAACGATTAGGAGGCCAAAATGGTGCAATAAAATGATTGTTACCCTCTCCTCCTGAAGCAGCTTCATGGGGAGGGGAATTGGGGGAAAGGAACATAGGATGCCACTCAGTCACTGTACAGACAAAGCATCTACCACCCATGCCTGAGGACAATTTGTGCACAAAATAGGGGAAGCAGGGCATTGTCCAGCGAGGCACATCGATCCAATCATGGGTCTCTGAAGAAGGTTAATATCTTCTGAAAAATCTAATATTTTAGATGAGGATCCAGTGATGATGATAAGTTCTCACTGAGTCTGCCCACAAGAAAATTCAGTTTTCCTGCAAGATTTAAGGCTAATAGGTTCAAGATATTATTTTCTGCCCAAGAACATATGATATGCTATCTATGTTAAAGATGTTATTTTCATTCCTCCATCTGTTCACATAGCTCCTCACTACTTGAATATCTGTTTTCACCACCACCGCTTTCTGGAGTTGCAGAAGGTAAGGCAATTATTATAGAATGGCAGCTTTTAATATTCCTCACTTCACTCTGACTTGCAGTCGGGGGCCCTGCTGATGCAGACTCAACGAAGTCCGGAGCTGACGGGACTGACGGTGGACCCGTTCTTTTATGGCCCTTTACTCCTTAGTCTCCTGAGTAAAATGATACCTCACTTGTGGGGGTGGGCCAAGGGCCTGCAACTGGGAAGGGTCATAAACATAGGGATTGAGGAGATAGCACAGCAAGCTCTAAGCGCTATATTTTCTTTATATAAGTTTTTAGGCAAGTCTGCATTGGACACCCACACAAGTGAGGTATCATTTTTATCGGGAGACCAAGTGGAATGCTGGGTGGTAGGACATTTGTGCCAGCGCAGTGATCCCATGAAGAAATTAAACGAAAATGTGATTTTTTTATGTGCTAAATTTGAGGTTTGCAGAGGATTCTGGGTAGGAAAACTTTGGAGGATCCACGTAAGCCATACCTCCTTGGGCTCCCCCAGTTGTCTAGTTTTCAGAAATGTCTGGGTTAGGTAGGCTTCCCTAGATGGCCGCCAAGCCTAAGACCAAAAACACAGGTGCCCCCCTTGCAAAACCAGGTCGCTTCATGATAGATAATTTTGATGCCTCCACAATATGTTTTGGCCCTTGCCTGTCGCGGGTACTTGTCCCACCCACACAAGTGAGAAACCATTTATACTGGGAGACCTGGGGAATGCTGGGTGGTAGGAAATTTGGGTCAGCCCGGTGATCCCACAATTTTCCCACAAAGAAATGTGAGAAAAATGTGATTTTTCAGCAAAATTTGAGGTTTGCAGGGGATTCTGGGTAGGAAAACTTTGGGGGATCCATGCAAGTCACACCTCCCTGGACTCCACCGGGTGTCTAGTTTTAAAAAATGACAGTTTGGTAGGTTTCCCTAGATGGCCGCCGAACCCGGGATTAAAAACGCAGGTGACTCCCTCGCAAAACAAGGTCTTTTTGTAATCGATAATTTTGAAGTTTCCACAGTACGTTTTGGGCCGTTTCCTGTCGCGGGCACTAGACCGACCCACACAAATGATGTACCATTTTTATCGGGAGACTTGCGCAAATGCTGGGTGGGTGGAAGTTTGCGGCTCCCTGCAGATTTCAGAACTTTACATCACAGAAATGTGAGGAAAATATGTTTTTTTATAAACAAAGTTTAAGGTTTGCAAGGGATTCTGGGTAACAGAAACTGGTGAGAGCCACACAAGTCAACCCATCCTGGATTTCCCAGGGTGTCTAGCTTTCAAAATATACAGGTTTGCTAGGTTTCCCTAAGTGCCGGCAGAGCTAAGGTCCAAAATATACAGCTAGGCATATTGCGAAAAAAGGGTCAGTTTTCACTGGAAAAATGTGATGTGTTCATGTTGCATTTTGGGTTGTTTCCTGTCGCGGGCACTAAGCCTACCCACACAACTGAGGTACCATTTTTATCGAGAGACTTGGTGAATGCTGGGTGGGTGGGAGTTTGTGGCTCCCTGCAGATTCCAGAACTTTCCATAGCAGAAATGTGATGAAAATGTGTTTTGTTTTTTACAAAGTTTTAGGTTTGCAAGGGATTCTGGGTAACAGAACCTGGTGAAAGGCACACAAGCCACCCCATCCTGGATTCCCCTGGATGTCTAGTTTTACAAAATGTATAAGTTTTCTAGGTTTCTTTAGGTGCCAGCAGAGCTAAGGTCAAAAATCCGCAGCTAGGCACATTGCGAAAAAAGGGTCAGTTTTCACTGGAAAAATGTGGTGTCCACATTGCATTTTGGGCTGTTTCCTGTTGCAGGCACTAGGCCTATCCCCACAAGTGAGGTACCATTTGTATGGGGAGACTTGGGGGAACACAGAATAGTAGATCAAGTGTTATTACCAATTGACTTTCTTTGCATTTCTGCCTTCCAAATGTAAGACAATGTGTAAAAAAGAAGTCCTTTTGAAAAAATGTCCTCTAATTCACCTGCTAGTATGGGTACCCACAATTTCGGAGATGTGCAAATAACCGCTGCTTTTAAATTCTATATTTTGTTCCCATTTAGGAAATATATAGATTTCCTTGATACCTATTTTTCACTCATTATATTTTACCAAATGAATGCCTATCTACGTGGTACACAATGAAAAGCCATTGCAAGACGCAGCTCAGTTATTGGCTCTGGGTACCTCGGGTTCTTAGTGAACCTACAAGTCCTATAGATCGCCGCAACCACAAGGATCCAGCAGATGTATCAGTAAAAAAATCTGCCATACTTAGAAGAAGTTACAGGTGAAAACATTGGCCCAAATGGCAGTTTTTTTCAACTCAATTTCAATATTTTTTATTTCAACTGTTAGTTTCTATAGGAAAACCTTGAAGGATCTACACAGATGACCCCTTGCGGAATTCAGAATTGTGTCTATTTTTCAAAAATGTATAGTTTTTGGGGATCCAGTATTGCTTTCACACCCATTTCTACCACTAACTGGAAGGAGGTTGAAAGCACAAAAATAAGAAAAATAGGCTATGTCCCAGTAAAATGCCAAAACTGTGTAGAAAATATCTGCCTGTTCCTGAAAGCTGGGAAGATGGTGATATTTTGGCACCACAACCCCCTTGTTGGTACCTTTTGCAGGGAAAAAAATCAGATGCTTTCTTCTGCAGCACTTTTTTCCATTCCCCCCCCAAACAAATTAGCTGTGTTTTGGCTAATTTCTCGGTCCCCTCCAGGGGAATCCACAAACCCTGGGCATGATTAGAATCCTCAAGATGTTGCAAGAAAAGGACGCAAATTTGGTGTGGATACCTTATGTGGGCAAAATTTCGCAGGGGCCAAAGCACAAACTACCCCAAATAGCCAAAAAAAGACCAAGGGGGTCATTACAATGACGGGTGGATCGCCACCGCCCGTATGGCGGTGGCGATCCGCCCGCCATTTCCCACCGCCCACATGCCATTTCCCCCGCCATATTACGATGGCGGGGGGAGCCCGGCGGACGGAAAGACCGTCTGCCGGTTTTCTGCCGGTCCCACAGGGGACCGGGCGGTAAAGGACCCTAATATGGATGGCGGTGTCTGCAAGACACCGCCATCCATATTAGGATGTAGGTGGAAAGCAGCCTTTCCATGGCGGTGTTGCCGCCATGGAAAGGCATGTGGTCTTTGCTTCTGGGGGCCCGTTGCGGGCCCCCAGGATTTGGGGTGTGGGGGGTGCACATGGGGGGTACCTATGGTACCCCCCTACATTTGAATGCACAAGGTGGCAGGCACCGCGCGGTGCCTGTCACGTTGTGCATTCAAATGCACAACATGCGTTTTTCGCATTGCGGCGGGTCCTGGTGACAGCACCGGCCACTGCAATGCGAACAATACGGGATGCCACCGCCATCGTGGCAGTGGCATCCTAATACCCATGGCGGGACCGCCGCACCCCTTGCGGACGGTCCCGCATTCCGTTGCGGTGGGGGGCGGACTTTGTCCGCCCGCCATCGTAATGTGCCCCTTAGTACGGGAGGTAGGGAAGGGGTTAATAATTGGGTTTTTTAAGTAGATATATGTAAATATATATATTAATTATTATATATTTGTTAAAACATATATTAAATATATATATATATTTTTAATTAATGTTACTATTTACTATTTTATTTTAAAAATATATTCAAAAATCGATATTTAATACAACTGTATTAATGACATCAATATTGTTTTCCGATATTTTTGTACTTACCATTATAAGTATGGGATGTCGATATTTTTGCATCGATATTTTGGTCACGATATTTCTGTAAGGAGATATTTTGTCTGTCAATAATATTCTATCAGTGAACCGCTGGTACTCAACTACCAGTCTTTATTAAGGTTCCGAAATTTCAGAAAAAGATCAGATATAAGGTTTTGCTAGATTTAAGTGTTAGACTTTTGAACACATTCCGTTGTAAAGATTTTTCTGCAGGCTGGATGCTTCTACACTCCAGGAATTTGGCTATCTTGGTTTAACAATTTCTCCTGCCCTAATTAGACTTTGGAATTATTCCATATCTATGGAGCTTGTGCATTTTTTCCTTCAAGGCAGATGGATGATATTGCAGGAGATTTCTGCTCGGTGTGGTAAACGTGGGCAGCTGCTTTTTCTGGGTTATCATCAGACCACATCCTTTATCAGACCTCAACACTTGGATTCCGGTCTCGATATTCATCCTGCATTTTGTGCATTTTTTAGGTCCAAGATGGTTGGTGTATGGAAGTGGTACCAGCTAATATGTAATCTAGGGGTGCAACAGAATGTGATTAAAAATATTTTAGATAAAATCCAGCTAACAACACATTGCCATTCTTCTGAGGAGGATTGACAGACTATATCACTATTAGGTCATAAGTTATTGAAAGTGGCTAACTTTTAAATGATTTCATTACTATCTCGTTGGATGGCTTAAATCACTCCAGCAGCCCTGAATAGAATGTTTCTATCACTAAGGGGGGTGGCTTCATACTTTTTACTCTTACCACATGTTAATACCCTTTTGGCGGCAACTGTCTTCTGTTTTAAGCTCGGCCATGGAAGTGTGAATTGATTTGGATCCTACCTTTGTACCTTATGGTCTTTTTTAAGAATGTTCAATTCTCAACAATACTAAAATCAGGACAGAGGTTCTTGTCAATTGTTTTTCTATAGCCCGCTCTCTGATTCTGCAATTGTGGCAAACCTGCAGGATCCCAGTATATCTAGAAAGGCTGAATAAAATGATTAGAACGAAGCAATTCGAGGAGGCCTACGCAAAAAAGGTTGGAGACTTAAAGAGATTCAATGCCTCTTGACAGTATCTCGATCTAATTGAAAGTCTGGGCTCTGTGGTTCAGGATAGGTTGAGTTCCCCTTAAGGTGAATCTTGCTCCATTTCCGTGATAATTTTATCAAAATCTTTATTGGTCAAAAATATAGAACTTCTCAATTTCATGAACTGCAAAATTAGGTCTATTTTTTACAGCTTTACTGACGTGTCACATGGCTTTTATGTGGTTAGATGATGTTGCATACAACACAGGCCTTGCTATACGCTAACATGCTCGTTGCTTGTGAACTAACTGTATTACGGTGTACAGTGGAAGTTTAGGACTAAAGTGGCTGTCCTGTTCATTACTATTATGGGCCTTTTAACGTAATGCAAACGTACAAAATATATGTGCTTGGTTATCACATATTTTGCTATTGCTCACGTTAACAAGCCAAAGAAGAGATTTTTCCAGTCTCTGTATCACTTTAAATTTAACAATAGCTAGGGAACTGTTTTGCAAGTGTAAATGAACTGACATGGTTTGTATCAGAGGCACTGGAGGGATAATCAATCAATCAATCAATCAATCAATCAATCATGGAATTGTAAGTGCGCTACTCACCCGTGAAGGTCTCAAGGCGCTGAGGGGGTGGGTCTGCAGATCTGTTTAGCCGAAGAGCCAGGTCACGAGGGTCTTCCTGAAGGTGTTCAGGGAGGGGGCGCGTCTGATGTCTGCCGGTAGCTCGTTCCAGGTCTTGGCTGCAATGTGAGAGAAGGATCTTCCGCCTGCTCTGGCTCTGTGGATGCGCGGGGTTTCGGCCAGTGCGAGGTTGGAAGATCGGAGGTTTCTTTTGGGTACGTGGAAGTTGATTCTGTCGTTGAGGTATTTGGGTCCGTTGTTGTGTAGGCATTTGTAGGCGTGAGTGAGGATTTTGAAAGTGACTCTTTTCTCCACGGGAAGCTAGTGGAGACTTCGTAGGTGGATACAACAGAGGTAGCTTCCATATGCTTCCCACTCTCTGAAAGGCTGTTTTTATTTACAGTCCTATGTAACAAATAAAGGATCCTGGAAAGTGCAAACTCAGCCTCTTGCCATAGCCCGCCATATATGATTTTTTTTTTTTAAAAAGATACTCTGTGGTAAGGCAAATTAGATGGATCATTTGATAGTGGATCCTGAAAGATGAGTGTCCGACTTCAGACTTAAAATCACAAATAATTGTGACATTGAAGGAAATTGCCATCTTTTTTATGGTATACCCTCAGATTTTTGCCTTAACCCTGCTAATTAGAGGTGAAGCACATGTGCCCCTCTTTTCAACATGATAAAATTGGCATACCCCTAATTGTCATATTTAATTTACCAATAAGTCCTTAGTAGGTGGTACAAAATGTACCCAGGGCCTGTAAGTTAATTGTCACTAGTGGACTGCAGCACCCATTGTGCCATCCACTATAGTAACAGTTTAAAATATGGCTTCAGGCCTACCATTCTAGCCTGACTAAAGCAGGTTTGAAACTGCAATTTGACCTGTTCAAAATAAACTCTTTTGACCAGTCTAAACCTTCCTTTTAAATATTATTAAGTCACCACTAAATATGCCTTACTGCCCATAAGGCAGGGTGCATGGTATTTAAATGTAGGACAACGTAGAAATGTAATGTTAAACATGTCCTTGCAGTGTTATGTTATGTCTGTTTGCAAAGTGCACTATCACCCGCGAGGGCATCCTGGCGCTGAGCAGGTGTGCACGCCTAGCAGTGCCCATGGCAGGTTGGTTAATTGAAAAGCCAGGTCTTCCGTTTCTTGCGGAGAGGAGGAGGCTCTGATGTGGAGTGGGAGGTCTTACCACACTTTAAGAGTGATGTAAGAGAAAGCTCATCCTCCTGATCTGGTTCTGTGTATGCATAGGATGTGTGTGAGTAAGAGTTCTGCGGAGCAGGGGTGTTTTGAGGGTTGGTGGAAGAAGATGTGATAATTAGGGTAGGTGGGCCTGAGTTTTGTAGTGCTTTGAATGTGTGTGTGTGAGGAGTCTGAATCGAGAGTGTTTGTGTATCAGAAGTCAGTGTAGTTCCCTGAGGTGTGGTGTGTTTTGAGTTCTGTATGGGAGGTTGAGAATGAGTCTGTCTGCTGGGTTCTGGATGGTTTGTAGTATTCTAGAGAGCTGCTTGCTGCTCCCAGCATAGAGGGTGTTCCCATAGTCCATAGTGACTAGGTCGTGAATGACAGTTTTTCTAGTGTTTCAGTGAAAAAGTCCCAAAAGGATATTGTTACACAAAACAAATTTCATAGTTCTGAAGTCAACACCATTGTTTAAAAATATTCTTATAGCAGACATTATTGTATTATCAAGGCTTTCTCATTTATTATCTTAAAGTGCAAGTGCAACGTGCGAGATCGCTAAAAATTCCATACTTCCTCTATTATGCATTATTAATACATTTAAGCCATTTAAAGTGCAGTTAATGAGATTCTGTGCATTTAGCTCTAATAAAGTGCATTTTCCTATTATTTCACCCCGTCTATTCTAAACCTCAATCAAGTGCATCGACTCATATTCTACCTGGTACTATTCAAAGTGCACTTGTGCTTAAATAAGTTGCTATAAAACCAATTAGATGTGTTCACCCTTGGAAATTTTCTATCTTATCCATGTGCTTCCATACTGAAGTATATCTTTTACTAGCTCCAACCCTTTTCGCATAAGCTTCTTCTAATTTTCTTGCTCGACTAATTTTTGTATACCATTCTAGGAATGTTGGTACTTTAGTTGTCTTCCAGTTCTGGAGAATCAGGGAGCGTGCCACCAAGGAAGTGATTACTACAAACATTTCCTCCCCTCTAGTTATTGGCTGGGTTTGTCTCTGTTTTAGTAAACCAAAGAGTGCTAATTCAGCCTCGGGTTCCATGCTTCTCTGCAAGCCATGGCTAGGCTCAGCACAGATTTTCTCCCAGAACTGTCTTACCATTGGACATGTAAAACAGACATGTAGCCAGCTTCCCTATTCCAACTGCTGACACGAAAACATTTATTCTCCACCTCAGGATACATCTTATGAAGCGCTTTGGGAGTATAATAAGCCATCCAGCGAGATAAGAATGCCATTCTTTTAAAATTTGCCGCTCTTAATGCCTTGCTGCCATATTGCGATATAGCTTGCCTCTCCCCATCTGAGAAACTACATTGCGTTTCCTGTTTTATCCTTTCGAGAAAATTACTGACCAAAGGGGCTCCCCTTGATTTCGTAGTAATCGATACCAATTCCCTACACCTCTTAGCTTTGTTCTAAAGAGAGCAGCTAAAACAAGAGAAGTACCTATATTACCTGGAAGGGCATATTTATTCAATAGTTGTAAAACCTGAAGATAGCCAAAAAGATAAGCTTGCTCCGATCTCCGCATCTAGCTTGGATCTCCTGCCAGTTAATACATCTCCCTCCAATTAAAAAGTGGCCCAGTTCTTTAAATCCATTAGTTTCCCAAAATCTTAAATGGCTATTCTGAATTTGGAGGCCCAAACTTCTACATTCAGTAAGCCCCAGGTATTCATACCCTGCACAATGAGCCTTTAAGGAATAAAATGCCTTAAATCTATAGCTAAACGCCTGGAGCGTCTTGTATCTATTTTTTTTGGAAGCTTTGCTGTTTTTATAAAAACCGGAATCTGCGACCCGGCTTCCTGAATCATCTTATCCAAAAAAAAAACAATCTAAGGATTCCTTCCTATCCATTAAGCGCACAATTATGTCTAAATAAGATGCTTCATAGTACGTATGGATATGAGGAAGTGCAAGCCCACCCCAACTAGTATCAAGTTGAAGTACAGAATATTTTACCCTTGGCGCCTTTTTGTTCCAGATAAACTGTCGGAATATTGTTTCCAACTCTCTAAAGTATATCATGTTGATTTTAATCGGAATATTGGAAAAGAGAAAAATTACTAGCGGTAAAATCGACATCTTTATAAGGGCTATATGACCAATCAATGTAAGGGGGAGAAGTATCCATTTATCCAATAGATCTTTAATTTTTTTCAACATGGCTTCATAATTTAATCTGTAAATTTCAACATATTGACTTGTAACGTATATCCCCGAATATCGTATCGGATCAGGAGAAAGAGCTTGTTGTTTTAAATTATCTGGAAGGAAGTCACTAAGGGCATTTAAGACCAGAACTTCAGTCTTTTTGTTATTAATTTTATACCCTCCAATTTGCTCGAACTTTGCAAATTCTCTTAAAATCGTTCCGATATTCTGTCTTTCAGGTCTAAGGTACAATATAATGTCATCTGCGAATAGTTTCAGTTTCGACATTCCCGCTATTGGAGTTTTCATCTCTGTATTGTTGCAAATCCTAACGGCCAGGGGTTCAATAAAAAAAGTAAATAATACGGGGGATAGGGGACACCCCTGTCTTATGTCCATCATGCCTGCCAGATTAGAATTTATTCTAACCTGCGCCTGAGCCCCTTGATATATGTTCTGGAGCATGGAAATAGTCTGGGGAGGGATCCCAAAGCTTTCAAGACCATAGAAAAGAGCATGCCAATTCACCAGATCAAACGCCTTCTCTGCGTCGACCATCATTATAAGAGCTGGTGTTTGATTGGTATTAAAAAGTCGAGCTCTTGAACTAAAAATCCCATATTGGAAAACATTGACTTGCCTGCTACAAACCCTGTTTGGTCCATGTGGATCACATGCTGGGCCATTGGAGTGAATCGATTTGCCCAGATTTTCATTAAGATTTTGTAATCTGCATTTAGTAGACTGATTGGCCTATATGAACTATCATCCCTGGGGTTTTTCCCCTTCTTTACAAAACTAACTATGGAGGATTCTTTAAAAACTGCTGGAACTTCACCTCCTGCCTTGACATGGTTAAAGAGCTCAAGCAAGAATGGTACTAACTCTTCCAAAAACACCTTATAAAATTCAGTCGGAAGGCAATTATTACCGCAGGCCTTCCCTCCTGGCATTGAGGCTAAGGCCTGCTGAATTTCAACTGCAGAGATATCTGCAATCAATGCTTCTTTCTGCACGCTAAAAATCTGTGGCAGTTTTATATCAAAGAAATATTGCTGAATTTCTTGTTTCGATACCTTATACTCAGTTGCATATAATTTGTTATAGTGATCTAAAAATATTTTAGCAATTGTGTCCTTTTTGGACACTAAGATCTGTGTCCCAGGCACCAAAAGTTCATTGATTACTGCCGCTTCTTGCTTTACTTTAGTTGTCCAGGCTAACAAATGTCCTATCATTTGGCTTTCCTCATAGACTCTCTGCTGGTATGATTGTGAACTATTTATTTCTTCAATATTAAAAAAACTCCCTTAACTCCTGTTTTGCTTTACTTAGCTGCTCCTTAGCTAAATTTCCACCCCCCAGAGAGCTGCTTTTTCTCAACAGGGCTATATCAACTGCCTGCTGAAGTTCAGCTATTCGAGACTTTCGAGTCCTTATTTGCGTAGACATGTAAGCAATCATTTGCCCACGTACTGAGGCCTTGAAGGCCCCCCAGAAAGAGAAGAGCATTGCTGTACCCTTATTAACCTGAAAAAACTCTTTTATCCATTTTCTCGTACTATCCATCCATTGCTGGTTTGTTAAAAGGAGTCTATCCATCTGCTACCTGGATCGTACCCTCTTTCCTCCCTCTAAATCAATTTCAATTTTGACCAGTGAATGATCTAAAAATGAGTTAGCCCATATTTCTGAATTCAGACAGTTCAGAGAACGGGATATAAAAAAAAAATCAATGCGGGAAGCAGACTGATACTGGCGGGAATAATAAGTGTATTGCAAGGTTTCCCTATGACCTTTTCGCCATAGATCGATTAATTGATAATCTTGTTTTATTACGTCTATTACTCCTTTAAGTCTTTGGCTTCAGTTGTTTCTTGGTTTTATTTGACGTATCCTTTCCCAAGTCTTGAACAAAATTAAAATCCCCGCCTAAAATTATGGGACCCATCGCCCCTCTAGCTAAATTGTTGATCTTCATAATAACTGTGGGGTCATCTACAACTGGTGCATAATAGTTCACAAAATTCAGTGTATTACCATTTACCATGACTGTAACCCATATCCATCTACCATACCGGTCTCTTAGGATTTGAACAATTCCCCAATCTATCCCTTGTCCAAAGTAGATGGCAACCCCCCTTATTGCCCCCTCAGCCGAAGCAAAATATGCTTTAGAAAAGAACTTAGGGATATAGAGCTTTGGTGTATTTGTCTTGAGATGAGTTTCCTGAAGGAACAAAATTTGTGGTGAAAATGAAGCTAGCCATCTTATTAATCCATCATATTTTTGCTTATTGGAAAGGCCATTTACATTAATTGTAATAATACCGACTTTATGACCCATCCCTACAATTGTTGCTTAAATATAAGGTGTTGTCAACAATACATTACCCTACAGTGTTTTCCATCTACAGCTCTGCTCATTTTCTTTTTTAACCATACCACCCTCCCCCTGTGCCCACACCCCCCTTCGCCCCCCCAGTGCCCAGACCCCCCCCCAGAAGAAGGGGAATTGCCCACAGTGGCCCTTCCCTCTCCTCTCGGGTAATTGCCCCTATTGGGTGCCATGGTGCTGCACCCTAGGTGATCAATCCCTCCCCCCATGCCCCAGAACCATATTACTGTGCAATATTGATCTATATCCCAGTGGATATTTCTTGCAATAATTTCTGGGCTTCGTCTATATTAGTAAACATATGAAATTTTCCTCTTACTAGGACCCTTAACTTGGACTGCTGTGCTATCGCAGCCTGTGCGCCCTGGGCTTTAAATAGATACAGTAGCTTGACAAACTCTTTTCGCCGATGTGCCGCTGCTGCAGACATGTCGGAAAAAATACGGCAGCTGAATCCTTCGTCACTAGAAAACTGCTTCTTTTGGATGGCTTTAGTGAGTATCTGATCTTTAATCTGGTAATCTGTGAAATTCACTAAATTTGTCTGCGGTAATTTGGAGTTAGGGAATGGCTGAGACGGTCCCTATGGGCTCTTGTGATAGTAAGGTCCCCGGAGAATTCTGGGATAACATTTTTTTAATAAATGGCTCGACCCATTGAATTGTTTGGCCCCCTTCACATCCTTCAGGAATTCCAACTAAAGCGCAGATTAGACCACCTTGAATGGTTCTCCAGCTCCTCGAGCTTATTCTCCAGTGAGGCTTTCTCTTTTCTGGCAGAGTTGACTTGCTACTGCATCGAGTTCATCTGATCCTCAAGCTGAGAAATCCGGCCTTCTGCCTCTTGCATTCTGACGGGTAAGGCTCCAACTGCAGCCTCGGTTTTCGTCAAGCAGTGGTGGAGAGATGCTATCTCGCTGGCTTGTGTTATCTTCAATTCTCTTATGTCGTCCAGGATAAGATTTAGCATAGCCTTTATATCACATTGCATAGATGTAGCCTCTCCTTGCTGCTGCCCGGTTATCTCAGATGGAGGTTTTCCTACCTCTACCAGTATTCCTTCGTGTGACCCTGTCTTCTAACCTTCTCCTCCATTTTGAGGATAGGGCCCTTGCTGAAACTGTGACTGGGAGTCCACTGAAATGCTAATTTCCTTTCGAGGGGGCAAAAGTGCGGACAGATCCCCCTGTAATGAACCGCCCTGTGTATCGAGAGAAGAGGCATGCAAGACTGATGGTGATGTTGAAGTTGTTTCAGCTTTGAAGAATAATGGATAATCCTTTGGTATCCCGCAAGCCTGGCCAGTGGTGTTGTCTTTCACATTAGCGTCTGTATGTGCAGGAGGATCTTCACCCTCCCCCCCTGGACTGTCCTGCTAGTAGATTCCCTTTCATCGGCCTCACAGGCCCCATTCCCTTCAATAAAAGTCCCTGAAATGTTGTTTTGTGAGGGGAGCTCTTTCTCAAGCCTTATTCCCTCATCCAGCCCCCCTTGTGATGCATTCTTCATGGTTTTATCTCCGGTTACAGTCTCCCTTCTAGACTCCAATGCATCTTTTCGGAGCTCAAAGGGCTTGGAAGTGCAGCAGAGCCACATCTTAATTTTAAGCTACGCTCGGCTCTTGCTGCTGCAGCTGCCTTCAACTGAGCCGTACGCGCTTTCATTTTGTTGGTAGCCGCAGTTTCCACACTGGCCAGAGTATTTGGGGCTTTTAAATGGTTTCCCATCGTGTCCAGGCTCTAAATGATTCTGCTTATATCCAGAGAGAAGGAAGAGAGAGGGAGCCTCAACCAGTGACCCACTGCCAGAAACCTCTTCTACGTGCAAGCTCCTTTAAGCCTTTTTTTTTCCCCTTATGCTTTTGGCGTTGAAACCTGGGGGTGCCACTACCCTTCCAATGCAGATAACAATATACGCTAATGAGTCGCTAATGAGGCGGTACCATTTTAGTATAGATTTTAAAGTGGATTTCCCAAAGCGGCAGAGGACAAAATCTAATTCAGGAGCAGCCTCTCATAGCTCAATTGTGCTAAGCTCCAGCACTTACCACCTTACAGTGTTCTTGAAACGGAATCTATCAGTCTGGAGCCTTCTAGATCCAGTCTCGGTGTCAGTGTCAACCTCTGCCACCACCGTTATTCTTAAAAATCAGCTGTGCCTGGAAACAAAGGACCGGGGAGCAGCCAAATACCACAGTCTTTTTTTTTTCCCGACCTGCACAGCCTCTCCTTTAAGTTCTTTCCCTCATCCAGAATATCCAGAGGGCACAGCCGGGAAGATGAAATTTGAAAAAGTGCCACCACTCAGGCGCGTTCGTAATCCCCAGCGTCTTTCGACATGTCCGCGTCTCAGCCGCCAGCCGTCAGCATCGCAGTATCCAGAAAATGGACGAAAAGGGGGGGAGGGGCAAAGTGATCCCGTTAGCGGCAGAGCATGTGGGTTGTGCCTGCCGCCCGGCTCCGTTCTATGATGATGGATGGCAAAAGTTATTTTCACTGTAGCAAGGCTAGCTGTTAGATAGGAAAACACAGGAAAGTAATATTACATATAATAATAATGCTATTTTTGAGTAGGAAACACCTAGAAATGTAATTCCTAAACACTTTTGAGTATTTATTAAAAGCACAATTCAGTAGTGAAGTTGGATTATTTAATAAATATTAAGGAGCAGATACTTTTAGAAAGGTATCTTTTTCCTGCCTAAAGACTCTGGAGGATGATTTGCATTAATCTCCAGACGCAGCCCTCTGAGTGCTTGGCAAGAATGAGGTGTGAAAACTGCTTCTAGAGCAGTAGACAAAAACGTGGGTGAGGGGAGGGGTTTCTGTTCCTCTGACATGATGGCCATTTGGACAGTGCCTAGGAATTATCTTTAAATTGGCCTCTCCTGTCACAGGCAGTGGTCAGATGACACCTGCACAAACCCATTCTTTGTTCCTCTAGTCAGCTAGGCTCCAATCACAGCTGGAAGGGAGCTGCCCCCAGGACTATCTTGAAGATACCTCGGGGTTGCCTATTTCCCTAGCCTATTTCCCTAGCCGCACACAGGCTCCGCTCATGGGAGGAAGGGTTTCACCATATTAGATTGAGGCAAAGAAGGACACTGTGGGATTCTGAGCAGTTGGGCATACAGGAAATGCTGCAAAAAATAGTTAGGGTAAGGTTAGCTGGTGTGCCTACCCCAGAGCTGTTGCTAGTGAAATAAGCAATCCCTCTTCCTCAGCACACTTTTGGACCTGTTGAAGGACAGAAGAGGACTGAAGGACTGAATCTGTAGTCTGAGCCCTGTGCAGAGCCCTGCAGAATTGGACATGTTCTCCCTCTTGTACACAGGAGAAAAAAAATAGACTCTAAGAGTCATCAGGCTGAACTCCTGGTCAAGCAATAGAGACACAACAAGTTACAAAAGGCCTTTCCTGCAACTTTTCAGCCGACCAGTTCCAGCTGGCCCTGAACTAGACCTTTCTGATGGCTTCTGCTAGAGTGAGTTTTGACCCCACTGTGCTGACCCTGAGGTCTAGAACACTGGAAGGTATCAAAGTGTACTCCTCTTAACATCCTGTAAAAACCTGGGACTTAGAAACTTTTTGGGTATAAAGACCTCCAGAGGACTGGGTCAAATCTGCCAAACCAAGGTGTGTTGTTGCTGGGCTGCAGATTCAGGTTCACCCCACTCAGAGCTTTTCCACTGCAGCAAATCCAATTCAGCTGGAACTCACGGATAAGATATCCAACGTAATGGAGCCCTCTCCTGGTACATCCTGCAGCCTTGCCCAGTCGGAGGATTCCAAGTTCCAAATAAATGAGTAAGTGCCAAACTAGAAATTTTTACAGGGAGAAGGTGCCAAAAAATACAGCCGGCGAGGGTAACACCTGGCCCTGTATCAGGCTGCTATTGTTCCTACACCTGGGAGTCGTTCACACCACTCCCCAGGAGGGCAGAATGCTGTCTGTTGGCCAGTGACTGTGTGAGGCCATTGGACAAACTGGATGACAGAATGACAACTTTCTAAAAGTTGCATTTCTTCAATAGTGACATTAAGTTTGACTTGTGTATCAAGTCCGGTTTTATGCCACAATTAATTTGTTTAGACACCTTATGGTGACCATTGTTAGAAATGGGGTTCTCTAGTTAGCATTGGTATGCACCCTGTCCAAGTAGGGACCCTTCATTCTAGTCAGGATAAGGGGATCACACAGCTAAGATAAACCCTGCTCACCCCCTTGGTAGCTTGGCGCGAACAGTCAGGCTTATTTCAGGGGCAATGTGTAAAGTATTTGTAAATAACACACAGTGAAAACACTACAAATAGACACCATACCAGTTTAGAAAAATAAAGCATCTTTATCTAAACCAAACAAGACAAAAACTACAAAAATCCAACATACATAACTCAAATTAGGACTTTTAAACGTTTCAAGCAGTTCTGTGCATTGATCTCTATGGATGCGGTGATTTTACACGAAGTACCTAAAATGAGTCAAAATCCAGAAGGCAAAACAGTCGCAGAGGAGGGAGGCGTCAGAAAACATAGCGATGCGTCGGTTCCTGAGTCCATGGGGAGGTGATGCGCCAGTTCTGCTGCACACAGGAGAATGTTGTGTCGGACTGTAGGGGGAAAGAATGCGACACTCTGGAGGTCGAAGCGGCGGCACCAAACAGGCGCTGTGTCAATTTCTTCAGCCGTGGTCTCACGATACGTTGATTCTTCCAGCTGCACAGCAGGGCCTGCGTTGGAGTCAGTGTGGGCGTCTCGGACTTCGAAGACACGGCGCACTGAACTCGAGAATGTTGTGTCGGACTGTAGGGGAAACGATGCAACACTCTGGAGGTCGATGCGGCGGCAGCAAACAGGCTCTATGTCGATTTCTTCCAGCCGCACAGCAGGGCCTGCGTTGGAGTTAGTGTGGGGGTCTCGGACTACTGAGACACGGAGCGCTGAACTCGTGCTGCGGCGGTTTCTTAAGCCGCTGACAGGCGTTGCATCAATTTCTTCAGCCGCAGGAAGGAGGTGTGTAGAAATTTCTCCCACATCAGAAAAACAGGCACTGGAAGGGTGATGCATCCAGCAGTGAAGTTCACGAATGGAGGATTCTGAGTTCCAAAAACATGAGTAAGTGCCAAGCTAGAAATTTTTACAGGGAGAAGGTGCCAAAAAATACAGCCGGCGAGGATAACACCTCGCACTGTGTCAGGCTGATATTGTTCCTACTACAATAAAGGGAGTCACTGTTCCTTGTAAAGGGAAATCAAAGAATGAAGTTTTGTCCTGTGCTACTCTATGTGTGGGGATAGTGTGTCCTCATCATGATGCCCTCACACACCCCGAAGGATGTCTTGCTTCATCATAGGGCTTGTTGCTCCTCGTCGGGCCGGCGCTGCAATGCCCTACGGGTCCCCCGAAGGGTCTCTTTATCGGAGATCTTTTGATGAAGAAGCCGTATGGGTGCGTGCGTGTGAGTGGTAGTGAGGTCTCAAGTAGTGTTTTTTAAAAATGACTGGAGGGGAGTGAATATTTTTTATTAAGGTGATCCCTCTGTCATTGTTAAAAGGTGTGTGGTGCTGCTCTGGGGGATATTATGTCCCTAGGTAGCTAGATATACGTCTCTAATGGGCGTATAAGGTGGTCGACATGTTTCACGCTCTCTGTGGCCTCAGGAGGAGATCCAAAGCATTTCTTCAGGACCAAGGTAAGTTTAGGTATCACTAGCGGCCTGGATTTGACCCGTGCTGCTAGGTTAATGAGAGGGAGTAGCGTCCCTGAAAAGAGAAGAGGGTAGGACAGAAGATATGTTGGTATTTCTCTATAATGAGTATTGTCCGTGTCTACCATTGGAGGGCCCGGTGCTCATTATCGTTAGCGTGAGTCTTATTTCTACGGTTTAGGCATTGGTGCATGTTTAAAAAGAGATTCTATTTTACGTGTTTTACATATTATTTACAGTGAAGTGAAAAGTGAAAGAAAGAATGATAAGCAATAATCAGCAGAGTTTCAACATTCTGACATGTGTGCTTATAAAGAAGAGACATATAATAAAGAGATCAATGATTGTTATATGTCAGGGTCACTCTTTTGTCATTTGATTCCATGCAGTGCCACTAGTAGTGGTATCCTGTTGTGAATAATCTAAGATGACTCATATTGGGCGTATGATAAAACCAGTGAGTCGGCGCTGTCTGGGTAGGATGTGAAAGAGATATATATATATATATATGTATATATATATATATATATATACATAAACAATAAGTAAGTGTCACTGAGTGGGCCCCACCATTGATGGCAAACCTTTAGACTCTGTTTTGGTCACTGCATAGTGAAAAACATATTGCTCACCCCTTATTTTTACAATTATTGCCTCATGAGATTGGTGAGGGCAGTCGGGAGCTGTAAGGAAAACGAGAAGAAGGAAGCGTGGCCTAATCATTAAGAATATAACAATAACAATAAAGTTTCAATTGTTCAAATAAAGGTGCAGTTATCACAGTGGTCCCTGCATGTTGATACATCCTGTATATTGAGAAGAAATCAAATCTTTTATTTATCGCGGCATTTTCTGCAAAATGTAAACGGGCTCTAAGAATATTAGGAAGCTAAATTGGCGTTTTGGCTTCCTGTTTCATAAAATGCCAGCGCTACAAGTGAGGCAGATATTTGTTCTAAAGTGCTTTTTTTGGCTTCCAATTATAAGAGAGAGCTCTGTCCGGGCACTTAGTTCAGACCCAGAGTATTTTCTCAAAGGTGGCAGTTAACACAAGATACATTCGTTTAGTACTCACGGTTCTCCCATTTGCCTGCCTCTCTCCATCTCCGCCGATACTGGAGCAGTGGCTTTTGGGTATAAAGACCTCCAGAGGACTGGGTCAAATCTGCCAAACCAAGGTGTGTTGTTGCTGGGCTGCAGAATAGGTTCACCCCACTCAGAGCTTTTCCACTGCAGCAAATCCAATTCAGCTGGAACTCACGGATAAGATATCCAACGTAATGGAGCCCTCTCCTGGTACATCCTGCAGCCTTGCCCAGTCGGAGGATTCCAAGTTCCAAATAAATGAGTAAGTGCCAAACTAGAAATTTTTACAGGGAGAAGGTGCCAAAAAATACAGCCGGCGAGGGTAACACCTGGCCCTGTATCAGGCTGCTATTGTTCCTACACCTGGGAGTCGTTCACACCACTCCCCAGGAGGGCAGAATGCTGTCTGTTGGCCAGTGACTGTGTGAGGCCATTGGACAAACTGGATGACAGAATGACAACTTTCTAAAAGTTGCATTTCTTCAATAGTGACATTAAGTTTGACTTGTGTATCAAGTCCGGTTTTATGCCACAATTAATTTGTTTAGACACCTTATGGTGACCATTGTTAGAAATGGGGTTCTCTAGTTAGCATTGGTATGCACCCTGTCCAAGTAGGGACCCTTCATTCTAGTCAGGATAAGGGGATCACACAGCTAAGATAAACCCTGCTCACCCCCTTGGTAGCTTGGCGCGAACAGTCAGGCTTATTTCAGGGGCAATGTGTAAAGTATTTGTAAATAACACACAGTGAAAACACTACAAATAGACACCATACCAGTTTAGAAAAATAAAGCATCTTTATCTAAACCAAACAAGACAAAAACTACAAAAATCCAACATACATAACTCAAATTAGGACTTTTAAACGTTTCAAGCAGTTCTGTGCATTGATCTCTATGGATGCGGTGATTTTACACGAAGTACCTAAAATGAGTCAAAATCCAGAAGGCAAAACAGTCGCAGAGGAGGGAGGCGTCAGAAAACATAGCGATGCGTCGGTTCCTGAGTCCATGGGGAGGTGATGCGCCAGTTCTGCTGCACACAGGAGAATGTTGTGTCGGACTGTAGGGGGAAAGAATGCGACACTCTGGAGGTCGAAGCGGCGGCACCAAACAGGCGCTGTGTCAATTTCTTCAGCCGTGGTCTCACGATACGTTGATTCTTCCAGCTGCACAGCAGGGCCTGCGTTGGAGTCAGTGTGGGCGTCTCGGACTTCGAAGACACGGCGCACTGAACTCGAGAATGTTGTGTCGGACTGTAGGGGAAACGATGCAACACTCTGGAGGTCGATGCGGCGGCAGCAAACAGGCTCTATGTCGATTTCTTCCAGCCGCACAGCAGGGCCTGCGTTGGAGTTAGTGTGGGGGTCTCGGACTACTGAGACACGGAGCGCTGAACTCGTGCTGCGGCGGTTTCTTAAGCCGCTGACAGGCGTTGCATCAATTTCTTCAGCCGCAGGAAGGAGGTGTGTAGAAATTTCTCCCACATCAGAAAAACAGGCACTGGAAGGGTGATGCATCCAGCAGTGAAGTTCACGAATGGAGGATTCTGAGTTCCAAAAACATGAGTAAGTGCCAAGCTAGAAATTTTTACAGGGAGAAGGTGCCAAAAAATACAGCCGGCGAGGATAACACCTCGCACTGTGTCAGGCTGATATTGTTCCTACTACAATAAAGGGAGTCACTGTTCCTTGTAAAGGGAAATCAAAGAATGAAGTTTTGTCCTGTGCTACTCTATGTGTGGGGATAGTGTGTCCTCATCATGATGCCCTCACACACCCCGAAGGATGTCTTGCTTCATCATAGGGCTTGTTGCTCCTCGTCGGGCCGGCGCTGCAATGCCCTACGGGTCCCCCGAAGGGTCTCTTTATCGGAGATCTTTTGATGAAGAAGCCGTATGGGTGCGTGCGTGTGAGTGGTAGTGAGGTCTCAAGTAGTGTTTTTTTAAAAATGACTGGAGGGGGAGTGAATATTTTTTATTAAGGTGATCCCTCTGTCATTGTTAAAAGGTGTGTGGTGCTGCTCTGGGGGATATTATGTCCCTAGGTAGCTAGATATACGTCTCTAATGGGCGTATAAGGTGGTCGACATGTTTCACGCTCTCTGTGGCCTCAGGAGGAGATCCAAAGCATTTCTTCAGGACCAAGGTAAGTTTAGGTATCACTAGCGGCCTGGATTTGACCCGTGCTGCTAGGTTAATGAGAGGGAGTAGCGTCCCTGAAAAGAGAAGAGGGTAGGACAGAAGATATGTTGGTATTTCTCTATAATGAGTATTGTCCGTGTCTACCATTGGAGGGCCCGGTGCTCATTATCGTTAGCGTGAGTCTTATTTCTACGGTTTAGGCATTGGTGCATGTTTAAAAAGAGATTCTATTTTACGTGTTTTACATATTATTTACAGTGAAGTGAAAAGTGAAAGAAAGAATGATAAGCAATAATCAGCAGAGTTTCAACATTCTGACATGTGTGCTTATAAAGAAGAGACATATAATAAAGAGATCAATGATTGTTATATGTCAGGGTCACTCTTTTGTCATTTGATTCCATGCAGTGCCACTAGTAGTGGTATCCTGTTGTGAATAATCTAAGATGACTCATATTGGGCGTATGATAAAACCAGTGAGTCGGCGCTGTCTGGGTAGGATGTGAAAGAGATATATATATATATATATGTATATATATATATATATATATACATAAACAATAAGTAAGTGTCACTGAGTGGGCCCCACCATTGATGGCAAACCTTTAGACTCTGTTTTGGTCACTGCATAGTGAAAAACATATTGCTCACCCCTTATTTTTACAATTATTGCCTCATGAGATTGGTGAGGGCAGTCGGGAGCTGTAAGGAAAACGAGAAGAAGGAAGCGTGGCCTAATCATTAAGAATATAACAATAACAATAAAGTTTCAATTGTTCAAATAAAGGTGCAGTTATCACAGTGGTCCCTGCATGTTGATACATCCTGTATATTGAGAAGAAATCAAATCTTTTATTTATCGCGGCATTTTCTGCAAAATGTAAACGGGCTCTAAGAATATTAGGAAGCTAAATTGGCGTTTTGGCTTCCTGTTTCATAAAATGCCAGCGCTACAAGTGAGGCAGATATTTGTTCTAAAGTGCTTTTTTTGGCTTCCAATTATAAGAGAGAGCTCTGTCCGGGCACTTAGTTCAGACCCAGAGTATTTTCTCAAAGGTGGCAGTTAACACAAGATACATTCGTTTAGTACTCACGGTTCTCCCATTTGCCTGCCTCTCTCCATCTCCGCCGATACTGGAGCAGTGGCTTTTGGGTATAAAGACCTCCAGAGGACTGGGTCAAATCTGCCAAACCAAGGTGTGTTGTTGCTGGGCTGCAGAATAGGTTCACCCCACTCAGAGCTTTTCCACTGCAGCAAATCCAATTCAGCTGGAACTCACGGATAAGATATCCAACGTAATGGAGCCCTCTCCTGGTACATCCTGCAGCCTTGCCCAGTCGGAGGATTCCAAGTTCCAAATAAATGAGTAAGTGCCAAACTAGAAATTTTTACAGGGAGAAGGTGCCAAAAAATACAGCCGGCGAGGGTAACACCTGGCCCTGTATCAGGCTGCTATTGTTCCTACACCTGGGAGTCGTTCACACCACTCCCCAGGAGGGCAGAATGCTGTCTGTTGGCCAGTGACTGTGTGAGGCCATTGGACAAACTGGATGACAGAATGACAACTTTCTAAAAGTTGCATTTCTTCAATAGTGACATTAAGTTTGACTTGTGTATCAAGTCCGGTTTTATGCCACAATTAATTTGTTTAGACACCTTATGGTGACCATTGTTAGAAATGGGGTTCTCTAGTTAGCATTGGTATGCACCCTGTCCAAGTAGGGACCCTTCATTCTAGTCAGGATAAGGGGATCACACAGCTAAGATAAACCCTGCTCACCCCTTGGTAGCTTGGCGCGAACAGTCAGGCTTATTTCAGGGGCAATGTGTAAAGTATTTGTAAATAACACACAGTGAAAACACTACAAATAGACACCATACCAGTTTAGAAAAATAAAGCATCTTTATCTAAACCAAACAAGACAAAAACTACAAAAATCCAACATACATAACTCAAATTAGGACTTTTAAACGTTTCAAGCAGTTCTGTGCATTGATCTCTATGGATGCGGTGATTTTACACGAAGTACCTAAAATGAGTCAAAATCCAGAAGGCAAAACAGTCGCAGAGGAGGGAGGCGTCAGAAAACATAGCGATGCGTCGGTTCCTGAGTCCATGGGGAGGTGATGCGCCAGTTCTGCTGCACACAGGAGAATGTTGTGTCGGACTGTAGGGGGAAAGAATGCGACACTCTGGAGGTCGAAGCGGCGGCACCAAACAGGCGCTGTGTCAATTTCTTCAGCCGTGGTCTCACGATACGTTGATTCTTCCAGCTGCACAGCAGGGCCTGCGTTGGAGTCAGTGTGGGCGTCTCGGACTTCGAAGACACGGCGCACTGAACTCGAGAATGTTGTGTCGGACTGTAGGGGGAAACGATGCAACACTCTGGAGGTCGATGCGGCGGCAGCAAACAGGCTCTATGTCGATTTCTTCCAGCCGCACAGCAGGGCCTGCGTTGGAGTTAGTGTGGGGGTCTCGGACTACTGAGACACGGAGCGCTGAACTCGTGCTGCGGCGGTTTCTTAAGCCGCTGACAGGCGTTGCATCAATTTCTTCAGCCGCAGGAAGGAGGTGTGTAGAAATTTCTCCCACATCAGAAAAACAGGCACTGGAAGGGTGATGCATCCAGCAGTGAAGTTCACGAATGGAGGATTCTGAGTTCCAAAAACATGAGTAAGTGCCAAGCTAGAAATTTTTACAGGGAGAAGGTGCCAAAAAATACAGCCGGCGAGGATAACACCTCGCACTGTGTCAGGCTGATATTGTTCCTACTACAATAAAGGGAGTCACTGTTCCTTGTAAAGGGAAATCAAAGAATGAAGTTTTGTCCTGTGCTACTCTATGTGTGGGGATAGTGTGTCCTCATCATGATGCCCTCACACACCCCGAAGGATGTCTTGCTTCATCATAGGGCTTGTTGCTCCTCGTCGGGCCGGCGCTGCAATGCCCTACGGGTCCCCCGAAGGGTCTCTTTATCGGAGATCTTTTGATGAAGAAGCCGTATGGGTGCGTGCGTGTGAGTGGTAGTGAGGTCTCAAGTAGTGTTTTTAAAAATGACTGGAGGGGAGTGAATATTTTTTATTAAGGTGATCCCTCTGTCATTGTTAAAAGGTGTGTGGTGCTGCTCTGGGGGATATTATGTCCCTAGGTAGCTAGATATACGTCTCTAATGGGCGTATAAGGTGGTCGACATGTTTCACGCTCTCTGTGGCCTCAGGAGGAGATCCAAAGCATTTCTTCAGGACCAAGGTAAGTTTAGGTATCACTAGCGGCCTGGATTTGACCCGTGCTGCTAGGTTAATGAGAGGGAGTAGCGTCCCTGAAAAGAGAAGAGGGTAGGACAGAAGATATGTTGGTATTTCTCTATAATGAGTATTGTCCGTGTCTACCATTGGAGGGCCCGGTGCTCATTATCGTTAGCGTGAGTCTTATTTCTACGGTTTAGGCATTGGTGCATGTTTAAAAAGAGATTCTATTTTACGTGTTTTACATATTATTTACAGTGAAGTGAAAAGTGAAAGAAAGAATGATAAGCAATAATCAGCAGAGTTTCAACATTCTGACATGTGTGCTTATAAAGAAGAGACATATAATAAAGAGATCAATGATTGTTATATGTCAGGGTCACTCTTTTGTCATTTGATTCCATGCAGTGCCACTAGTAGTGGTATCCTGTTGTGAATAATCTAAGATGACTCATATTGGGCGTATGATAAAACCAGTGAGTCGGCGCTGTCTGGGTAGGATGTGAAAGAGATATATATATATATATATGTATATATATATATATATATATACATAAACAATAAGTAAGTGTCACTGAGTGGGCCCCACCATTGATGGCAAACCTTTAGACTCTGTTTTGGTCACTGCATAGTGAAAAACATATTGCTCACCCCTTATTTTTACAATTATTGCCTCATGAGATTGGTGAGGGCAGTCGGGAGCTGTAAGGAAAACGAGAAGAAGGAAGCGTGGCCTAATCATTAAGAATATAACAATAACAATAAAGTTTCAATTGTTCAAATAAAGGTGCAGTTATCACAGTGGTCCCTGCATGTTGATACATCCTGTATATTGAGAAGAAATCAAATCTTTTATTTATCGCGGCATTTTCTGCAAAATGTAAACGGGCTCTAAGAATATTAGGAAGCTAAATTGGCGTTTTGGCTTCCTGTTTCATAAAATGCCAGCGCTACAAGTGAGGCAGATATTTGTTCTAAAGTGCTTTTTTTTGGCTTCCAATTATAAGAGAGAGCTCTGTCCGGGCACTTAGTTCAGACCCAGAGTATTTTCTCAAAGGTGGCAGTTAACACAAGATACATTCGTTTAGTACTCACGGTTCTCCCATTTGCCTGCCTCTCTCCATCTCCGCCGATACTGGAGCAGTGGCTTTTGGGTATAAAGACCTCCAGAGGACTGGGTCAAATCTGCCAAACCAAGGTGTGTTGTTGCTGGGCTGCAGATTCAGGTTCACCCCACTCAGAGCTTTTCCACTGCAGCAAATCCAATTCAGCTGGAACTCACGGATAAGATATCCAACGTAATGGAGCCCTCTCCTGGTACATCCTGCAGCCTTGCCCAGTCGGAGGATTCCAAGTTCCAAATAAATGAGTAAGTGCCAAACTAGAAATTTTTACAGGGAGAAGGTGCCAAAAAAATACAGCCGGCGAGGGTAACACCTGGCCCTGTATCAGGCTGCTATTGTTCCTACACCTGGGAGTCGTTCACACCACTCCCCGGGAGGGCAGAAAGCTGTCTGGTGGCCAGTGACTGTGTGAGGTCACTGGACAAACTGGATGACAGAATGACAACTTTCTAAAAGTTGCATTTCTTTAATAGTGACATTGAATTTGACTTGGGTATCAAGTCCGGTTTTATGCCACAATTAATTTGTTTAGATACCTTATGGTGACCATTGTTAGAAATGGGGGTCTCTAGTTAGCAGTGGTAAGAACCCTGTCCAAGTACGGAACCTTTCTTCTAGTCAGGATAAGGGGATCACACAGCTACGATAAACCCTACTCACCCCCTTGCTAGCTTGGCACGAACAGTCAGGCTTATCTCAGGGGCAATGTGTAAAGTATTTGTACATAACACGCAGTGAAAACACAACAAATAGACACCATACCAGTTTAGAAAAATAAAGTCTCTTCATCTAAACCAAACAAGACAAAAACAACAAAAAACCAACATACATAATTAAAAATAGGACTTTTAAAAGGTTTCAAACAATTCCGTCCATTGATCTCTATTGATGCAGTGATTTTACACGAAGTACCTCAAATGCGTCAAAATCCACAAGGCAAAAAAGCCGTAGAGGAGGGAAGCATTGGAAAACACAGCGTACGTCGGTTCCTGAGTCCATGGGGAGGTGATGTGCCAGTTCTGCTGCACGCAGGAGAATGTTGTGTCGGACTGTAGGGGGAAGAATGCGACACTCTGGAGGTCGATGCGGTGGCACCAAACAGGCACTGTGTCAATTTCTTCAGCCGTGGTCTCACGATACGTTGATTCTTCCAGTTGCACAGCAGGGCATGCGTTGGAGTCAGTGTGGTCGTCTCAGACTTCGAAGACACGGCACACTGAACTCGTGCTGCGGCGGTTTCTTAAGCCGCTGACAGGCGTTGCATCGATTTCTTCAGCTGCAGGAAGGCGGTGCATGGAAATTTCTCCCACATCAGAAAAACAGGTGCTGGAAAGGTGATGCATCCAGCAGCGGAGTTCACGGATGCTCCAGATGAAATATTTGATGGCCCTGAGAAATCCAACAGGAGGCAGGCACACACAAGCCCTTGGAGAAACTTCACAAGTAGGATACAAAGCAAAGTTCAGCCCCTTTCCTCTCCAAAGCAGAAGCAGCAACCGCAGGCCAACCCATCAAACCAACACACAGCAAAGGGGCAGTACTCCTCCTCACAGCTCTTCAGTTCTTCTCCTTTGCAGAGGTGATCCAGAAGTGTTCTAAAAGTCTGGAGTTTTAGGTCCAATAATTATACCCCTTTTGGCCTTTGAAGTAGGCATTCTTTAAAAGATTGTCTTTGTAGTGCACAAGTACTTGTCTTCCCTGGTCTTGCTCCAGACACACTCCAGGGGGGTGGAGACAGCATTGTGAGTGGCCAGGCACAGTCCTATTCAGGTGCAGGTGACAGCTCCTCCCACCCCTCTAGCTCAGAAAGGCCCATCAGTCTGGTGATGGGCCATCAGTATATGCAGGCACACCTTAACTCCCTTTGTGTGACTGTCTAGAGTGAATGCACAAACAGGCCCCAGTCAATCTAAACCAGACGTTGATTCCATAGGCAGGAAGAGGCACAGGATGGTTAAACAAGAAAATTCCCACTTTCTAAAAGTGGCATTTTCAAACACACAAAAACACCTTCACTAAAATATGTATTATTATATTCTAAGCTCGGAGAGGCCAAACTCCAAATCTCTAGGTGTTCCCAATTGAAAGTTACACTTGTAAAATGTTACAAGGCAGCTCCAATGATAGCCTATGGGAGAGTTAGTCCTTTCAATAATGAAAAACAAAATTGGCAGTATTTCACTGACAGGACATGTCAAACACACAAGTATTTGCCCTATGTTTCACATACACTGCACACTGCCCAAGGGGGTACCTTGGGCCTAACTTAGGGGTGCCTTACATGTAGTAAAAAGGAAGGTTAGGGCCTGGCAAGTGGGTGCACTTGCCAGTTCAACATGGCAGTTTAAAACTGCACCCACAGGCACTGCAATGGCAGGCCTGAGACAAGTTTACAGGGCTACTCGTGGGTGGCACAACCAGTGCTTAAAGCCCACTGTTAGCATTTGATTTACAGGCCTTGGGCAAACATATTGCAGTTTACTAGAGACTTACCAGTAAGTCAAATATGCCAATTATGGAGAACCAATCAGAATTACAATTTACACAGGGAGCACTTGCACTTTAGCACTGATCAGCAGTGGTAAAGTGCCCAGAGTACATAAACCAGCAAACATTAAGTCCAGCAACAGTAGAAAATACAGGAGGTAGAGGCAAAAAGACAGGGGGAACCATGCCAAGGATGCCAGGTCTAACACCCATCTCAGTAGTCCCATTCAGAAGTTAACTGGGCTGTATGGTCAGTCGGTAACTCTGTGTTAGGCAATGGGGCTACTAACTCTTCCACAGGAAAGCAACAATTTGGTAGTGTTGCTGCCAGAACATATATATAAAATATATATAAAATACATGTCCAGCTTGATAATATACAGCTCCCTGCCTTGGGGCTCGATAGGCCTTCCTTAGGGGAGACTTACATATATGTTCAAGGGAAGTGGGGGCTATGCCATTGGTTTGAATGGCAAAGTCAAACTAGCAGTGGCACCACTGCCCTTTCAGTCTGAAGTGGTAGGCTGGGAGCCATTTTGTACTTTGTCACACACAGGGTGGCACAATCAATGCTGGAGCCCTGGGTGGACACTCTGCCTGACATGCCCTGGGTATCATAGGTACCATATACCATGGACGTAAAAGTAAGTCAGTCTCTGCCAATTGGGGGTTGCCAATTCGACATACACTTTATAAAGGGCGCAACGCTGGCAATGAGGTATGGCTAGCAGGTCTCAGTGCATTCTCAGAGTTGAAAAACCATCAGCATCAGTTCAAAAATATAGGAATGAACTTGCAAAAAAGAGGTATTTCCTTACAGCATTACTCTTGTAACATGGATTCCAGCCAAATTCTGCCAATCGCTGCGTGGCGAAAACAAATTCTGTAAGGCTCTAGAAATACGAGCAAGATTTGGTGTTCCTTAGTGTAATTTTCTAACATGGGAAGTCAGGTTAAGAGGGCTGCTTCTCGAGTAGATTTGCTGCTGCTCAAGTAGAGTTTCAACTCGAGGGGCAGCAAAATTAACTCAAACGGTGGCATGCTCTTGCACACCACATGGTGCCATTTGCACAGATTGTTAACCGCTGCTTGTGCTACAGCGCAAAATGCATATTTCCACCCATTTGTGGAACTCCACTGAATCTCACTGAGTCTTTATGTAACACCACGGATTTCTGCAGAGTGAAACTCCGCAAGTTCCTCCCACCAATAATTTGTATTTCAAACTTTAATAATTCCTAACTCTGGTCCCCTTTTTTTGATTTTCCTTGTTTTGGTGTCATTTTATTTAATGCAATTGGCTCTATATTTCTAACTTGGTTTCGGATCTTTCTTGTGTTGTTTTTTTATTTACTTTATTACGGATTTGCTATTGCATAAATACTTTACACATTGCCTCTGAGTTAAGCCAGCCTGCTGTGTGCCTTGGCTACCAGTGGGTTGAGCTCAGATTAATTTAGGGACTCTAGCGACTCACCCTTACAGGTATTGTGCTTATTACTTAAGGTGGGTACTCACTACCTTCAATAATACCTCAACTTCTTACAGAGCACTTTACATGACTAGACATTAATTATTCTAAAATGATTAGCCCATAAATCAGCTCATTGTAGCGTAGGCAGAGTTTAAAGTAATTGGTTAGGGAAGCATGACGACCACCCTTTTTTCCATTTTGTTTGCTGAGTTAATAATAATTACAGCAATAATTCCTACTCATATTTCTGGTAGGAGGATAACACAAAATAAATATCAGTTTTCTGTCAAATGTTTAAGGTGGGGCTCTGCTTTGTCACCTGCACAAGTCAGATTCTCCAAAAGGTTTGTTTGACTCTTAACACTCTTACCCAGATGACTATAACTTAGTGGGAGAAGTGAGCAACACCTAACTACTTTTCTTCCGAAAAGGAAATGTACTGGATGTGACCTAAATGGTTTCTGGAATCATAAAACTACTCATATCCAGGTGCATCACTGGCCAATAAAGTTGAACACTATTGTTTACTTGATTTCAAAACTAAAAGTAATTTGTTTCCCTTTTTGTACCTTTCATCAGAAATTCACAGTATTTGCTAATTCGAATCACCCTATTTTGAGATTAATTATTTAAATATTTGAGTTGATTCTTTAATTCTTTAAAAACCTTGGACAGCAGTGATTTTTTTTAGCTCTGATAAGGAACACTGCTAAATTTCAGAGATTAAATAGATTTTTTTCTTTTTACATGATACAAATTAATTTAGTTCTAATTATTTTTCTAACCATTTTCAAATCGAATGTTCAATATTATATTATTTTGCTCCATTTTCTCAAACGTTCTTTTTTATTCTGAAAGAACACTGGTTTTGTTCGTGGCATTCGTACCGTGGCTTATTACTGGCCCTCTAGGAGAGCTGGAATTGAACCTAAGTGGCAAACCTAATGAATTTTGCTTCAAATCAAACACATTATAGAAGCAGTTAGTGGCCTTTCAAAGTCACCGAGATTTGAACTAATCTTGCTGTCCCCCGGGCCCCATTAATGCCGCTTCAAAAAAGGCGCTGTAATGCGCAGTCTCCCCTAAGGGAAGAAAGGGCAGGATTTAACATCCTGATTAGTTTTAGGTCCGGCTGAATGAATACTCTGTTGCTCTCACATTTTTCTTCATAACTACCTGCCATATGAAGTGTCATTACAATGCTGGACTACCGATGCATGGGAAATTATAATGTGTTTGCAAAATGACTTGTTTTTACAGACACTGGATATGCAGCGTGGAAAATTGAGCGTTCCCATTCTGTGGACGCTGAAAATTCACATCAATAAAATATTATATATGCGATTTTAATATCCAAATCTTTTCATATATAATCAAGGTCTTTCATGCATAAGAAACCAGTTCCAGTCAGTCTTCACCCAAATATAATTTCTATGACTAGCTACATAAAAGGAGGGAAGAAAGTTATGCTTTTCACTAAATTGTTCACTTCACGCAAGGCAGTAAGAGTTATAATACATACCTACTTTACCAAACTCTGTGGGACTGATTTACAAGCCCCTTGCAACACTTTTGCGCTGCCATTGCATCACTTTTGTGATGCATCTGCGGTGAAAACAATGCGGTCAATTTACAACGTGACGCATCTAGGGAGATGCGTCACCTTGTAAAGCCCTGCGTCACATTATACCTACGTCAGGTGTAATGTATGCAGGGTGGGCGTTCTCACGCAGGAGAGCCTCGTAGTAGTGATGCAGTGAAATCTACAAGATTTCACTGTGCCACTTCTAGGACACCACTGCGTCAAAACCTTACGCCTGCTTGAAGCAGGCGTAAGGAGTGATGCAGTAGGCAGCACACATGGAAACAGCAAAAACGAGGAGAAATAAAGCATTTCTCCTTGTTTCGCCTGATTAAGACCAGGTTTTCCCTGGTTTTAATTTTGGCGCTTCCTCCTATTTATGCTGGCCTTGTAAATAGAGGGCATTGTCAAAATCAGTGGGTGTTGCGGTGGGAACGCACACTACAACACTCATTGCCCGCCCCTTTCATGCTAAGTGTAGCTTAAAAGGGGGCCTTATTTACAAGGCAGAGTTAAGCCACACTAAGTGGCTTAACGCTGCCTGTAAATAAGGCAAAGCCCCTATCGCCACTATAACACCACTGAATGTGATGTTGTGGTGGTGATAGGGGCTTGTAAATATGCCCCTTTGAGTTTAGCAGACAGGGTAATCCATCACAAAAGTGGTGGAGTACCCTGTCTGCCAAAATCCCGCTCCATCCTCCTCATTTAGAGATGCCCAGACCCTAAGCTTCCCATTAATGGAGGCCTGATTATCTCAGTTGATAGAGAGCTGTCTTTGATGGCCTTACAGAATAGGGTTGGAGGAAGGGTACTACATCACCTGTCCTATTAGGGTGGATGGTGTAATGTCCTTTTTTCCTGTCTGTCACTGCTAGGTAAAACCAGGCGGTGAGGGACAGAAAAAAACAAATAATGAAACCCACATCCTAAGAACAATGGGATCATTAGTGTTTTATTTTTCAGAAATGTATTCCAGTTTTTAGGTCTCGCCTATGCAGCGCGCATGCGCTGTTTAGGAGGGCCTTTAGCCGTAGCTCTGCTCATTTTCAAGCACACACTCGTGCTTGTGGCGGCATCCACCTTGCGGGAGCAAGCAGCGGCGCGCGTGGTAATTGACAACATATGTCTCTCGTGCTGCCACTGCTCGCTCCCGCAAGGCGGATGCCAGCACAAACACGAGTGCATTTGCCTGCTCTTTCGCGGCCGCGGGGCCACGCCACGCTCCCTCACGCTTGTTTTAAATAGCGCGGCACGCCCCCTTTAATGTTAAACAATGGTGGATGCGCGGCTCAAACAACTCTATTTTCTCATCATTCTAACTTTTTTGTAAGCAGCGCGGCACGTCTCCTAATCACCAACACTGGCGGCAGCGCGGGCTCAAGCGACTGACTGGACCCTTTTGCCACATTACACTTTTTGAAAACTTCTGAATCACGCAAAGGTGCATTAAAAAAATGAAACCGATTTGCAGCATACTCCAGAATCCCATCGGCAAAGGGAACAACTTTACCATTCCATTTACTGTTTCAATGGCAGTACGTCTTTTCAGCGCAATGGACTCGTCTGTCAGGGTTTCTTAAAGGGGAAGGGTGGCATGCTTACTGAATAAGGAGCCACTGCGCCCCCTCCCCGCAACAAACCATGCTCCGCACCGTTAAAACATCCCTCATCGTCAGCAAGTTTAACACCTACTAACTTATGCATGCAGCGCCGCTGCAGATGAATATATATTTTGCTTCATGGAAACAGCTGAGACATTTTCCTTCCATGCACAGTGTGAAATGTGCCAGTGGGAACTGCAGGGGAAACGTGAAATGTCTGCTGCAATGTGCTTAGTGCTTCCGCTCGCTGTTTTGTTTGGAGCAGTAATTGGGGACTGCTGTGCATTTTATCTGAAGGTGCGCTCTCTCAGCCACCCTCCCTCCTTGAGACGCTAGGTTTGGGAATGATGCCCCTGCAGTAGGCGGGTGGGAGGTTAAAGTGCACCGCTTGCAGAAAAGAGATGAAAGCAATGCATAGCTATTTGTTTTGCCAGATTGTCTTTTCTGTACAGTAGGTTGAAGTTACAGTGCATCCCCAGATTTGACCGTGCATGCGTGTTTGCTTTTCTAAATGCTGATAAAGTATGCGTGTTTGCAGTGATTGCGATTAGCCGATTAATCGTAACCTTGTCTCCCGGATCCCCGTTAGCGCGCTCGTGTTCTGCAGTGCATGCGGTGCAGTGTGATGTGTGAGCATTGATTCCGAGCGGCTGCAGCCCACGCAAGGTTGGGTAGAACACAGCTCTGTTCTCCAGTGCATTGCTGTCCCTGCGGCCATGGGTTTGCCCTGCAGGCTCGTGAGGCAGTCAGGAGAAGGGCGCACAGGCACCGAGCCACAGAGAGTAGCCTGTGCTAAAATGTGAGGCACGCGCATTGAGGCATCGCTGTCAACCCATCGAATTAGCAGGCATGGCAAGGTGAGGCTGCTGTGTGATTTCACTCTTTATTTTCACTGCATTTCCTCTTGAATAACTCCGAGTCGAATCCATTTTTGTTGTTTGTATTTTGCTACCTACTCTGGAATATCTCTTCCTTAAATTTAATAACTTGAGGTACCAGGTAGCAGGACTTAAGCCAGGCTCCCTGCCTCTCCTTCCAACTGGCAGCGACCTGACAAATGTAAATGTTTTTCTCAAACCATTGAACCAATTACCGCCCTATATCAACCATTTTTCTTTCTATTTCTTCAAGTAACTCCTTTAGAGCAAACCTTTGTCCGCGCTGTTTTAGCAGCATAGATTTTTTATATTAATAAAATGTTCCTCCTGCAGGAGGCGTGTGTCCGTGGGCCGGCCACCACCACATGGGCAGCTTGGGGAGAGGGGTAGGTCTGCGGCTTCGATAATTTTAGGACATTCGAAGAGCGTCACTGCAGCTGCGCTTTTCTAGTGGAAGGACCGAGATTGGCAGGGCATGGTTTAAATGCATCAATTATGGGAACAGCTCGTCTTCGTCGCCAATGTCTGTTGGAGGCAAACTGTTGCTAATAGCCGTTTCCCGATGATGTCTTTGCAGGGTAAGAGGACCCTGCAAAGAGCGAGAGGAAGAGTGAAGACAAATTCCGGCATCTTTGCAGCATCATTAGTAGCAATGTATTTATTAGTTTCCCACCTTATCTTTTGTGGATTGTGTTCTTAAAGTAAAATCGCTATGTGCCAGTACCAAAAGTAGAGTATACCACAGGGCACTATTGTTGGTATTCCGGCAATGGGTATTTTGCACTCCAAAACCAATGGCGCCAGGTAGTGGGCTTTAGTGTGTACTTTGGGTACCGGGTATTATAAAGAAGAGTGCGTGTTAGGGCATGCTCCCTCCTCTTCGGTTTCAGTTGGTGCTCGGTATTTTGCCAGGTAAACATTGCACACTAGAGGTGGCTGCATGTGCACTTTCTTTCCAGGGGCCTTCCATTATGTAGTGGCCATATATACAGGGCTCTGCGACCCCGCCATATCTGCCTCTCCAAGTGTTTTCACCCCTCGGCTTTCCTTTTACAAAACGTAGGTCAGGGGTGTTAGTCTGGTTGGCTCTGTTTAAGCAGCGGTGTCCAACTTGGATCCAGAGGGCTGGGTCCATGCCAGATTTTAAGGATAATCCCCTACTGAAAATGGGTTTCATTCGGTTCGTTGTATTGAAATGAATCTTATGTGGCTATCCTGAAAACCATCCAGCCCTCCTGGTCTTTTTTTGGACACCCCGAGTCAAAGCAAACCACTCCCTGTTTAGAGCCTACCGCTTCTCTATCTACTTTCTGATGTTTGTAAACTCTCAGCTTGTGTGCTGCATGGCTAAACACTTATAAGGTCCCAGAGGCGAGACCTATTGGCTATGCCAATGCTTGTTAGTGTTTGTTTCTGAAAAAGAAAGTTAAAAGCACGGTTGTCAAAATCGAAGGCGGCTGTACACCAAACATTTTGTGCCTTGAAGGGTACTACCTTGACTATGGTTCCTTTTCAAGGTACAGAGATGACCGCTGGGCTAGTGGGAAACTCTAAATTTTACAGTCGGAGTACTATTGGGATTGTAAAGGTAATATCCTCCACGATCCTGACAGGCGCTACTCCATCAGCTAAAGTCTCAATAAGACCCCAAGCTTGTTTTTCCTTAGTTTTCCATTCACCCATGGGGGTTACACAGGATAACGAAAGACAGAGCGATACCCCATGCTACTGACCAGCACTGCTAGTGCTATCAATGAACAACCCATATTAAAGAGACAGCACTTCATGTGGACAATGTACAGGATACTTAATATTGTTGGTGCACAATGGCAGTTACCTTTGGTATCCGGATGTCGGAGAAGAAGACCAATCACACAGAATGCAATACACAGACCAATAATGTTAGTGCATATAGTATGTTTGTATTGTAGTACTGTAGAAACAAAAGTGCTCGGTGTCCTAAGTGAACTAGAACCTATATTACCAGAATGACAATTTATAACATATATTGAGGTTTCACCATCAATAAAAACGACCATTTGTTCAATATATAGTCATTGTTCCTAGCCTTCTACCACATTTCACTCACATGACTAAGGTGCACAATTTTCTGACAATTTATTATCCATCTAATTTCAGGTAACTCTATATATGCAGAGTATTCCTAGATGGATACCATTTTTGAATTGTTTGAATTATTTTGCTTAGCCCCCCAAGCTCCCCATTTCATTATTTTTCAGGTGTCCCTCACTGTTAGGTCCTGATGAGACCCCTTACTGGAGGTGGGGTCGAAACGCCGTTGACACATATTTAAACAAACCAATTGACAGCCCTCACCAATGTGGTAGAAGGCTAGGAACCATGACAATATATCGAGGGGATAAACTCCGCTCCGCGGAGCGGATTTTTTCAGAACTCCGCGTAACGCGGAGTGCGGAAATCTCCGCAAACTCTGCGAGCGGAGCAGAGTTCACCGCCCAGATTTAATTATGATGTGGCTGTAAAGGCGAATATGAACCATAACAACGCGTACTAATACCACGCGTGCCATTACAACGCGGGTATTACTACGTGTTGTCAATTACAACGACATGCCATTACATCACATACTTTTACCACGCATATGCCTTTACCATGCATGCCATTACAATGCAAAGGCATGCGTGGTAAAGGTATACTTATGGTAAAAGTATGAAAGGTGAAGTGACACTACCCTGCCCTACCCTAAACCCTAATTTAGTACCCCTGCACGACCCTTCCCCGACTCCCAGTCCTCTCCCTACATTAACACTACCCAGGACGACACCCAGACACTACCCTAAACCCTAAAACACTACCCTGCACTACACACACACCACGGCACTACACTAAACTCTAAAACACTACCTCCAGCACGACCCTCCCCCGACCCCCAGTCCGCTCCCTACACTTAAACACTACCCTGCACGACCCCCCGACACTACCCTAAACCCTAAAACACTACCCTGCACTACACACACACCACACCATGACACTACCCTAAACACTAAAACACTACCTCCAGCACGACCCTCCCCGACCCCCAGTCTGCTCCCTACACTTAAACACTACCCTGCACGACCCCCAACAGTACTCTAAACCCTAAAACACTTCCCTGCACTACACACACACCATGACACTACCCGAAACCCTAAAACACTACCTCCAGCATGACTCTCCCCCGACCCCAGTCCACTCCCTACACTTAAACACTACCCTGCACGATCTCCCAACACTACCCTAAACCCTAAAACACTACCCTGCACTACACACACACCACAACACTACCCTAAACCCTAAAACACTACCCCCAGCATGACCCCCCCAACCCCTAGTCCGGTCCCTACACTCAAACACTACCCTGCACCACCCCCCAACACTACCCTAAACCCTAAAAAAGTAACCCCCACCCCAGGCCCAATCCCCCTTGCCTCTCTCTCCTCGTGGTTCCTCTCTCCTCTTCTCACGTCGGCTGAGGGGCAGTGCACGTTGTTGTGAGGAAACAGAAGAGCCTCAGTTTCCTCACAACGAGGTGGATCGCCATTACATCGCATGCGTTATAAAAGCGCATCCGATGTAAAAAAATGCGTAGTAATGGCTAATCGTTGTTACATCACATGCGTTGTAATGCTTGCGATGTAATGTCATGCGGGGAAACAGCCACGTTGTAATGGCTGTTTCCCTGTAAAGGCTCCAACAGCAGGTCTGAGCCTTTACGAGCCGCATCGTAATCGGCCCCTTAGTGTCGTTTAGTGGGTGAGCCGCCCTGCCCACTTTGATTGAATGGGTACTTCTCACTTACAAACCATGAAAGTTCACCTGTGCCTTCATATCCACAAATCCGCCCTTGATTCTTTCTGTCTGCTCATTCCATTGTCCCTTTCCTTGTGCCACATTGAGTATTTATGTGGGTCTGCATGTGTGCCTGAATGTTTATTGTCTGTGTTAGCTTCTGTATGTTGGCTAGTTGAATTGTGTAACTGGCTCTCCCTACTTGTCACCATTCTAATGGTCTACAATTCCTTGTTGGCAAGGAATATTTTGGGCTCCCCTGTTCGGAACAAATTTGGATTTTATTATCTATTTTCTGCTAATTCAAACCTACATGATGCAGACCAATATTGCATTATGCTTTAACTTTCACACAAAACCAGCTGCAAGTATTTCCTTGGACACCAACATTCCTAAAAATGATACTAGGCAGAGAAAAGCCAGAGGTAGAGACAGGCAGTGAGAATTTCTGATAGAGAATTTGCCAAATGTGTGATGGAGTAGGAGAAATATCACTGTACCTGGGGACCCCTTGGAAATTGGGGGCCCTGGGCAATAGGCCACTTTGCTCATGCCGTAAAACAAGGGATGGGCGTAACTCAGTGTAGCGTAATCACACAGAATTACCTTAGCATCCCGCAGATTCCACCTAATTACACAAGAAGTGTAATTCTATATTTAGAGCTATTTTTAGCACATCCAAAATGGGCGTGAGAATGTATTTTGTGCTAACAGATATTGCTAAATGTCACACAACATGAACACCAAGAACGAAAAGCTGCTCGCTAAATGTGCTCTTGGGGTAGGATTTTCACCCAAATTACTACCAGCATTCAGGGCTATTTTCTTATCGCAAAATGCCTCCTCACATCAGCATGGGTTCAAGAAGGCATTTTGCACAAGAAATGTGCTATTGGGATAGAATTCCGCCCCCCCCAAGTTACTCCCAGCATCTTGTGCTATTCTCTTAGCACAAAATTAACCCTCACATCCAAAATGGACACGAGAATGCATTTTCTCTTAGGAAATATCACTAAATGCAAGAGAATACAAATAGTGAGCTGGAGCATGCAGTTGCTATATGTGCTCTCATGGTAGGATTGTTTCCCCCCAAATTACACGAGCAGGAGTAATCTCGTTATTATTGGTAATTCCAGATTAAACACCTTCCTTGCTCATTCTCTCTTATTTTCTGCTTTCCCCTCTCATATCCCTTCACCCTTTTTTATACAGCCCTCCAACAGCATAAAATGTGCATACAAGTAACAAACATTTTTCGTGCTCTGAATGTTTAGGTGACCAATTCCAGGTCACATATGTATAGCCTAAGTATATCTGCCTGGGTGCATATAAGTCAGGTGGTCTATGCACATGTGTTGCTGAAGTGTATTGGTGTGTGTGCAGGGAGACCTGTAGGCAGTTTGCTCTGTTCCCATATTTTCATTTATATGTCATTCTGTGAATGCATGCATGGATGATTTTATTTATGTGCAGGCACTATATTTAAACGTCATACCTCTGGTCTTTGCCAATGCTTGTTTAGATATCACCCAATACTGTAGGTTTTCAGTTTCAGATTGGAAGAGCTGTAAATACCTGGTAATATTATTAACCAATTTAATACTATTTAAATTACTAACCTCTGAAGCAGGGCCGGACTGGCGTAGCCGGCACTGTGATAAAAAAGCAGTGTCCTTTGGACCAAATTATATCATCCAAACATCGATCATTCTATGCATTTCATTCAACCTAATTTTTAACCTCCAATTCAAACTCGTCCACACTACTAAAGATTAAGCCATATATCACCAAAGGATAATCAAAACACAAAGGATTATACAAAAGTATAAATCGATTTATTCATTAAAAACCTATTAAAAAAACGCAGTATGGTTTAAAAAATTCTGAATAAATGTTGAACACAATTTATAGCATTATTAGTCACATTAGCCCTAAATAGTATCACAAAATGATATCACAAACTCTAATCTAAATAGCTGTACGCAAATAAAAAAGAGAGAAAGTACATTACACAGACTAGCACAATATGTCATTTACGTGGTACACATCCGGATAACAACAATGGCAAGGGCATGAAACCTGGTATTGTTCGATTTATCAAATACTCGTTGGTCGCAGCCCCTTTCACAGATTGTGTGCTTTACTAGGCGTCGACGCGTTTCGATGGATGTATTATACCACCATCTTTATCAAGACAAAAGTTCTGACTCTCTTTTACATAAAACTTGAATGTGATGAATTAAAAACACCTGTGTGATAAAACACAAAAATCAATCAATCGATCCTAGGATGCAACAACTTATAAACTAACATGTTAGTAAAGGATTGTACATTCTAGGAATCCCCAGAACCCACAGTTATATCTGGAGCTTTTCAATGATCTAATGTGCCCCATATTCTAAGACATAATATGCAGAAACCCCGATAGTGACACAATATCATAATAAAATTTGGGTGATATAAGTCAACTTAAGAGATGGCTGTCAGTACATAAAAGTCACTAGAGATTATCTCTAGTCATATATGGCAATCTTATTCATACACACTCACTAAATTCATTCATAATTCTTTTTCAAGATAGTTAATGCACTCATATGCCCCCTAAACTTAGCGACCTTTTGCTCCCACGCATTAACATTATCTCATAAAACCCTCACCTCATAAAGGCGAAGAAAGTCGCTCCAGATATACTGGGCAAAAGATTTCCAAAAACCTGTTGGGACGGAGTATCCTCTGCTATATCCAGAGAGCACTAAAATATATCAATAGATACATAACAGTATAATAACTGTAGTCTACACATGTTAAGTACTTTGATTATGTTCAAAGTTGAATAAAATAATATAACCTCACCTTATTTTTCCCTAGTTCGGCCAGTACAAATATATCCGTATTGTTAGGTCTGGCAGGTGGGCGTATAACATTCCACACCAGAACTTTAAGCGGACTCTAGAAAACACACATAGAGTAAGTCAGAGGCCGAAAACCAGAATGGAAGTAAATTTAGTATGTCCAATATACAACAAACATACACCCAAATGTACCTGCTTCCTCTGCACGGCGGTGTATATTTAAACTGTAAATTCTTTTACCCGGGGCCTGGTTGGCTTATTCCCCAAAAACCAATGTATTAGTATGTCGTCCTCCTAGGTTCCCTTTTATAATTAGGGTCTATGAGGAAGGTAAAAACACATATTACCAGACACATGTAATTTGGTGTGTAGCTGATGACAACTATTATTTATTGCCCCTATTGGTCCTATTTTAGAAGGGGGCCATTATACAATGAATCCCATTGTTATTTATTACTCCTATTGGTCCTATTTTAGAAGGGGGCCATTATACAATAAATCCCACAACTATTAGATGATACTAGTCCAGGCACTACAATAAATAAATGCAAATCCCTAACATGCTTTAAAGCTGGCGTCTCAATATCTCTATAACCATTTACAATAGAGGCCATATAAAAGTATCCCCTATAACGTAACACTTGTTCAGGCACTGCGATAAATCAATGCCAATCCCTAGCGTACACATTTAACTGGCGGCTCAATATCTCTCTAACCCTTATATGTACACTTGTGGGTGGTCAAATACCTATGCCGTAAATAGGCTAATCTGTAAAAACCTTCTCCTTTGTAAATAGCTGGCACTGGCCATTTTCCTGGTGGGCCGAAAGGTTGGGGGGCGGTATTGGACCGGTGGGGGCCAGTTTTGGTACAGGGGGCCAGTTTTGGTACAGGGGGCCGGTTTTGCAGCAGTGCTGTAATATCGACCCCCTGTACAGAAGCAGCAGCATTGTTTGCCACCAGCTCCCCCTCCCCCACGGTCAGACTTAATTGCCAGGGTCGGTTTGTGTTCCCAGTCCGGCCCTGCTCTGGAGGTTGAAAGGCTAAGTTGGCCCAGTCAACGCAATGACCTGAAGATTGCAGGACTCTTGAGCTTACTCAAGAAATAGTACTATTTATGGAAAGGCAAGTTAAGGCATAAGACTGGCTAGACAAGGGGAACTGTTTGCTAAAATAAAGCATGGCTGATTAAGCCTTTAACCCTTTCACAGTCAGGGTGTTTGGGCATTTTTCTGAGGAGCTTTTTGTTTTTTTAATCAATGTAGATTATTTAAACACATGTTCCTCTTTGATCTATTTGTGCAACCACAAACGATCTGTCTTTTGGTACATTCAGTGCTATGTACAAGTGCAAAGTCCCAGTATAATTTATCTCCCATTACATATGTCATTAGTGATGACTTTGAATCTGTATAGTACACCACAGATATATTCTAAATCTGCACTCCTCCAATTGCTAAAGGACGGTTTGTGCAAAGCTGGTGTATTCCTGCCTTGCTGAATACCATGAATCATGTAAGCTCAATCTAACTTCTTTCATCAAAGGGGTGTAGGTATGTGTGCAATTAGTGCAGCAGGTGCAGTGAGACAGGGGTACAGAGTTGTAAGAGGTCCAATGGATATCAATAACTTCTTTACTTTAATAACCATCCTGGCACCCGAGGTAACTTGGGAGACATAAACACACCTCCCGTCCCACTTTTGTTCCTCACCTGCAGTGTGACAACAACAAATATTTGATTGCCCATTTCCATAAGTGGGTATGGTCCTCCAAAATGAAATATATATGTGTTCAAAACTTATGGCTGAAATTACCAGTGAGCAAGTGTGGGCTTTAGATTACTTGTGGTATGTTATCTTAAACTGCATAGTGAGTTGGTGAAGTGTTGATGCTGCAGGCAGTGGAGTCCAGGTGGCTGATTGACACAAGAGTATGTTTTCTAGATGACTCTATGTCATCTGGGGCACACCATTTTCTTTTGGGGCCTTTTCTTAACAACCTGCTGCATTGTGTTATATTTGTTATGTTCTGCAGATGTGTAGAGCACACTATCACCTGGTGGGTATTCTGGCGCTGAGGAGGTGTGAGTCTAGACACACATAGGGCTTGTGGGACTACTCAAAAAGCTAGGTCTTCAGCTTCTTGTGGAATTCAATAAGTGAGGAGGAGGCTCTTATGTGTAGAGGCAGGTCATTCCATGCTTTAGGAGAGATGTAGTGGTAGGCTCAACTGCCAGATCTTGTTTTTCGTATGCGTTGGATTTGTGCAAGCAGGAGTCTGGATGAGCAGAGGAGTCTGGAAGGTTTGTGAAAGCAGATGCAAGGTATTCTGGACCAGTGTTATGTAGTGCCTTGAAACTGTGAGTGAGGAGCTTTAATTGTGCTCATTTGTGAATGAGAAGCCAGTGGAGCTCCTTCAGTTGTGGTGTGATTTGAGTGCATCTTGGGAGGTTGGGAGTGATTCTGGCCACCAAGCTCTGTATGGTCTGCAGCCTTCTGGTGAGTTTTGAGTTGATCCAAACATGGAGGGTGTTCCCATAGTCCAGTGTGCTTGTGGCCAGGGCATGCGTGATGGTTTTCTGGGTGCTGAGTGGGAGCAATCTGAAAATCTTCATCAGCATCTTCAGGGTATGGAAGCATGAGATGATGACAGCATTAACTTGGGCAGTCATGTTGAGTTTGCTGTTGATGATGATCCTGAGGTTCTTGGTGTGGGGGGTGGGTTTCGGTCCTAGTTCTGTTGGTGACCAGGGGAGTCCCACGGTGATGTGCTCTTCCTACAGATCATGATTTCGGTCTTGTTGGTGTTCAGCTTTAGACAGCTGGTCTTCATCATAGGGATGGCCTAATAAAAAAGCTAAGGGACCATCTGCTGGGATCCGCCACCTCCCAACAATACTCTTAGACCCTTGTGAGGGAGCAGCCCCGACAGCACATTACAGGGCCATCATTACTGCGCGAAGAGCATTAAGAAGGGCAACACGCACTCACAAGCTAAATGCCACCACTAACTCCGCAAAGAACATTGTCAATCTTACCAAAACATACAAAAAATTAATTTGGGAGGCAAGGAAAAATTCTGAACAAAAAGAATGGCTAAAAATACACCAAATGCTGCAAGAAAAAAGCCTGGCCCATTTCTGGAATTACATCAACAAATTCAGATCTCCCAATTGTACCCGGTACAATGCGGTTCCAGAAGAATCCTGGGTGGGACACGTAACAGCACTATACAACAGCCTACCAATAGGACCAAGCAATGCCCCTGGCTTGGGGCCTGAAGACCAAATGCGTGGGGAAATTCAAGTTCTGGCCATGCAGGCCGAGGCCTGTAAACACATAAAAGCCATGAAAAGCGAAGGAGCTCCAGACCCCAATGGCCTTCCAGCCAGCATATTTAGAAGCGCTCTAGAGGACTGGGCAAAGGTGTTAACCCCCCTTTTCAACCAATCTTACATTGCTGCACAAACCCCAGACTCTTGGAAGGACTCCATCCTATGCCCGATCTTCAAAAAAGGAGACTCGACAATTCCATCCAACTATCGACTCATAGCCCTCCTGGACCTAGAGACCAAATCCCATGCCCGCTCTCTTCTCAACCAGCTAGAGGAATGGGTCGTGGAAAACCACATCTTGCTTTTCTTTCAAACTGAGTTTCGTGCCACCGCCTCAACAATTGATAACATCACTGCACTTGCCATTTGAGTCATAGAGCATCCAAAAAAAGCCAGCCTCCACTCTTCAGCTGTTTCATTGACTACAGCGCCGCATTCGAGAAGGTAGACCGTAACACGCTCTTGAGGAAACTAAACATGCGGGGGTTACCCTGGCAATTGCTTGAGCCCATCATCTCTCTGTACTCAAACACCTGGGTTCGCGTGAGAACAGGCCCCAACACTGTAACCTCTAAAATCACAACTGATGACGGCCTGAAGCAGTGGTGCGTCCTCGCCCCTCTCCTTTTCAACTTATACCCAGCCGACCTGGGCAAATATTTGGAGAGCAGTTGCCTGATACCTCCACAACTTAGCCACTCAAATCTACACATCTTACAGTACGCTGACGACATTGTCATAATGGAACACACCAAAGCCGGAGTCCAATGAGCCCTGAGCAAACTCCAGAAATACATGAAGCCAACTTTCTCATGGTCAGCCAGGACATGACAAAAGTCCTGATTTTAGGTCACTACAAAAAGAAGAAACTTCTAACATGGCGCATGGGGGCTGCGACCATTAAAACAATCACGAAATACAACTATATGGGGGTATGGTTCAATAAGACCTACAGACTAACAGCCCACATAGCCGCTCTGAAAAAGAAATCCGGAGCCATGATGTACAGCCTAACCTGTCTCAATAAGAACTTAACCAGCGCCTCAGCTATTCCCATGATGAAGGTCAGAAAGGCCTCTCTTCTCCCGGCACTACACTATGGACAGCAATCCACTAGACTTCCGTAACCCCGCTCCACTGTGGTCAGCCTGAAATTGCACCTAGGGCGTGATTAACTGCAACCACAGATGCTTTGTAGTTTCTGAGTGTTTTTTTGATTTAAACGTTTTAAAAATGTATATTTCTGGCTTCTTCAATCTGATTTTTGCCATTTCTGTTGTTATCGTTTTTCTTTTACTTAAAGGGTTTGAGATGTTTACTGATTACAGATGGATTTTCTCATTGAACCTGTGTTTTGGCCTAACAAGCAACTAAATCACATTTTTCTTGGCACCCTTCCCCACATTTATAAAACTCTTACACTTAACCTCTCTCTCTTCAACATTTCCTTATTATAATGTTCTATTGCCTTCCCTCTCCATCTCACCTGTTTTATTGAAAAAACCCTATTTTTCTATTCATCGATAACTTTCCATTTCACGTTTAACCCCTTTGTCACTCAAAGTGGTGGCTGGTACTCTTTGAAAGTTGTGGTGGGCTTTGGAGTTGGGATGGAATAAATACCTTCTCATGAGTAAGTAAGTCTGACTTTTTTTTCAGTAGCTGAAAGGGAGGAGGATGTTCACTTGAAAACATTTTGAACATTTGTATCCGGATTAGCTGATTTAAACTCATGATTTTTAAGTACAGGTAGCTAAGAAACACAGGTTTTGCAGACAATTCTCAAGTAGCACTCACAAAATATTGCAATATGTTCGTGATGTGCAAAGCTAGCCCAACCTGTTTCAAGGGAAAAGAAAACTAGGAAAATAATAATAATTAGTTGATTTTTTTAGACTGTGTTTCATACTGTACTTCTGCATTCTTAGGGCCTGATTCAGATCTTGGCAGATGGGTTACTCCATCACAACGTTGACGGATATCCCGTCTGCCGAAATATCCTATGGGATTTATATTTTGGCAGACGGGATATCTGTCACCATTGTGATGGAGTGACCCGTCTGCCAAGATCTAAATCAGGCCCATAGGGACTGATTTAGATCTCAGCTGATGGGTTACGCCGTCACAACAGCGAGAGATATCCCATCTGCCAAAATATAAATCTCTTTATATCTTATCGGATTTATATTTCAGTGGACCGGTTATCCATTACCATTGTGACAAAGTAACCCATCCGTCGAGATCTAAATCAGATCCTTACTGTTGTAAGCCACAAGCGTTTCTATTATCCAGTTTAATGGTACACAATATACCAACCTTGGAACAAAAAGAAGGCTGAGTTAGCTTTTCTGGAATTCAAACACGTGATCTGCGGATCTCTGCATGTTTCAACAGCAAGGGCTTGATTTTGAGTGCCCTGAAGGGGGTAGTTGGGATGCTATAAAATCTGATACCCCTGAGTTTGGAATTTATCAATTGTGTTAAATCCTGCCTTTTCTTACTAAATGGGGACAATAACTTGAATTTTGGTGATAAACTTCACTATGACTGCGCAGAAATGGATTTTCACAGGAGTAAGAATTTTCCAGCACAAATGTAATCAGTCCTCAATTGTGCCTCTCATGGAGCGATCCAATTTGGTTAATTTTCACTGCAATCTCCCGAAAAAGATTCAAAGCAAACCTTACATTTTACAAACCGTTTAAATATGATTTGGCGTAGCTTTTCAATGTGTATCTCATCACTTCTATCTTCCACTTCATTTCATTTTCTTCTCCCAAACTGCCCCTTCTAAGTGGATTCTCAATTATATATATTGACCGAGATTCCACTTAGAAGTGGCAGGTAGGGAATCCTGGGGAATGTCACACATATACGAAAATCTCAGGTTGTAAACAGCCTAACTACCCATTGGGTTTTCCACAGAGCTCACATCCCCATCAATAGCGCTACCACATAGAATAAAGAGCCCATAACAAGTAAAACCAAGGCATATGCCTCAGAAAGCGACAATTTCTTTGATAATGTCATAAAAAGTTGTGAATATATTGATGACTCATTGCCTCAGCAGCTATTTTGCAGCAGCAAGAAAACAGCAGTGTGTGTGTGTGTGTGTGTGTGTGTGTGTGTGTAGGTGTAGGTGTGTGGGTGTGTGTGTGTGTGTGTGTGTGTGTGTCAGTCACACACCG